>CM029619.1:21388999-21991499 GCA_017311315.1 Dendrocalamus latiflorus | reverse complement strand
GGCCGATGAAGCCCGGCGAGGAGGCGGCCCCCGAGGCGGTGCGGCGCGGCCGAATCCGAGCGGTAGCACGGGCTGGCGGCGCCCTAGATCTGGGCGGCGGCTCTCCATGGCGGGGCGGCCGGACGAGACGGCGCGCGGCGCGGAAGGGCGGCCGGACCAGACGGCGCGCGGCGCCGGCGGCAGTGGCACCCGCAGCCTGGCGTGGCCGGCGGCAGTGGCGCCCACAGCCTGGCGTGGCCGGCGGCACCGGAGGCGGCGCGGCTTCGCCCGTGGCCGAGACGGCCGACGGCGTGGAGGCGCGCGGCGCAGCCCGGCCGAAGTGGCGCTCGGCGGCGCCGGCGGAGCCCAAGCCCGGCGCGGCGGCGCGCGGCGCGGCAGGGCGGCCGGAGGAGACGGTGCGCGGCGCGGAGGGCCGGCGGCGGCGCTCCACGGGGCAGGCGGCGGCGGCTCCACTGGGGCATGGTGGCTAGGGTTTGGGGAGTTAGGGAAACCCTAACTCCCCCTCCTTTTTATATGGCTGCCCTTGAATGGGCTTTGGCCCAAAATATCCCACCTCCCCTCATGGGCCGAAAGGCTGACCGGGCTGCAGCCCAGGTTGCCGGAAATTTGCAATTTCCCCCCTCTGTTTTAATGTAATTGCAGCACTTTATGTTAAATAAATTGCTATTGTATATATTTGCAAATATATGTGTTTCCATGCAATGTATTATACATCAATTATTGCAATCTATCTTATGCAATTTCAATATTTCGTTTCCCAGCTTACCATACAAGCATTTAATATTTTTTTATGCAAATGCCTTAGGTTGATTTTCTCTCATTTTGGAATAACACAAAGTTACTTAACTTTCATATTGGCCATACACAAGGTAGTACCATAGTACTACTGTGGGATTTCATCCTCAACGTGCGTACCCAATTTGATTATAAATTATACAAGGTCTACACCTAAGTGATTACCATGATTCTTTTTCACATTGGCCATACACAAGGTAGTATCAATATACTACTGTGGGATTATCATCCTCAAAGTGCGCACTCAATGTTGAAAAATGAATTAAATAATGTTAATACCATTAGTGATTAACTATGTTGTTCCACAATAGGAGAATGTCCCTTTATGTATTTCAAGTTTACCTTGATTACTTGCATTTCGCATTGCTTATTTAACATTGCCAAAGATTTTAACAAATCTGTGGCCCTACATATGTAGGCACAATGGCTACTAAAGAGTTTGAGGCTCTCGCTCTTGATGGCCACAACTTCCCCACATGGGCGATGGATCTCAAAGTGAGTCTATCGTTGCGCGGAATGTACCAGGCAATTGCAGCTCCCCAAGAGGGTGTAGCTCCTTTGGCTGAGACTCTCAAGTACAATACCTTATTTATCATAAGGAACCACATCCATCCTGATCTCAAGGCTGAGTATCTGATGGAAGAATACCCACGCGCTCTGTGGCTTGCTCTTCAAACACGGTATGAACAGCAGAAAGCAGTCATCCTACCGGAGGCTGTCAATGAGTGGAATCACCTCCGCATACAAGATTTTAAATCTGTGGGCGAGTTCAACCATGCTGTTCATAAAATTAGTTCTAAACTGCAGTTTTGCGAGAAAGAACCATCTGATGCGGAGAAAATTGAGAAGACATTGTCTACCATGCTCCCCGCACAAATGATCCTTCAACAACAATACCGTGAAAGAGGTTTCACCGTTTATTCTGAGTTAATTAAAACATTACTTCAGGCAGAAAGGCATAGTGAGCTCCTAATTTGGAACTCTAATCTGCGCCCTTTGGGCACTAAGCCTTTGCCAGAAGTACATGCTAACACTCAGAACAAATCTAAAGGGAATGCTACTAACTCTAGCAATCCTGGGAACTTCAAAGGGAAGAACAAGCGCAAGAGACAGCGTCAGTCTAATGGTGCTAAGAAGGGAAAGGATGTTTTTAAGTCGAAAAAGAACAAGTCTAACACTTGTGTCAAGTGTGGCTGTTACAACCACCCGACTGAGAAATGTCGCACTCCCAAGCACTTGGTGGCGTTGTACTTGAATTCCGTGGGACGAGCACGCTCCAATCAAGGACGTTCCAATAAAGGTGGACAATTTGAAGCACACTTCAACTCCCAATCTGATGTCAACATGGAAGAATTCCTCCAACCTGACATTACTAAGAAAGATGCCCCTGGGTGCTCCTACTCTGCTCCCACAGCTGCGGAACCAAGCAACACCAAGGCACTACCTCCACTTGATGGAAACGTTGACGATATGGAGAACATGATCGTGGAGTTCACTTCTAACGATCCGTTTGGAGACTTTAATTAGGCTCCTACACTTTGAGATACCTTATTTTATTATCCCTTGAATGTGGATGTCGTTTAATTGTGAATGTTGTCATAAGCTAGTTGTTGTCCGTACTTCATTTACGCACAATGGGTATTGTAATTTGTATTAAGCACAATTGATACCTATATATATATATTGTATGTATTCTATATATATTTGTTGAGAATAACATATTCAAATTCTCCATTTTGTATAGATTGTACGGGAGTCGATCTGATGGATGAGGAAATGTGCCTAGTGGATAGCGGTACTACTAACTCTATACTTAGGGAGATAAAATATTTCCAAACTCTCACAAAGAACAAAGGAAATGTTTTAACAATCGCTGGACGCGATGCTGTAATAGTTGGCACCGGTCGGGCCACTATTCTGCTCCCTATGGGTACACCAATAACGATTGAGGATGCACTCTTGTATCCCGATTCAACTCGTACCCTATTGAGTTATAGAGATATCCGTAAGAATGGGTTTCATGTTGAAACTCATGAGGACAACAATGAGGAGTTCCTTCTCATAACAAAAGATCACGGATATGGCAAAGAGACACTTGAAAAGTTTCCCTCACTCCCGTCTGGATTGTACTATACATACATCAACCCCGTACCACATGTTGCTTTCAAAGTAATTTTCCAGAATGTTAACGCATTCCAAACTTGGCATGATCGTCTTGGCCATCCTGGAATAGGGATGATGAGGAAAATTATAAGCATTTCTGTTGGTCACACTTTAAGTGATGCAAAATTTCCCCAATCCTCAGATTTTATGTGCACCGCATGTGCCACTGGGAAATTAATTTTGAGGCCCTCTTACCTCAAAATTCATGCCGAACCTCTAAAGTTCCTTGAATGCATTCAAGGTGACATATGTGGTCCCATTCAACCATTGTCTGGGCCGTTCAGGTATTTCATGGTTCTAATAGACGCATCTACACGATGGTCTCATGTGTGTCTACTTTCCACACGGAACCATGCATTTGCTAAGATTGTTGCACAAGTTATCAAACTTAAAGCACAATATCCTGAACATCAAATCCGATCAATCCGAATGGATAATGCTGCTGAATTTTCCTCACGTGCCTTCAATGATTATTGCATGGCTTTAGGAATTCAAGTTCAGCACTCGGTCCCATATGTTCATACTCAAAATGGGTTGGCAGAGTCTCTCATTAAAAGAGTGAAACTTATTGCAAGACCTTTACTACAGAATTGCAATCTACCAACATCATGTTGGGGTCACGCAGTCTTACACGCTGCTGACTTGATTCAATTGCGTCCAACTGCATACCATGCAACCTCCCCGTTGCAACTAGTACGTGGAAATACACCAAATATTTCCCATCTGCAGAAGTTCGGTTGCGCTACATACGTACCGATCTCTCCACCGCAGCGTACATCTATGGGCCCACACAGGAAATTGGGGATCTACGTGGGATATCAATCTTCGTCGATCATTAAATACTTGGAACCCCTTACAGGGGATCTATTCACTGCCCGGTATGCTGATTGTATCTTCAATGAAGATCATTTCCCGGCATTAGGGGGAGGAATTGAAAACCACAATAAATGCCAGGAAATCAATTGGGATGCCATAGACATCTCCAACTCTGATCCACGTACTTCTGAAACTGAACTCCAAGTTCAGAAGATCATTAATTTGCAACACATTGCAAATAACATGCCAGATGCATTTACTGATTATAAGGGTGTTACAAAATCCTATAATCCTGCGAGAAATGTGCCGGAAAGAGTAGAGGTACCAAATAAAACTACTCAACTCCCCAGTAAGAGGGGGAGAAGTACGGCTATTTCCACAGATGCAGCTTCTACCAAGCAAAGGAAAGGGAAGAACAAATCTTCTAATCCAGTAAATGTAATTCAACCTTACGTTGAGAAACACCCTGTGGAGGTTCAACCTTCACATCCCACATCAACAGTGCACTCAATTACTGATGTTGGGACATCGGATCGCCCTGATGCAATCATTTTGGGAAATAATGATACATCACAAGGGGTGCTTGAAATTTCCATCAACTATATTGAATCTGGAGAATCATATGACAGAAACTACAATTGTCGACATCTATTTCTCTGAAGCAATTGCAGAAATCATCCAAAATGATCCAGATCCTAAGACCATGGCAGAGTGCAGAAAGCGCTCGGACTGGAATCAATGGAAAGATGCAATTCAAGCAGAGATAACCTCGCTCACTAAAAGAGAGGTATTCACTCATGCAATACCTACACCTCGAGGAATCTTTCCTGTGGGATTCAAATGGGTTTTCGTCTGGAAACGGAATGAGAACAATGAGGTGGTGAGACATAAAGCGAGGCTTGTAGCACAAGGGTTCACGCAGAGACCCGGCATTGATTTCAATGAAACATATTCTCCAGTTATGAGTGGAATAATATTCCGATACCTTATATCTCTGGCTGTTCAAAATCGTCTATCTATGCAGTTGATGGACGTAGTGACTGCATATCTATATGAGTCACTTGATTCGGACATATATATGAAGATCCCTGATGGAATCTCTATACCGGATCCAAACGCAAATCGCAACATGTATTGTGTAAAGCTTCAAAAGTCACTCTATGGCTTAAAGCAGTCGGGAAGAATGTGGTATAACCGACTTAGCGAGTTCCTTTTGCAGAAGGGATACACTAACAATGATGATTGTCCATGTGTTTTCATCAAAAAGTCCCAAACGGGATTTTGCATCATATCAGTATATGTTGATGATTTAAATATCATCGGCAACCCACAAGATATTAATGAAGCACGCAATCATCTAAAGACGGAGTTTGAAATGAAGGATTTGGGTCAAACCAAATTTTGCTTAGGTTTACAACTTGAGCATCTTCCCACTGGAATTTTAGTGCATCAATCAGCCTATATCCAGAAAATATTGGAGAAATTCAATATGGACAAATCACATCCATCCAAAACTCCTATGGTTGTTCGATCTCTAGAAATGGAGACTGATCAATTCAGACCACAGGATGATGGAGAAGAGATTCTGGGATTTCATTATCCTTATCTCAGTGTCATTGGAGCACTTATGTATCTTGCAAATTGCACCAGGCCTGATATTGCATTTGCAGTGAACTTGCTAGCTCGACATAGCGCTGCTCCTACCAAACGGCATTGGACGGGAGTAAAACATATCCTCAGATATGTTAATGGTACAAGAGATCTTGGATTATTTTTCCAAAGGAACCCAGATCCTAATCTGATTGGATACACTGATGCCGGCTATTTATCTGATCCCCATAATGGCCGATCCCAGACAGGTTTTGTGTTCTTGCACGGAGGAACAGCCATTTCATGGAAGTCTACAAAACAGACTCTGGTGGCTACCTCAACAAATCACTCTGAAATAATTGCACTATATGAGGCATCACGCGAATGTGTTTGGCTTCGCAGAGTGATTAACCACATACAACAATCGTGTGGCATTGGTGCCATCGATTCACCAACTATTATCTATGAAGATAATTCTGCTTGTGTTACACAGATGGAGACAGGCTACATCAAGAGCAACATAACCAAGCACATTTCTCCTAAGTTGTTTTACCCCCATGAGTTAAAACAAATGGGTGAAATAAACATCTTGCAAACCAAATCATGTGATAACCTCGCTGATTTGTTTACTAAGTCCTTACCAACTTCCTCGTTCCAGAAATGTGTTCAAGGAATTGGTATGCGACGACTTCGAGATTTGCAAGATTCAGGGGGAGAAATCTCCTAAATGTTACTCTGTCCAAAGCATCATATTGTACTCTTTTCTTTGTATGAGTTTTACTCACAAGGTTTCTCATATAAAGTTTTTAATGAGACAATATTAGCATAAGCATATGTCGTATTTCCTATTTTTCCCCATCGAGGTTTTTTAGGAGATATCAATGACATATATTGTCCTTTAAACTATCTATGAGTTTTCTCCTGCAAAGGTTTTTCTCATATGAGTTTACAATGAGACAATACTCATTATATGTTGTATCAATTTCTCCTTATTTTCCCATTGGGTTTAAAGGAGTTTTTAACAACGTATCTATCAAATATATCTCCTCGTTTTTATCCTACAGGATTTTTTAGAAGATTAATACTATTCATTGATCTCAAAGATGGATTCGATCAAGGGGGAGTGTTACAACTTGTGACATTGTACGGATGATCTCATCTGCAGTTACTCTCTCTCTTTCTCATCTAAACCGATGGCTCCATGGAGCAGTTACCCATGGCGTCCGTACGGCATGTATAAATACATATCAATGATCAATGAAAGTACTACTAGTTCATTTTGCTATTCACTGTGTTCCAGTTTCAAGTTAGATTTTACAAATTTGACATGGCACATGCTACTGCCACATCAGCAGCACACCAGGAGGGCACATGTGCCACGCCATAGTGCATACGTCGCAGGCAATCTGACATGGCACAGGCTACTGCCACATCAGAGCACACCAGGAGTGCACATGTGTCTTTTTCTAGCATTTTTAGATTTTTTTTTGCTTTTCTTTTTTTCATATTTCTTCTCATTATTTGTGATAGACTAATCTGTTTTTTTATTTTTAAATTTTAATTGTACTAAATAAGTCACCATCAGCTATAGCAAAAAAAATAAATCAGATATAATAAAAAAGCTATAATCCGTTGTCAAATTGGGCGCCGTTTAGGACTAAGGCTCAAGCTTTTGATGCCACTTGCTGTTTGGTTTGGCTTAGCCACTGCTTCCAAGAATCACGGAACTAGTGGATTAGGAGCTGCCCACGTAGCACAGAGAGAGAGAGAGAGAGAGAGAGAGAGAAAATCCAAACTGGTGAAAGATCTAGATCGGCAACAGCGTCCGTGGACCGACCACCATGATTGATGCATGCAATGCATGGGGTCAAGGGTCAAGGGTCAAGGCTGACGTGCATGCGAGCTGAACCGCATGATGTGGAAGCCGCACATGTATGCTACGATCCATGATCATGTGTCAACAAGCCATTGTTAGTCTAAGGATATATATAATAGGGTGAAATAAGTTGTTATATAAAAATTTTATTGAAATGGATGGAAGAGAAAGAGGAGAGAAAAGGAGGTCGACTGTAATTCTATAGACGGTCGAAACACGAGAAAATAGTCTGCTATAGACAGTTTATATGCCATTGTATCAATCTTATCTATATTTTAGAGACAACTCATTATAGGCAACTTACAGACAATCCATTATAGAAAATACCTTTAATATTATCTACAGATAATATGGTATAATGCTATATATAGTATCTATCTGTACTACTGTACATGCCCGAACTGGTTATGCACCTAGCTTATCCATGCCAATTGTACATGGCTCATTCCATGATCTTACTAATTCGGTATGCTTTTTTTTTCCAGTTTTTTAGTGATTTTTAGTTTTAATTTTGATTTCTTTCGGCAATTACTATGGTTGCTGGTAAGGTTTGGTCCCGTGTTCTCTTCGCTTGCTACGAGTCTTAATTTCAAGTACACGCTGTGACCAGCTCTTTCTACCCGCACAATTAGTTAATATTGGTCTTCCTAAAAAGTGGTTCGATTGGGCGCAAAAACGTAGTACTACAGGTGTTGGAAATTTAAAGAAAAGAATCATCAATTATCGCACAACATCCATCACTCATGGCGTTAACGATCACTTCAGTTAGGTTTTACGGGCCACCACAGGTTCAGAAACCTACTTAATTCAGAGTTCAGATCAGGCCAACGATCAGTACAGCTTGCTACCCTTGTTTGAGTGAATTAACCTAAATATAAAATAGGTGTAAAGGCCATCAGTACTATCAACATCTATGGCATCACCCCAAAGGATATGGTTGATAATATCTGCGATGATTCTGTCAAAATATGAGTGATAAACAACAGTGATCTCTCTGTAAAGAAATCTGCAGAGAATATACGAAACATGAAAAACCAGAGGAAAATAAGGTAGTGGCAGCATCAATCAATACTAAGAAAGCATTAGATGTATAGACCTGCCACTAGCGTTTCCTCTGCTTTTCCTGGATCAGCAATATCGCATCAATTGACTTAAGTGAGAGGTCACAAAAGAGCAAAAAATAATATACAGCAAAACGTCATGCATGCTGTCACTTAGGGACATAAATTCCAAAATATAAGCAGCAAATATATTTAAGCAAATAACACTGTGGGTAAACATCAGGACAAACTACTTGTATCATCCATCTCATGATACCGCAAATCGTCGCAATTATATCTTAACAATTCCATGATGTAAAAAAAATATCTCAACAATTTCATCCATGGCTCATCTTTCCCCAAGAAAATTCATAATATGATGATGCCTGATCGATCACCTGGCAAGCTTTGCAATGTCACCAGTTCACCACCTCAGCAGAAAAAGAAAGAATAAGCCTTTGACCCTGCTTAAGTGTGAAATTTCACAAGAACTAAATGCAGATTAATTAAAGGCACTGTTGAAGTCTGATCCAAATTTGTTCCGTGTCTATGTCGGATAATGCATCGTCTCATGCCAACGTGGCATGACTAGTGGAAGGGCCAAGTGTAGGCTACACCACACGTGGTGTCAACCCGCGCACAACCGACTCTGATTCAGTTTCTTTTCCGTTTGGGATTTGTCGGTGTTTAAATACTAATATTACGTATGATTAGTTAGATTCGAGGGAACTCTCAGAGACCTGGCTACGATCACACAGAAAAAAGATACATAAATTTTTATATAGGTTCGGACTTTCTCCTAAGGGAATAATAACCCTACTCCTATGTGGATATTGCTCGATCAACTGATTACAATTGGAAAAGAAAGTAACGTGGAATGTCTTGCACTACTTTGGTTGCCTCTGTCCCTCCTCTCTCTTCCTGACGTCTACCCTTATATAGCATATGAAGAGGTTTTTAAATTCTTTTGGCTAAAACATAATTTTATAGCAAGTATGAACTAATTAATTTTTTTTTGCACAAGTTAAGGTCTAAAACCTCTAAGTCTTGCTATGGCACCTCAAACTTATGTCTAGGCAAGATATAATTCTAGCTTACACAAGTCAATCAAACAATTGCTAGTAATGTAAGTGCGGAATGTAAAGACAAAAGAGATAAACTAAGATGACATACGATGTTTTCCCGTGGTCTTGAAGATTTACCGGTCTCCCCTAGTCCATGTTGAGGGAGATTCCCCTATTCAAGCCGGCTCCTTGAGCAATCTTGAGCCTTTCCTCAATCTATTATGGTAGCTCTTGCCTTAGGCTGGTCTTTTTCAACCAAACACCGATACTGATAAATGTTATATAGTGGTCCTTAGGCTACAATATACCTTTGCTTGAGCCATGTCTTGATCCATGTCAATCTTTAGTGACCTATGCATGCCTTTTCCATGACGTCAACAAAATCCGAAACTAAGCCTTTCAATCATCTTAATAAACATGTTAGTCCCTTTAAGCATTGTCATCATTAATTACCAAAATTATTTTTAGGGGCTTAGATGCTTCAATCTCCTCATTTCTGGTAATTGATAATAACCTAGACAATATGAATGAATTGAATGTTTTGAATATACATCTAGTTCGAGAACAAGTTGCATATTCTAGGTTTAACTTTTGATTTGCAAATAATTCTTGAGATGGGCTCAAAGGAGATAAAGAATTAGTTGCTTTTAAAGTCAACAATAAATAAGCAAAACTCCCTCTAAATATGTGCATATAGATTCATGAAGTGATATTCATGCACATTTGTAAAATTTCAAGAAATTTTGGTGGAGTTTCCTTTATTTATTGATCTTATGGAAGCATGTCAATATGGTAATCAAGGATAATCAATATGAATCACAAGTAACATGAGATCAACATTATAATATGATATTGCATAATAACCAAAATACCTTCCAGTTCAAGGTAGCAACTATTACAAGTTCACATATAAAGTTCATACAATCAAAAGGCTAATATCAAAAGAAGTTCATCAAGCAAAAGATGTTAAATGAAGTTCATACAAGCAAAAGATCCAAATATTAGATAACTATATAATAGATAACATCTTGACTTCATCTTCATCTTCTTTTCATGGTTTGCCCTCTTCATCTTCATCTTTATCCTCATCTCTCCCCCTTTAGCATCAAGTATCAAAAACCCACTAATTGGGGTAAGGATCCTGATGGCGGTGATGGTGATAGTGGGGTGGCGATAAATGTTGCGTTGGCTCTGAGATCGATGAAGAAGGATGCTCAAGTGCACTCATACACCGAGTCGAATCTGAGGCACAAAAGAAATCAATTTTCACGTCGAAATCGAAGCCATCTCGAGTCGGTTATTAATCTCATCTAGCTTGCTTGTTTCTATAGCAAGTCTCATTGTCAATTCCCATGTTGCAACGCGTCATTTGCAATGCAATCAGACACATAAGAACAGAGTAGTGTCTGTGTGGGGACCCAGATTTTGGCAATCCAAATCTCATGTGTATTCTGAGCTAGTCCCTAGATTAGTAGCTAGCTCACACAAAAATATCAGCAAATAGCATATCAATACATGTGAATAAATAAAAGAGGTTATTTCATTGTACATAGACAACCATAAATATGTCTTATGACCAAGTTTTACATACAGGCTGATAGGCCAAATGAGATTGTCCATAACAAAGCAGTGGAATAGTAAGTAAACTAAAAGGGCCTCCATGATTTGTCATAGGCAATCAACTAGGGCTCAACTAGTCATGGTTTTTGTCTTCCATGTCATAGCTGGAGGCATGGGTAAATCGATATGCCGAATTATCACTTTTGTCATCTAAAACAACATATTAAGCAACAATGAGTATAAAAGTACTTAGCAAGTCCCTACAGAGAATGCAACTATATATATTATAGACACAAAAGATTCAGAGAGACGATCAAGAATATATAGTATTATTCAAAACAATATTTTCTTCTTATGCAGTTACTATTTAAAATATTCTGGTCACTATTCAAAATGAATTACAATAGTGAAATTCCACTTCATGAATAGTATTCTTGCACTATGGTGGTGGATGCACTATGTGATTACTATTTACTGACTACTACTCTTTCACAATGATGTTAATTAAATTTGAATAGTAATTTTTTATCAAGATCTTGCAGGTTGGTGAAACCAACAAGATAGCTGGTCGTGCAACAGTGGTGTAAAAAATCCTACTCGGTACTCACCATATTTTTTTTACTAATTTGCTTCAGAAGTAGCTAAGCTTAATTCCCTAGATATTCCTAGTCATAATCATATGGGATACTTTTTTATCATCACCCTAGGTAGTTCCACCAGAAGGGAATACTTCTCTATGACCTCAACATTCTCCACAGCCAGACTCAAAGCTCACTAGAGAATCACCGAAGAGTTTTCTCCTACAGGATCTCTAGCATAAAACCTTGTCCCATATAATCAAACAAAGGAGACTAAGGGGTTTTTAAAGAACTACTTTATTTCCACAAGAATAGCTTAGATATGGTTTTCCCTTTCAGGAACCCTGACAATTAACACAAAGACATAATATATACCTTACACTAGAATATTACAATACTTTCTTGGATGGAAATCTTACAGGGGTGTACTCACACTAAGAACTAAAGAGAGAATGCTAGTGGAAGGCTCTCGCTCACTCTGATGGCTTCAGCTCTCGATTCTCAGATGCCTTCGGTCTTCTGGCTGCCATCTCCTTTTATAGTAGCGGAAGGAGTCCTCTTTTCTTTATTTAATGTGGTCTATAGCATAGGGTTCGTTGGCTGGCATGATATGTCTTCAACTAGCTTCCTTTCATCTTTCCTTTGCTTCATGATGCGTATTCTTCTGCTAAAATGTGACTTCAACTGGAGTACATGCATAATTGGTGTGCATGTCCTCTTTAATTAGCGTGGCGTGCATTCGTTACTAGCATGCGGACTGGCTTGCATGACCCGTTCATGTTCTTTTTCATCCTTCATGAATATTGCATTGTCCTTTGATTCTAGTGTATGTATGTCATTTTGTTTAATAGCCTTTCATGCCTGAATAATTGACAACACTCTATCAATATTAGCGTACTTTTATAGGGCTAACTTTAGATATTCTTCTTTTATATAGCCTACCTTTTTAAGATTCTTTCTACTTGTAGACTGCAGCTTCAGCATATTCTTCATTTTAAATTTTGCCCATGCTCGACAATATCCATGATATCATCATCTGATAATGATATTTCAAAATTTTTGTCATATGCTTTCTTCATATTTTCAAACTTATTAGTCGTCTCTATTCGTAATTCTTTTAGGATTTCTTCTTTTATATCTCTTTTCCATTGTGGGGATATGGATTCAAATTTTTCTTCTATCTTCTAATCTATATATGATCCATTTAAGGGATCCACCACTTTTCTTACTATTAATTTGATTGTAGTATTTACAAATGACTTCGCAATCTGTTCTTACTATAAATTCTTTAAAGCCTAGGTATAATTTGAAAGAATTTATTGTATTGATTATTGCCAAGATTTCTCTATTAGTATTGTTTACAGTTTTAAGCTTATAACTTCCTGAGACATATCTACATACTTTTTCCTCTGTCTTTGCTTAATATTTATTAGGCATTTGTTTTAATATGGATGCCCATCCTATTGAGAAACATCGGTTTCGATGATAAAATAATTGTATTCTAATAGTAATTCGAAAAGTTTCAAGTCTCTAACATTCTCTTTTATTATCCTAACTAATTTAATGTCTTCAGAGTTAAAGTATTTTTTACCATTCTTTTTTAATTTGGCATATAATGGCCCATCTAATTTTACCAAATTATCTATATAATTTTTAGCATAATTTATAATTTCTAGAAATTATTGTAATACTTTTTTTTATCATTCATAGTATCAGGGAATTGTAAAATCGTCTTTGCAATATGATCTTATAAATATATTTTACCTTTTCCTATTTCATGGCCTAGGAAATTGATTTTTTTCTTTATAAATTTTCATTTTCTTTTTAGATAATATTAACCTATTTTGCTCTACTATCCTAAAAAAATACTTCAAGATGAGCAATATGTTCTTTATAAGATTTTGAAAATATTAGCAAATCATCTATATATATATACACTAAAATGAATTCTTGGTTTTCCTTAAATATATTTTGCATTTTTCTTTGAAATAATGCTGGTGCATTTTTCAAACCTAAGGGCATTACAAGCCATTCAAAATGTCCTTGAGGACATGTGAATGCTTTCCATTCTATAGATTCTTTCACCATTTTACTTGCCAAAATCCGGCTTTTAAATCAAATTTAGAGAAATATTTGCTTCCTTGTATTCTATTAATCCATTCTTACTTATTTGGAATATTGTAAGCATCATCAATAGTATTATCATTTAGCCTTTTGTAATTAATAACCACTCTTAACTTGCCTTTAGCTATTTTAGAATGATTTCTAACTATAAAAGTGGCCGATCTATGCGGGCTTCTGCTTTCTATTATTGCTCCTAAGTTTAATAGCTCTTCTATGTACATTTTAAATTCTTCGATGTTTTTTGGAGTAGCTTCTATTGGACATGTTTTAATTATATATTCTGGATTTATTATGTTTATTTTACATACGATGGAATTTTTATCCAAATGCTTCATAGGTATTTCTCCAATTATTTGGATATCCTCTAACCTTTGAACCATCCTTTCTGTATCCTTTTTAGACTTTATATCTCTATACCAATTGGGTGTAAATGATTGTAATCCAATGCATTCCACACAATAATTTGATATATGATACTCTTCTATATTTGCACAAAGTTCTTCTATGATAATTTCAGGGAGTGCGTTGTTTATATTGGTACTTTGAAGATTCAGATTAGAAGTTTCTAAGTGCTGGACATGGACTTGAGGTGTCTCACCAAGCTTTCTCACTTTGAGATATATGGAACATTATCTTGATATAGAATAAATGTGATTTCTTGTTCGTGTATAATTGTGGTATGTAATGATTGTTGTAAAAATCTTAGACCAATTATCATATCATTTATCATAGATAAATCTCTTATTGTTATTTCATCTATTATATATTTTGTGCCATTTATGTACATTTAAATATTATAGGCTAGTTGGTTATGGATTTTCTATATTCCTGGCATATCTATGGATATTTCTGCTTTATTATCATCTATTGTATTATCGGATCCCAAAGCAACAACTCCGAAACCCTCTGTGTTAATCGCACTAGTTCAGGATCAGCTAGTGCACACAGTGGATAATAAAGACAAATATCATGCATAATGGCCAACTATATTTAACTGGATATGGGCCTGATGGCCAAAGTTTACACCAATGGTCCATAAACCAAAATTAAATATAAGCAGCAGAAGATAAAACCAAAGCGGAAGAAGCCCACTAAGCCTGCCCACAGGCAAATGACAGTAAGACACGGCCTATTCATTCTAATCCTCACCGAAGTCGAAGTCGTCCTCTCAAAAATGATGAATTGAGCAACATGAGTATATAAAGTACTCCACAAGTTACACCAGGAGGTTCAATAGAGTAAATGTATGCATAAGGATTGACAAAGGAAGGCATAGTAAAGTTAATCGAGCGAAAAGCAGAATTGAAGTAAATACGAGAGACCATGTGGTCGTGCTTCATGAGAGTGATGAGTAATTGACAAAGGTTTAGGTCAGTCGAGTTTGGTTTGAGTGGTTCGGAGTCGAGTCGTTGCGTGGCGCAATCGGGCTCGGTCGGACTTTGGTCAAATCTGGTCATTTGGGTTTAGGATGCATATTCTAATGTTTTGACAAGTTTTGACTTCATCTGTGGTAAGTGTAATGGTATTTACGCTTTCATGTGTCGAGCGGTGCTATTTGACGTGTTTCTTGTCTGTGTGACTGCAGGACGTCGAGTTGGAGTCGTGGCGAGACACGGTGGACCGGACTAGGCGCAGGTGGCGCTGAGGTCAGAACGGTCGGGATGTGTCGAAGACGACGTGGACTCGAGGTGGTTGCGAGGCGTGCGAGGCAAGGAGCGCGGAAGCTTCCCGGAAGGTGCAGAAGGGGCGAATCGGGAAATTCGCAAGGCTGCACAAGCGGGAGCGGGCTCCGTTGGACGTAGCGGGCGTAACGGGGTGGAGACCCGTTAGCCAGGCGCTATAAAAGGAGAGGAGGGGCTGCATGCCCTCCTTGAGCATTTGTGTGAGGATTAGGGTTTTAGAGTCAAAAGAGGTTTTAGGAAGGTTGTTTCCTTTAGCTCTTTAGTTGGTGTGAGTTGGTGTGAGTTGGTGGAGGCAGAGTAGTGCTCCCTCTGTAGCTTCATCGATGCTTTCTATGTGAGACTCCTCTCTTGTGTGTTCTTCCTCCCAAGATGTGTGATTCTTGGTGTTCTTGAGGATTGAGAGGAGAGGGATTGAGTTGAGAGCTTGTAATCTTTCCTTTTGTATCAAGTCGGGGTATCGGGACTCCTCTGTATTCCCTGTGATTCAAGAAATGAAAAACTGAAGTTTGCCTTCTCTGTTCGTAGCCCTTGTTCATCGTTTTTCATTTTTTGCAAGATTTCTTGATTTTCGTTGTCTCGAGTTCTTGCTTGCTGGAGAGTGCCAAAATGGGTTGCTATGACATGGGTGTTGCTCAAAAGCCATTTGGCTATTTAATCCCAAGAGCAAACCGAGTTTGATTCTCAGATTTCATCTTTGGCCTGCTCTGTTCTTGTTCTTCGTTTCTTGGTTTTGGTCCAGTTTTTGATTCCCTTGTTAAGATGGCTTGAAATTTGGTATGAAGAGTCCAGAGGCTAGTAATTAGCTTCCCTCAAAATTTCATAGCCAAAGGATCAACGGTTGGGGAGTTATTTGGTTTTTGGCTCGGTTCTTGCAAGATTTCAGATTTTTACCCAAATCTGAAATTCTTGATTCTTGGAGTGGATTTCTTGTTATTGACTTTTGGCTTAGTCTTCTGGGAGTGTTCCCTAGCTATCCTCAAAGTTTCCCAAGCCAAGAATCCAAGAATCGTTGCGAATCTCTCAATTTTCTGAAAATCCCGTTTGCTGTTTTTCTCGAGAGGTACTACCGCTCCTGGAGAGGTACTACCGCTCAAAGGTACTACCGCTCGGACCAGCGGTACTACCGCCCGTCACAGCGGTACTACCGCTTGAGGCCAGAATTTTCCCGATTTGATTTTTCTCGCTTGCTGGTCTCTGTATTTGTGTTCTTCCTGCTACTGGGGTATCTTGTGAGCACTGGCCTTCTACCTTCATAGCTCCCATAGCTATTGGAGAAGAAGATACGTGTTGGGTGCGATTTTTTTTAGAAAGCGACATTCACCCCCCTCTGTCGCCATTTCGGTCCAACAATTGGTATCAGAGCCGGTTAGCTCTTTTCAATAGATCTTAACCGGTCTCAAGAGCCATGGCGACGGACAAGTACTCGACCAAGCCTCCCGTCTTTGATGGCCTGGATTACCCCTTCTGGAAGAGCCGAATGGAAACATACATACAGGCTCAGGGGTATGCCATTTGGCGGAAGGTGAATGTCAGATTTGTTGTTCCTGCCGATGAGAACATTAATGCTGGAAATATGCATGATGTTGAGGCAAACGCTAAGGCAAGGAACATCATAATCCAGGGCTTGAGTCATAGCGAGTTTGACCGCATATCTCATCTTTCGTCCGCCTTCGATATTTGGGAGACCCTCGATGCTTACCATGAGGGCACCACCCAGATAAAGACGGTGAGACAGGACCAGTTCAAGCGAGATTACAACAAGTTTGAAATGCTCGCTGGCGAGTCCCTTGATGAGTGTTTTGCGCGCTTTCACAAGATTCTGAGCAACCTCCGAGCGGTCGGTCTCACATACCCCGACTCGGATAACGCTCGACAAATGCTCGCTGCACTCGACCTTCGTGTTTGGGAGATGAAGGTGACTACCATCAAGGACACTACGGACCTCTCGACTTTGACTCTTGATGCGCTGTACTCGCGTCTCAAGACTCACGAGATTGACATTGTCTCTCGCAACTCGAAGTCACAGTCGATGGCTCTAGTCACAGATCCCAGCTCGGCTTCTGGTCCCTCTTCTGATTCTTCTTGCGGTTTCTCCCTTGCTGCTCTCTGTGACATAACTGATGATCAGTTAGAGCAGCTTGCGGATGATCAGCTGGCCCTCCTTGCTCGAAGATTCTCCCATGCTTACAAGGGGAGGAGGGACAGAAAGAGAGGAGGACCCGTGATTTGCTTCGAGTGTGGTGGCCCCAACCACATTCGGGCAAACTGCCCTAAGCTGGAGAAGGGCAAGAACGACTACGGCGGTTCGGGCAAGATCGACTACACCGACAAGAACCGCAACAAGAAGCCTCCAGCTCAGACGCCGGGAAAGAAGAAGTTCCGCGACTTCGGGAAGGCCAAGAAGCTGTTTCACCGCGTCCTCACCGCCTTCGACGACCTCGACCTCAGCGAGGTGGAGGGATGGAGCGACGACGACGGGACGGGTGACCAAGATCCCAAGAGCGGCGACGACTTCTCCGGCATGTGCTTCATGGCCCTCGAGGGCGAACTCAGCGACAGCGAGCTGTACTCCGACTCGGACGAGGTTCGCCGGGCAGGGAAGGGAAAGGTTTGGCTCGTAGACTCCGGGTGTTCACGACACATGACCGGAGATTCCCATTGGTTTTCTTCCCTTGCCCGTGCTCCAGGTGATGAGATGATGACCTTCGGAGATGCTTCATCTGGGCGCGTCATCGCCAAAGGTACTGTGCGCATTAATGATTCTTTCATTCTGAAAGATGTAGCCTTGGTTAGTAAGCTGCAGTACAATTTACTTTCAGTCTCTCAGCTTACCGATGACGATTTCGAGGTAAGCTTTAAGAAAAATGCTTGTAAAATTCTTGATTCTTTGGGTAGTCTGGTTTGCAGGATTTCTCGTTATGGGAGGATCTTTCGTGCTGATTTTTCTGAGTCTTCTGGCGATCCTCTCAGGTGTTTAGTTGCTTCTGAGTCCCGCGACCTTTCTTTCTGGCATAGGAGACTTGGTCATATCGGATTTGATCATTTAACCCGAGTTAGCGGCCACGATCTCATTCGTGGTCTGCCGAAACTCAAGATGGTCAAAGACCTTGTTTGCTCTCCATGCCGGCACGGCAAGATGGTTGCCGCTTCTCACCCTCCGGTCACAGTTACTATGACCTATGACCGATGCACCGGGACAGCTGCTCCACATGGACACAGTTGGACCAGCTCGAGTGCAGTCAGCAGGAGGGAAGTGGTATGTTCTTGTTGTGGTCGATGACTTCTCGAGGTATTCTTGGGTGTTTTTCTTAGCCTCGAAGGATGAGACGTTTTCGCATTTCCGAGGTCTTTTTAGTAGGCTTTCTGTAGAGCTCCCAGGTGCCTTACGAGCGATCCGCAGTGACAATGGCACGGAGTTCAAGAATTCCTACTTTGAGAGTTTCTGTGGTGAGACAGGTGTAGAGCACCAGTTCTCTTCTCCATACGTCCCTCAGCAGAATGGCGTTGTGGAGAGGAAGAACCGTACCTTGGTCGAGATGGCCAGGACGATGCTTGATGAGTACTCTACACCGCGGAAGTTTTGGGCTGAGGCTATAGCCACCGCGTGCCATGTCTCAAATCGAGTTTTTCTTCGGGCACACTTGCATCGCACTTCTTATGAGCTGAGATATGGGCGAAAGCCTAGCGTCTCTCATTTTCGTGTGTTTGGTTGCAAGTGCTTTGTTTTGAAGTCCGGGAACCTAGACAAGTTCGAGTCACGTTCTTGTGATGGAATCTTTCTAGGTTACTCGCCTTCTTCGCGGGCTTATAGGGTCTGGAACTGCGAGTCTAGTAAAATGGTAGAGACCTGTGAGGTGACCTTTGACGAGGCCAGTCCGGGGACTAGGCCCGATATCTCAGGTTCTTTAGAGCAGTCCGAGACCATCTTTGTGGATGATGAGGATGATGGAGACGACGGTTGTCTACCTGATCCTGTCCCTCATCCACCCCTTGAGGTGCCGTCTTCCACCGCACCTCGAGGTGATCAGCCCATGCCTTCTGCTTCTTCTGGAGCTGGTGGCTCTGTTCCTACCTCGTCAGCTCACGAGGTAGAGGCCACTTCTTCATCTCATCCTGGACCTCCTAGACATATCCAGAAAGCTCATCCTTCAGAGCAGATCATTGGAGACCTTTTCGAGCGTGTTACCCGCTCAAAATCTGGCTTATCTCAATTCTGTCTCCATTCTGCTTTCATTGCCTCCTTTGAGCCCAAAGATGTCTCTCATGCTTTATCTGATGAGTCTTGGGTCAATGCCATGCATGAGGAGCTAGAAAATTTCGAGAGGAACAAGGTCTGGTCGCTTGTCGAGCCCCCGCGAGGTCACAATATTATTGGGACTAAGTGGGTGTTCAAGAACAAGCAGAGCGAGGATGGAGTGGTTATTCGAAACAAGGCTAGACTGGTTGCTCAGGGGTTCTCCCAGGTTGAAGGTCTAGATTTCGAGGAGACCTTTGCCCCTGTAGCTAGACTTGAAGCCATTAGAATCCTGCTTGCCTTTGCAGCTTCTAAGGGTTTCAAGCTTTACTAGATGGACGTCAAGAGTGCCTTTCTCAATGGCCTTATTGAGGAAGAGGTCTACGTCCGACAGCCTCCTGGTTTCGAAAACCCCAAATACCCAAACCATGTCTTCAAGCTTTCCAAAGCGTTGTATGGACTTAAGCAGGCCCCCAGGGCTTGGTATGAGAGGCTTAAGTCCTACTTGTTGAGTCATGGGTTTGAAATGGGTAAAGTTGATAAGACCTTGTTCATCCGCCGGCTTGGCGCTGACCTTCTGCTCGTCCAGATCTATGTCGATGACATTATCTTTGGCGGCTCTTCCCATACTCTGGTTTCCCAGTTCTCGGATGTCATGAGCACCGAGTTTGAAATGAGTATGATGGGTGAGTTGACCTTCTTCCTTGGCTTCCAAATTAAGCAGACTCGGGAGGGTACATTTCTTCATCAAGGAAAGTACACTCGTGACCTCCTGAAGCGCTTCAATATGAGTGATGGTAAGCTGGTGTCAACTCCCATAGCTTCGACAGCCTATCTTGACCCAGATGAGGATGGCGAGCCAGTTGATCAGAAAGAGTTCAGAAGTATGATCGGCTCCCTTCTTTACCTCACTGCCTCGAGACCAGACATACACTTCTCCGTGTGTCTGTGTGCTCGTTTTCAGGCTTCTCCTCGCGTATCTCACCGTCAGGCGGTGAAGCGCATCTTTCGGTACCTTCGAGCTACCATTGACTATGGTATCTAGTACTCTTCCTCATCCTGTCTTTCTCTAAGAGCCTTTTCGGATGCAGACTTCGCTGGCTGTAGGATAGATAGGAAGAGTACTTCCGGCACCTGCCAGTTCATTGGCACTTCTCTCGTTTCCTGGTCTTCGAGGAAGCAGTCCGGTGTTGCACAGTCCACTGCAGAGGCCGAGTACGTTGCTGCTGCCAGTTGCTGCAGCCAGGTACTTTGGATGGTTTCGACCCTGCGGGACTTTGGGTTAGCCTTAGACAGTGTTCCACTCTTTTGTGATAACACGTCTGCTATCAACATTGCTAAGAACCCAGTGCAGCACTCTCGGACCAAGCATATTGATATTCGCTTCCACTTCCTTAGAGACCATGTAGAGAAGGGTGACATAGTGCTCCAGTTTGTGGAGAGTGACCACCAGTTGGCTGATATCTTCACCAAGCCTTTGGACAGTTCAAGGTTTTCAGCTCTGCGGGGAGAGCTTGGGGTGGTTTGTCCTTACGGACTGTAGTGAGGGGGAGCTTGGGCTTTACTGCTTTATTATTTTAATTATGCTTCTGTCTCATTTCTGTTGCATTGCAGTTGCGGGTGCATTGGGTTTTAGTCCTTCTAGCATAGGTTAGAGTGATCTTCTCGTCTAGCTGTTTAGACTCCTTGCTCTTATCTTGTGACCTAGGGTCTTGCTCTGTTAGCCGCTTCTCTTCTCTCACTAGGTTGAGCCCACTCACTGCTTTCAGGTTCTAGCAAGGGCCGGGCCGCCCTTGGGTAGACAGGGTACGTGTTTGCTCCCTAGTGAGGTAGATTACCGGTCTAATAGTCCTAGTGTCATATGGGGTAGATGAGAGTCAGTCTGAGCCATAGTTGCTTCTATATCTTTTCTATGCTTTAAGGACTGCCTGTTTGCTGTTTTCTTTCCCAGCTTCTCGATTCTATTGCTTTGGTTCAGGGGGAGTTCAATTGGGAGCTTCTGGAGCTTAATTCTGACATAACTCAACTTGAACTAAAAGTTGCATCTAATGTTGAGGGGGAGCTGGTCTTTCATGTATTTTCAGCATTTCGCATTATAATCAGTCTGCATTGAGCCTTGATTATTATCCTGTTATGACATGCTTCAGTGCTTTACACCTTGCCATGACTTGTGCTTAGCTTGCTAAATTTATCATGACTTCATATGTGTAGACTAACGTTTGCCATGATAAGTTAAGTAAAATTGATCAACTTAAATTAAACTTGTCATGCTAGCATTTGAGTTTAGTCTTTCTTGAGCTATCCTTTTATGATTCATGCCATGTCAAATAGGCTGAGTAGAGCGTTGAATCTATATTGAGCCTTAGTTTGAGCTGTTTTAGTCTCCTGATGATACATGAGTTAGTACAATGTGTTAAAAAGCAAAAAGATCTCTTTTGTGCGAAAAAACTGATCTCACCAATTCTTTCCTATGAGACGGCTTGCCATTGCACTTGGCATGAACTTAGGGGGAGTTTTGGATGACCTAGACTATCTTCTTAAGCTTCTTGCTTGGAGTAGTCGCATAAGGCTTGAGATCTAGCACATGATAAAACAAAATGTTGGTTGACAACCACCATATTTGTGCGAAAAAACTGATTTCACCAATTCTTTCTCATGAGATAGCTTGCCATTGCACTACGCATGAACTCAGGGGGAGTTTTGGATGACCTAGACTATCTTCTTAAGCTTATTTCTTGGAGTAGTTGCATAAGGCTTGAGATCTAGCACATAAACAAAAAATTGGGTTGAAAACAACCATATGCTTTCAAAAGACACTGTTTAATGTGCTCAATTTGCTTAATCTACAATCAGCACCAAGTACCTTAACCAATGTTTCAATCTTGAGCTTATAGCACTCTATTTGGACTCAATGTTAGTTTCTTTGTTCCGCTTAGCTTATTGACATGGCCTGCATCATCCTTGGATGTCTCTAGCTAGACTTTACTCATTGATGACTTGACTTGCTCACAAAATGCATTACATTTCAGATTGTCATCTTTGTGCTCTAGCTGGTTTATATATATGTTGTCATGATCTAGATAGCGTTTTTTTTGAGTTATGGCTTGGTGTATTACATTATGGTCAATATGGATAATTCTCATGGCTCTAAATGCTTAAATAAACAAACTTCAGCCATATTCATCCATTGACATGTCATATTCTCTCTATTGTATCCTGATGCGTTTATTGCCAAAAGGGGAGAATAGAGAAGAAAAAGTCTGTTGGGAACAGTTTAGAGCTTTGGAGATCAATTTGGTCTTTCAGTAGTTGCTCTAGTGTTCCTTCTGTCGACATAGTCATTAGCTTTATTTCATTCTTTGGACCATGTTGGATTCTTCAAAATCAAACTCTTCTTAATGCTTTTTCTGCGTTTGTCAATAGACTCATCAAGGGGGAGATTGAGAGACCATGTGGTCGTGCTTCATGAGAGTGATGAGTAATTGACAAAGGTTTAGGCCAGTCGAGTTTGGTTTGAGTGGTTCGGAGTCGAGTCGTTGCGTGGCGCAATCGGGCTCGGTCGGACTTTGGTCAAATCTGGTCATTTGGGTTTAGGATGCATATTCTAATGTTTTGACAAGTTTTGACTTCATCTGTGGTAAGTGTAATGGTATTTACGCTTTCATGTGTCGAGCGGTGCTATTTGACGTGTTTCTTGTCTGTGTGACTGCAGGACGTCGAGTTGGAGTCGTGGCGAGACACGGTGGACCGGACTAGGCGCAGGTGGCGCTGAGGTCAGAACGGTCGGGATGTGTCGAAGACGACGTGGACTCGAGGTGGTTGCGAGGCGTGCGAGGCAAGGAGCGCGGAAGCTTCCCGGAAGGTGCAGAAGGGGCGAATCGGGAAATTCGCAAGGCTGCACAAGCGGGAGCGGGCTCCGTTGGACGTAGCGGGCGTAACGGGGCGGAGACCCGTTAGCCAGGCGCTATAAAAGGAGAGGAGGGGCTGCATGCCCTCCTTGAGCATTTGTGTGAGGATTAGGGTTTTAGAGTCAAAAGAGGTTTTAGGAAGGTTGTTTCCTTTAGCTCTTTAGTTGGTGTGAGTTGGTGGAGGCAGAGTAGTGCTCCCTCTGTAGCTTCATCGATGCTTTCTATGTGAGACTCCTCTCTTGTGTGTTCTTCCTCCCAAGATGTGTGATTCTTGGTGTTCTTGAGGATTGAGAGGAGAGGGATTGAGTTGAGAGCTTGTAATCTTTCCTTTTGTATCAAGTCGGGGTATCGGGACTCCTCTGTATTCCCTGTGATTCAAGAAATGAAAAACTGAAGTTTGCCTTCTCTGTTCGTAGCCCTTGTTCATCGTTTTTCATTTTTTGCAAGATTTCTTGATTTTCGTTGTCTCGAGTTCTTGCTTGCTGGAGAGTGCCAAAATGGGTTGCTATGACATGGGTGTTGCTCAAAAGCCATTTGGCTATTTAATCCCAAGAGCAAACCGAGTTTGATTCTCAGATTTCATCTTTGGCCTGCTCTGTTCTTGTTCTTCGTTTCTTGGTTTTGGTCCAGTTTTTGATTCCCTTGTTAAGATGGCTTGAAATTTGGTATGAAGAGTCCAGAGGCTAGTAATTAGCTTCCCTCAAAATTTCATAGCCAAAGGATCAACGGTTGGGGAGTTATTTGGTTTTTGGCTCGGTTCTTGCAAGATTTCAGATTTTTACCCAAATCTGAAATTCTTGATTCTTGGAGTGGATTTCTTGTTATTGACTTTTGGCTTAGTCTTCTGGGAGTGTTCCCTAGCTATCCTCAAAGTTTCCCAAGCCAAGAATCCAAGAATCGTTGCGAATCTCTCAATTTTCTGAAAATCCCGTTTGCTGTTTTTCTCGAGAGGTACTACCGCTCCTGGAGAGGTACTACCGCTCAAAGGTACTACCGCTCGGACCAGCGGTACTACCGCCCGTCACAGCGGTACTACCGCTTGAGGCCTGAATTTTCCCGATTTGATTTTTCTCGCTTGCTGGTCTCTGTATTTGTGTTCTTCCTGCTGCTGGGGTATCTTGTGAGCACTGGTCTTCTACCTTCATAGCTCCCATAGCTATTGGAGAAGAAGATACGTGTTGGAGGCGATTTTTTTTAGAAAGCGACATTCACCCCCCTCTGTCGCCATTTCGGTCCAACAAAATATTGTAAGTAGATTCAAAAGCTGAATTTGATACAATAGATAGAAGTAATATTTTTAACAAAATAATATCGTTAATGCAGGCTCCAACCAAACACTAACCTATCCACAGGTATCCCACATGGACCACCTTTCATAATCTTTCTTGACTCACCGAAGTCAAGAGTATATTTCAAAGGCTTATCATTTTATGTGGAAAAGGTTGTCCCAAAACAAAAATTATGTCTAAGCAGGTATAAGAATTTGATACAAAATTTCTCTAGTCTATACTAGTGTACTAACTAGACTTTTATCTAAGGTGACAAGGTATGTTGATGTTTAATGTCAAATTTGGTCATATACAAAGGAATTTGGTGTAACTAAAGTTTAAATTAGATTAAACTAATTTGAATAAAAGTACGCATGCATAATAATTAAAAAATATAATAATTTAAATTACTAGGAGCAACATGATCAAAGGTATAACTTGCCTTGCTCAAAGTCTTGATGTTGCAAATCATCGAAATTGTACTCTCTGGATTTGTCGTAGTCTACACGTGAAGAACTAATGCAAAATGAAAATAAAATTCAAAAAGAGGCTAGAAATGGGTAGTTTAAGGTTTTTAGAAAAATTTAGAAATTTGAAATCAGAGTTAGGATGAAGAAATACGGGCTTCTGGAAGTATTTTTACTATGGTCGGAAATAGCAGTAGTCGGAAGTAGGAGTGATCAAAGTTTACCAAGTGATCGGAGTAGTTATATTGGGTTAATCTTTAGGTGGTTGAAAGCAAGAGAGTGATCGGAGCAAGAGTAGCCGAAAGCTGAATAATCAAAGCTTGGTGGTCGAAAGCTATATGTGGCCGATAGGCTTTGGGTGGTCAAACAGCTATGGTCAAAAATTAGAGTTTTAAAGTGGTCGAAAGCTTCAGTAACCGGTCGGTACTCGAAGCTATATGAACTGGTTGATACTTACAAAGTAGTTGAATCTCTGGTGATTGAAACTTGGTGGTTGGAAGGCTTGCAAAGTTTAATGTGTGGTCAGTGGCTGAAGTGGTCGAACAGCTGTGATCGGATGCCCAAACGTGGTCAGAATTCTATATGAGGTTAGAAGGGGTGGTCAAAAGGATTGAAGTTGTTGAACGGCTGCCATGGTCGAAAATAGCCATGGTCGGTCGAAAGTCTTACAGAGTGGTCAAAGAGATTGGAGTGGTCAGAAGCTATAGAGTTTTGAGAGCGGTCGAGGGCTTTAGAGTGTTTAAGGTGGTTGGTGGTTTGCAATGGTCGTAGCCGAAAGTCGGAGGTAGTCGGAGACAACAGTGGTCGAAAATGAAGGCTGCAGAGGTTGGAAGCGAATGTGGTCGAATGGAGTGGTCAAAAGCAGTGGTCGAAAGCAATGGTCAGAAACGGCATTGTGGTCACAAGTGGTAGTGGTCGAAGTGGAAGGTCAGAAACGATAGTATTCGGCAGTGACTAAGGTCGAAGGTGGAGGTGGTCGAAAAGACTGTCGGTAGTGGTCGTATCCCGACCAGAGTGGTCAAAGGACACTTCTGTGGCAGTTCGAGGTTGCGGTCGAGAGTGTCCGCGATCGAATGTGGTCGAAAGGGTGCAAGAGAGAGAATATGATGGGGGTTCTTTTATACCTCATGCAGAGGCTCAAGACGAGTGGAGGCGGTCGGTGGCGTGGAGGAGTCAGTGGTGGTGGTCGACTCCTGGTGTGATGGCGCTCTTGGTGGCAAAGATGCTCAGCCGAGGGAAGACCACTCGACCAGAGTGGTCAAAGGACACTTCTGTGGCAGTTTGAGGTTGCGGTCGAGAGTGTCCGCGATCGAATGTGGTCGAAAGGGTGCAAGAGAGAGAATATGACGGGGGTTCTTTTATACCTCATGTAGAGGCTCAAGACGAGTGGAGGCGGTCGGTGGCGTGGAGGAGTCAGTGGTGGTGGTCGACTCCTGGTGTGGTGGCGCTCTTGGTGGCAAAGATGCTCAGCCGAGGGAAGACCACTCGGCGAGCTTACAGCAAAGGGGCACTCGGGTGCTCTAGAGAAAAGATAGGTGTGACATGGGATGCACCGGTGTTGAAGGCTCCTTTATGTAGCTCGGGGAGGGAAGGGGAAAGGCTATGGTGACTCGCCAGAGTTAAAGCGGCTGAGCACAGCATGATGCTTTGATTTTAGTGGGGTTTTAAAGAGGTGTTAATATGGGCGGGGTGAGCGCGCAGATTGACGGGTTGGCGCATGGAGTGGTAACGAGTGGTAACGGAAGCTTTAATGAGCTTCGGGCGGACATCAATGGTGGATG
Organism: Dendrocalamus latiflorus; assembly: GCA_017311315.1. Lineage (NCBI taxonomy): Eukaryota > Viridiplantae > Streptophyta > Magnoliopsida > Poales > Poaceae > Dendrocalamus > Dendrocalamus latiflorus. The sequence continues at coordinate 21,964,553 of CM029619.1, read as the reverse complement.
GCCAGAGAAAGAAGAAAGGAAGGAAGAAGAAAACCCAATGGGTGGGTCCCATTTGTCGACGAGAGAGAGGAGAGAGGTGGGCGAGTGGATAAGCGACACGTGGCAACGAATGAATCCAGACCATCGGCCGAAGGAAGAGAGGATAAGTGGGAATGGACGCACGAGATTAGATCAGCAGTGGAGGATGAAATCCCAGCCGGACACATGTCGGCTGGAGGAAGAAGAGGGATTTATTTTTTTTTAATTTTTAGATCTCCAGAAAATAGTATAAAAGCTTAGAAAATAGTAAATAGAGTTCAAAAAATTCAAAAAAATTCATATAAATTTTTGAAGATATTTTGGACTTAAGAAAAATATTTCCAACTTAAAGTTGCTCTTCTAATTTTTACAAAAATAGTTTTTAGCTTTGAAATTGATTTTTCAAATCTAGAAAAACATAGAAAAACCAGATTTTTCAATGGTGAGGTTGTCAGCTTCGAGTTTCTTGAGGGCAAACGGGCAAGGAAAGGTGAGCATGGAGTAGGGAAGGATGAGGCAAACTCAACACTCATGATGGCATCATCGGAGACTCACCGAATGGTGAGGAATCAAGCAGTGGAGCTCATGGCTAGACTTGGAGAAGATGGGGAATCCTTCCTCTCCAAAGACGCTAGTTGTGTGAGCTCGGGGGGAAGTTTGAGTGAGCAAGTGCGAAGCTTTTGATATGCAAGGTCGGGCTTAAATAGGAGCGAGGAGGGAGAGAGAGAGAGGGTATCTGGCGATAGTACGAGCTCGTAGTGATGAGACAAGGTTTGCGGTGCACATGGGTTCAGTCGCACAGAGGTCTACAATGCTTGCTTGCACGTGAACACATGCGAAGAGATGTGGTCAGGCGCATGCGAGAAAGAAGGGGAGGAATAAGAATAGTAGCTCATTGACGGGTGGGACCAGGGTCCACATGTCAGTGATGCGTGAGAGAGAAGGGCGCAAGCTGGGCTAGCAAGCAAGTGTGCAGAGTGGGCCAACTTGGCTAGGCTACGGCGAGGGAAGAAAAGGGGAATGTGCTAGACTCACGTGTGGGTTTTGGCTCGATGGGTTGGAGGCAATTTAAATAAGATTTAAACTTTAATTCTGGTTTGAAATTGAGATTGAATTCTAATTTGAATTCCATAAGGAATTTGCAAACAAAATTTTAGGAAAAATTCCTAAGCAACCAAATAACTTTTAGAAATTTTGAGTTTCGATTTTCAAAATCTAAAACTCCAATAAGGCTTTAGGGAAAAATTTTTAAAAATGCAGCAAACATTTTAAAATTCATGGAAAATCATGCATGCTTATTTGGAAGATAAAATTGGGTTGTTACAATCTGGTTTTAAGGAAAAGTGCAAGTCGCATAAAGCAACTGGCAGCCCGTCGCTGAGTGCAGCCAAAAGAAAAAACTACACCAAAACCCAAAGACTTGAGGCAGCCAGACCACTCCACATGTAGCAAAACTGAGGAAAAAGTTCATTCTAATTTTTTGATTTCGGCGAGATTCGCTATGTGCACACAAAGTGTAGCAGAAAGCCAAAAAGATTCTCTTGCTTCGCATATACGAAAAGTGTACCATGGAAGTCGTAATATATTGCTAGGTACACGCAATTTGTACCAACAATTTTCTTTCTTCTACATGGCAACTCTAAAGTATGATCTTCTGCTACTGAATTAAGACATGAGGTTATGTGTATGACAAGTCAAGATGTGAATTGTTCTATTATAGCTTGATTTGGATGACACACTTTTAGGGATTGGTAAGATGCCAACGACATTATCCATTGATGAGAAGTAATGTAAAGATCTTAAGGCCTTATCTCAGATTCATCTTCATTTATCAAATAATATTTTGCATGAGGTTTTGAAGGAGACATTCTCTGTCGTGTTATGTTTGAGGCTAGAGCAGATTTGCATGGCCAAAGATCTGACCAACAAGATGCATATATAAAGTAAAAGTTTTATTCTCACAAGATAGCAGAGGAGTCTCATTGTTGAACCACCTGATAGCTTTCAAGGAAGGTGTTACTGACCTTGAGTCTATGGAGGTAAGATATGATAATGAAGATTTGGGTCTTATTATGCTATGTTTGTTACCTAGTTCGCACTATACTATCAGAAATAATACTCTATATAGTTGAGATACTCTTACTCTCAGTGAAGTTTATGAAGTACTGTATTCAAAAGAAAATATGAAACTTATAGTTTTTAGTGAAGGTTCAAGTGCGCATGCAATAGATTTGTCTGTCAGCGGCAAGCAACATGAGAAGGATTCAAACAACGATTCTAGAAGCAGAAACTCAAGCGTAGACAAAAGCAGATCTAAATCTAGGAATAGGAAGTCATGCAAGTATTGCAAGAAGAACAGTTATGACATATCCAAGTGTTGAAAGTTGTAGAACAAAGAGAAGAGGAATAACATTTTCAAGAAGGATCAATAAGAAGATAAAGCTAAAGCCACCATTGTTACCAAAGAAGGTTCTGATAGAGATGTTTTCGTTGTCTTTGCCTGTGATTCTAAAACTGATGATGAGTGGATTCTTGATTAAGTCTGGACTTTCCATATGAGCCTGAACAACAAGTGGTTCATTACCTATGAAGCTACGCCAAGTGGATCCATATTGATGGGTGACAATTAACTATGCAAGATTGCAGGCATTGGTTCTATCTAGATTAAGATGTTTGATGGTACCATCAAAATATTGTTGGATGTTCGATGTTGGACCCCGAAGCAATGCCTTCGGATCCTTTGTGTTAACCGCACTAGTCTAGGACTAGCTAGTGCACACAGTGGTAATAGGGATATATATCGAGCATAATGGCAAACTTTTATTAAATAAAGAGTGCGGCATTATGGCCAAATTTACATCATCAATGCTCTTGGTGAAATAATAAAGGAAATAACAACAAAAACAAGTAAATAAAATAGCGAAGCCCAAAGAGCCTACCCACAGGTAGACGATAGTAAGACGCGACCTACTTGTTCTTGTCCTCATTGTAGTCAAAGTCATCCTCCTCTGAGTAGACATAGCAAGGGTGAGCACAAAGTTGTACTCCACAAGTTACATGGGAAATGTAACAATAATGCAAGGCTAACAAGTGAAGGCATATAGGGTTATTTGAGCGTAAAGCAGAATTTAAAGAAATAGAGTAAATAGATTGAAAATTCCTTAATTTAATATAATAAGTAAATATAGTAATTTAAGAAGATTAATACCATTAGCGCAGGCACCGACCAGACACTAACCTAACCACGGGTATCCCACCCAAACCATCTTTCTCCAAAAAGATTCCACATTTCCATTCAAAACCATTTTGTGAAAAACCAAGTCTAATCTATTAAAAAAAATTACTTAGCATGCCCATGACCATGGGCATGGCTATTCAGGATAGTTTATACACTCTACAGAAGTGGTACAACTTTACCCACAAGACATGATCAACTTATAATGTCCGTTTGACACACTTCCAAAAGTGTGCGACTAAGAGATCATGACAAGGCCTTTGCAATGTGAAGCCATCAACCATGATAGTCTCCACTAAGGTTTCACCCCAGTAAAGAATCCACCAAATCAGGGCCCCTCTTGTGCCGTGTGAGACTTCTTACGGCCTACACCACGCTCACATTCAACCTGTAGTGAGACTCAGATTGGGACCGACAAATTAGTCAGCCAAGACTATCCCAAACCATCTTTGTGGTAGTACAATAGGGCTTTGTAGCAATAACTCACAGACTAGTCCTTAATTGACTTAGGCAGACTTTTCACATACCCCTTGTGCCTAGCCCCCACGTGGAAGCACCGAGCAACTACATATGCTAGCAAGTACCCACCACCTAGCCTTTTGCCTAAGTCTAAATGAAGTTTTATGTTTTATTTTAAAATATTTCATATACCTTCTTGACTCACCGAAGTCAATAATATATTTTTAAACACATCATTTCATGTGAAAAATTATCCCTAGCCTAAAGTTATTTCTAAGCGTGTTTAAGCGCTTGCTACAAAATATTCCAGCTAATAGTAGTGTACGAACCAGAGTTTTATTCTAGAGTGACAAGGTACAAGGATTTGCAATGTCAAAGGTGTCATAACAAATAGGCATTAACTAAGTTAAAAATGGAATTCAAATACATTGATTAAAATTAAGTATGCAATATAATTTAAAATAATATAATATAATTTACAAATTGGGATCAACATGGTCAAGGTGTGTAACTTACCTTGCTTTGTAGATTGTTGTGAATCATCGTAGAAGAATTTCTCGGTATCGTCACAATCTACATGTGAAAATAACACCTAAATACAAATAAAATTCAAATAAACTCCAAAAATTTTAAAACATGGTAGGTTTGTATAGATCATGATTTTAGATGAATTTAGAAATTTGAATGGGCTCAATCGGAGTTAGGATGAAGGAGAACGAGCTCCTGGAAATTTAATTCTAAAGAAAATGAATTAATCTGAATTTTGGGGATTATTTTTCTAAAGCAAAAGGATTTATGATGTCATCAAGTAATTTATAATTTTGGCTGAATTAATTTTCTAAAGAAAATTAGAATTATGATGTCATGCTGATGTCAGCAGGTATTTGAGTTTTCGTTTTAGGGATTGACACGTGGGTCTGAGTCCATAGTCCGGGTCCATAGACCAAAATGTGGCTGACATGGCGAGAGGGCGTGGCGTGGTGCTCGATGCTGATGTGGTGTGCATGTGGCACCACATCGGCCTCCACGTCAGCTCATGCTGACATGGCTTCACTGGCTGGTGGTTGCGCTCGAAAGCTACTAGCATCGGCGGCATGTTCCACAGCGGAGGGTGGCATGACACGGAAAGAGAGGGGAGTGATAGGGTTCGGCTTCACCTCGATGCATTGCTCGGGGACATGTGGAAGCGGCCGATGGCGAGTAGATGGTGGCGGTGGCACTCGGCTCTGACGAAGATGGCATTCCGATGGCACAGAAGCTTGGTGGAGGGGCTGGACGGGACCTCAGTGAAGCTTGCTTAGCTAATGAAGAAGCTTGATGATGGCTCGAGGAGCGGCAATTGCTTGCTGGAGGGATGGCCGACGCTCAGAGGGGAGGAAGCATGGTGTGGAGGGGCTACGGGACGGGTGAGAGGAAGGAGGCGAGGGCGCTGTGGAGTGAAGAGAGGGTCTACTGAGAGGGGTTTTATAGGGGGTGCCGGTGCAACGATGAGCTGTGCTGGGGAGGGGGCTTAAGGGAGAGGTGGACACGGAGAAAGAGGTAAATGGGCGTAGCTATGCGGGGCGAGAAGAGGGGCGGCCAGAGGGAGAAGAGGGGTGGCGGGAGGTAGAAGAAGGGCTGATAGGGTGGGCCCACATGTCAATGGGAGAGAGAGAGGGGAAAGAAGAGAGAGGTAGGTAGGGGTCAGATGGTCGACATGTGGAGTTGGGGAAATCTGGGTCGTGCACGAGGAGAGGAGAGAGGAGAGGTGCGGACATGGGACATGGCACCCTGTGGTGTTGGGGAAGGCCACGTGTTGTCCCAGGAGGGAGGAAAGATTTAAAACCCCCCCTTTTGATTTTCAAAAACTCCTAAAAATTAGATAAAGGCCTAGAAAATAGCAAAAATTCCAAATAAATCCCAAAAAAATTCTCAAAAATGCTACAACTCACAAGGAACTCAGTGAAAATAAAATGAACTTAATTTGGCTACAAAGAAACACAAATTTTCATAAGTCTCCTTCTAGGTTAAAATAAACAAAAAAACTAGAAAAATCCAATTAAATTAATTTTGAAATTTTGGGATGTCACATTCGACACATTTCGAATTTGAAGAGAAATATTATCTCATTGAGTACTCTTGATATTAGTACAAGTATTTAAGTGGATGTGAACTTCTGAAGGTCTCCAAATGTTATCTTATTGTGAGTAAGGGTGATGAAGGGTGATATAAGGGCTGCCAACCTATATCATCTACGAGGCACTGCAATTTCAAGTAATGTTGTTTTTGCCTTAACTAAATCATCTGATTCTGATGCTACTAATCTTGTCATATGCGTCTAGGGGATATGAGTGAAGCTGGCATGATGGAGTTATGCAAAAGAGGACTTCTTGATGGTCAAAGCATTGACAAATTGAAGTTTTATGAATATTGTGTCTTTGGCAAGCAAAAGATGATAAAAGCAAGAGATGGTTTATAAAAGATATATTGGATTATGTTCACTTTGATTTGTGGGGAGAGTTCCGTGTTCCATCCCTTGAAGGTGCAAGCTACATGTTGATCATCATTGATGACTACGCAAGAATAGTTTGAGCATATTTCATCAAGCACAAATCGGATGTATTCAAAAAATTCAAAGAGTGGAAGATTATGATTGAAAGACAAACTAGCAAGCATGTCAAGAATCTATGTATCAATAATGACTTAAGAGTAATGTTATGGAGAATCTGAAGCTTTATGTAAGTCAGAGGACATTGTGAGACATTACACCATCCTTGGTACTCCTCAACAAAATGGTGTGGCTAAACATATGAACATAACCATCATGGAGAAGGTATGTTGCATGTTGTCTAATTCTGACTTATCGATGAATTATTAGGCTAAAGCCGCTTCCACTACTTGTTATTTAATTAATCGGTCACCCAATATGGTTATTGATAAGAAGACTCCAATTGAGATATGGTCTGAATCTCTAATAGATTATTCAAATTTAATAATATTTCGTTGTTCTGCTTATGCTCATGTTAACAACGGTAAGTTAGAGCCTAGAGCTATTAAGTGTATTTTTCTTGGTTATAAATTAAGTGTGAAAGGATATAAATTGTGGAATCCTGAAACTAGAAAGGTGGTTATTAACAGAGGTGTTTCTTTTGATGAGTCTGCTATGTTATATGATAAACCATCTATTGATATTCCCGTTGAGTAGCAGCAAAAGTCAAGCATGCAAGTGGAGCATATGGTTAATTCAAGGTTCTCACCAGAAGCTAACAAGGAAAACATATATGAAGTTTCTATAGTTGCACCACTAACAAACTATTCCATTGTAGCTGATAGAGAAAGTAGGAAGATCCAATTTCCTAAGAGATTGATTGAAGAAACCAATGTTGTGGTTTATTATTTGAATGTGGCAGAAGATATTAAGGGTACCGCAGAACGTTCATCTTATTTAGAGGCTATCTCTTTTGGTGATTCAGAAAGATGTATAACTGTCATGCATGATGAGATAGAATCTCTTGACAAGAATGGTACTTAGGAATTAGTCAAGCTGTCAATTGAGAAGAAACCTATTTGTTGCAAATGGATCTTCAAGAAGAAAGAAGGTGTTTCACTAATTGAAGATGTTAGGTACAAAGCAAGGCTTGTTGCTAAATAATACAACCAAATTTCAGGTATTGATTTCATAGATATTTTCCCCAGTTGTGAAGCATAGTTCTATTTGCACTTTACTCAGCATTGTGGCTATGAATGATTACGAGCTTGAGCAATTGGATGTGAAAACCACGTTCTTATATGGGGAGTTGGAGGATGATTTTTATATAGAGCAACCGAAATGTTTTGTCATTCCAGGAAAAAAGAATTTTCCTTGCAAGTTGAAGAAATCATTTTATAGTTTGAAGCAATCACCCAGGCAGCAGTACAAGAGATTTAACTCTTTTATGATCTCTCATTATTTTAAAAGGCCTGATTATGATAGTTGTATTTATTTGAAGACTATTAATGGTTTAGCTATTTACTTGCTCTTATATGCTGATGATATGCTAATTATTGCAAAACACAAGGCATACAAGCACAATTAAGCAGTGAATTTGAGATGAAGGATTTTGATGCAACAAAGAAGATTCTTGGTATAGAAATCATCAGAGATAGACGGTTTGATAAATTATACCTAAGTCAGAAATATAGTATTGATAGTCATTTGTCATTTCAATATGCATAAGGCCAAACCGGTGAGTGCTCCGTTAGCTGCACATTTCAGACTTTCTTCAGCGTCATATCCACAGTCAGACGGTGAAGTTGAGCACATGTCTAGAGTTTCATATGTCAGTGTAGTTGGTTGACTTATGTATGCCATGATATATTCTTATCTCGATTTATCCCTATCATTGAGTGTTTTTATTAGGCACATGGCAAATCCTCGAAAAGAGCATTGAAAGCACTTCAGTACATTTTCATATACTTGTGGGGCACTTCTGATGCCTGTCTACAATTTGGCAAGTGTAGCAGGGGTGGCCCCCATCTAAGCCCATCCGGCCTGTTAGGGAATTGTAAGGCCTAATAGGATATATGTAATGACCTGTATGCCCTTGTGGGAGACGTGTGACTGTAAGGGCAAGGTTGTAATTGTGCTTTATGTGGAAATATATACACGCTATGCATATGGAGAAGGGGCAAGCATTGTTTATCCATCTCAACCACTCCACTACTCTCCTACCTTGCTGTTTGGTCAGTAGCCACAACAGTTGGCGCCGTCCGTGGGGACGACGGAGAGCAAGCTGTAGATCTTGAGAAGTGATGGCACTCAAGAAAGCTTCAGTGATGATGAAGAAGAAGTGGAGCACGACGATGGTGGTCGCAAACACTAGGGCCTTGGTCGGCGGGCTACCTGTGTTGACATCGGGGGTAAGCGCTGAACGCGACGCTGGCATGGCGAACGTCGACATCGACATTCGAGGCACGGTGGTTAGCCATCATGGGGATCGCCGTGGCGCAGCGGCCAGCCCCACCGATGGCGTAGAGGCTAGCCTCATTGGTGGCTAGCCCTAGTGACCCGGCATCCAGCGCGGGGGCGACAGGTGGCCCCGATGGCCGCATCGGTCTCGACGTCGACCAGGGGACCCATTGCACCGGCACGCCGAACAGCTCTGGTGGGCAGGCTGTAGTCACCAGCAACCCGGTAGTCCGCACCACGGCTCAGGCAGGTACGATCACCTGATTCATCTTCTACTTTAACGTATCCTCGCCTCGAAGTCTCTCCCATCGAACGCCGCACTTCCCAAAAATGCAGGGAATCCTCCGCCTAGTCCCAGTGTCGAAGGCGCCACCAGACCATAAGGTCCGAAACTAGCGAGCAGCCCCTATCAAGCACCTGCTCGCCACAAGCACAAAGTATGAGAATAAGACTTCAAAATTTTTTATTGCATTGCCAAAAAGGACGGGGCCACGAAGCGCCATTTTACATAACATGACATAGGGTACATAATGGGCTACATGCGCGGGTGTGGGGCTTCGACGTCACACCTGCGGATCGACGCCGTGCTCGGAGCTAGCGGCACCGCCTTCATCGCGCCGCAGGACTTCGTCAAGCTAGGTCTTGCCTTGAGGTCGCCACCACCTTGCAGGCTCTGCCTCATGGCTACCTTCACTGCAGCCTCACCGAGGTAGTCCCAGATACGCTGATGGAAGGCCTGGACGGAGCGTCGGACTGCATGGACCGCTCCGGACATCACCCCGCTCCTACCAGGCAACTCTAGCCGTGGGGTAGCCAGCTCGTCGAGTGCGGATAGCCCCGGTGGTGGAGAAGGCCGAGGACGATGTGGGTCGTCACCAACGAGCAATGGTTTCTAAAGGAGCGCACGGCACTTAGTGCAAGGGCCGAAGCCTCTCTAATCCTCCTAAGGGTGTTCGGGAAGTCTTCAGGCTCGAAGGTTCGAGGTGGCACCACGATGGCAATATCAGAGAGCGCGCTCTCCAAAGCCTCCATCGAGCTCCATGCCGCCACCGAGATGTTGCCTAGCACCTGGCCTTCTCCCCGATCGTCGTAGTCAGCCGGGCCTTCTCCTCTTCCAGTGCGGCGATCAGGCCCTCGCGCTCTTCGGAGGCCAGGCGTTGAATCCACTCCGCCAGTGCCTATGCGTCAGCGATTGCCTTCGCACCCTCAGTCTTGAGGAAGCGGATGCGCTCATCCTTCAAGGCGTAGGCGGCGTGGGTGTCTTCGAAGGACTGCTGAGTGGTGGCGGCCTTCGACTCCGCGGCGTGGAGTCGGTCCTCCAAGCCACCTCGTTCGCGAGCCCTGGCCACCTGTAAAGCATAGGCGAGGGCAAGGGCCTGTATAACATGGTTGTTAGCGACATCCCTACAAACGCAAACACAATTGAAGAGTGGATGTACGTACCTTGATCTCCGTGGCTTCCAGAGCACTCTCCAAGAGCTCCGATCCGCATGACGACAGCGGTCGCCGATCTAAACTAGTGTATGTGCAGTCTGCAGCCCCTTGTAAAGCCCGCAATGCCTCTGGTCGAGGGACAAAATCCGACACTGTCAAGCACCGAGCCTCCAGGCCGGCGGCTTCCAGAGGGGCGGACATCGAAGATACATCCAGGGCAGGTACGCTGAACCCCCTGCAGCTGTTCCCGTCACTGGAGCCTTGAGCACGCCCCGGAGATCATGTGCCCACTGATGTTGACGACGGTGTCAACGAGTAGATCGGAGAAAGTCTCATGATGTTGCGAGAAGAGAAGGAGTTGTCTTTACCTACATCGCAAAGTGGTGAAGATCGTTGCAAAGCCATGCCTGCCTCCGTAGGAGCAACTGCGGGAGCATCGACAGCATCCCGCATGACAGACTCCAATTCGGGCCCCGCGGCTGCTGCCTCAGAGTCTGACTCCGAGAGCGTCACCATCGCCACTTGGAACCGTTCGCTCCCCCCGCAGGCGAAGTTATGCAAGCACGCTTCGCGCTCGATGCCTCCGCCTCAGCGGCCCCCACAGCTGGTGTAGGCGATAAAGCTTCGCACTAGCCGATGTCTGTGTCGGCTCCAAGGTGCCATCGCCCTCATTGTCCGCGTCGCTCGTGGGCCCCTTGTCACCGGTCGTGCCACGGTCTGCCTCCGCCTCCAGGTCGGAGTTGGCGTACTTCGCCAGGTCCGAGCTAGTAACCGTCGTGGACTTAGCCTCGGCGGGTCCTTCAGGAAAGGCGGCTGCTGAGCTTGGTCGAGCAGCAGGTGACCGGGCCCTTCGGCGAGGAGGAGAGGCCTCCCCCTTGTCATCGCCATCCCGAGTGCGAGCCCAGCCAATGTTTGGCATGGCACGCTCTGGCACAGGGATGCCGAGAGCTTCGCACACGTGGTTTATCTGCCAGACATTCGCCGTCACTGCATCTCGGAGACTATGCTCCTTGCCACATACGGCCCAAGGAACACTGTCGCAGCGTGCTCCGTGTCCTCAAGGAGGAGTTCTGCCAATAAAAAAGGGGGTTAAAACTACAACCTATAGTTATCAATTCGTGTGCAACAAGTGTGATCGAAGACTTACTTGGATCGACAAGCCTCGGCAGCGAAGCCACCGTCGGACGAATGTCGTCGTCGCGGACGGGGCCAGATTGGATATGCCATTGCCGGGCAAGCGGGGCCACGCCGTACAACAGGCACTCCTCCGCTAGGGCGATCCCCACCAGCCTTCACTCCCGTTGCTCATCGTCACATTCGAGGGCCACTGAAGGGGAGGTGTTGAACTCCATTGGGCGACCCGTCCACTTCAAGCTGCTGCCGCTCGCCATGCGGTGGTAGAATCACCGTTGCATCCAATTTGACTCCCATTTGGTCCGAGTCGAGTTCGTAGGGAACAGCTTCGTGCATGACAAACGCAGCACAAAGTTGACGCTCCCAAAGTTTGAGTACTCCCCTTCGTCCAGCTTCTTCGGCTGGCATCGCGTGTCATGGAAGAACGCGAACAGAGGGGTGCTAGGCCACACCGTCTCCTTTTGCGATGCCCAACAATAAACTGCCAGGCGCACCAGGGCGTTCAGAGTCAGGTACACCAGCTCCAACCCGTAGGTTCTCAGCACCTCGTCGACAAACATGGCGGAGGGGAATCGGAGTCCAGCTTCCAGATACGCGACGAAGACCACCGCCTCCGACTCCGTGGGATGCGGCTCCGTTTCATCGGCAGAGGGTAGACGAACCGCACTGCGGTCCAAAAGCTTCCCCTCGCGCAAAATAGACCGGATGGTCTCCTCAGTCACTAGGCTCTGCCCCAGTACGTTCGAGCAGATGCCGTTGAGCCTCCTCACCGTGCTCCAGTGCTTGTTCACCAGTGAGGGGTCGCGCTCCACCAGGTCATACTCCATCTCCGTCGTTGATGAACTGCGCCGGTGGGAAGAGCCACCGCGGCTTGACGATGCGCCACCGCTCGGTCGGCGAGAACAATCGTCACCATGGGCCATTTTAGCTACAGTCCTTCAGACAACGGCAGCCAACAAACGACGATGGGCTCCCGGTCGACCTCTCACGGCACCGGTGGACAAATGGGACCGGTGAGTTGAGGAAGTGTGGCGGCAAGCGGCGGTGAAAAGCGGTGTATACGGCAGCGGTGCGCACGGGAGCAGTGGGCGAAAAGCGGTATTGTGGCAGCTAGTCAAGAGTGAGGGACAGCGACCCCACTTTTAAAGCCTGTTCGGCTGCCCCACGATTGGGAAGCCCAACCGGCGAAAACTGACACCGCACGACCTCCCAACTGCGCTCGCACACGCGTCCCACAACGCCGCGAACGGCCGCACGACCGCGGTCAAAATCCAACTAGCAACGCATGACGCGCCAGCAAAATTTCACCGTGTGTCCCACTACGACCGAAGGGAGTTACAACTTCGGGGGGGCAACGTCAACACTTCACCCCCGTACGGCCCAACACCGAATGCATCACAGGCCGCAAGGACGGAGGGGGCCAAAGGGCTCGGCGGTATGGTTTCGGCCCATAAGAAGCCATTTACAATGAGAGGCTCCTGTAGTAGGGGTGGCCCCCACCTAAGCCCATCTGGCCTGTTAGGGAATTGTAAGGCCCAATAGGATATATGTAATGACCTGTATGGAAATATATACACGCCTTGCATATGGAGAAGGGGCAAGCATTGTTCATCCATCTCAACTACTCCACTACTCTCCTACTTTGCTGTTTAGTCAGTAGCCACAACAAGATTAGAGATGGACTCGTTGATTGTGTGGGGATTTTGATTTTCCTGGAGATTTGGATAAGAATAGATCTCCTACTGGTTATGTGTTTACTTTGGGAGGATATGTTATTAGTTGAGGATATGTTATTAGTTGGAAAGCAAGTCTGCAACTTTGTTTGCTATAGAAGCTGAGTGTATGGCTATTTTTAAAACTTGCAAAGAAATCATTTGGCTAAGAGATTTGTTTAATGAGCTTTTTAAAAATATATCTTGCAATATGATATTTTGTAATAGTTAGAGTGCTATTTATCTTACAAATGATCCAATATTCCATGAGAGAACAAAACACATTAATATCATATATCACTATGTTCAAAGTGTCATTGCTCAAGATGATATTAAAGTCAGTAAGATAAGTACTCATGATAATCCGGCTGATATGTTTACAAAGCCAGTTCCTGCCGCTAAGTGTAAGCTTTGCTTAGACTTAGTTGGTATCACTCACTGGTCCTATGAACTTTCGGCACATTAGGTGTTCATCCTAATTTAATTGAACGAGTCTATTACGTTTCTTGACTACTGAGGGGAATTCAACTTAAGGTGAAGATTGTTGCATTCTGATCCAAATCCGTTCCATGTTCGTATCGGATACTGCATCGTTTTATGCCAGAGGTGGCATGATTAGTGCTAGGGCCAAGCGCGGGCTGCACCAAACGTGCTGTCAACCCGTCGCAACCTACTCTGATTCAATTTTCTTCTCCATTTCAGACTTGTCTTCTTTGCCCTATATATAACCCTATAGTTGCATGTTTTAGACGGCCTATCATCTCATACTTGTAATTTCTTTTTCTACAGTGAATTACGTCTTTGTACGTCCATATTTATTCAACCGGCGCCGTCTCGAAAGAACCGGCTTTTCTTCAGCTAAACAAATACTGCATCCTGACTGCCCATTTTAGTGCCCAACAGTGACCTTTCAGGCACTCAATTTGGCCCATCCGCAAGAAAGCAACCAGCAGCAGTCTCAATCTGAACTCTTAAGAAACAGGCAATTAAAGGCACAAGAATCTGTCACATGGAATTGCAACCGATGGACGGACGGAGTGCCCAGTCAATTATAGATCTCGACACTGCTGCTGGATCCTTCTCGCCCGTACTTTGAGATTCCAAAGATGCCCTCCTCCCCCTCATGTACTGCATTATTGGTGTACTACTGAAACTGCACCGGCAAATGCAGGTGTCACCTGATGAGTAGGTTTTGCAGCCGTTGGAGCCTGGAAGAGTCCATGGCCGTCGCTTTCGGAGCAAGGACTCTGCATTCTGCAAAAAAAAATGGACCGCTGCGTCATGCGTCAGCGATCCCGGTCCGTCCATTTGTGGCAGAACTAGAGGGCAGCATGTTCCCCAGTCGCCCACTAAGATGTGAGGTGCCACATCTTCCAATGGTTCAGGTGTAGCCATCGTTGATGCATCAAATCATCAACGCAAAAATAAATCGGGCCTTGCATCTCCATATTTACATTTTATTTTCCAGAGAGATCTCAAGTTCCTGGATCTATTCTCTGCAGTGATCTCCAGAGGATGTTATCTGCCTGTAAATGAAAGTGATCTTGATTCTGAAGTTTGCGAAGGTATCCAATTCTAGCAGGGTTATCAAGCACATATCAAAGCAGAATTTGATCAGCAGAATAAGACATCAAGGACGATACGATATGCATGATACTGCTAAAGGGAGAAGGAAGCTAGTGCGGTGGCATGCCTACCTTGAAAAAGAAAATTTGCTGCCGTACTAAATATCGCACTGGCCGCGCTGCTTTCAGTCGGCATCACCACCGCTAGCATGCATCATCTGTTCACGAGTCATGACACCTAGCACACCAGGAATCAAGGAATTGATGATGAAACAAGATTAATATAAGCAAGCCATCATTTAATGGTGATCAGCCAACCTTGTTCCAGACCAACAATAGTAACAGGAACCAATTCTCTTTCACAGTAGTAAAGATCTCGCAAAAACAGTTGGTTGAAGAACAGCAGTCAATCAGTAGTCAAAGTTTGCGACAGTTTATAAACTACTTTATTTATTAATCTTAACCATAAAGCTGAACATCATATAAGAAGATCATGCCAACCAAACAAAACTGTAACAACAGCCATTTGTGTTAACAAATCAAGGAAAAGGCCCCATGTAATGTAAATAATCATTCGATCAGGCCATTTAGTTACAGCTAAGCTATGCAAGGAACAACCATGAACATAACCCCTTGATGCTCGGAAGCGTCATAACAGGTACGCAAAAACAAACATGAGCAGCAGTCTGATCATATTGCTCGTCATTATCCTCACTGCAGTGCTTTTGACACAAAAGTCTCTCCAAACACCATGTTCCCTACACTTGTATCACCTTTACCCACTTTATTCTTCATGTACTCATTTACGGTTGCCTTCCATATCAGTGGCATGTGCACCTACAAGCAACTAAGAATAATAGAATTCTGTGCTTTCCAAAGAATGACAAATGCCCTCTTTGTCTCAAAAGAAAAAAAATGATACACTATTAGCAGTAAAAGTGTGGAGATGAGCAGTTGGTACATGTGCCTGATATGCTGTTAAACTGATGCGTCAGTGCGGAACACATTTATCTGGTGTCAACTTCACTAAATCGATAATTTTTTCAGGACTTTAGGGGCTTGGTAAGCATAAAGATTGCAGAAGTACCGGAAAGAAGCAAAGCCGAAGGGGACTGCCAAATTGTGGGAGGCAATGAAGCTGAAAAATATAACTTTGTAACAACAGGTTGCGCAAAATTCACTCATTTTGAGAAGCTCCCATACTTCCCATGTTTTCACTAAAGATGTAGATTTCTTGCGTATTATGCACGCATCTCCCTTTGTACAGTATTATCATATCAACATGATCTAGGGTATTCAATGAATATCAGTTAACCCCTGATGCAGCTGTTTACTATGTTGGAAACTACAAATGAATGGTATTTCAATCTATAATCATGTCTTAAACACAGTATTCACTGCTTTCAATTAACCGAAGAACGGTAGGATTACATTTAATCCGTGAACTGTGTGGTGTACGTTCCTTTTCCCTTTGCAAGGATAATGTTGTATTGAAGCCAAGCTTGTGGAAGGTCTACGACTATTCTGGTCAGGTATAGTGCAATGCAATTGATGATTCTAGTCCTGAATAGGAGTGGTTAAACTATCACTTTTGCTAACAGCAATATGGGTGTCCATTCTCGTGCAACAACCTTCCATATGGACCATAGTCTCGGAATGTGATCATCCAGGTCAAACATTTCTCCATGTAGCTTCTATCTAGGTTGGTTTAGGCCGGAATCTCAGGGATCATAATACCAACATCCAAGTGAGCTATCTATGAAGGTCGTGCGAGTTGTGCGGGGCAAATATTTCGACCTTCGCCTTGGAAGAGCATTGCATCATCATATGATCTATGCTATTTTATTTAGGTGCCTGCTAGTCCGGTAGGATTGAGCTTGAGATTCTGGCTTATTTTTCACTATTCATAAATTTTGTCTTTTTCTGAACTTTTGGCTTTTTTTAGCTTTTTACCGGTTCTTTTTTTCTGTATTCGTTCGCGTTGTCCGTGATGAGCTAACATATTTTTTTTTCTATTTTTAAATTTAATTACGCCAAATAAGCCACCTTCAGATACAGTGTAATTTCAGTCAGCTACAGTGTAATTTCAGTCAGCTACAGTGTAATTTCAGTCATAAGCTATAGCTTTTCAGCCCAACCGAGCGGGGTCTCAGTTGATTCTGGGATCTTCATTTGTATTTTCCTTTTATTTAGATACCTTTTAATCTTGACCACATGACTTAACTAACCTCTCAGACTCTCAGTTGAAGCTGCTTGCCTGCTTCGTGCTGCAATGCCAATGGAGTAATAGTAGACCACTAGACCTTACCATAGTTGCCAAATTCGCTAAAACCCCCACAATAGTACCAGATTTGTCGACCTCGTTTTAGTTTCCTGTGGATTTCTGGGAGGGAAGGTAGCACATGCCGCACACCGCATACCACGACCTGGATGCACTGTGTTCCAGGTAACTATGGAGTAAACCAAGTATGTTGTTGTACTGATCAGAACCCTGAAAAAAAGTAATTGTGGATGAAATCGCCATGTGAGTGCAAACAAGCATGTGATTTAGTAAATAATATATGAAAACTGAAAAGCACTATTTAACCATGCTATTCTGAAACATGGCTAATTTTTTGCAACCTGCAACCTCAAATAGCAAGTTGATGTGCTGATGTACTCAGAACATGGCATCATTTGAAATCAAGTTGATTTAACTGGCTACGAGATTTATATTCAATTGTTATTTACATCCTTAATCGTCCATCTTCCAATGCAGTGCCAAAAGAAAACGGCTATGTTTATCTTCCTAGTCTACATTTTGTTTTCTGTCAATGTGGTCGGCATAGGAGCTGTCAAACAATTTTCATGGAAAGGAAAAGGAAGGCATTGGTTAGTGAACCATATATTTGATTGAAGCTATATCTATCCATCGTGATCCTATCGGTTAGAAATATGAATTATGTGTCTAAATATGACCTCAAAGTTTCTACTCAGCATACATGAATACAAACATGAAAAATCGCGCTTATGATCACAGCAAAATATGCAGCAATCGTGATGGCAGTGATCAAGAAGGATGATTGAAACCATCACACAAAGAAAGCAGAATAGACTTAGCAAAATTTTAGCGCGAGAGCCTTATTTTGGCAGCATTTGTGCAACCAAAACACATGCTAACACAACAAAACAAATCGCAAGAATTTCTAGCCCTCCACTTGACCAGATGGCACTGAAACTTGTGAGTGCTAAATGCTACCTAAGCCACCATTTCTCTACGGAGTAATCCACTCCAATGTGATGTGGTGCGATCGTTGCAATCGGCTCGATCCATCCCCGGGCCAGGCACCAAGAACAAAAATCTGAGGGGAAAAGATGCAGCAAGAAGGAGACCGCGCGCACCTCGCGAGCCGCAGCGGGGTCGCCAAGGAGAGGGAGAGGGAGAGCGAGAGCAAAACCCTAATAAAAGCCTCCACTGCCGCGCCGCGCCGCGCCGCGCTAGGGAGGGAGATGGGGAGATCGGAGGTGGCAGTGAGGGAGGAGGGACGCGGCGGATACAAGCGGGCCTAGTTTCGGGCCCCGGCCTATGGTCCTAGTGTTTCGGAAGCCCATAAAGCCTACTTGAAACTCAATCCGGGGCCCCCAATTCTGCACACCACAAAATTGTTCTCGTTGGACCGAATCTTTAGAAATTCCCAATTCCTCTCGCCATTTCTTCATCCCACCTCTTCTAAGATTGTTTATATGGCGACACCACTTATAGTTTCGTGTAATCTTATAATTCTATTAAAGATAGATGATACAAATTATAATATAGATAAAAATCAGATAGCATCACAGTGAGATCACGATTCAACTCGTAGAACCATTAGGATTGAATGGGGATTATGATCCTGATAACAAACTATATTAGCATATAAAATTTGATATTACCTATTGCTAGTTTAAGTTGCACTAGTTTAATTTATTTTGTTTTATTGTTTACATATTATTCTAAGGTAAAAAAAAGTATTATCTTTGATGTACTGGACCTTATATTTGTGTTCATATCATCTCCCTCTACCTCGTGCTCACCTCCCTGTACTTGTTTGCCCTTAGAAAGGCCAAAGCCCTGACATCGCCGCTGTGTGCAATGCAACCATCAACCTCACCGCTCTGTCCCCATCGCTCTTGTGAGCTTAACCTTGGCCATCATGCCCTAGTCCTCTCCTTAACCTCTCCATGTTAATGCATCCTTTGATTTGCCTTGCCATACCCCAGAGCCACCAGAAGGCCATCGCTAACCTAGAACACACGCCGACCCACCACCACTATCAATCTCTTTCTATGTGAACCTAGTTCACATGGACCATGGCCCCATTTGTGAGTCTCTCCTATTTTCTTGAGAGAAAATACTTAGAAAAGAAATTAAAACCGGCTGAACCCCACATGTCAGCCGATAAACATTTTCCTTAAGAAAAATAATCGAAATAGAAAAGAAATTACCAACCGATCCCACCTGTCAAAGATTTTGGATTTTCTGGAATTTCATCTCAGTTCAAACTTTGGAAAGCTTGCTCTCCCTCATTTTAAATCCAAATGACTTGATTTTTGTTTCTGAAATTCAAAATATTTCCAACAGAATGAAGATCATAATTTTTGGAGTTTATTTGAATTTGTGTTGAATATGGTTACTTGCGTGTTTATATACTTTGACGCTTTATACGCTTGCATTGCTGATGAACAAGATACTACACTATCCACACTTGACTAATGCAAGTGAGAACCCGTGATCCCTCTCAACCCCTTCACTCCTTCCCCAAACTCCAGAACACCGACATCACCACGAGCTTATTGTTCCTGAAATCATTCGTCACCCCGACTCGCGTTTTGACCACTTCGGTGAAGTTCTTCAAAATCCTTTCACATCACATCATGTTCCTGAGTATCCTATATCCTTGTACGAAGTTAATTTGATTTTTGTGCAGCCATTTGACGGGAATCAAGTTTTCCCAAAACCGACTGAAATTAACTTCCATCGTTGATTTGTCATCTCTGATGAGCCAAAATCCAATCCCTTGCTGCTGCACCACCACCACCACCTCCTCTATATGTTCCATACCTTGGTTTGTCCAATGTGTCACCATGGAGGTACGTCACCGTCGCCACCACCATGTTGGTCGCACGTCATCCTTACCAGCCTATTTTGGCCACTCGTCGGCCAATCCAACCCTGTAGAAATGTTCCATAGGCCGAGGTCATGCCCATGCTCATGTGTTTCACCACGTTCTCCGTCGGAGTGATGTTGCCCATGTCAACTAGTGCTGGTTGCCGCCCATTGCACCATTGCCGCCGCCACTGGCCACCATTCACCTCACCACTACCAGTTGTGCCTTCCTCGGGGTTCCAGCGACCCATTTTGGTCTTTGGTGTCGCCGCCCGTGCCTTCCCCTTCTGGCGCCGGCCACCAACAAAGCCACCTATGCACATAAGAGAACTCCTCTGTTATCTCTTCATTTGTTCCTTTTGAGTCAATGACAGTGGGGCCCCACCTATCATTCTCCACTAAAAATCAAAATCCTCCAATAAACAAGATTCCCTAGTGTAGGATTGAATACTGTAATAAGAGGGGGTAAATAATTGTCATTGCTTTCTAGAATCCCCTGGCGGTCGGTGAAGGTTTCGACCGCTCTGTGCTCGGCTACCTGATCGATCGCTTAGTGTACAACCGCTCGATCAATTGCTTTGTTTTTTGACTGCTTGCTCAGATTTGATCTTTGACCAGTTTGTACATACTCAAATTCGTCAACACCAACAGCAGAAGCTCTGATACCACTTGTACCTTTGATAAAAACCAGTGCCTTCGAGTACTTCATGATTCCTTTATTATCATGGCAGTGAATCAACACTTTTGCACGTGGTCGCATGCTTCAACCCAACCACAATCACCAGCAATCTTCAACAAATCATAAACCAGATTAATTCAAGATAATCTTTATTGTTGTATTTCTATGGATTTACAAAGTGCCCTCACAAGCACCCCTAAAAGCATTCTCAACGAAAGCCCTCTCAAAAACCGACACAAACTTTCTCCCTAAAAGCCCTACGAAAACCACCTAGTTAACCCTTAGGCTCTCCCTACTTTTATATGCTAACACTCTAAACTGTGTCTACCTCAAGCACAGGCACAAACCTCTATGTCTTCCGAAAATCAAAGGACCCAAAACTCTTCCAAACATGGGTTTTATAATATCTCTAACTCTTCGCAGTTATAGACTCCCTCCACAACTCCTAACTTACCACGTGACGAAGCCTCCAGGACAGCACCTCATGTATCTTCATCACACACCATCGCCTCACGTATCAAAGCATCTAGGATAGCACCTCCTGTAGCCTCTCCATGCATCACAACCTTTGATCTCCTCGTGCTCCAACGTGAGCCTGACCACCTCGTGTAGCATCCTCAACCATCTGGACCTCACACTTCCCCATCCTAGTCTTGGTCTTCCTCGTCACTGACCATGACCATTTCCATGCCTACTTGCGCATGCAAAGACCAAAGAAACATTTTCCACTAGCACAAGTTCTTTCCAACTTGACCAACATCAGTCCACAGAATTAAACCACACATTTAACCATCACTCAACATCAACCAGGTCATCCACGACCGCATATTCTATCGCTTTCTAAAACACCAACTTCAAACCACTCGTTACGACTGGTTACAACCGCTATGCATAGACTGGTCGCTAGCTCATCGAGTACTTGAAAACACAAGCACTCGGGAATTCCTATCGCTCCGCTCAGAACACTCAGAAATCATATGCATTGTAACACTCCATTCTATTATTACCGATAATCAACCAATCACTATTCCATCAACCAATGAGTACTGAGTACCGACCAGGTACTTAAGCACAGACTACTAATAACGAGTACTGTAGCACCAACTGACGAGTACCGACCTCGTACTATAGCATGACCACCAATCGATAACTATAGCACAGACTACTGACTAAGTACTGTAGCACAAGAATTAAAGCACTCGAAGTCTACGAGTACCAACCATGAAGACTATGGCAACCGATTGTAACGGCTCAACGAGAGGAGCGGCGACTGCTACCATGTGAAAGGGAAAGAGTGGGCCACACTAGATCCAAAGAACGCACCATAGCCAGAGAAGCAACCGGCTAATTGACAAGGTATTTATGGACTCGCATGGGTTAGATGAGCTCAAAGAGAGATAACAGCGGATTTGGATGGACACAACGGAAGCAAAAAAGAGATACTAGTAGCAGTACTACAATGCCTCCAAGCAGCTGACATATCCACGAGAACATCAAAGCCAACTCCACAGCAGCCTAAAATAACACAAATCACAAACGGCCAACCCACACACCAACACCTCATAGCACAGCACGAAGCAGAGCACAAGTAGAATACGCACCAAGCTAGAGGGGGCAGTGGTGCTCCACGAAGAAAATGGAGGGTGGTGGCAGCATCACTCCAAGGAAGGAGCAGAAGGGGCAGTGATACTCCAACAAAGGAGGGTGGCGGCACTACAAGAGAGGGGAGCGGCGGCGGCACTCAAAAGAGAGGGAGCTGGAATGGGCTCGAGGCGACCAAGAAGAGGTGAGTGGCAATGGCAGTCCAAGAGGAGACGAGCGGCGGCGACAGTCCAAGAGGAGCTGAGCAGCGGCAGCAGCCCAGAAGGATCTGAAGGCGGAGGGCGGGCGGCGTCAGATCCGAGCAAGGCTACACGAAGACGACTGGATCCCGGCGGGGCTACACGAAGACGGCCGAATCCGGGCGGGTCGAGGCCGGTGGTAGCCAGATCTGGGCGGGGCGGCGGCGTCCCGACGCAGCCCAGCTCGGGGCGGCGTGGATCCGACGCAGCGAGCTCAATGACTGGATCCGAGTGAGGCTCACCGCCGCCACGACGGTCGACACCGCCCTGCGTGTGGTGGGAGGTCTCACCGCAGGCATGGCGACAACCGTCGATAGCGCCGACCGGGTGGCCGGGAGCGGCAGCGTCGGTGCCCACGTTGGCGCGGCCATCGTCCCCCCGCCCGGTGTGGAAGGTCCCGGCGGCAACATGGGCTTCGCTGTCGACCCCGACGTCCACCACGCCACCACGACAGGTAATCCAGGAGTGCAGACCGTTATCCCCGCTGTTCTGACCATGCAGCCAAGTACATCGGGCGCTCCAGCTACGACTACGGTGGAGAACGCCCTGCTGGCAACCCTCAACACGTTCCAGCAGGAGTTGGCGGATCTCCGCGGGACCGTACGGGATATGCAAGAGGCTCAGAGTCGGCAGGCTCCGCCAACGGTCGCGCCGGAGTCCACGTCGAAGCGGGCAGACAACCGAGACGCCCCCACGTCTAGTCGCGTCCCGCTGCGGCGCGTCGACCCGGAATCCCCACTCTCCGCAGGTTTGCAGCAGGCGGCGTGGCCAGAGGACTTCAAGTTCCTGAGTGCCATCGAGTCATACAAGGGTGATATGGACCCACGGGAGTTCGTGCGTGTTTACGAGACCGCAATCGAAGCCGCCGGTGGGAACGACACCACGAAGGCGAAGGGGCTTCCCCTCGCGTTGCAGGGGGTGGCGCTCTCTTGGTTATTCACCATCGAGCCAAATTCATCTACGCGTGGGAGCAGATCCGCGATCGACTCTACAACAACTTCCAAGGGAACTACGTTGAGCGTGTCAACACAGATCAGCTCTTCACAGTCAAGCAAAAACCCTCGGAGAGACTCTGGAACTACTTCAAGCGCTTCGCGAAGGTACGCTGCCAGGTCAAGGATGTCAACGAAACGACCATCATCCATGCAACAGTACAGGGTCTTCGCCCGCGGCCGCTGGCCGAATACAACGCGTGAAAGCCAATCAAGATGGTGGTGAAGCTCTTCGACAAGATGGAGGAGTACGCCAGAGCGGAAGAGGACACGCGGCGGCGGCAGGGTGACGACTCCGACACCAATCAGGCGGAGAACACGGCGAAGAACGAAGGCTCGCTGAAGGAGGGCTCCTCGAAAGGTAAGCGCAAGCAGAAGCCGTCGAAGAACGCCTCCGGACGCAAGGATGCCCAGTACAAGGAGTCATCGGGCGACAAACCCAAACGCGGACAGCAGAAGTCTCGGAAGGCCCGTTATGTCTTTGACATCGAGGGCGGCTCCGAAGATAGCACCCCCGCTGGCTGCGGCAGCAGAGGACGTTGGGGTCAGGGGCGGGGGCGCGGGTGAGGTCGCGATGACAGAGGCCGTGGAGAGTACGACGATCAGCACCACGGCCAGTGGTGCGAGGTCCATGGTCGTGGCAACCACGACACGCGTGCCTGTACTGCTATTGCGACACTTCGACAAAGCGTCACCAGGGATAGGA
Source organism: Dendrocalamus latiflorus (assembly GCA_017311315.1). Lineage (NCBI taxonomy): Eukaryota > Viridiplantae > Streptophyta > Magnoliopsida > Poales > Poaceae > Dendrocalamus > Dendrocalamus latiflorus. Next base: position 21,940,726 of record CM029619.1, on the reverse strand, counting down.
ACCCTGAGGCGCATCCGCCCGTCGTAGCCCATGTCCCCATGCGGATCCAAGATCAAGGGACACAACTGCAGGAGGGCCCCTTGCGGATCCAGGCTCACGTACAACAACCTCAGGAGGGTCTCCTGCAGCTGCAAGCCCCGGAGTGAGCCCAGCGTAGGGTCATCAATGTTATCTCCGGGGGCTCCTCGCTGGAGTTCGCCTTGGCGCGGCAGCGGAAGGCCTATGCGAGGAGGCTACATCACGTGGCGGCATACTCGACGCAGGCGCCACCAGACTCGGCGCAGCATGAGATCACCTTCACGCCCGCCGACGCCGAGGGTGTGGAATTTCCACACCAAGATCCCCTGGTCGTCCAGGTCGTCATCGTAGGATGCGACGTTAGGCGTGACCTGGTCGACGGAGGAAGCTCAGCAAACATCTTATTCGCAGCGGCCTTCGACCAGATGGGGATCCTCCGGAGTCGGTTGAGCCCCTCGGGGATCCCACTGCAAGGTTTTGGAGGTCAGCCCCTGCGAGCGCTGGGCTAGATATGCCTGCAGGTCTCCATTGGCCGGGGCGACAATGTGAGGAGCGAGGATGTCACCTTCGACGTCGTCGACATCTCGTACCCTTACAACGCCATATTGGGGTGACCAACCCTAAACTTTTTCGGGGCAGTTCCACATGACGGCTTCTTGTGCATGAAGCTCCCTGGACCACGGGCAATCGTCATCGTCCACGGCGACCAGGATATGGCTCGGCGCATAGAGCTCGGCACCAGGGGTCAACACCATGAGGCCCAACGGATCACCTAGACCGGGCGCGCAAGTGCGAGGTACCTTGGCGGCTACGGAAAGCACCTTGCCAAGCTCCTGCGCGGGTCGCTCCAGCAACAGAGGATCCCACCGCGCACCGCCTCGTCACCAGGGCAACGACAATCAGCGGTCAGTACCTCGTCTTTTGTAATCGCTCGCCCGCGCAAACGGGAATTCAATAAAGTTCACCGTTTGCAAAATTGTCTTCATTTCCTACAGGGTATGAGTATAAACACAGACGCTCCGCACGCACTCTACGGAGTATAAATAAGGCGTAGCGCCGAGGTCCGCCTCCGCACGCACTCTATGGAGTATAAATAAGGCGTAGCGCCAAGGTCTGCTTCCGCACGCACTCTACGGAGTATAAATAAGGCGTAGCGCCGAGGTCCGCCTCCGCACGCACTCTACGGAGTCTAAATAAGACGTAGCACTGATGTCCGCCTCCGCACGCACTCTACGGAGTCTAAATAAGACGTAGCGCCGAGGTTGCCTCCGGACGCACTCTGCGGAGTATAAATAAGGCGTAGCGCCGTGGTCCGCTTCCGCACACACTCTACGGAGTCTAAATAAGACGTACGCCGAGGTCCGCCTCCGCACGCACTCTACGGAGCATAAATAAGGCGTAGCGCCGAGGTCCACCTCTGCATGCACTCTACGGAGTCTAAATAAGATGTAGCGCCAAGGTCCGCCTCCGCACGCACTTGATGGAGTATAAATAAGACATAGCGCTGAGGTCCGCCTCTGCACGTGCTCTGCAGAGTAAAAATAAGACGTAGCGCCGAGGTCTGCCTCCGCACGCACGCTACGAAGTACGAACAAGACGCAGCGTCGACGCTTACCTCCGTGCGCACCCTACTAAGTACGAGTAAGGCGTGGTCCATGGTCCTGTGCGCCTCGCAGAGCCGGCACGAGCTGCAGCAGAGGCTCGCCTCCGCGTACGCCTCGCAGACATGGCACGAGACTCAGCAGAGGCTTGCCTCCGTGCCCGCCTCGCAGAGCCGGCACGAGCCGCAGCAGAGGCATGCTTCCGCGTACGCCTCGGAAAGTTGGCATGAGCCGCAGCAGAGGCTCGCCTCCGCGTATGCCTCGCAGACGTGGCACAAGACGCAGCAGAGGCTTGCCTCCACGAGCACTCCACGGAGCGCCGACGAGCCTCAGCAGAGGCTAACCACGACGCGCATCCTGCGAAGCACAAGTTCAGCCCGCGTCTGCTTAGACTAGGCGCCAGCTCCGCTGCCACCGCGTCGAAGGGTAGGGGACGGAGCGCTCGCGCGTCTACTTCGACTAGGCGCCAGCTCCACTGCCACTGCGTCGAAGGGTAGGGGACGGAGCGCTCGCGCGTCTACTTCGACTAGGCGCCAGCTCCGCTGCCACCGCGTCGAAGGGTAGGGGATGGAGCGCTCGCGCGTCTACGTCGACTAGGCGCCAGCTCCGCTACCACCGCTTTGAAGGGTAGGGGACGGAGCGCTCGCACGTCTACGTCAACTAGGCGCTAGCTCCGCTGCCACCACTTCGAGAGGTAGGGGACGGAGCGTTCATACGTACATGCGAATGCAGAAGTATAGCCTCATGAGTCTACCGCGGAACAACGCGGTCTTACAAGGAGGCGCAGAGAAAGTATACAAGCATCTTCAGATGCGCGCAACCGCTACTCGGCAGGCTCCTCCTTAATGCGCGTCCGCGCTGGAACTTCACCCGAAGAAGCCCAGCCCGCCCAAAAATCCAATGACTTCTCGACCCTTCGCCAACGCTGAAGGTGCCATCGGGTCATAAGGTCAGAAAATAGCGGGCGGTCCCGGTCGGGTAGCTGCTCGGGGCACGAAGGTACACAAATTAGAACATGGAGAGGACAAGTTCTACTTTATTCATAAGAAAGGCATTTATGTTACAACACACGCCAACGCACAAGAACCCCGACGTCACACCTGTGGGTTCGCGTTGCCCCCCAACACCTCGGCACCGCCTTCGCCACGCCGAGGGACTTCATCCAGCCACAGGCCGAGGTTCCCCTCACCATGCATGGTCTGCCGTAGCTCGACCTTTGCTACGGCCTCCCCGATGTACTCCCAAATCCTCTCGTGAAAGAACCGCACGGCGCGGTGAACGGCGCGTACGGCGCCGGACATCACTCCGGCCCCGGCCGACATCTCCAGTTGGGGGTCAGCTAGCCCATCGACATGTTGACAGCCCCGGAGCCGTAGAAGCGCGCACATTAGGCACGACGTCACATAAGAGCAATGGTCGCCGAACGACATCGCGACGTTACGTGCAAGGTTGGCTGCATCCCCGATCCGTCGAAGCGTCCGCGATAGCTCTTCTGGCCCGAAGGTGTGGGGCAGCACCTCGGCGATCAGGCCTTCAAGGGTGCCTTCCAAGGCCAGCATGGCATCCCACGCAGCCACTGAGGCATCGCTCAGAGTCCGGTCCCGCTCCGCAAGAAGCCGAGGGACAACGCGGGGAAGCCGAGGGAGGCGACGGCGAGGCGCGAGAGGCTTCGGAGCGGTGGCTAGGGCGCACGGTGCGGAGGGGTTCAGGCAGCGGAGGGGAGAAATCGAGGGTGGCAGAAGGTGGAGTGGGGAATGGGGGTTCTCGGGCGGGGTTTAAATAGGGCTAAGGGGCACGGGGGCGGCGCGGATTTGTTGCCGGAGAGGCGGCGGTTGCGGGCGGCCGTTTCGGGGAGAGAGGGGGAGTGGGGAGATGGGGGCGCGGAGAAGGCGGGGTAGTGGGGCTCGGCGCGTGCGGCGCATGAAGGAGGGCGGCGCGCGCGGAAGGCGGGTGAGGCCAAGAGGTGCGGGGGCCGGCGGTTGCAGGTGGGGAGGTGGCGCGAGGAAGGAGGAGGTGGTGGGGAAGAAGCTCCCGACATGTGGGGCCGGGCGGCAGAGGGAGAGAGAGTGGGCGGCCGAGATGAGGGGAAGGGGAGATCGGGCGGAGGAGGATGAGGGCGGGGGCGGACGAGGCGGATGGATTGGGGGGCGACGTGGCGGCCATCGGGAGGGGGTAGGCGGGGTGGAGTGGGTGGCTAGGATGGGCCGGTGAGGGATGACGTGGGCGGCATCTGGCCGTCCACGTGGCGGCCAGAGGGAGGAGGAGGGGTTTTAATTTTATTTTTGATTTTTGAATTTCAGAAAAGCCTAGGAAATTAACTAAGCCTTAGAAAAAAATATGCAAATACTTCCAAAAATTCCAGAGAAATTCAGAGAACCTCCTGGACACTTTTTGGACTTAATAAAATTATTTCTAACTAATGTTGGTTTTATATTTTTATATTTAAAATACTTTTTAATTTCAAAAATATATTTTAAACTCTAGAAAACTCAGAAAAACCAAATAAAAGCCAAATAACTCCAAATAATTATTTTGAACTAGGATTTTTATAGAAAATTAAAATATCATTTTATTTAATAATATTTTTAGGTTTTCACTTAAAATACTTTTTCAAATACAGCGTTTTCAAAAACAGAAATTCAGGGCAAATCCAAATTTAAAATTTAGGCACAAAAATACTTATTTTAATTTTAATTTTAATTAATTTTTATTATTTTTATTTTTAATAAAAACCTGGGCTGTTACAACCTCCCAGAGACTCCTCGCCTTCCTCCCCCGCGCCTATTTCCATGTCCGAATCGGCGTACTTCGCCGAATCAGACCCAGGGTCTGCCGCATCTACAGGAGTGACGGTGGCTAACGCGCCGGGCGCAGCCGCAGAGGTCTGAGTCCTACAGGACGACACCTTTTTCCCTTTGCCACCGTCATCCGGATGGCGAGGTTGGCTCAGAGCCGGAGGGGTGCGCTCCGGGATGCGAAGACCCAGGGCCTCGCACACGCGGTTTATCCGCCCCAGCTCCACCTTCGAGGTCGCAGCTGTGCGCAAGCTGTGCTCCCTGGCCGTATACGGCCCGAGGAACATGCTCACTGCGCGTTTCGCTTCCTCCAGACTAACCCCTATAAACGACAAGAGTCGAGGTTAAAAAACAACACAAGGCACGACGGAAGCCAACGTGTTGACCAATACTTACGAGGACCGGAAGGCACCGGTAGCAGGACACGGATGGGCGGATATTGTCATCCCGAAGTTTCCCAACAGCGAGGCGCCACTCATGGGCGAGCGGCGCCACGCTTGGGTTTAGTTGGCAGGGAAGATCTTCCCGCACGATGACCGCAGAACGAAGTTGACGCTGCCGAAGACGGAGAATGTCCCATCTTTCTGCTCCTTCGGCTGGCAGCGCGCGTCATGAAGAAACGCGAACATCGAGGCACTGGGCCAACAGGCCTCAGAATTCAGTCTTGGTGTTAACTAATTTGGAAACTGAGGTTATGTAAACAGTCAAAGGAGAAATTTTATAAACTAAGGTTTGTAACTAAAAATGGGAATAAAATTTAATTGTGAGATTAATTAAAAGGGTTATGAAATTAGATTAAACATTTAACTTGGGTAATTGCATGCATATGAAGACTAATAAAGTGGTCCTCTTGTAAGGTTAATAGAGCAAGGTTATGCCTTAAGCTATTCTTTCATTCGGCGGTAATTCCTGTAAAATTCTAATAGATATCATAACTTCATTAAAACGAATACCACAACTAAAAGATTTAACTATGAGGGATGATATAAAGATTTGTGCTAGTTTTATCTTACATAAAATCATGATAACTAAGAAAGTGGCAACAAAGATAATTAATATAATGATTTGAATATATACATCGAATATAACATTTTCAATAAGCAAGAATTGAAACTACTCTGCTTAGTGAGTTTAACCCTCAAAAATCAGTTGCATGCCACATAAAATATCAAGTGTGGTTTACTCGCCTCTAAAACCATGAAAACTCTCCTCCCAAAAATGCTTAAAATGTTCGTAGTAAAAACTTTAACATTTATCTTAAAATACTAAGATTTAAAATGACAAATGAGTATGGTTAAGAATTCTTAAACAAGAGAGGGCGATCCTTAATCTTTGTCTCGCATCCAAATCTCCAATCCTTATATCAGAATTTAGATATAATGGTCAAAGATAAGTAATAATGCAAGACATAGTGTTAACAAGAAGATCCCTATTAAGTTATGAATTGCTCATCCAATAAAAGGCAGATCGTTAATAATAGATTGTTTAATCAATAAAATAACCAACTTTGTCCATAATAATAGTTGGTCGAAGGATTGACCCCATATTTATAGTCAGTTGCAACTTCAGTGAGTATTGCCACATGAAATATCAAAGTTGCGCTGAGTAGTTAAAATTATACTCATCTCGTATAAAACCCCGCATACTAAAATCTTAAAGTTCTGTTCCTCCTTGCTATCCTCGCTAACCTCTTTTATCTGTCCATAAATCCTGCTTGACTCATGGAGCTTCCATGATAAATAAGAATCAATAAAAAGAAAGTCATCAATTAAAAAGGTCAGGCCTCGCCTTTCCCCAATCGGTTATGTTTGGCCACTTCCTTTCCTAAAGCAGATAATTCCTGTAAATACTTATTCGCCTCTGATCCCTCTTTATCCTAATTTTCCCTCACGGTGAAGCTACTTAGATAATTCATTCTCCTGCCCAATTCATCTACCGCTGTGTTTACAACATGCTAATTCGAATCATCTTTCTATTCTCAAATCGTAATACATTTGTAATTTAAATTTAATTGGGCATTTAATTAATGTGTTTGGATTTATTTGGCCTTTCTTTTCTTTGCCGTGTATTAGAATCTGAAGACTCAACGAGGCGACAGATTAGAACAAGATCAAGACTCGGGTAAAAGCGACGACTAGGAAGTTGAGATCGCTGACTGAGCAGGCTTTGACTTAGATCAATCAAGGCCATGCTACGCCAAGCAAGGCAAGTCATCACTTTGATCATATTGATCCTACATTTTATGCAAAATTATGTTCCTTTAAACTATCAACTTGCATGCCTAATTTATTATGCAAATATATGTCAAAGCTTAAGGTAGCTACATGCCCACTTGATGTTGTATTAAATTTATTATGCCATCCCTTGATACTTGAATTACCTGATCCTTGTCACCCTAGATATTAATGATAACTTTACTAGCTATAAGTCATATTAAATGCCATGCTAGTCTTGTCAATGTCTAGGGTGCTAGTTGCCCTGATCATCAATCTCTAAAAACATAAGAACTTGTTTTGGGGCAGTCACGGGATGTACGTGGTTGAATACTTTGTGACTACTTATTTTATGCTTCTCAAAACCCTCAAAACCTGCTATACCTGTCTGGGCGGGTGGTAAGAGTGGTTGGTACGGAAGTAGCACGAGAATATGTGTGTCGTAGGGGTGGCCCCCACCTAAACCCAGCAGGCCTGGTAGAAGATTATAAGGCCCAGAATAGGCCTTGTGTAATGACATAACTGCCCCCAGAGGGGATGACCGGATGTAAGGGTATAACTGTAAAAGCACTCCTCATGTGTATATATATATGCGAGTAAGCCATGGGGAGGACCCAGGCCATTACACTTATCTTCATTACTCTCCACTACCATCTCTCTCTCTGTTTGGTCAGTAGCCACAACAGTTGGCGCCGTCCGTGGGGAGGACGAAGACAAGCCTGAAGACCGAAGAAAAAGATGGCACCGAAAAAAGCTTCCTCAGCGACGGCGAAGGGAAAGAAGGCGGCCGGGCCGGAGCGTCGTATGAGTACCAGAGCTTCGGCATCGGCAGCGGCGGACGCGGGTGGCGATGCAGGCGCGGTGGCCGAAGACGTCGACGTCCGCGCAGTGGCGACCAACCCCGTCACCGGCACGGCGACAACCGATCCCGCCGACGCGACGACAGCCGACCTCGCCGCCCCCACTGCAATCCTCGCCGGCGGTGTGGACCGGGCGGTCCGAGGTAGCCACGACGGAGCGACCGGCAGCTCGGGACCCCGCGACGCGGTCGTCCCCGCGCCGATCCGCCCGTCGGAAGCGCCGGCAACCCCACCCGCACCGGTGATGAAAAACGCCCTGCTGGCGGCTCTCAACGCGTTCCAGCGAGAACTAGGGGACCTTCGCGGAGCCGTCCGAGATATACAAGAGGCTCGGAGCCAGCAGGTCGCGCCGGTAGTCGCGCCCGAGCCCACGCCAGAGAAGGTGGACAACCGCGAAGCCCCCAAGGCTAGCCGTGTCCCGCTGAGAAGCGTAGATTCGGAATCCCCGCTTTCGGCGGGGCTGCAGCAGGCCGCGTGGCCCGAAGACTTCAAGTTCCCTCGCATCACCGACCCGTACGAGGGCGACACGGATCCTCGCGAGTTCGTGCGCGTGTACGAAACCGCGATCGAGGCCGCGGGCGGAGACGACACCACAAAGGCGAAGGGACTCCCCCTCGCACTGTACGGAGCGGCGCTCTCTTGGTTTTTTACCATAGAGCCGGGCTCCATCTATGCGTGGGAGCAGCTTCGCGACCGGCTTCGTACCAACTTTCGAGGATATCATGTCGAGCGAATCGATGCGGACCAACTCTTCGCTGTGAAGCAAGGACCCTCGAAGACGCTCCGGGACTACTTCAAGCGCTTCGCCAAAATTCGAGGCCAGGTACACGATGTTAATGAAACCACAGTCGTTAATGCAGCCATACAGGGCCTTCGCCCGGGCCCGATGGCCGAATACAACGCGCGGAGGCCAATTACAACAGTGGCCAAGCTCTTCGACAAAATGGACGAGTATGCGCGGGCGGAGGAGGATGCGCGAAGACGCAACATCATCGCCCTCGGCCTCGCCCATGAGGAGCGGCCCACGTGCGAGGTCGGGGCGGGTGGCCCCTCCTCGAAGCCGGGCCGTAGCCGAAAGCCCCGAGGAGGCCCTCCCCAGGGCAGCGAGGACGAAGTACAGGAAGGCTCGTCACGGTGTAGGCCCAAACCTCGGCGCCGCCAGCGCCGGTCACAGGCGGCCCGTCACGTCCTCGCCACCGAGAGCACCCTCCAAGAACCCGACCCCGCCTCACGGAGGGGAGTCCGGGGATCGGAGGGCGGATTTGACTACGGCAGCCAACCCCGCGCAGAGCAGGAGCTTCTGCGCTATGGCAAGTGGTGCGAGGTACACGGCTACGGCGACCATTACACAAGGGCATGCATCGCGGTGATGGAGCTGCGAAGGGTGACGGCCGGATCTCGGACTCCGCCCCCTCGACCCCCCGCCGAAGCCCATGTGAGGCACCCAAGGGATAGCCCCATACGGGCCACCCAATGGAGGGCGCGCAGCATCACACCGTCAACGTCATCACTGGAGGCTCTTCCTCAAAAGCCCCCGGGGAGCAGCCGCAGCTGTGGATGCCGCCCCGCAACATCACCTTCGACTTGAACGACGCCAGGGGCGTGGAATACCCTCACCAAGACCCTCTAGTCATCCAGGCCCACATAGCATGCTGCGAAGTCAAGCGCGTCCTCGTCGACGAGGAAGCTCCGCGAACATCTTATTCGCAGACGCCCTCGACCGCATGGCGATCCCCCGAAGCCGACTGGAGCAACCAGGAGCTCCACTTCAAGGCTTCGGGGGTCAACCGCTGCAGGCCCTGGGGCACGTTTCCCTCCCTGTCACCTTCCGTCAGGAGGGCAACAAAGGTAACATCCGGACCGAGCATGTCACCTTTGATGTCGTAGGTACCCCGCACCCCTACAACGCCATACTGGGGCGACCCGCCATCAACTCTTTCGAGGCAATCCCGCACCACGCCTTCTTGTGTGTAAAGCTCCCGGGCCCGGAGGGTATCATCACCATCTTCGGCGACCAGGACCTGGCAAGGCGTGCCGAAGGCGGTAGCCGCGTCTCACATCGCCCGGTGCATGCCCTCTCCGGCGCGCCCGGTGCTGGGCCCTCCGCCCCCGGGTGGACGCCCAAGCCCCGGCCCGAAGGTGGCGTCAAGAAGGTGCCGCTCCAGGCGGAGGGGCAGTTTGTCTCCATTGGTGAAGGGCTCCCACCGGGGGTCGAACGGGAGCTGCTCCGAGTGCTTCAGAACAACGTGGACATCTTCGCATGGTCCCCGGAGGACATCAAGGGCGTGGATCGCGCGGTAATCCAGCATCGTTTGGCGGTCCGCCCCGAGGCCAGGCCGGTCAAGCAAAGGCTCCGGCGTATGTCGATGGATCGGCAGCAGGCAGCCAAAGCGGAGGTGGCGAAGCTTCTTCGCGCCGGGGTCATCCGTGAGGTCCACCATCCCGAATGGCTCGCTAACCCGGTGCTAGTCAAAAAGGCCAGCGGGGCCTGGCGCATGTGCATCGACTTCACGGCACTCAACAAGGCGTGCCCGAAGGACAACTACCCCTTGCCGCGCATCGATCAGCTGGTCGACGCCACGGCTGGGTGCGAACTCATGAGTTTCCTGGACGCCTATTCCGGCTATCACCAGGTATACATGGCCGAAGACGACGAGGAGAAGACCAGTTTCATCACACCACTTGGGACGTTCTGCTTCGTCAGAATGCCCTTTGGCTTGAAGAACGCAGGTGCTACCTTCACCCGCCTCGTCGCCATTGCCCTGGCCGCCCAGCTCGGGAGGAACGTCGAAGCCTATGTCGATGACGTGGTGGTCAAAACTCGGCAACTTGCTCTACACGGCCGGGACCTCCAGGAGACCTTCGACAACCTCCGGAAGGCGGGCATCAAGCTCAACCCCGACAAATGTGTCTTCGGGGTACAGGCGGGCAAACTCCTCGGTTTCCTCGTGTCCGGGCGAGGTATCCAGGCGAACCCCGACAAAGTGGACGCTATCCTGGGTATGGAGCCGCCCAAGACAACGAGGGAGGTCCAGAGGCTGGCGGGTCGCATGGCAGCATTAAGCCGCTTCCTATCCAGGGCGGCGGAGCGGGGCCTGCCGTTTTTCAAGACACTCCGCGGGTGCGATGGGTTTCGTTGGGACGGAGACTGCACGAAGGCCTTCAACGAGCTCAAGCAGCACCTGGCAAGCCTCCCCACTCTGGTCGCCCCAGCACCAGAGGCTCCCCTCCTGCTCTATCTGGCCGCGTCGGCTACCGCGGTCAGTGCCGTCCTCGTCTTAGAGGAAGGCGCCATGCAGCGGCCTGTCTACTTTGTCTCCGAAGCCCTTCAAGGCTCCAAGACAAGATACACGGAGCTTGAGAAGCTCGCCTACGCGCTGGTCATGGCCTCCAGAAAGCTTCGGCACTATTTTCTGGCTCACCCGATCACAGTGCCTTCCTCATTCCCCCTGGCAGAGATGCTACACAACAAGGAGTCCACAGGGCGTATCGGTAAATGGGCCGCCGAGCTCGCTCCCTTCTCCTTGACGTATGCTTCGCGAACGGCAATTAAGTCCCAGGTCCTGGCGGATTTCCTCGCCGAGTGGACCCCGCCGGCCCAACCTGGCCAGGCGCACGATGACCCCGTCTGGACGCTTACAATCGACGGAGCTTACAGCGTCGCCGGCGCAGGCGTAGGGGCCGTGATCGTCACGCCCGAGGGACAGCGTTTGCTGTACTCGGCGCGCCTCGCCTTCCCCGCCACCAACAACATGGCCGAATACGAGGCGCTGCTCTTTGGCCTGGCGAAGCTCAAGGCAGTCGGCGCGAGACGGGTGTTGGTCCGCACCGACTCGCGCTTGGTGGCCGGCCATGTGGACAAGTCATATCAAGCCAAGGACCCTGAGTTGGCCAAGTACCTTGCGGCGGTACGGGCGAGGGAAAGGCACTTTTTAGGTGTCACCGTCAAGGCCATCCCCCGGGCGGAGAACGAGCAAGCAGACGCCCTCGCCAAGGCGGCCAGCCAGCAACTGCCCCCCCTGGGGGGGCATTTTACGAGGTGTTAGCGAAGGCGGCCATCGCGCAGGATAACCGGGATGCGGCACTCGTCCACCACATTGATCGGCCAGGAGATTGGCGGGAGCCCATTTTCAAATTCTTACAAGGTCTCGCCGAGCCGGAGGATCCTGCCGAGCTGCGACGATTGCAGCACCGCGCACAGTCCTTCCAGGTGTTTGAAGGGACACTCTACAAGAAGGGGGTTTGCGCGCCGCTCCTGCGCTGCCTCTCGACTGAGGAAGGAAAGGAACTCTTGGCGGAAATCCACGCCGGCGTATGCGAATCCCACCTGGCGCCGAGGTCATTAGTCGGCAAGGCGTTCAGACAAGGCTTCTACTGGCCGACTGCCGTCACCGACGCCCAGGATCTCGTCCGTCGGTGCCAAGGGTGCCAATGGATGGCGCGCATCATCCGCAGGCCCCCGACAAGCCTCAACCCAATCCCCCCGGTGTGGCCACTGGCGCGCTGGGGCCTCGATATAGTAGGACCACTTGCCCGAGCCCCAGGGGACCTCCGGTTCGTAGCAGTCGCGCTGGAGTATTTCTCCAGGTGGCCGGAAGCGATCGCTCTGGCCAAAGTAACTTCTGCGGCCATACATCGCTTCCTATGGCAAAACATCATATGTCGCTTCGGGGTACCTCGGGAGCTCACGGTCGACAATGGCCTGCAGTTCGACGCCGCCCTCTTCAAAGATTATTGTGACAGCATGGGCATCACCCTCCGATTCGCTTCGGTAGGGCATCCCCAGTCCAACGGGGCGGTCGAACGGGCGAATGGCGCCATTTCTGCCGCCATCAAAAAGCGCCTGGTTGGATTGCCGAAGGGCAAGTGGCCAGACGAGCTTCACAGCGTTCTATGGTCGCTTCGCACAACGGTAACGCGCCCAACGGGATTCACGCCGTTCAAGCTCCTCTTCGGCGACGAAGCGGTGACGCCCGAGGAAATTAAGGCAGGCTCGCGAAGGGTCCTCGTCCAAGCACCCGAAGAGGAGCGCCGTGTGTCCTTGGATCTCCTCGACGGAATACGGGCAGACGCAGCCCACCACGTCGAGAAGTACGCGCGGCAGACAATGCGCACTCGGGACCGCTCTATATGCCCGCGGGGGTTCAAGCCTGGGGATCTCGTCCTCAGAGTGGCGCTTCAGGCGGAAACCGTTGGCAAGCTGGAATCCAAGTGGGAAGGCCCGTACATCGTAACGGAGGCATTGCCAAAGGGGGCGTACCGCCTCGCCACGCTTGAAGGACAAGCCTTCCGGCACACATGGAACGCGGACAGGTTGCGGCGGTACTACGCCTAGAAGCAGCACAGTAGGCGTAGAGCCACCGACCCGTTGTTAGGCGACGCTCGCCCGCGCAAACGGGAGTTCAATAAAGGTTGCTGTTCCAAGAGCATCCCCTGTCCGCGCTAAGCAGAACAAAGTCCACGGACTCTAAATAAGACGTAGCGTCGAGCCTAGCTCCGCACGCGCGAGTCTCCGGACTATAAAGAAGACGTAGCGTCGAGCCTAGCTCCGCACGCAATAGTCCACGGACTCTAAATAAGACGTAGCGTCGAGCGTAGCTCCGCACGCGCGAGTCTCCGGACTATAAAGAAGACGTAGCGTCGAGCCTAGCTCCGCACGCGCGAGTCTCCGGACTATAAATAAGACGTAGCGTTGAGCCTAGCTCCGCACGCGCGAGTCTCCGGACTATAAAGAAGACGTAGCGTCGAGCCTAACTCCGCACGCAATAGTCCACGGACTCTAAATAAGACGTAGCGTCGAGCCTAGCTCCGCACGCAATAGTCCACGGACTCTAAATAAGACGTAGCGTCGAGCCTAGCTCCGCACGCGCGAGTCTCCGGACTATAAAGAAGACGTAGCGTCGAGCCTAGCTCCGCACGCAATAGTCCACGAACTCTAAATAAGACGTAGCGTTGAGCCTAGCTCCGCACGCACTCTACGGAGTATAAATAAGACGCAGCGGGGGGACGCCTTCGCGCGCACTCTACGGAGTATAAAGAAGACGTAGCGTAGAGCCTAGCTCCGCACGCAATAGTCCACGGACTCTAAATAAGACGTAGCGTTGAGCCTAGCTCCGCACGCGCGAGTCTCCGGACTATAAAGAAGACGTAGCGTCGAGCCTAGCTCCGCACGCAATAGTCCACAGACTCTAAATAAGACGTAGCGTTGAGCCTAGCTCCGCACGCGCGAGTCTCCGGACTATAAAGAAGACGTAGCGTCGAGCCTAGCTCCGCACGCAATAGTCCACGGACTCTAAATAAGACGTAGCGTCGAGGTCCGCCTCCGCACGCGCGAGTCTCCGGACTATAAAGGAAATCGTAGTGTCGAGTCTAGCTCCGCACGCGACACTCCACGGAGCATAAACGAGATGCGTACACCTGTCCTCCGCGTCCGGCGGCAGGTAACACCCAACATAAAGTACTACTTGGTTCCATTGCAAAAGCAGAGGGGTTACATGGTCACATGAGTAAGAACCAGTACATCATCCCCCTGCGCCACCCGACCAACCGCTCAGTCTTGGCGCGGTGCGGACGAGCCCGCGCCGTCATCGCCACGGCGCTGAAGGACCCCTTCAAGCCACTGGAGGAGGTCCCCCTCCCCATGCAACGTCTGCTGCACGGCGACTCTCGCTGCACCTTCCCCGAAGCGGCCCCAGATCCGTTGGTAGAAGTTCTGCAGGCTAGCCCCAATGGAGCGGATGGCGTCCGACATAACCTCTGGTCGGTCGGGAAGATCCAGTTGAGGATTTGCTAGCTCATGGGTATGCCTACACCCACGAGTATGAAGCAGGGTGAGGGCGAAGCACGCACCAACATAGCTGCAGTGCTCGCCAAAGGTCCTGGCGCCACGAAGAGCAACGCCGGCCCCCTCCTCGATCAGCCCGAGCGTCTCCGACAGGGCCTCCGGCCTGTGCGTAGCATCCGGCACTCGGACGCACAGATCTTGAAGGGCCTGGTTCAGAGACTCCATGGCCCACCACGCCGACACAGACGCGTTTCCCAAGGCAAGGCGGTTCTCGGCAGCAGCCTCCGCCAGCTGGGCGTTCTCCCCTTCTAAGACGGAGATCTGCTGCACGAGGGCGGCGCGTTCCCCGATCGCGGCGTCCCGCGCTTCCGTGGCAGCAACTTGTGCGGCCACCAGGGCGTCCTCCAGCGCGCGAAGTTCTTCATCCTTCGCGGCGATAGCAGTGTTTGCTTCGCGGAGGTTGGCTTCCAGAGCCCTCTGCTCCCGAACGCGGGCCTCGTCAAAGGACCGGCTGAGGGCAAGCGTTTGACAGGAACAACAAATCAGCAGGCGTCTAGCAGTACCGTACAAGCTGAAGCGCACGTACTTACCCTCATCTCGGAGGCCTGCAACGCGAGCGCCAGGAGGTCCCCCGCGCATGACGACAACACCTCTCGGTTGAGGCCGTTGTCGGCACGCTCGGCGGCGGCGGTAAGGTCACAAAATATCTCCGGGCGAGGGAGGAAGTCCGAGCGAGCGAGTCCCGGCCCCAACACGCCAGGATTTACCGTGGCCACGGCCACGTCAGCAGCAATGGACACCGGAGGGGCATCCTGCACGCGGCTCCCGACTTCGCGCGTACCTCCGCTGCTCGATCCTTCGCCGCGTACGGGAGACGTCGTCTCGCCTGATGTCGGCAGAATGAGCGAGCAGATCGGAGAAAGTCTCGCGAAGTCAGGGGAAGAAAGGGACTCACACCTACCTCCTGCGCCCCTCGTCACGGTGGGAAGTGGCACCGGCTCGGCCACCCAGGGGGACGCGGGCGCCTCGACGGTTGGGGAGAGGGTCGTCTCGGTCGCACCAGCCGCCGTAATCCCACGGCAAGGCCCCGCAACAGCGTATCGACCCCTCGTTGGCGGGGGGGACTGCGTCCGAGGGCGTTTCGCCTGCGGTGACGCACGCGATTCTTCCACGGCAGAACCAGCTCCAGTCATTGCCGCCCCCGCGGTTTCCTCCGCAGGGGGCACGCCCTCGTCGGCCGCTACGGTTGATAACGCACCGTCCCCCGTGGTTTGTTCGCCGGGGACGACGCCACCCCCCGGGTCGACGGGTTCCAACTAAGCGGGGGCCGCGAGCCAGAGCACGGGCTCGTGGGCAGCGGCAGAAAATGTCGGGAGATCCGTAGCGGCGCGGCCCTCCGAGGCAGTGTGGCCTGGCCCACCGCCGGTCACACGCTCCGCCTCAGCCGAGCTAGCCGCCGGGGGGGCTGCCGGGTTGCATACGACAGCCGGGGAACGGGCCCGGTGTCGCGAAGACAGCCCCCCTGCGGGGCTATCACCGTCCTGGGCACCGGGAGTCCCGGCGGGGAGCTCTTCCGGCACCATGCGCTCGGGCACGGCAATGCCTACAGCCTCGTAGGTGCGGTTTATCCGCCCCTGTTTAGGCGCCTGGACCGCGGCCTCGCGAGCCCGGTGCTCCTTAAGCGTGTACGGGCCGAGGAGCGCCGCAACCGCGCGCTCCGCATCTTCTAGCCGAGCCACTGCGCAGGAAATCACGTCAGGTAGGCGGAACCCAAGCAGATGCAATGGCGTGCTGGGCGAACCCGTCCCCGCGGGGGGCCATTCGGCACAACGTACTTCCCCCGGGAGGACAGTGGCGCCGCCCCATGCATCGTGAACTCCTCGACCAGGTCGCGCACGCTCATTCGACGAGCGACACCGACGAGGCTCTGTAGCTTTCGCGTGTCGTCAATCTCCGCCTTCAGACTCGGCGTGCTGTTGAACGAGATCGGCCCACCTCGGCACTGCAGCCTGCTCTTGTCGGTCACGGTGTAGTAGAACCACCACCGCGTCCAGCCGGACGCCCACTGCCCTGACGAGGCTAGCACAGGGAACAACGTCGCGCAGGACGCCCGGAGCACGAAGTCCACACCGCCGAAGTTGGACACCGCCTCGCCAACCTTCCTGGGTCGACAATGTGCATCGTGCAGGGTGGCAAATAGGCTCGCACTAGGGCGCCACCCCTCGGTCCGCATCGCCCACGTGAAGACAGCTAGGCGGAGTATCGCGTGGGGCGTCAGCTGGGCTAGCTCCAACTGGTAGGCCCGCAGGACTTCGCCCACAAACAACGTACAGGGCATCCGAAGGCCGGCATTGAAGAAAGCGACAAAAACAATTGCCTCTAGGGGCCCGGGCTTCGGCTCCGTCTCGTCCCGGCGGGGTAAGCGAGCCCCGTCGCGATCCATGATCTTCCCCTCATCCACGAGCCGTTGCAGCGTCCCCTCCGTCATGCGGCTCTTCCCCAGCACACGGGAGCAGGAGCCTCCCGAATGCTCCATCGCGTTCCACAGTTTGTTGGCGCGCGAGCTCCCCCGCGGCACCAGTTTGTACCCTGAGGACGAATGGGTCCCCTCGCCCTGGCTAGGCAAGGAACCGCTGCGGGGGTGGTAGCTGGCATCGTCGTGGCTAGCCATTGCTCTTCACGACAAGGGAAGGAGAAGAAGAAGGCAAAGGAGCAATGGGCCTAACACTTAGCGCGGGCGCAAGCCAAGCGGCAGATCAAAAAGCAAAACGAGGAAGGGTGCCTCCACCCCAACACTAGCACCTTATAAAGGCCGCTCGCCTGCCCAGGGGCTCAACGCACAGACGGATCAAATTCCCAGCGATTCGGCTGTCCAAGATTTGGAAAGAAGAACCGCCGGGATCTAGAAGGCCGCGCCTGGTAGGTGGCCAAGCAGCGCGCAGCGCCTCTACTTCTTCAACACGCGTCCAAAATCTCGGGGGACGAGGCGAACGGCCGCGGTCATGCAACCGCTCACACCCCACGACGCACCAGTCGTAAGTCGCCACGTGCCCCATCTGCGGCATGGTAGACAGCACGACGCGACAGCCTGACTTCTGCCAGGCCAGGCGTCGGCGTAATTCCAGCCGCCATTAAAAGCGCACTACGAGTCTGCAAGGCCACAACAGCCCCGGAGCGCGCGCGTCTACTTCGACTAGGCGCCAGCTTCGCTGCCACCCGTTCGGAGGGTAGGGGACGGAACGCGCGCGTCTACTTCGACTAGGCGCCAGCTTCGCTGCCACCCGTTCGGAGGGTAGGGGACGGAGCGCGCGCGTCTACTTCGACTAGGCGCCAGCTTCGCTGCCACCCGTTCGGAGGGTAGGGGACGGAGCGCGCGCGTCTACTTCGACTAGGCGCCAGCTTCGCTGCCACCCGTTCGGAGGGTAGGGGACGGAGCGCGCGCGTCTACTTCGACTAGGCGCCAGCTTCGCTGCCACCCGTTCGGAGGGTAGGGGACGGAGCGCGCGCGTCTACTTCGACTAGGCGCCAGCTTCGCTGCCACCCGTTCGGAGGGTAGGGGACGGAGCGCGCGCGTCTACTTCGACTAGGCGCCAGCTTCGCTGCCACCCGTTCGGAGGGTAGGGGACGGAGCGCGCGCGTCTACTTCGACTAGGCGCCAGCTTCGCTGCCACCCGTTCGGAGGGTAGGGGACGGAGCGCGCGCGTCTACTTCGACTAGGCGCCAGCTTCGCTGCCACCCGTTCGGAGGGTAGGGGACGGAGCGCGCGCGTCTACTTCGACTAGGCGCCAGCTTCGCTGCCACCCGTTCGGAGGGTAGGGGACGGAGCGCGCGCGTCTACTTCGACTAGGCGCCAGCTTCGCTGCCACCCGTTCGCAGGGTAGGGGACGGAGCGCGCGCGTCTACTTCGACTAGGCGCCAGCTTCGCTGCCACCCGTTCGGAGGGTAGGGGACGGAGCGCGCGCGTCTACTTCGACTAGGCGCCAGCTTCGCTGCCACCCGTTCGGAGGGTAGGGGACGGAGCGCGCGCGTCTATTTCGACTAGGCGCCAGCTTCGCTGCCACCCGTTCGCAGGGTAGGGGACGGAGCGCGCGCGTCTACTTCGACTAGGCGCCAGCTTCGCTGCCACCCGTTCGGATGGTAGGGGACGGAGCGCGCGCGTCTACTTCGACTAGGCGCCAGCTTCGCTGCCACCCGTTCGGAGGGTAGGGGACGGAGCGCGCGCGTCTACTTCGACTAGGCACCAGCTTCGCTGCCACCCGTTCGAAGGGTAGGGGACGGAGCGCGCGCGTCTACTTCGACTAGGTGTCAGCTTCGCTGCCACCCGTTCGGAGGGTAGGGGACGGAGCGCGCGCGCGTCTACTTCGACTAGGCGCCAGCTTCGCTGCCACCCGTTCGAAGGGTAGGGGACGGAGCGCGCGCGTCTACTTCAGGCCGCAAGCTTCAGGCTCCTCAACCACAAGCTTGGAGCAATTCACAGGCCGCAGGGGACGGAGGGGGCCAAAGGACTCGACGACGTGGCTTCGGCCCTGTGAAGCCCTTCACCATGAGAGGCTCCTGTCGTAGGGGTGGCCCCCACCTAAACCCAGCAGGCCTGGTAGAAGATTATAAGGCCCAGAATAGGCCTTGTGTAATGACATAACTGCCCCCAGAGGGGATGACCGGATGTAAGGGTATAACTGTAAAAGCACTCCTCATGTGTATATATATATGCGAGTAAGCCATGGGGAGGACCCAGGCCATTACACTTATCTTTATTACTCTCCACTACCATCTCTCTCTCTGTTTGGTCAGTAGCCACAACAATGTGGTTTGTGGACTGTACCGCCCAGACGCATTAAGGACTTAATCCTATGATGACTTCTCCGTGTAAAACAGTACAACCACAAGTCTGCAAAGTGCAACTTGGCTAAGTAAATCTATCAAACCCCCGGAACTCATCTCATCGGTAGGGGAAAGGAGGATGCTACAAGGGCAAGAGAAGGCCTAAAGGGACATCAAGTGCAGGGTGAAGTTTCCAGCCGTGCTAGCGTTGTGGAGAGTTGCAGTCCGAATGCGCTAGTTTCCATGGTTACATCACGTGCAAAGTATGGGACCCACCGCAAGTGGGAGCAGCCCATAAAGTGAGATGACAAAAGGGGCTCGATATTTGAACAGTTATTGTGATGATCCACTCAACCGCATGACTAAGGAATCGTGTGGGGCAACGAGCAGATCGTCTCTTGTGGTGAAAGTGTACAAACTCTGCAGAGTATAAACTATTCGAATAGTCGTGCCCACGGTCAAGAGCGGACATGGGATTCTCCTCGAGTTAGTTCTATTTCAAAAACCTTTGTGGGTGGGACAAAAACCTATCAGAGGGAGGTACTCTGATTTTGAATTTTTCCTGGAGGGACGTACTCCAGCGTGGTAAATAAGATGGAAGTGGCATAATGATCAAAAGCTAGCATAGGTAGATGGAACCATGTAATCGATGGATAGAACCGACACCGCTATATTTATTGCACAATTTCAAACTCTTTAAAGCATGTTTATAAAATGCCAAGTCATAGGAATTTTAATTATGATTATTGCAAATGTCGCATTAAGCAAATAAAAGAACCTCAAGCCTCTTTTGACAGCCTTGCATCTATTATTATTGCATCCTGTGTGGTGGCTTGCTGAGTACCGTCGTACTCATTGTTGCTTAATTACCATCATTCAGTCAGAAAGGAAATAAAGTCAAGCCCTAAGATGCCTGACAAGAGTCGACAGAGCTGGAAGACGAAGAGGCCATGGACTACGTCGCGAACCCCAGTTAGCTGCCTGTGGGCAAGTCCTGCGGATCCCACCTGTGTGAAGTTTCCGCTGCTGCATTTTATCGTTTTTGGCCTAACCGGCCCATGAGTAAGTATTACTGTATTATTTACGCTTCCGCATGATATGTTTTTGATATACAGTAATGTATCTGTGAGCGCTATCTACTGATCCAGTGAATAGTGCGGTGGAATCACAGAGGATCTGGGTTTACTAACCCGAGGTTCGACATCAGCACAATCAATTGATGTGGTGACTATTTTCTTAAAAAAATGATTAAAGGCAACCAGAAATATACCAGGACTTCATCTTTGTAATTTGAAAATGCCTTTGCCAAGTCTTGTACATTTTTCATGATTGCCCCGTTGACTTCTTTCCCTCCAATAAGACATAGGCTGTAAAAACCAACATTAGTTGCAATGGTAAATACTATATATATTACACCCCGCGGACTCTCCGGCCGGAGAGGGTGTCCACGTGTCAGCCTCCGCGAAATAGCCCGCAAAGATTTGGTAATTACGTTTAGATCCTCGGTTTTCGTAGAAAGGTCCCTAGATTCTTGCGAAAAAGCCCCTACACACTTTTTTTGCTGGGTAGCGACCGGGGGTTTCCTGTAATTACGAACAGGCCTTTATTTCTTCCGAAAAGACCCTCGGTTTTTTGCGAAAAAGCCCCTCCACTCTCCTTTTATTGTGAAAAGACCCTCGATTTTTTTGCAAAAAACCCCTACACTTTCTTTTTCTGTGAATTTTCGTCTCTTTTACTTTGGTCCACACGGTGGCTGGCGTGGCGTGGCGCCACGCCTACGTGGCTAGTTTAGTAATTTACGAAACATTCACTGATCAGAGAAGACCTAACAGAGATATGCATGGACCGTGAACTCGTGAAGTAGCTGATTGTACAGAATGTTCAGAAAAAAACTATATGCGCAACAAATTACTATTGAATATTTTATCTAAATAACTGTTAGGTGCATGTAAGTGTCAGCGCAAAGCTAAGAACAGAACATAGGGAACATGTAAGGATATATTTGAACGGTAAACCCAATTGCAAACTTGGCACAAGAGAATGAAATAACAAATCCAATCACCTATTACGATTCTATAAAAAAAAGAAGCAGGGAGTTGCTAACATGGTGTATATGTGAAGCTTCCGTTTTTTCCTCATCATAGGATCAAAATGAGTCATTACCACGTCAGTAACGACAAAAGATATCATGTGTCTGATATCAACATATCGTAAAGTCCAAAGTAAGTGAATGATAGTAATATGGACGGTAACTCAGCAAGCACCTATCGAGCTCCCCTGACTTGACAGGTACTTGACGAGCTCGGTAGATCCAATGAGGAGGCTAGATTTGCAAAAACGGATATTTAGAAGTTAAATTTTTTTTAAAAAAAGAAGTAGTTACGGTGTTATTTATATGAGCAGTTCTAAAAGAACAAGAAATTGCATTATGCTAAAGGATAGGAACAGGAGTACTCCTAGTATTTTGATTTACGATGACTAGATTTGAGCACAAGTGTAGTAGTTTACCAATACCAGTCATTTTCCTATAATTTTTTTTTCACTATCTTTGAGACGGAAAAAAATGGCGCTGAGGTGAAGTGAAACCGACGGTTAGGAGCTTCATACAACCCATCTGATTTAAGAACAAAAAAGAAGAAGCGGAAAGAAGTGTTGAGAAACCTGAGCTTGGGCCAGGAGCCGAGGCCCATGGCGGGTACCTCATCGTAGACTATAAATAGGGAGCCGTACCGGCATATTTTGTACTCATGCAATCAAAAGCAATAAAGAAAGACCAGGAGTTCTCTCTACCTCTCTGTGTGTTTTCAATCTATTATTCTATCTTCTGTGATTGATTCGTTTCGTTCTAAGAAGAGGAATCGATCAGACTGATCACCAGCAACGGTTCCTCAACACGTTATCAGCACGACTTTGCTCCGGTAAAATCGAAGGTAATCATCGAAGCCTAATAGGTTGAATTATCTAGATCGTTGTAAATTCACACTTTCGTGTTCCAGATTAATTTTCCTACGGTGCAAATCTGCTCTAATCTACCGCGAGCACACTTGAAGTCGCCGGCACAATGTCGATCGGTAGATTGCATACAGAGTAGATGTTGATTGCACTGTAGATCAAAAAAAGAAAAAAAGAGAAAAAATTGTATTCGGCTGGTCCTGTAGATCATCATACATCAGCCCGCTGCCGACCAGTCGCCTTTCACCGGCCTCTCCCCGAGGCGACGCCGTAGGCCCGAAGCCGCTTGGTCACTGGTCTGCCACCTCGCATGGCTGCCGCCCCTCATGGCCGAGGGACGCCATCGGCACCATGAACGATGCGTCACCACCTCCGTGCGCGACTAACGACGCCTCGGTCCTCGAGCATCGGCTTGGCTCCGAGCGGCCACTGACCGTACGTGCCTCCGCTGACCGAGACATCGCCTTGGCTTCACCGCCCAGATGCGCACTGCAGGTCCGCTACGTCGGCTCCTGTGCGCACCAGCTTCGGTCGCCTCCGCCGCTCGGGGCCGCAACTGAGCCTAGCTGCCGCACCGGCCTCGGCCACCGCCGCCGCACTGGCTTCGGTCGCCGCGCCGCCGCCCGTGAAGTCGCGCCCGGTTGCCGCCGCTTGTGGCCCGACCGCGCGACGCCGCCTGAAGCCGGCCCGGCCGCACACCGCCCGGCCGACGGCCGGCTACCACCCGCACCCGCGCCTGCTAGGGCCAATTGGCCTGCCGCCGTCGCCACGAAGAAAAGGGCAGGGGAAACCCTACCCAACTGTGAAGTATAGCTGGCCTGGTGGGCCGTCAGGCCGAATGGGCCGTTCCGGCCGAAAGGAAAACGGGCCGTTGGGCCGAGGCAAGATGGGTTGGGAAGGGAAAAATCCGGCCGAGGGAGGGAGCACCGGGAATCTTGCAAAACGCCCCCTTAGGTTCTAGAAATTACCGAAAGGCCCTTAAAACTTGCATATGGGTCCTGATTTTTTGCAGAAAGGGCCTCATATTTTCGAAAATTATGAATAGGTCCTTAGATTTATGAACGGGTCCCGAATTTTGTGGAAAACCCCTCGGAATATCTGGAAATTGCGCTAAATTTTCTCTGAACTGAAAATTTACGTATAGACCCTCAGAAATTGCAAAATTCAGTGAAAATTCATATTCTAGCATAAAAGGACATCGGGAATCTGAATTTTGAATTATTTTTAGCATTTGAAGCATATTTATTTCTACCATTATTATTTTCTGTATTTATTACTGTTTTGGTTAATTGTAATTGTTGAAAATTGCTTTAATCACAGGAATTTGCAGTAATATTTATAGAGAATTCATAGAAAATTATGGAACATTACGAGAATCTTTGTACCATTTATTACCCACAGTAAATTATTCGATGGATGTTTACCCGTAGTAAATTTATTTATTCCTTTCATACATATGTAGATGACCGAGAGTTCGAGGAGCTGACCCATCATGGCCAAAACTATCTGATGTGGGCTTTTGATTTTGAGATAGTGCTTGGAGCTAAGAAGCTCCGCGTGGCTATTGGGATTGGCGGACCGCATGACGTCCAACCCACTCCTGAGGAGAATGATCAGACACTTCATTTTCTCGGGCACCATCTCTGCCTTACTCTCAAGAATGAGTACATGGCGGAGAAGAGCGTGCTAGCACTCTGGATCACACTCAAGAAGCGGTTTAAGAGGCTAAAGTACACCATTCTTCCTCAAGCATAGTAAGAGTGGATCAGACTGAGGTTTGCCAACTTCAAGACAGTCGAGGAGTACAATTCTACCTTACACAGGATTTGTACCAATCTTCAACTCTGTGGCAAGCAGATCACAGATGAGCAGAAGATTGAGAAGACCCTATCCACCTTCCACCCCAATGCAGTACAATCCGCTTGCAACTATCGTCAAGACGGCTACAAGGAGTACGCCGAATTGATTGATATGGCACAGGTTGCGGAGGCTCAGGACGAACTTCTCCGCAAGAATTATGTCACTCAGCCACCGGGGAGCTCCGCTGGCCGTAAGGCCAACGCTTAGAGTTACAAGGTGCGAAAGCCCTTCATGAAGAGAAGGGGGAAGAAAGGTAATTAAGGCCGTTGCCCAGAAAGGCAAGTCAGATGCTCTAAGTGACAAAAAGGCAAAGCGGAATGGCAAGACCTATGGCCAGCAGAACCAAGGTTGCTACAAATGTGGCAAGTGGGGGCATTGGTCGCGGATCTGTAAGGAGCCGCAGCATGTCATTGATGCCTTCCAAGCCCAAAAGAAGAAGGATGGCAAAGGGCAGCCTAAAGCCCACTTTGCATCAGTTGAGTGGCAGAGCTCTGAGCAGCTGCCCGCGTTGATGGAGGTTGAGACCATCCCGGTAGCAGCAGCACCCCCCTTCGACTTAGAGGCAGCCACCGCCATGATTTCTCTCGAAGAGCAGATCACTCCCGAGAAAATAGCCGAAGAAGTCTCTGATTTTCTAGTAGATTCAGTCTGATGCAAAGAATGCATTAGACTTTAATTGTCATTTATTTTGTGTTAAATAGGACAAGTTAGAACTTGCACGGATAGTACTTTAGCATTTATTTTCTCGTGATGGTTGGATGATTTTGAATAATTCATTCATTTATTAAGTTTATGATGGCATGATATGTTCTGATATTGAAATATTTTATTTATGTGTTGATTGCCTTCTAATACATGTTAATAAAATACCTTATATTAGAACACGTGAGGCGTCCTCTGGAGGAAGTATGCTTAGCCGACAGCGGCACAACGAATACCATCTTACGAGAGACTAAGTATTTTCAGTCGATTCGTAAGAATACTAGCAGACTTACGACAATCGCCGGAAGGTATGCATGTATAATTGGTTCAGGAAGAGATACAATTGTACTCCCAATGGGCACAACATTGGTCATTGAAGAAGCCTTATTGTAGCCAGAGTCGACTAGAACTCTCCTAAGTTTTAAGGATATTTGCGCCAATGGTTTCCACGTTGAGACTGAAAAAGAGTATGGTAAGGAATACCTGCTCATTACGAAGCACGAAGAGAATGTAAAAACGGTATTAGAAAAACTTCCTTCACTAGAAACTGGGTTATATTATACCAACATCAAGGCACCTGCAGCCTACACTGTCCTGAAGACAGTATTTAGAAGCTCTGAACTCTTCTGTCTGGGGGCATGATAGATTAGGCCACCGAGGTCTTAGAATGGTGAGAAATATAATCAACAATTCCCAAGGGAATAATATTAATGTAAATAATTTCCCGAATCATGAAGATTTTGTGTGCCCTGCATGTGCCACCGGGAAATTAATTACTAGACCCTCCACTCTAAAAGCGAAGGATGAAGTCTCTGCATTCCTGGAACACATCCAGGGAGACATTTGCGGTCCCATTTAGCCTATTTCAGGGCCATTTAAGTATTTTATGGTGCTCATTGATGCTTCCTCGAAATGGTCGTATGTGGGTTTATTGTCCACAAGAAACCATGCTTTCGCAAAACTGATCTCGCAGATTATTCGCATCAGAAATGTCTTCCATGATCATCACATCAATTCCATCAGAATGGACAACGACGAAAAATTTACTTCAAAGGCATTTGATGATTATTGCATGGCAATGGGGATTGTAGTTGAGCATTCGGTACCGCATGTCCATACCCAGAATGATTTGGCAGAGGCATTAATCAAGAGAATTAAATTTATTGCCCGGCCCCTTTTGCAGAATTGTAATTTGCCAGCTACATGTTGGGGTCATGCAGTCCTACATGCAGCGAATCTTATCAACTTTAGACCATCGGCCTACAACATCCATTCACCTATTTAACTAGCGCAAGGGTCACCACCAAACATTTCTCATCTCAGAAGGTTTAGATGCAAGGTTTATGTACCTATACCCCCTCCACAGCGTACTGCAATGGGCCCTCTCCGTAAGACTAAGATATACGTTGGTTATGAGACTGCATCCATGATCAGGTATTTGGAACCCATGTCGGGAGATTTGCATACCGCCCGCTTCGCTGATTGCATTTTTGATGAGGATAATTTTCCAACATTAGGGGGAGGAAATCAACTCCTTGATGAAAAATATCGGGAAATTACATGGGAAGCCACGGGAATTCATGCACATGACCTATGCACTAGTGAAGCAGAGAAAGAGGTCCAGAAGATCATTGACTTGCAAGCATTAGCAAACCAGCTGCTTGATCACTTTAGTGATTTGAAGAGCGTGACTAAGTCGCATGTGCCTGCACGCAATGCACCGGAGAGGGTTGAAATACCAAAGAAAGCAGAAGGTATCCCTAATCCCATCCAGAGGCCTCAGAATAAAATGACGAGAACTTCGGCTCCTCGAATCCCAAGTAACCGAGGACGCCCGGCGAAAAAGGATAAGAAGGACTTATCACAGCCGATCACTGAAGTCCCCCAGAATGAGAAGGGGAACCAGTTGAGACCTAGCACAAATATGACACCATCAAGAAAGGGCATACCGGATTTGAATATCCCCATGGAAGAAGAAATCGGCTTGGATGTGTGCGCACACATCCAAGCCGAAAAACTAAAGGGACTTGCCACTACAATTAGAAGAAGCGACGTGCAAGAAGAAGCTCCAGAAGAAGCAATCACTCCAGAAGAAGCAACTCATGAAGAAATAGCTATAAATTATGTGCACATGGGAGAGTCCATGAATAGGACAACAACCAATATCGATATCTACTTCGCAAAGAAAATTGCCACAATCATCGATCTTGATCCCGAGCCTGCATCGCTCGCTAAATGTAAGAAAAGATCAGATTGGGAAGATTGGAAGAAGGCAATAGAAACTGAATTACTATCTCTGAACAAAAGAGAGGTGTTTGGGCCCGTATGCCGCACACCTCCCCATGTGCACCCTGTAGGGTATAAGTGGGTATTTGTTCGAAAGAGAAATGAAAGAAATGAAGTAGTGAGATACAAAGCAAGGCTGGTAGCACAAGATTTCACTCAACGTCCTGGAGTTGATTATGAAGAAACCTACTCCCCAGTCATGAGTGGAATTACCTTTAGATACTTGATCTCAATGGCAGTAAACTTGAATTTAGAAATAAAATTGATGGATGTGGTAACTGCATACCTTTATGGAAAGTTGGATTCGGAGATTTATATGAAACTCCCTGAAGGAATCCCTCTCCCGAACCAAGAAATTTGTATAGTGTGAAGCTCAAAAATCACTGTATGGACTGAAACAATCTGGAAGAATTTGGTATAATCGCTTAAGCGACTTTCTCTGCAAGAAAGGCTACACGAAGAATGAAGACTGTCCCTGTGTGTAGATCCTAGAATAGATTTTGTATAATCTTAGTGTATGTAGATGATCTGAATATCATCGGGACAATGCAAGACATAAAAGAAGTAAGCTCCTACTTGGAGTCAGAATTTGAAATAAAAAATTTGGGCAAGACCAAAATCTGCTTAGGCCTGCAGCTTGAGCATGTCCCTGAAGGAATGTTTGTATATCAGTCGGCCTACACCCAGAAGGTGTTATAAAGGTTTGGCTTTGAGAAGGCGTACCCATCGAAAGTACCGATAATCGAGAGGTCTTTACAGTAAGAAAAAGATCCTTTCCGACGTAAGGAAGAGGGGGAGGAAGTCCTAGGACCGGAATTTCCATACTTAAATGCAGTGGGAGCACTTATGTATTTAGCAAACTGCACTAGGCCGGATATTGCATTTGCTGTGAACCTGTTAGCAAGGTACAGTGCAGAACCTATCAAAAGGCATTAGCAGGGCATAAAGAACATCTTTCAATACCTCTAAGGAAGCAAGGACCTTAGATTGTTCTACAGAAAGAATCAAAATCTGAACTTAATTGGCTATGCAGATGCCGGGTACCTGTCTGACCCGCATACGGTAAGGTCACAACCTAGGCCTGGCGTGCAAGATGAGTGCCCAAGGGGGAGTGTTGAGAAACCTAGGCCTGGGCCAGGAGCCTAGGCCCATGGTGGGCACCTCATCGTAGACTATAAATAGAGAGCCGTACCGGTATATTTTGTATTCATGCAATCAAAAGCAATAAAAAAAGACTAGGAGTTCTCTCTACCTCTCTGTGTATTTTCAATCTATTATTCTATCTTCTGTGATTGATTCGTTTCATTCTAAGCAGAGGAATCGATCGGACTGGTCGCAAGCGACGGTTCCTCAACAAGAAGAATAGAAAAGGCTTGATGCATCCCACCTATCTTAGTTTCCACGTGGATCCTGCATCTCACCTTTTGTGGCATATTTCTTCAAGCTAGTTTGACGTCAAGGCCTGTTTCGAACGTAGAACGTCAGTCCGACGGAGCCGAAACCGGTGAAGATCCCGACGAAGGCCATCACCTTGTGCCTCCCGCGAGATCTGGTGGCGAGCGACGCCGGGAGCTCGGCGGCGGAGGCGTCTGCGGCATCATCGGGGCGCCGGTCCCATGCGATGGAGACGGAGAGCGGGCGCGAGGAGTCAGGGCAGCGGCCGTGCGGCGCGGCGCCCGTCGCCCACCGAGAGACTGGAGTATCAGTGAGCCGATCGCGCGGAGAAGAAGTTCAGACGGCGGGGGTTGGAAAAAAATTGACGGGACCGGTAGGGGGTTTTGCGCGAAAAGGCATAAGTGAGTTGGTGTTTCCACTCTCAAGAATCTGGGCCGTACGGAGCAGATCGGATGGCTGCGGAGAAGTGTTAGCATGTTAGCACTGAAAAGGCTGTTAGCACTGGATACGTTCACTATATATATATATATATGTATATATAATGTATGTATATATGTATATGAATATATTTATATATGTATATATATATATATGTATATGTATATATATATGTATATATGATGCTAAAATGGGGCACCATGGTGTCCCTGTTATTTATACTTATATTTTATATATATATATATATATATATATATATATATATATATATATATATATATATATATATATATATATATATATTACTATAATAGAGCAAACTCCTGTAAATCATAAATTTCTCACCTTCTAAGCAGATTGCATGAATAGTTACCATGACCTCCAATCAAATCGAAGCTACCGTATAAATACGTTGGGAGATCGACTTGCATTAAAATATGCCTTAAGTGGTGTCGTGGGTGGTGCTGTAACTGAACGGAGCTTCCCTGTGCCCACTTCCCTGTCCCCCTCCTTGTTCCCTTCAATCTGGAGCGTCCAAAGTTGATCCAACGGCTAAGCTTTTATATTTTCACTATTTGTTCATTTTCATCTCAAAATTAAAAATAAAAATATGTTAAACCATAATAAATAATAAAAAATACAGAAAAAATAAATTTTATTTACAGAAAAAATAAAATTTATTTTTTCTGTATTTTTTTATTATTTATTATGGTTTAACATATTTTTATTTTTAATTTTGAGATGAAAATGGATAAATAGTGAAAATATAAAAGCTTAGCCGTTGGATCAACTTTGGATGCTCCAGATTGAAGGAACAGGGAGGGGGACAGGGAAGTGGGCACAGGGAAGCTCCGTTCGCTGTAACTAGCAGCCGGTTTAACTTTATGACCATAGCTTTTAGTTTATATCTAAAATTACACTGTAGTAACAGTTAGC
Source organism: Dendrocalamus latiflorus (assembly GCA_017311315.1). NCBI lineage: Eukaryota > Viridiplantae > Streptophyta > Magnoliopsida > Poales > Poaceae > Dendrocalamus > Dendrocalamus latiflorus. Next base: position 21,911,065 of record CM029619.1, on the reverse strand, counting down.
TTTTTCTTAACAGATTGCATGAATAGTTACCATAACCTCAAATCAAATCAACTGAAGCTACCGTATAAAAACATTGGGAGATCGACTTGCAATAAAGTATGTCTTAACTAGCGTCGTTGGTGGTGCTCCAACTAGTGTCTAGCTTAACCTTATGTCTGTAGCTTTTAGTTTATGGTTGAAATGTACTGTAGCGACGGTTAGCTTTTTTAAGAAAAAATAGAAAACAAATTAAAAACCGTTATATTATCATAGACAATGCAAAAGTAATAAAAAAAGCAAAAAAATACAAAAAAAAATCAAAGTCAACACATTTTAAATAATTTCTAGCTAAAATAGGTCGAAAGAAAAAAAAACAGAGCCCTTTGAAGCTCAGCAACTCAGCATCTATCGACGTCTAGCAGCCATCGGTGCGCCATAATTTTTGGTAGATGGCATCTCATATCAGCCTGTCTGATCCGGCCTGGCCGTGTGCCTCTTTTATTCAATAAAAAACGTAGCGATCGAAAAATTAATAAAAGTATGCAAAGAAATAGAGGAGATGAATTTCTCATTCCAAGTCATTAACAGCTTTAGGTGTCGCTCGGTTAGATTGAAATAAGCTGGTTTATAGCTAAAATTACACTGTAGCTAGCTAAAATTATATTGTAGCTGATAGTAACTTATTTGGTGTATCTCAATTTAAAAAAAATTAAAAATAAAAAATAAGTTAGCCCATCACAGACAATACAAATAAATATGGGAAAAAAGAACCGGTAAAAAAACTAAAAAAAGTTAAAATACCTAAAAAAGATAAAATTTTAAAATAGTAAAAAATCAAAAATCAAAAGGACGAACTGAAATGTGCGAATATCAACTCACATTCATTTTCTTACCTACTCCCGTTCGTTTTCATGCCCACACGCCATCTGATTTGTTTTTGGATTGATGAGCGGATGGGCGTCACATTACGTCCCATCTAAAGTAACGGCACAGGATATTGATCCAAATCCTTCGATCCAAGGGTTCATGGGAAAAGATTTAGTATATGTTTATTACGAATAATTAGTGTTTTGGTCGAGTTGATTTTAAATTTTGGAAAATATAAAATATCAATTTTTAGTTTGTGTTGTCAGGGTTCAGTCGGTCTGGCCATCATATGGTCAGTAGTTTGACCGATAGATAGATGACGGTCTAATCGTCATAGGACAAGCGGTCAGATTGGCCATGGATTTTTAGAAAATTTGAACACTAAATACTTGTGTAGCTTTGTTTAAAAATAATTTTGTAGTTTGTGTCACTGAAATTAGAAACTGGAGCTAAATTAGATATAGTTTAACCAAAATTTCAAAGAGAATGTTTCATAATGCAGTCAAGCGGTCAAACAGGCTAGTGGATGGTGGTTTGACTGGGGTGGTCTGACCAACATGGTGTCAGCGGTCAGACCGGCCCCAGTGGTAGACCATATGTTGGAGAATTGTTTTGGTTAAGTTAAGATTAGTGGTGACCAAGTATGTGCATGATATATTGCTATGGGTTGGTTGTGTTGTATCATATGATGCATAGTTTTGACTAACATGAGTTAAGTGCATAGAACTTATGCTCGAGATGGTTGCTTAGTCTTTGAAAGTGCATATGGCTTAGAGAACGTTAGCAGTCGATGGTAATGGACCGGGACTAGACAAAGGGGTTGAGGTTGGAGTGGTCATGTAAATCCAGGTGAGGTTGCTGTAAGATCAAGGAAGCCGACTAGAGGGGTGAATAGGTGGTTTTATCAATTATTTAGCTAAACCAAGTATATAATATGGAAGTGTAACTCAATTTGGTTTAGCACAAACAAGATCTAAATCAATTAGTTCACCTAAGTGCACCAACGCCCTATATCTATGTCAAGGTTTACAATCCTAGAATGACAAGTAATCGATATAATTCTATAAATGTAAATTATTTGAATGTAAATTAAGCGCAAAAACAAACCACAATGATACGGTTACTTTTTATCGTGGTGTTCAGAGACTTACCAGTCTCCATTAGTCCACATTGAGATAAGCCCAAATGAATTAGACTGGCTCCACGAATTAAGCCAATCACGAATTAAGCTCAAGTGGATACTAAATCCACCTCTATATGCAACACATGCAATCTAGAGCCCTTCTCCTTACTCACAAGGTGTTACACATACACAATTAAGAGGAGAACATTACACTAACTCAAGAAAGTGAAATGGAGTGCTAAGAGTCTTACCCCAATCGGCCACAAGGGAGTATTTATATCCCAAATCTCGAAACTAGCCGTTGAGGACAGAAAATAGGATTTTTGGTAGTACCGCAGGCAAAATGCTAGTACTACCACTCCCCTCGGCAACGGTTAGAAAACTAGCCGTTACTCAGCAAATCTAGTAGTTCCACCACACAAAGTCTGGTACTACCATTCTGCGATAGCACCGCTCCATACATGCGGAACTACTATTCTCATTGGGGAGGAGAAGACTCCCACGAAGGTGTCTCTCTGAAAAAGCATACCGCTACACAAGCGGTCATTCCGCAACTCAGTAGTACTACTCACACAGAGCCAGTAGTACCGCTCGTAGGTCAGACCGCTCACACAGAGCCAGAACAAATGATCGTCGACCACACTAGTCCTCGACCACTTGTCTAGATCGACCACATAGGTCACCGACCACGACGATCTTCAACCACGTTAGTTTCGACCACACAAGTCTCGACCACATCAACCATGTTGATCTTCAACCATGTCAATCTTCGATCACATAGATCTCCAACCACTACATCGATCTTCAACCACATTGTTTCGATCACGTCAGTTCGACCATGTCGGTTCGACCACACAGGTCTCGACCATGTCGGTTTTGACCACGCTAATTCGACTACATTGGTTCAATCACGCTGGTTCGACCACATCAATCGTTGACAACACATGTCATCGACCACATCGGTTTTGACTATATTGGTTCAGCCACACTGGTTCAACCACGATGGTTCTCGACCATATTGATCTCCGCCCACGTTGGTTCGACCACTCTGGTCTTCGACCAATTTGGTTCGACCACACTAGTCTCCGACCACGTTGGTTCAACTACTTTAGTCTTTAACCACATTGGTCTCCGACCACGTTGGTTCAACCAATTTGATCTTTGACCACACAGGTTTTCGACCACATTGGTTCGACCACTAATGAACACGGTAGATCACAATGTTGGTAGTTCCGCCCAGCGGTAGTACTGCATGACACACTATGGCAGTTTCGATTTTCCTGAGAAGTGCATATACTTCAACGGATTTTGCAAAACATATTTGCAAATTATAGTATCACACACACAAGAGTTAACCATAATTCCCAATAAGGTGCAAAATATATTTGCACACTTTTAGAATCATAACACAAGTTAGGAAACATGGACTTCAAACACTTGCAAAACACATTTCAATTTATAGTCCCATATTACAAGGATTCAACACATGAGCCACAACTATTTGCAAAACATATTTGCAAATATAAGCATCATGCTATGGAGAGCTAGAGCAAGTGGGATTGAACTATCAACATATGATGAGACTCATGCAAGTATACATGACCCCTGTTAATAGTACAGCAACCTATACTAGCAATTTGGTCTTCTAACCAAGCACTAAGACTGTAAATGACTAGGAACACATCCTTAATTCTAGCTAGCCATTCATTTGCCTTGAACACAAACTTCACCATTAACTTAGAATGAAGGGATTAGATTCTACAATCTTCTTTTTTTGGTAATTCATGACAATCTCAATAAATCATGAGATAAAAAATTGATTTACAAGTATACAACATGTAAACAATAATTTTATACTCTAGGATAAACTTTCAAAGCAATTAACTCATTTGAATGGAAGTGCTTGTCTTTAAGATTAATTGCTAGCAAACCTTACACATCTGGTTGTTATTAATCATCCAACCATTAATATGTAATGGAGGAACTAGATGACAACCAGATTATGAGTATATATGAACTACACAAACTATATATACTCAAGAATATGTTTCAAGGTAAAGATTCTTAATATGTGGAAGAAGTACAAAGACAAATACTAATAAAACCTCAAAACATAGACTGAACTCCTCATAAATGTGTGCATACAAGAATGTATAATAGAAACATATACACATATTCAAGTTTGACTATTTATGGAGTTCAATCTATATTTTGGATCCGAGGAATGCACTAAGTAATAAGAATGTGATGTCGAATGCATCCTTTATGATTTTCACCTTTTCATCCAAATGAGACTTAGTAATATCATAATCAATAAACACATTAGTATCACAATTGTATTTATCATTTATCACATCCAAATAAAACTAAGCAATATCATAGTTAATAAACAAATTTGTCTTGCAATTGTATTTGTCATTATCGCCAAAACCAACTTAATGGAGCTTGAACTTACAGTTGCGTAGCTCAAGCAGGAAACACAGAAAACACAAGGATCATAAAAAGACAAGTTAGAGCACGTGGTGTGCCAAGTGATGAGGCCAATGTATGTAGAGACAGTTAGGGGGAATCCAAATATGTGAAGATGTGACGGCTAGTCATTAGGCACTACAAACCGTGTGTTAAAGCATGTGAAGATGCTTTGAGATGAAGGTGAAAACAAAGTCAAGCGAATATATCCAGAAGCTTTGTTGAAGGTGTTTTGGTAGTTGGCCAGATACCGGATTAGCACCTTGATCAAAATCGCGATGTAGAGAGGTGCAAAGGAGAAGTGATTTAGGTCAAGGATAGCTGGAATTGATAAGTGAAACAATCACTAAAGAGTTAGCAACTTGAATCTTGTAAACAATTTGAGAAACATGCGTGAGTATGTAAAATCTGTGTTAGTAGGGTTGATGGGTTTCCCTAATAGACTTAATGGGCTAGACCCATTAGGGTTGTTGCTAGTTATCAAGAGGGGGGAGAGGAGGCGGTAGAAGGGACTAGATTCTAAGTGCACTAACAAGATAAGATTATGTTAAGGTTTGCAATTCTAGAAAGATAAGCAATTAATTTAATTCTATAAATGTAAATTACTTGAGTATAAATTGAACACAAGAAAACAAATCACAATTCACATGGTTGCTTTTTACCATGGTGTTCGGAGACTTGCCGGTCTCCCCTAGTCCACATTGGGGTTAGCCCAAACGAATTGTACTGGCTCCGCGAATTATGCCAAAACACCTCAATCCACTAGTGGTAGCTCTTTTTCGCTCCGGGTAGGTGAGCTCCAATCTTTTCAACTTCGTCGGGTCTTCTCACAACCTTCTTTGAGAAGATCACTGCGCACAACATCTCCAACACTGTTTAGGAGTCGATAAACTCCAAGAGTAATAAATCAAATCACTCGCTTGACTCTCACCATGTGCAACGAATGCACAAGCTCGAATGGATACGTAATCCACCTCCAGATGCAACCCATACAATCTAGAGCCTTCCTCCTTGCTTATAAGGTGCAACACATGCACAAGTAAGAGGAGGACCTCACACTAGCTCAAAAGAGTGAAATAAAGTGCCAAAAGTTACTCTCCAACAGGTCACAAGAGGGTATATATACCCCACACCTTTAAACTAACCATTGGGATAGAAAAGCAGGATTTCTGGAAGTACCATGGGCAAACGACCGGTACTTCCGCTCCCCTTAGCAACGGTCAGAAAACTAACCGTTGTAAGCAAATTCGATAATTCCAACGTGCAAAGTCTGGACTACCGATCATCGGAAGTACCGCAACACTCGTAAGGAACTACCTATTTCCTCAGGGATGAGAAGACTCCACACAGGTGTCTCTCTGGAAATGATGTACCGCTACACAAGCTGGACGTTCTGCAAATCGAAAGTGAACGATCACACAGAGCTGACCGGACCACTCACACAGAGCTAGTCGAAAGTACCGATCGTTGACTACACTGGTCCTTGACTACGTCGGATGGTTCGACCACTCAGGTCTTTGACCACGTTGTCCGGTTCGACCACACAGGTCTCCGGCTATGCTGATCTCCAACCACGCTGGTCTCTGACCACGTTGTTTGGATCGACCACACAGGTCTCCGACTACGCTGGTCTCCAATCACACTGGTCTTTGACCACATTGTCCGAATCGACCACACGGGGCTCTGACTATGTTAGTCTCCGACCACATTAATTTTGACCAATCAGGTCTAGACCACGTTGACCATGTTGATTTTCGACCATATCACTCTTCGATCACACAGATCTTTGACTACTCTGTCGATCTTCGACCACGTCAATTATGACCACATAGGTCTCGACCACATCGGTTTGACCATGTTGGTTTTGATCACACAGATCTCAACCACGTCGGATTTGATCATGTCGGTTCGACTACACTGGTCTTCAATCACACAGATCTTGACCACGTTGGATCCGATCGTCTTGATTCGACCACGCTGGTCTTCGATCACACAAATCATGACTACGTCGGTTTCGACCATGCTGGTTCCCGACCACATTGATCTTCGACCACACAGGTCTTTGACCATATTGGTTTGGACCATAATGGTTCTTGACCACATAGTTCTTCCAACCACTAACAGACGTGGTAGTTCCGTGATTACAACGCCAGTGGTTTTGACTAGCAGTAGTACCATGGAATACACTGCAGTAGTTTCGATTTCCCTGAGAAGTGTATATACTTCAACAGATTTTGCAAAATATATTTACAAACTATAGTATCATGCACACAAGGATAATCCAGGATTCTCAACAAGCTGTAAAATTTATTTGCACACTTTTAGAACCATGAAACAAGGAGCATATTTATGAGCTTCAACTATTTGCAGAACACATTTGCAAATATAAACCGCATACTACAAAAAAATGAAAATATGGACATTAAACACTTGCAAAACACATTTGCAATGTATAGTCCCATGTTACAAGAATTCAACTTACGAGCTTCAACTATTTGCAAAACACATTCGCAAAAACAAGCCTTATGTTAAGGAGAGCTAGAGCAAGTTAGGTTGAGATATTAACACATGATGAGACTCAACCTACTAGACATGGCACCTCTTAATAGTATGACAACCTATACTTCCAATCTGGTCTTCCAACTAAACACCGATTCCAGTAAAAGACTAGGAACACATCCTTAGCCCTAGCTAGTCATACCTTTGCCTTAAGTCATAGTCTTGACATGTATCAACACGTGATGCATCCTTCACTTGACCTCCATCAACACGTGATGGGTCTTCACTTGACTTGATGATCAACACGTAATCATCTCCTCTTAGACATGCATCAACTCATGATGCATCCACCACTTGACTTGATAATATTCAACACATGAATTCATCCCAAGTCTTTCCCATTTATGGAACCTAACCTATTCATCCAACTCATGAAAAATGTTAGTCCACAAAACAATTGCCATCAATTATCAAACTTCGCCATTAACACATAATGGAGAGATTAGATTCTACAATATTTCCTTTTTGGTAATTCATGACAATCTCAACAAATAATGAGATAGAAATTGAATTGCGAGTATACAATATGTACACAACACTTGTATACTTTAAGATAAGCTTTTAAAGCAAAGTTTACTTATCCAGTTGTCGTTAATCATCCAACCATTAACACATAATGGAAGAAAGGCAACCACTAAGTCATGTTTGAAAAGGTTTTTGAGTTGGATCATACCCACATGACCTAACCTTCTATACCATAACCAACCTAAATAGGTTTTTACCATTAAACAAGATTTTAAGCATGAATCACTAGATGAGAAATCAACCAAATAAAGATTTTCAAATCTAAAAGCTTAGAAAATAATTTCTTTTTCTTTTGAAATGGTTACTTCTTCTTTAGAGAAAGAGCAAATTAAACCTAGATCACACAATTGAGCAACCGATAGCAAATTAAAATTTAATATTTCTACTGTAGATACAATAGAAATAGAAAGGTCATTAGAGATAGAGATTTTACCCAATTCGAGTACCTTTTCTTTACTATTGTCCCCAAATGTGATCCTTTTATTGCTTCCACTTTCAAATGTGGTAAATATCTTCTAGTTTCTAGTCATGTGTTGAGTGCAATCACTATCAAACACCCAATGCCTTCCACCGGTTTTATAGCTCACATACAAAAGAAAATCAAATCTTTTTAGGTACCCAAACTTGTTTGGATCCTTAGAGCAACTCCAGCAGTAGCCCTCAAAACAGGGCCCCTACTTTTTATTTGAGGGCTCTCCCTACTTTTGAGGGCTATGTTTTTTGGGCTACACTCCAGCAGGAGCCCTCAAAACAGGACCCTCAAATTCATTCTTAGAGGGGATGACACATAGAACCCACCATCATCCTCATCCTACTTTTGAGGGCCGAGGGGCAAAAAACTCACTCCAGCAGGGCCCCTACTTGAGCCCTCAAAAGTAGGGGCTCCCTCCAGACCCCTCAGGAATGAGGGCTCGAGGGGGAGATTTGAGGGGCCCCTACTTTTGAGGGCTCAAGTAGAGATCCTGCTGGAGTGAGTTTTTTGCCCCTCGGCCCTCAAAAGTAGGATGAGGGCTCAAGTAGGGGCCCTGCTGGAGTTGCTCTTAGAGGTTAGTTACCAAGACTTTAGGCACCCAAATAGCACATTCTTTTTAGTGTCTAAAATTGAAGTGCCAATAAATCTAGCAATAACACTGCTATTATTGGATCTCTTAAGCATATAGCAAGAGTCAAATAGTCCAATAAAAGGAGTCTTACCCACAGGACAATTTTGTTGTACATATCCTAATCTCCGGCACTTTTGACAATACTTATCATTTTGCCTCACAAATCTTGTGGGTTTATTTACCAGTTTCTTACTTTTCTTGGGCACATACCCAAGACCCTTCTTATTGAATAAGCATTTTTACTCACTCAACAACTTATCAAGGGTAGCCTTACCCTTGAAGCACCTTTCCAAGCTTTTATTTAGCTTGGTAACTTGTTCCTTTAACTCATTATTCTCACTAATGAGCTTAGCATCACATGACTTAGCATTGCATTATTAGAATCAATATTGGAGGAACATGGCATGGCAAGCAAGTCATCACATGAAGTAGAAACTCTAGCTCTAGCAATTTTTACACTAACCATTTCATTTGAAATATCACAAGTAATACAGATGCTAGTACAAGATTTGCTTGAGTTTTCTTGGACAAGCAAGTCATGAGCTTCATTTAGCTCCTCATAAGATTCTTTAAGAGAGATATGCTCTCTCTTTAAGATCTTGAATTTTGACTTTTTCTTTTCTAAGAAATTCATTCAATTCAATTAGCATATCCATAAGTTCATCATAAGAAGGCTCATCATCATCATCAAGAGATTTTACCTTCTCTCCTTTTTGCCATAAGGCATGTTGGAGATGAGAAGAGCAATGGTGTTTCTTTGATGGTGATACCGACAAGTCTCTTCATCTTAGGGGACTCATCCTCACTTGAGTCAGAGTCAGTGTACTCCTTATCAAAATTTCACTCTCCAATATGGACTCATTCTTGCCATCATTTTGAAGCTTCTTGAAAAGTTTCTTTTTGTTATTGAAGTTCTTTTTCTTGAATGACCTCTCCTTGTCATCCTTCTTTGTGGGGCATTGAGAGGATGTTGTTATAGTCGTTGTTGTGGTAGGATCTCCCCTTTTTGCCTTTTTCATGACTAGCGCTTCGGTATGAGCGCCTTTTCATAAATTTGTTCATTCTGCTCACATGGAGAGCCAATTCCTCCTCAGAGTCCTCATTATTTTCAGACTCTTCACTTGAAAGCAGTGATTTTCTTGCCCTTGGAAGAGGATTACTCCAAGAGTTCCTCCTTGTCCTTCTTGTACAACTCATTTGTTATGAGGTTGCCGAAGAGTTGGGTTGACGTCATCCTTGTCAACTCAGGCGAGTTGAGAAAGAGTGTCACTAATATCTCATACTTCTCTAGCAAGGCACTAAGCATCTTTCTCACAATATCAACATCGGTTAGTATAATGCCTCGGCTTTTGAGCTTATTTACAATGTTGTTGAGGTGAGAATACATTTCATTTATATTCTCATGAGGCAACATTTCGAATGTCTCATATTTGATTCGAAGCCTACGCAATTTGGTTTCTTTAACCATGAATGTTCCCTCATGGATATCTAAGAGGGTGGTCTAAATATCGTGAGCGGTTTCCAAATTGCTCACTCTATTGAACTCATCCACGTTTAAAGCACCAGATAGAGCATTCATAGTTTGAGCATCTAAATGATTGTTGCACCCCTCTTGTAACGTGGGACATAGTGGAATGAAGAGACAAAGAAATAACCAATTGATACATGATATTTTATAGTGGTGTTTGGAAACTTGCCGGTTTCCCCTAATCTGTGTTGAGGAAAGCCAAGCGACTTGGACCAGCTCCGCGACTCAAGCCTCAGCTTCTCAATCCACTAGTGCTTGTTCTTCCTCCACTCTAGAGATGGTAGAAACCAAACCACTCACAGGTTGGTGCTGGCCCTCTTCACAATCTTCTTGAAGAGGTCTCCTCGCAATCTCTTGCCAAGTCATCTAGGTGTTAACAAGCACCAAGAGTAATAAACTACAGCTTCACTTGACAGCGATCAAGTGCCAAGGATCAATCTAGAGATGAAATACACTTGATTTGGCTCAACTACCTCAAATGAATGCACAATGTGAAATTGAAGCATGGAGTGAATGATTAATGCTCAAGGATGTTCAATGGAGTCTCTTACTACTATCCTTAAGCAGGTGGGGAGATATATATACTCCCACCAACCAAATATAGCCGTTGCAAAAAACAATCCTGAAAAATCAGGATGAGCGGTAGTACCCCTATATAATTCATGGTACTTCCGCACCTCTACTGTACAATAGTAACGGCTATGTCAGAACATCAGAGGTAGCCATTGGAAGTCGATGCGGTACTAGCCATGATCTCTCTTAATATTACAATATTTAACCTATAATCTGGTCTTTCAACCTTTTTTTCCTAAGACCGGCAAAATCAAGAAAGGGATCCTAGACTACTTATGCCTTGGTCTTGAGCCACATTAATCTTCATGTTGACCCTTAGTATGCATCTCACATTTGTCATCGGGACTAAACATTCAACAAATATGTTAGTCCCATATTCACATAATGTCACTGATTACCAAAACCATTTTTAGGGGCCTAAATGCTTTCACCTTGGTACTGGAAGGATAAATGCTTCTTGAGCCAATGTACATTCATGGGACTATGTTGTTCCAGCCAATCCATACCCAAAAAAACATTCTAGCCTCCAATTGGCAGTACCTTGAATGTGTTGTAGAAAGTCCACCCTTGAACACTCCACTGGTAATCCGGAAACTCACTGTAACATGTAAGCATACAACCATGCATGATCTTGACTTGGACTGGATAGAGTAACCGTTGATTCCCCTCCAAAGTGTGCACAAAGGACTCACTGATGAAACAATGAGAACTCCCTTAATCAACGAACATGAGTACCCTGCGGCCTTGAATGATACCCAGCAGTCTGATTGTACGCACCGAATGAGTCCCTTGAACTACCTCCTTCAAGATACACATTAGTTCCTCACCTCCATGCGAACTGACTACATCCACTGCTGACTGCTAGTCCTCCTGATGATGTAACAGTTCCCACATTTCTTCCACGACATGTAAGTGGACAGTAGGTGCTCATTTGTGATCACACGCCCACCGCTCCCCGTAGTAGTGACATAGGACGTGGGCACACCGATAAGCGTGCAGCACTACCATCTTGTCATCTAGTGTCACTGCCCACGCTGACTTCGTGCTACGCCGATCATCCATTCGCCCGTTCACCGCCGGTCCTAGTTTGGGGGGCGGCTGTAGAGGCCATGCTCCTCATGACCCAAAGTGTACCAGTGGATTGGTCTCAGGTTTCCGAATGTCTCGCCTGGCTGTGTCCACCACCTCTTCCTGGAAACATGCCAAAGTAATCGCAGTATCCAAATCCTGCGGTCAATGTAAAACAACTACCACGCAAATATCATTACAAAGTCCATCCACAAATTCGGTCACGAAGAAAATGGGGTTTCAAGAAGGGTGATGGGCAATGAGGTTATGCATCAATTCCATGAATCAATCGGCATATTTTGCCATGGAATTCGTTTGCCGCAAGCGGTGAAACTGGCGAACTTGATTATGGAATTCTTCATGACCAAACTTCACACAGACCGCTGCGGCAAAATCCTCCCAGCTAGCAAATTTTATATGAGCCTAGGAAGATTGCAACCACCCTACAGCACTACCAAAAAACATAGTGGCAATACAGACCCAAAGATCAGGATGCACCGAGCACACTTTGAAGTAAGCCTCACACCTCAACTGCCAAGCCTTCGGGTTCTTACCATTAAACGCAGGGAAATCGAGTTTGGGTAGGTGGGGTAGATGACGGGAACCCTACGACCACGACTCTGCCTCCCTATGCTCGTCAACAAAATGAAAATGACTAGAAGGATAGTGCATACCCTTGACCAGAGGTTGCAAGGAAGAGAAGTTCTCTCCGATTGCCTTCCCCCGGTGTAGTAATGCTTTGTGGTGGCCATTTGGCCCGTTACTCAAATCAGCACACACCAATGCAGATTCCCACATGTCGGTCAGGGCTCCGCAGGTGCCTTCAGCAGGCGTCGTGCTCTTTGGCTTGGGGAAGATGCCCAAGAGATCCGCTGGTCAGATGGTGAGCACCAGATTTCATGCAATCTAGGTGACTTGAGTGCACAACTCGCCCAAATCAGCTTGCAGCTCCTCCATCACCGATTCCGCATCCGACCTCCACTTCTGGAGGTCAAGGATGGTAGGCTTCATCTCAACCGCGGCATGAGTGGCAGTGCTTTGAGTTTGTAGCCGCCGGAGCGACTCTCCCTGCTCCAGGATTGCTTGCGTCAATTTCTCGAGTTACTGCTCCATGGTGTCGCCCTTCTGCTACGCTCGAGTTTGATAGCATGCTCGCTCCAAATCGAAGACTCTGATACCAATTTGTTACGGTCCCAGAAGGTTTGGAGAGTTTTGATCGGAAGATTGAGGAAAAAGGGAGGAAGAATAGAGAGGCTGGGAAGGGAAGGAATAGATTGGGGATGAATCAGAATGTAATGTCAATAGTGTTTTCTCGATACCCTCACACCAACACACACCTCCTCCCAAGTACTCCTCGTACCAGGCACAGCGCCTAGACCTAGCTATTAAGGCGTCTCCAACAGCTGGCTATTTAGTTAGCTAGATCTGATATAGCAAGGAAAAAATAGGAGAGAGAGTAGTCACTAGCGACGAGCAAATAGCTGATCTATTTCACGTAGTCCAAGAACATGAGAGAGGAGCATGTGGGTCCAACAGTATAAAATAGTCTTTGCTTTTGTCTCTCACCTCCACGTCAGCTGACTATATAGCTAGTATTAGCTATTACTATTGCGGACGCCCTTACATGAGTGAAGCCCAAGCCTTTTCACACGGCCCAAATAGAACCAAGGAACTTGCTGTTTGGCCGTCTCTCCCGCTGACCTTTTGACTGCACTGAAGACCAGCCTCTTTCATCTTGTAGCTACTAACCCCAGAGGATTGGACCGTAAGAGCAACTCCAATAGATTAGCCAAAAGAAGTATCTAAATTTAGTGATTTAGCTATTCTCTAAAATGAATCTCACCTAAAAAAATAAGACTACTCCAACAGGCTATCTAAACTAGAGGGCGCGCGGTGGGTCGCGTACGCGCGGGAATGGGGCGCAGCGTGCGGGAAGGAAACGCCGACCGCGCCAAGAGGCTGGATGGTGAGCGAGGTAGGCTATCCAAAAATAGAGAGCGAAGGAGGAGGGATGGAGAGCTACTAAATTTGGAGAGTCATTTACAGAGTCTATTGGAGACGTTTTTTCTCCAATAATAGCTAAATTTACCTTTAGAAAATGATTTAGCTATTCTCTTAGAGTTGCTCTAACAAATCTACACATAGAGAAACAAAAAAAAATAAATCCTATTAAATAGGAAATCAAAGAATAAAAAGAGAAAAAGGAAAAAGATAATGCTCACCTGCAAACATGTGGCCTCACCAATCACGCAGGTCCCCCTCACTCTCTCACCCTATATTAAAGCTCACTCGGTCACACCCCCTAAGCTAGCAGCTCAGGGAGAACAAGAGGTAGCTAAGCACACAACAATGGCAATGGCTAGGATGCTCTTTCTCATGGTATCTCTCGTGGCCGCGGCCTCCTGCAGCGCATGGGAGCTCAACAGCAGGATGCCGACGTCGTCGGCGGTGGCGGAGGCGGCCGACAGGCAGCAGGACGGCGCGGCGCCTGTCATCCACGTGCTGCGGCCGCTGCTGGGCTCCGGCGGGCAGCTGAACCGGCGCGCCGGCGTGCCATGCGACAGCTGGAGGCTGGGCGTGGAGGCGCACAACGTGCGGGACTGGAAGACGGTGCCGGCGAGGTGCGAGGGCTACGTCGGCCACTACATGCTCGGCGGCCACTACCGCCGCGACTCGAGGGTCGTCGTCGACGAGGCCGTCGCCTACGCCGAGGGGCTACAGCTCGCCGGGGACGGCAAGGAGGTGTGGATCTTCGACATCGATGAGACCTCCCTCTCCAACCTCCCCTACTACGCCAAGCACGGTTTCGGGTACGTACGTACGTATAATAATACGTGATAATAATGCGTCTATGCGTGAATATTATACGTGCACATTTTTGCAGGTATATATTTTGCATTTGAGCTGGGACTTGCACTGATCTTGTCGTTCATGAAAGAAAAAAAACTTGAACTGATCTTGTTAACTCACTGAAAATTTGAGAACGTACGTATTAATTAGAACAGTTAGCAAAGGCTGCAAAGCTGATGTTACAATTAAGTGAATATAAAACTATGATGAACCAGCTGGTACGTAACGCCCTAATAAACAAACGGATGAAACCAAACATTGTTGCGTATTTTACGATCGAGTAGAAGAATCCTTCGGTTAGTGCAAATAAAATGGGCGGTGATAAAATTAATTCAAGCTGCACAAGTAGTCGAATATATAACTTGACTTATAGACTAGCTAGGTAATAATGTAATATAACTAAGATAGGAAGCTGCACAAGGTTCTGAACTGCTGTAGCTAGTTCTCTCTGTCACAAAAAAAAAATTGATGTGAACAGATAGTACAAGTGAAAGAAATCAAATGGGGCAGGTTGGACATTATCAATTGTTGGTCGTCGATCGCGGAGATATGCCAAATAGTTTTGTGATGCGATGCGATGCGTGCGATTTGATGGCCGGACGGCCGGCCGGAATAATAGCACCGTATATAGCAGATATATATTGTCCACTTGGCTACCTTACCAACAATCTCATCCATAGGAATACGTATTGCTCATGTACATTACAAATTCACAATAATATATCACTCATTTTTAAAGTGAGGTCAGTAGCAGCACTCCATGGGTACGTACTTCATCTAGATTAGCAAATCAATGCGTTTGACCTATCTAAAATTATATCAACATTGTTATATATGTTTCTTAATTTCTTTAGTATGCAGATATTGTGTTAGTCACGACCACGTTCACCACTCGTATGTAGTTACCACCATGTTGATGAATGTTACGACCACGTTAATGTTGATTATGACTACGACCACGTTTTCCTTTGCAAATGTCGACTTTGATCACTTGCTCGTAGACAACTTCGACCGTTTCCGTGTATCAGCTGATTGGTTGCATAATTGCAATGCAATTTGCATATTCTACCTAACGAACCGAGCTCGAGCTTTTCAACAAGCTGACCCGAGCTTCTCTTTTAGCTCGTTAGTTTAACGAGTCGAGCCGAGCCAAGCCGAGCTGGCTAGATATCCACCCCTACGCATCGCTTGTACGTCTGAGCTGCTCTGCATGCGCACCCCCTGTGCGTGGAATTCACGGTCTTGACTCGAGCCACTGCAGACTGACGTCTATGCGTGGGGGTTGCTACCATCTACAGCAAGCATGTCCCCGTTGCTCCCAGCTGCATGCTTGCCTGCATGCCCGTCGCCTTGTGCGCCAGTTGCTTGTGCACCTTGTGGACCTCTCGAGTCACTACCACCTACGTCTTCCACACCAGCTGCATGTCATCCATGGGATCCGCACTCGTGCAGCTCACCGCCTAGCTCCTCCGTGCTACTCTTCAGACAAACCGATTTACCTATTTTCAAAGAAATTTTGTACATCCAGTTTGTTGATCTTTTCACCTTCATCAACAGTTCTTCGTTCTTGTTATAGATACACAAGAACTCATCCTGCAGCACCAATCTGCACCCTCTTTCTATCATCTACTCAAGACTGAGTATGTTGTTGTATAGATTTGGTATATAGTAAATTTTAGACAGCAACTTCCGATCACCGTTCTTGCATTGTAGCAACATTGTTCCTTTGCCTCTTATCTCTACCATAGAGCCGTCATCAAATTTTACTTTGCCTGAAATCTTCTCGTCAAGCTCATGAAACATAAAGCGATCTCCCCTCATATGATTGCATACTCCATTGTCCAAGTACTACAAATCAATGTGATCATGGCTGCCTTTCTCATTCAAGATTACCAGACTTGGTGCCTCTTTGACATATAAAGAAAGTAGTTCTAGCTCTATTTGATCATCATCCTCTTCGGCTCTAGTGAGGTTTACCTCCTCATCTTTCTTCTTGCTTCAACAATCTGAGGCACAGTGCCCGTACTTATCACAATTAAAACACTTTATGAGGCTGCGACACTCCGACGCATAGTGGCCAAATTTGTCACAATTAAAACACTTGATATGTGACTTGTCATGGGATCTGTCACCGCTGCGTTGTCTGCATCTGCCCAAACCACAACCACGCCAATTGCCAGATCCCCACCCACCTCCTTGACTTGAATTTGACTCCTGCCAAGATTTATTTTCAACATTTGCTTCATTCTTCACTAGCAATGCTTGATCAGTTCTGACCTTACACCCTTTAAGCAATCCCTCATGAGCTTTAAGAGATCCCATTACTTCTTCTATTTTCATATTCTCAAGATTACTTAAATATAGAAGAGTTGTGACCACCGGTACAAACCTCTCGGGTAGAACACGTAAATATTTCTCGACGACTGTAGTTTCCTCCAGAGTGCCTCCAAGAGATTGAATCTCATTAACTTTCCTACAAACTCATCTACTGACTGAATTTCACTTATATGCAGCACCTCATATTCTCCTCGAAGAGTTTGTAGCCGAACCTTCTTTACTCGATCCACTCCTTCGTGCATTGTCCAAAGGGCAATCCAAGTTTTTCGTGTTGTATCTTTTCTGACAAGTTGACTGAGCATTGAGTCGGGTATGGCAGTGTAGATGAGCGCCAAAATAGTTTGATCGGTCTTCACGTCGACTTCTTTAGCCTTTCCTTTTGGATCAACCTTTCCACTAGCGTCGACTAGATCAGCCACCGCATCCCTGACCTCTTGGGCACGCACATTCACCCACATTTTCATAAACCATGCGGGGTAGTTCTCTGAATAGAAAACTGGATACGGAAGGGAATTTGGTCCCTCCTTCATTGTCGACGAAGATCCGCTCCCTGCCATGTGCTGCTCCTTCTACAAGTCGATCAACACCTGCTCTAATACCAGATGTTAGTTACGACCACGTTCACCACTCGTATATAGTTACAACCACGTTGATGAATGTTACGACCACGTTAATGTTGATTTCAACTATGACCACGTTTTCCTCTACAGATGTTATCTTCGACCACTTGCTCGTAGACGACTTCGACCACTTCCGTATACGACCACAAGTAGCAGTCATAACCTTCGTCTGCTATAGTAGCTACAAGTGCTATAGTACCACGAGTGCTATAGTACTCGTGAATAGTATCACGAGTGCTACAGTACTCATGAACAGTATTCATAGTCTTCGACATTGCTTGGACTGGTCCGAACGTTTTTGATGTCGATCAAATGGTCCGAATGTCTCCTCTTCATCTGATACGTTCATACGTACATGAACATGGACTTGTAAATTTGTAAATAAGATTACTTCCAACATCTTGGAACACTTTGTGCATGCACTGGAAGCTATTTAATTACTAATGGTTAAAGTGTGTTGCTCTCTTATCGGCGTATGCGTATACACACAGAGCTACGCCGTACAACGCGACGAGCTTCAACGAGTACGTGCGGGAGGGGAGCGCGCCGGCGCTGCCGGAGACGCAGCGGCTGTACAAGAAGCTGCTCTCCCTCGGCGTCAAGCCGGTGTTCCTGACGGGCCGGACCGAGGACCAGAGGGAAATCACCGTCGAGAACCTCCGGCGACAGGGCTACTCCGGCTGGGAGAAGCTCCTGCTCAAGCCGGTCGGGCTCACGGCGTCGGCGGTGGCGTACAAGTCCGCCGAGCGGCAGAAGCTGCAGGACGCCGGGTTCGTGATCGTCGGCAACATCGGCGACCAGTGGAGCGACATCCTCGGCGAGCCGGAGGGCGCCCGCACTTTCAAGCTGCCCGACCCAATGTACTATATCGGCTAGGCTAGCCGCCATTGATTGCTCGCCCTTGCCTGCTCTCCATCGATCCATCCACGTGCAGTAGTACGTGCTTGCTTGTGATGAATGAACTGCCCTTAGTTGTTGCTTGGTTAGGGTTAATTTCCTGAGATGGGATCGTTTTGTAATAAGATGTGTTGGAGAGCTGGTGATTAAGTAATGGGCCGATGATGAGCTGTTGTTTAATGTTGGGTTAAGTGCTGTTGTTTAATGTTGGGTTAAGTGGATAGATCAAGATGCACGGTGGACTTGTGAATGTGTGTGGTTCATCTTAATTTGACTGCGTTGGTGCAACTAATTTTTGAGCTGCGCTTGATCTGAACCGTTCTTTTTGCGTCCAACGGCCGAAAAACATGCTAAGGCAGAGGCACTGTTCTCTCTGCCTTCATGCCCTCACGACAGAGACTCTGCTTCCTCAACTGCCTCTCAGACTTGTTTGATCTATATTGAAACACCTCAAAAATTCAAAAAGTTTTTGAATTTCCTTTGAAGTTTGCTTGAATTCACCAATTTCCCAGTTTGGCGACCCTCCTTGAAAATTCCGTTTTCCCCCTTCGGCCATCCTTTTTCTTCTTTGGCCGGCGCCTATCCCCTCTGCTTCTTTCCTGTGGTGTTCCCCGCGCCGCAATTCCTAGCCCAGCCATTTTGGTGTTCACACCTCCCGTCTCTCAGTTTTGCCACCGCGACCCTCGCGTTCAATTCCCTGCCACCTCCTGCTGACCCGCGTTCAATTCCTTGCCATCTCCGTAGATGCTCACACACCCTTGCTTTTTGCGAGAAACACAGCGGAGGCTTTTTGTGCTGTGGTAGAAGACTAGAAGTCAAGAGTCGCTAGCCTCAATCATCATTTTTCGTGCCATCTAAGCCCCAAAAATGGAATCACCGTAGTTTGAGGAGTTCATCCGTACCATATTTTGCTATCGACAAGCACCACCGGTGCCTTTCCATGGTTGTTGTCATGCCACCCGTGCCGTTTGTCTGGAGGTTGAAGGAGGGGCACGCGCGCGCGTTTGCAGTCGGGCTAGAGTGGCCACACGCCACTGGGCTGTAATGGCCGGCCTATGAGGCCAATTTTCTTTTAAGCCGAGTCAGGCCGCGCAACACTGTTCACACCAGGCCAACCCGACACTTTAGCACACTATAGCATTACAGTTCGTCCGAAGGACCCAAATCAAAAATATATTCGTTTCGACATGTTAAAGCCTTTCTGACCTCTGCTCCACCAACCCAAGCCCTGATAAAATCCAAACACACTTTATTTGATTTTATTATATTTTATTTCTTTTTATTTTATTTATTTCCTAACTTGATTAATTTCAAGCACGGAACTCATGTTTATTTTAATTGTTTGCGCTAGCACACGAGTAATCCGAAGCGATAGTTCAAGGATTGGATCCCGACACTAAAGCTTACATGTTAGTGCAATATTTAGACTAGCAACGCGAGTTACAAGTTTTTTTATTATATTGAATCCCGTGAAATTTGAATTACTTAATTACAATATTTTCATTACTGTTATTTACGCATTGTTATTTAATTACAATAAATGTTTAGAATGACATGTGAATTAGTTATATCCTACCACCAGAAAATGTCATGTTAAATTTGAGACCATATTCACCTTGACAATCTTAGTAATATTTAATTACTGTCTATTTACTTGCAGAATAGTTGAACCAAAATATTTGTACCATTGAGTGATATCGGCATTTTACCGATAGATTCATGGAAACAATTATAGGTTTAAGTATGAACCATGAAAAGCCACAAGTTAGTTGGAGTCTATGACCTTATCCTAGGGAGGAGGCTTAGATTGGTTGGTGGTAGTTCCATAGAGCACTAGGGATCCGGATTGTGGATGGCTGCATCGTTGGTGAAAAGTAATGACAAGAACCTTATGCTAAGTAAAGGACACAGAAATTGCTCAATCATAAGTATTAACTTGTCAAACCTGGTCTAGTAGCTGCTCAACTCAATTGAATATCTACATCAAGTAGGAGTGAAGGGGCGTGATATGGGAATGGTAAAAACATAATTAACAATGGTAGGTCCACTAAAAATCGGGTGGGAGTGTTCCAAATTGGCTAGGGATAGCCAATAATGTGTGATCCATAACCTACTAGATAGAGACTAGAAAGAGGAGAGCAGCGACAGACCTTATTTTCTCAACTCAGTCGCACGTTAGCTGAAGTGTGTGTATTGCATGACATTGAGAGTTTGAGAAATTTCCCAACAGCAAGGTATAAGTAGATTTCATTATGTTTAACTGAGTAAAGAGTTGTTGAAACCCCTTTTTTCCTTAAGAAGTTATCGTTTTATTATTTCATGTTCAAAAATATTTACAAATAAAATTGCATGCACAATCTCATTAATAAACGCAGTATATCCCTATCCTATGACAATCATGGCAAATAGATAAATTAGGGTTTACCTTTGAGACTTGCTGGGTACGATTGTACTCATTACTTACTAAACAATAAAAAGAAGAGCCTTAGGACAATATTGAAGAAGCTGTTGATGAGGATCTGGAGGAGTTTTACTACGTCGACAATTAGTGGTATTAGGTTTACCCTCGCTTAGGCATGCCTGTTGAGTTTTTTTGTTTTAGGCCCCGTTTGGCACAGCTCAACTTCACTAGTGAAGCTGTTTTTTTTGTTTCAGCTTCACGAGCAGCTTCACCGATGAAGCTAAATCTGTTTTGGAAAACTGTTTGGCAAAACAGCTTCACCAACAGCTTCATGCATGGCTGAGAGAGGCCAATGTCCAAGATGCCCCTGTCTACCTGACTTGTTCTAACATTTGGAGTTGTATGTTTGTATATGGTCATATGAATTAAAAAATAATATATTTGAATGAGTATGAATTAAAAAATTAAAATAAAAAAAATAAAATCATTAGGAAGCAATATTAGTGCCTTGTTTATGTTTCGTAGTCACGATGCTTTAACAAATGGACTAGTGGCAAATGCGTGTAATTTTGGTGAACCAGAGGGGCAGTGGGTTCCTAGGACTGCGGGCCAGAGGGAGAGAGCTGTGAAAAGCTACTTTTTTCAGCTTCACCTCTCCCCATTCCTTTGTGAGAGCACAAAAAAAGGAGCTTCACCCATGAAGCTGTTTGCAAAAAGGGTGTTTGGCAAAAAAAACAGCTCACAACAGCTCATGAAGCTGTTGGTGAAGCTGTGCCAAACAGGGCCTTAATATAACTTTGGGCTTGCATGCTCGCTATGTCCAAACCTAGCTGTTAAGCTATATTTCTATAATAAAGTTTGGTTCTTGTGTTGTAAGCATGTGCTAGTTTGGTGCTCACTCATGTACAGTACTCCGTACTGAATAGTCCTAAGTAGTTGCGAGAATTACCAGCGCTCTCGAAAACGGTGGTGTTACAGAGTGGTATCAGAGCCCACTAGCTTGACTGTAGGATGAGACCTAAGTTAAACTATGAGTGTGGATTTATAGCAAAATTTAGTTGCAAAAAATTAAAAGATGTTACATAAAATATAAGTATTATTGCTTTGTTTTCTCTGTCTTAATGCTACCTTATCTATCTTAGTTCCAGCTTAAGTTTTACTCTTCACAAAATATTTATATCTACTCTTGTCTAATCTCAAAATTGTTGTTCTGAAGTAGTTGTGGGAAGTTGAGAGTTGGAGCTGCGAGTTGTGTAAATTATGTTAGTATAGAGTCGTACACTGTGTAATAGCTTTATGTTTATAGTACAAGTTGTAATATAAAACCTATGCCTGCTTTGTATCCAACTTGTTTAATAAATAAAAATTATGTTTGCTATCTCTTAATTTGTTTGTTGTTAATATCTATATCTCGCCACCCTAAAAAATTCATCTCCTTTTTATTCGCTCTAATCTTTACCTTATTCGCTCTACACTTACCCTAATTCGAATTCTTACTTATCTATCTAATGTTCCTAAAAAACATTGCTGTCCATGGTGCTCAGACTCCATGATTAAGACTTTCCATCCATGATTGAGACTTTTCATTCATAATTAAGACTTTCCATCCTGATATTATATATCATTACACTTGCACGCATCTAAAAGCAGGGAGGCTTGGTGTCCGGATAGCCTGGTGTCCATTTCAGCGTGTGTGTGTATATTATATATATATATATATATATATATATATATATATATATATATATATATATATATATATATATATATATATATATATATATATATATATATATATATATATATAAAACTTGGCCACTAGTTTGCTCAGGCCTCGTCTCTGGGGTCGTCGTTGGTGACGTACAAGCAGTGGCGAAGCCTAAAATGGAGGGTGGGCTAAGATACTAAGCTTGATTGTCACAAACACAGTTATTTACTCTTGTTCAATTCAAATTCATTCATGAATAAAAGAGAAACATAGTCGAAAAGACATAAATACAACAAAAGTACCTCAATAATAGAATGCGCATCTTGAAAATATATAGATATGGTTCCAGTCATCTGCAAATCAAAAATATCAAAATTAATGATACGATCGATATCTAATTACCTAAATTGATAAGAAAACAATTGGAGAAAAATTACCTAATTTGATTCTTTGAAATGTCTGAAGCCGACAGCCGCCCCTATCTCCTGAGCGGCTCAGTCCTCGATTTATCTCTCACCCGTCTGTCTCGCACTCACTCTCTTTATCTCCTCAGTCCTCAATTCGTCCGTCCGTCTCGCTCTCTATCGCTCTCACTCTCTCTGTCTCAGATTAAATCGCTCGCCTCGCCTCGCTTCATCCAGCACTCCAGTCCGTCGCTCCTTGCCTCCTCGGACTCCACCGTCTCCGCCACTGCTCTTCGTCACGGCGCCACTCCGGCCTCCCTTCTCGGCTTCTCCCGTCTCCGGCCTCTGGGACTCGGCGCTCCTCCGCAGCGCCAGCACCACACCGCTGCCCAGACTCGATGGCGGCGGGGCGGCCCTCACCACCCCGGTCCGGCTCCCCCTGCCCCGGCTCGGCCCCCTTGTGGCCTCGTCGCCCCGCTCCGGCTCCCCCCGTCGGGTCGCCGCCAGATCTAGCGAACAGCCTCGTCTAGGCCGGCTCGCCATCAAATCTGGCTCTGGCTACGGCACCGGCGGCACCACCCCTACTGTGCACGCGACAAGCCCTCGCCCGGTCGCGCTCGGCCTCTGCGTTGTGGCGGCGCCGACGGCGACGCCGACGCGTCTCTCCTCTCACATCTGGCTCTGGGTCTGCCACCGCCCGCCGGTCTGGGAACTGGGATGTGGAAGTGGTAACTGGTAACCGATTGCTTTGTTGCAGACTTTTAGTGGGTGTTTTGGTGGGCTAATGATGAATTTGTTGGGCCTCTTTAAGAGAAAGGAAGTGGGCTGCCGACTATGCATTTTGTTTTGTTCTTCGTTGGGCTGTGACTGTTCCGGCTGCTGCGGGCGCTCGCCGGGGGGGGGGGGGGGGTTCCGCCGCCGGGGAGGTGAGGCTGGAGCCTCACTAAGCCTCCCCGCTGGCTTCGCCCCTACGTACAAGTCCGGCGAGCGGCAGAAGCTGGTGGACGCAGGGTGCCGGATCGTGGGCAACATCGGCGACCAGTGGAGTGACCTCGTCGGCGCGGCGGAGGGCGAACGCACCTTCAAAGTGCCTGACCCCATGTACTACGTCGGCTAAGCTTGCTAGCTGATTACTCCATGGCCATGGGCTCTACGAAACTGAAGTGATAAATGAATTGCACGGTTATGTATATATGCAACTATTATTGCACGGCGGTCGTCGTCGTATATTTCGATCCATGTGGAATACATAAGTCGTGTTGTTTTGAGAATATTATATCTGTTGGATCATGGTTTGTTCGTCTCAGCTGCTACTCATTCAGAAATTATCATTGCTCTCCGAGTTTCGAGCACAGCCGAGCTCACGCAAAAGTTTAAGCGATTCTATTATACGTTGAAAGAACAGTATACAATAAACATTAATTTGCCGATCTAGCTAGTTGGTTCTAACTGTTTTGCGTCATAGGCTGATCGAGCGATTTTACGTACGGCCTATACGAACGATTCCAGACCGTTCAATCTGTTTATCTAACGGATTATTAGATCCGTTATGATTTTCAGTACCCGCTCGCGAAGTAATTTTCTCTAGGAGAGCCTAGCTAGACTAGAATCATCATAGGGCCACGCATCTGTGGCTATTGGTACAAGAAGTATCGCAGCAGGTAATTGTTTCCGCACCTCAGTACGATGAAGGCGCAGTAACCGCGCGAGTAAACAGCCAAAGTAGCATAACACACACTGCTGCAACCGATAGTGTATTTATGTGAATAAACTAAATACTAATAAATTATTTTAAAAAGATTATTTCGATAAACCGTTTTAAAAAATAAACTAGAAAGAAGTCGTTTTGTTTGTTTATTTGAGAAAAATCATAAACTAAAAAGAACAGCGGGTATCATGAGTGCTGCCAACAAATTAATCAATCCCATTGTGCACGATATATCATAATTTCTTCCTTTCTAACCCTCCTGTGGCTTTTTTCACACATCTAACCCCGTTGGTCATTTTTTTTTTGCAGATTTGGCCCCCCTCCCGAGCACAAATAAAGTGGCGCTCGACCCCTAACGCTTGCTATGAGCCCGAAGAGCAGAACCTCGGCGCCGAGCGTGGCCAATTGCCGAGCACAGGAGGGCGAGGCCGAGCGTGGGACTAGCGGGGCCCATGGACCTCCCGAGGCACCGGAGCACAGGAGGCAGCCGAAACTATCCGCGCCACCCGAGCGTGGAAATCGCCTCCCCCGGGGCCGCCTCGGTGCACACGTGCGTGGACCCACCGACTACTTTCCACGCCCCCTCCGCAAAACCGCGTTGCCCGCGGGGCCGCCTTAGCTTCTTTCCACACCGCCTTCGCGGAAACCGCCACCCCGTGGGCCTGCCTCAGTCGGTGCACGCACTGTCAGCCCACACAGCTACGCATCTAAACCATGGCTACCACACGGCAACACATGTGGCACTAGCCCCCACGCGTGCTTGCGCCACCCGGCTGTGTGGCCTCGTGCTCGGCCAGGCCCTGCCCATGCGTCGCCTCAGCCGTGCTCGCGTGTTGCTAGCCCCCATACGCAGTGTGCTTCATGCGCAATAAATTGGTTCATGGCATGATGGTGCTTTCATTCACAAGTTCATTCCCTTCCTCCTGCAAGAGACACTCAAAAAGACCGAGAGATGTTGAGAAGGGAGGTCGTGAAGATTGCGCTATTTTGGTTTGAAATTTGAAGTTTGCGCAATTTGAAAGTTGAGATTAGCTTGTGAGCATCAAGAAAATGTAATTTTTCATCCACATGAGACTACAGTTTGAACACTTTGATTAGCATTTAATTAGCTAAATGGTAGGCTTTTAGTACAAAAAACTGACGGTAATGTGGTACTAAAGGTCAAGGTGTTACATATGTAATTAACCTTACTCAATATATGTGGTGCATGCATATGGTTAGTTGAGACATGATTCCATGGTAGCTAGCTGCAGCTCAAAAGGAAAATTAAAGAGATCTAGGTCTGCACGCATGGTTAATAATGGTTTGGGTAAATCTAGTAATCTAGATGATAGATGCTTTTAGACATGTATTGATTCTATAAATCACGTACTACATTATTAGCTTCATATTTATAGCATAGTTATGACCAAATGATACACCAATTAATTAATAGCATATTGTACAAATAATGTCAATAAAATATTTATTTTTATTTTCAAATTACAGTAGGGTTACTTTTACCTAGGAGTTGGAGAAAACAAAAGGTCATATGAGCAGATGAGCGCAAATGTTATCACAAAGCCAGTATTTTTTTTTACCAAACCTTTATATGTATAGAACCTAGATGCTATTAACTAGAGCCGCACCTACCAATTTACATTATGTGCTCATGCATTTCATGAATATAAGTCCGCTTAACATATGATATGAGCTCATAGATGATACGATCATTGCATGTCATGTGCTAAGTGGGTTTCGTATGCACCTGTGTCAAGTACGCCATGTCGGATATTCAAGATTTGTTCCTTGTCCTACGGGAATAGTCTATGCGCTACAGACCGTATATGGGGCAGACCTATCAAATTGTGACTAGGCCATGATCCGTGCGCCAGGTCTGAAGGACATGAGCCTCTCCAAGCTAAGGAGGTGTGTTCATTCCACGTTTGATCAGGCCACTTCAAGAAGCTACACATCAAGGCATTGTATACCTCAGTGGTGGGTGGTGCATGGGAGACCTTTTGGCAACTTTGAAGGTGACAAGTGACGTGTCATGGGGCAACTACATAGAGATTGTGTGAAACATTGCTGTTGCGATATATACGAGGCCGATGGTGTATATTTGATTTGTAGTGAGGATGGAATCATCCAGCATGGGTGGTTCCAGTGTAGCTGCTGTTAATGAAGTGTTTGGATTGGTCTTCAGTGGTGATGAGTGAAAGAGACTTGAGGAGACGTGCGAAGGATTTCGAGCCAAACGAAGGCGTGGAGAGATAGTAGGCAGCCTATATTGATTGCCACAAGTACCTTGCCAACCAGGAGGAGAAGTGGAAAGTGAGGAGGAGGAGAATATGCAAACAGATAGTTCCAGAGCCAAGGAAAATGGACAAGCTACTATGGAAGGTGTACTAGGTGGTGTTGTGACCACCGACATTGCTTATGTGTCCTCTAGATTGGACAACATCGCAACGACATCTCTAGTTCTACCACAGCCAGAGGGGGTATAGCGGGGGTTCAATGAAGACACTCTACACTTAGGGCAGTGCTTCCCTAACAAGAGTCATGTCTAGCAGGCTATTGCCATATACACCACAATTATTAGCTGGACGTATTGGGTGCGCAGGTCGAACGCAAACACCTATATCGTCAAGTGTGTAGATGAATCTTGCCTTGGCAAGGTCCGTGCATAGCAGTTGAGGGGCGCGGCCACATACTTCTAGATAAAGGTGTTGAAGGATCACACATGCAAGTTTGTTGAGCCACTTCATTGGTGCTACAACGTAACGTCCTCATATGTTGACAGCTTAATAAGCCACCTGATCATCGTAGATGTTTCTGTCTCACCAAAGCTTCTGTTGCAGATGCCGTCAACATAGTGGGGTTCCCTGTTAGCTACAACAAGGTATGGCGGGCAAAATGGGTGGTCATAGAGCATATGTACGGCACACACGAGGAGGCTTATGACCTAGTCCCAAGAACGCTCTATCAAATTGCAAAATCAAATCCCAGCACATACATTAACAAGCTTGAGTAGGTGCATCCCACTAAGGGCCAAATTGCTTTGTTCTTGACACAGTCTTCTGGGCCTTCCATCAGATGATCAAAGGCTTCAAGTTCTATCATCCGTGCTGACGGTGGACGACACCTTCCTATCTGCAAGTACAAGGGTACGATCCTCATTGTGATTGCAGTCGATGCGAACGACTAGTTACTCTCCGTGGCCTTTGCAATTGTTATGAACGAGAATACGAATAGTTGACTGTGGTTCTTGGAAAATGTGAAGCAAATGGTGGTTCAAGACTGGCTAGATGTGTGAGTCATCTCAGACCGCAACACTGGATTGTTGTTCGTGTTGAGCACGATGTAGAATGGGACACAACCATCATTCTAGTGGAATGACGTGAGGAGCCATTGGTGCATGAGGCACCTCCAACTCACAATTGAACATGATGCCCCAAATCAATCTTGGCCCAGGAGAACTAGTAGCGGAGCGAAGGAAAGACCTCACATTACGTACGCCAGAAGAAGCTTGTGAACGCGATATAAAGTGAATACCGCCCATGGCCAGGAATTCCTGAACAAGGAAGGGGCGGCCAGACATTACATATGGCCAACTTCCACACACGGTTTGAAAGCAAAAACCTAATGAAAATCTTCAAGAAGCTATGCATACAGAACCAAAGGTAGAAGTTTGAGGCCATGTGGAGACAGCTCAATGAGGAGACTAGCAAGCATACGAGGCATTTAGACGATATCGAACAAGGGACACCCATGGAAGGGTCCGTGCGAGTTGGAGAGTTCACACAGTTGGTGAACTCACATGCACCCGACTTGGAGAAATAGTCTCTACTCCACAACACCGGTGGTGCAAGGTATGAAATTATGATGACCAACATGTCTGATCCCTACCGATCACAACAATAATCAAGGAGAGTTGTAACCGTACCATCAGGTACTTCATGAACAGAGCCATTTTGGCCAAGAAACATCTAGAGGAAGGCAAACAATTCTCAAAAGTAATGTAGGTGAGCATGGATAAGAAGATCAAGAAGGCTCGTTCACACGTTGCTTGTACCATAGACGATATTAGGAAAAAGTTTAAGATCTGTCTTAGGGAGAAGTATGTCATAGGTCAGGCTAAAGGGGATCATAAACAAATCTGCTCAATCGATGATGAAGCTACCTGCACCTACAACAAGCCGCAGCTTCTTCACAAGCCATGCTTCTATGTGTACGCAGTGTGCGCAGCTAGGGATGGAAACAGATCGAATACGATCGAATAGTTTTAAATAGGAATACAAATCCATATTTTAAAATGAATAAGAGTGCAATTATTTTCGAATATGAATTGAATGTCGTAATGGACACAAATTCGAATCAAGTATGTACTTAATTCGATCAAATACAATTATCCTCCTATAACATTTGTAACAAATCTTGGTAGAACAAATTCCTGGCAATTTTGCCATTTTTTCACCAGTTAGCGGTTTCAAACCACCCAATTTCAAATTTCAAATCACAAAATTCATCTGGGGTTTTCCCAGGTTTTGGAAATGGACCGAATACGAATCGAATAGTCTCGAATATGAATACGAATACAAATATTTTCGAATACAAATGCGAATATAAATATTCTCAAATATGGATATTGTTGTAGGGGTGGCCCCCACCTAAGCCAAGCCGGTCTGTTAGAAGGTTGTAAAGCCCAAGATGGGACATATGTAATGACATAAATGCCCTTGAGAGGGATACTTGGGTGTAAGGACATAATTGTAAAATACTCCCCATGTGAATATATAAAGCTGTCCTGGGCATGGGGAAGAGCCCAAGCATTGCTCACCTAACGTGAACCAAGCCCACTGGTCAGTCTCAGTCAACAGGGCTGACGTCATGCTGACATCATAAATCTGATTTTTCAGTAGAAAAATAATTCAGCTGGAAAAATAAAATTCCTTGTTGATGTCATAATTCCAATTTCCTTTAGAAAAATAATTCCAAAAATCTAGTTTATTCTTTTTCTCTCTTTTCAAACTTCCGGGAGCCCCTTCTTCTTCATCCTAACTCCAATTGAGCCCATTCAAATTTCTAAATTCATCAAAAATTATAATCTATCCATTTCTGCCATATTTTAAAATTTTTGAATTTATTTGAATCTAGTGGGTTATTTTCACGTGTAGACTGCGACGATTCCAGAGAATTCTACGACAACGATTCGCACCAAATTGCAGAGCAAGGTAAGTCACACACCTTGATCATGTTGATTCCAGTTTGCAAATAAAATTATGTTATTTTAAATTATATCACATGCTTAATTTTATTCAACATATTTCAATTCAGTTTGAAATTTTGTTATTGCCTACTTGCTAATTCCTCCATTGGCATTGAATTCCTCGATACCTTGTCACCCTAGAATAAAACTCTAGTTAGTACGCTAGTGTGGGCTAGAGAACTTTACATCAAATGCTTAGACTTGTTTAGACATAATATTTGTTTTGGGATACCTTTTCACATGAAATGATAAAGTTTTCAAATGTATTCTTAACTTTGACGAGTCAAGAAGTGTTATGAAATATTTTGAAATAAAATATAAAATTTAGTTTAGACTTAGGCTAATGGTTAGATGGTGGGTGCAGGTATGCACTATTATTTGGAGACACATTGTTGATTGTCGGGCACAGGGGGTATGCGGTTGAGCTTAAGTCAATTGAGGACCAATCTGTGAGCTACTGTTGCAAAGCCCTATCATACTACCATAAGGCTGGTATGGGACAATCCTACCTGACTAATTTGCAGGCTCCAACCTAAGTCTCATCATAGGTTGAAAGTGAACGTGGCGTAGGCCATGAGGAGTCTCACTCGGCTCAAGAGGGGGTCCCGGTCTGGTGGATTTCTTACTGGGGTGAAACCTTAGAGTTGGCTTGGCCAGGTTGAAGGCTTTGCATTGTAAAGGCCTTGTCATGATCTCCTCGTCGCACACCAAAGGAAGTGTGTTTATCCAGTGGCAATATAGGATGATCATGTCTTATGGGTAAAGTTGTACAACCTCTGCAGAGCATATAATCTATCCTGGATAGCCGTGCCCATGGTCATGGGCAAACTGAGTAAAGTTTTTCATGGATTAGACTTTGTTTTTCAAAAATGGTTTTTTGAAAAGCTTATGGATGGATGGAATTCATGAGTGGTTGGAAGTGTGTGGATGGATGGAATCCATACGAGATATTTTTGAAAAAGATGGTCCGGGTGGGGATGCCCATGATTAGATTAATGTTTGGTTAGAGCCTGCACTAATGGTATTAATTTTATTTATAAATATTGTTTTTACTTACTATATTAAATTCAGTATTTTCAATCTATTTACTATATTCCTTTAAATGTTGTTTTATGCTCAAATAACCCTATATGTCTTCCTTTGTTGTCTTTATCATTATGTTGCATATTCCGTGTGACTTGCGGAGTACAAGTTTATACTCACCTTGCTATCTCATCTTAGAGGAGGATGACTTCAACTACAGTGATGACTTGGACGAGTAGGTTGCGTCTTACAGTCGTCTGCCTGTGGGTAGGCAGTTGGGATTCGCTATTTATCATCTTATTTCCGCTGTTATTTCCTTTATTTGTGTTATTAATGAACTTAATGTAAGACTTGGCCATAAGGTTGTACTCTTTTATTTAATATAGTTGGTCATTTGCTTGATATGTATCCCTATCGCGCTATGTGCACTAGCTGATCTTGGACTAGTGCGATTTACACAGAGGATCCAGGAATTGTTGCTCCAGGTTCTGACACGTGTTATTGTTTGGTTGTTGAAATGTGTTCATATGCACTCTTGTTATTTGTTCTTGCATTGTATGTGCTCGAATGTGTTAGACAATGGTATGTTCGTTGTAATGCTTTCAATGTGTCCGAGTTTGTATTGCAATGAATAGCACAATGGCTCATAGGTTTCAAACTCTGTATTCAATGTCGCATGGTGCTATTCATGCCTTCAATTTGTTTCCATTATACTAAATTAGGCAATGCTACGTATGCTGTGACTTCCTATCGTATGCTTCGCTTTCACTTTACTTTTCGTACCTCATATTTTTATTGTAGACTAACCTGTTGCTCTATCTTCCTCAGGAGATGGCGCACCCTCAAGATGATGTCGTGTATGAGCTAGTCGACCCACACTGGGATAGGCAAAACTGATGTTAAGCGTGGATGTCTGGCGTCTACCCTCCAAGCACCCTCCGAGCTTCATCCTCAGGTGCCCTAGAGAGCACTTGCCTCTGGACCAGAGGTACATCCTACTACTATGGGACGTTGAGCTCCTACCCATTGCCTACGTGTTGGATCTACCACACGCATTTCAGTTCAACATGGCACTGCTGTCCGTGCTTGTGGACCGTTGGCAACCAAAGACTCACATGTTCTACTTTTGGTGGGGAGATGACCGTTACTCTATAGGACGTCGCTATGCTCACAGGTCTACTTCTGTGGGGTCCTGCAGTAATGCCACCTCCTAAGCGAGCAGACTAGAAGGTACGTACAGCTGATAGGTTCAGTCACCCAATCCCAAAAAATATCAAGGTGCCACATTCATGGCTATGGCGGTACATGACCTACCCTATGGACGTGACTGGGGAGCTAGTGTACACACACTACCTTGCATACTTGTTTCTATTTAGGTACTTGTTTCTATTTAGGTGGGTCTTGTTTTTTATGACTTAGGGAGATCAGGTGTACCCCGGCTACATCCATCAAGCTGAGGCATTGGTGGACACCTGGTCCAACGAGGTGCCGCGATACAGTTGAGGCCAAGGCATGTGTGATGCCTCACAGCGTAGTACGGCTGGGAAGACAATCCTCGCGGTATGCTACACCCTATTTGTGTCATCCCGAAAATTTGAAATTTGAAAATGAGGAGCTTTTGAATTATTTTTGCAATGTATTCTATTTGAGTTTGGATTTTTATGGTGTTTCTTAAATTTTGGTTGAGGTTCCAGGAATTGAAGAAGGTTTCGAAAAAAATGAAATCAATACTAGTGATGCCCTAAAAGGAAATGTATCAATAATGAAAACTCAAGATTATAAATTCGAATCTGAAAAGATGATCTAGTGTAAGAAGAGAGAAACCTGAGTTAAAAATATAAAACTCATTTTGAAAATAATGGCATAAATAGCAATAAAAGCGGATGAACAAAATACAAACACAAACATATATACATGTACATGTGCATATATGTGCACAAAGACCTTAGAGCAAAACATAAAAATGTATATGTATATACAAGAATAGACATAAAGGAAATATAAATATATATATATATATATATATATATACATACATATATATGTGTATAAAATAAATAAGTAATTAAATAGAATAATATATATATATATCTATAATAAAAAAAAGAAAACCTTGCGGCCGGTCGAACCGGCCCAGCCAGCCCAGCCGACCGCCCCTGTTCCCCTTTCTTCCTCCCCCGATCCCCTGCTCTCGCTCATTTCCACCAGGCCGCAGCCCCCCCCCCCCCCCCCCGCGTCCTGGCCCGCCTCCGCACCAGCACCACCCCGGCCCGGCCTAGCTCCACCTCCCCCTCCCGCCTTCTCTCTGGCCGGCAGACCCCACACCCGCGCTCAGTTTCTTCTCCCTCCTCCACGCCGGCGCCGTCGCCCCGCTCCACCCCCGCCTCCGGCCGCTTGCGCTGACGCCGGCCACCTTCGATGCCACCGCGGCCCAAGGAGACCACACTAGAAGTTTCCCCACTCGTCGAGCAAGCCATTTAGCCCAGAACCGCCCCCCTCCCCAGCCGCACCTCGCCGGCGACGCCGCCGCCTAACCCACACCGCCCCTCCTCTGTTTCGGGCCAGCCGATTCTTCAGTTGTAACCCGATCGTTCGCTCACTTCTTCTGGTACCGAGCCCCACACTATACCGCGAAACACCGAACGTCCACTTGGCTACCAGAGCGCGCTTAACATACCGACTGCCCAGGTCCTGAGTTCGATTCCTCTGGCCGCATTATTTAGGATATGTTTTTAGGATATTTTTGCCGAGCTACAGTAAACAGAGAGAGTGATTAGGAAATCTTAAAAGTGATTAGGTAATATTAAAAAAAGGATTAATGGTAGTATTAAAAAAATAATAATAATAAAGTGAATGTAAACAAGCTCATTTAGTTTAGACAGAGGATTATTAATGCTAATTAATGGTTAATGATTGCCATAAGTGCTGAAATTTGTTTATTAATTAAAAACCCCTCACTGACATGTGGACCTCACCATTAATTAAAGAACAGTAGCTGGTCCCACATGTCCTGGCACAGAGATTGGGAATAAGAATAAAATAGAAACAGATTTAGTATTTTCTGGATTTAATTAGACTGAGAACTTTGGAAAGGCATAACTTATTCATTTTAACTCCAAATTGGGTAAAACAAATTTCTAAATTTATCTAAATTCAAGATCTATCCCAATGGAACTGAAACCAGAAATTTTAGAGCTCATATGAATTTTTGGTGAAAATTATGGACAAATTGGGAATAATCTAGGGAACACAATAAATTTATTTAGGATATAAAGTAAGGTTATTTAGCATCTGGTTATTTACTGCATGAGCAACTGATGTAGATTAAATATTTAATGGAGGTCTAATTATCAAATAAGGGCTGTTGTGGTTACAGACCAAACAGAGAGAGATGTGGTAGTGGAGAGTTGGAGAATGATGGTCCTCTCCCATAGCCCATGTCTTATATATACCGGTACCCATGTGGGAAGTGTTTTTACATTTGTACCCTTACATCAGTATATCCCTACCAGGGGTATTTAAGTCGCTATACATATCCTACTCTGAGTCTTACAACCTTCTAACAGGCCTGCTGAGCTTAGGTGGGGGCCACCCCTACAACAAGGGCATTAATAAGAAAATGTGGCTTTGGTTAAATACCCAAATTTAGTAAAGATACCCTTAAATATAATTAAGATATATGTCCAGTAATTAACACGCTGTCATTAAATAAATCTTAGAGGTAGATTTTGCGAAGCAACAAATATTAAAAATATAACCCTACGTAACAAGCTTTGCCCAAATAGCTAATAATGGTATCATTAATTAAATCTTAATACTAGATTTAGTAAATAATAATGATGAGCATGAAATAACAAGATATGGCCCATACGACTGAATCCTAATTCGAACTAAAATAGGCTTAATGAAAACTGAGTCTACATAAACTATTACCCCATAAAATGCTATACACCTAGACTCTAAAATTAATTCGGTAAGCCAAAATGACCAGAACAATAGCACTCAACAAGAATAATGCTAAGTAAACTCGTACACCAATTTATAGGTCTAACCTAGCTCATGAAACTTCCTTGATAAATATAAAAATAATAATAAAGAAAATTGTTAATAAAAGATCGAACCTCGCCTTCCTCCAATCGGCTATGTTTGGCCACTTCCTTTTTCCAAAGCCAATAATTCCTGTAGATACTTCCTCACTTTTGATCTCTTATTATCCCAAAATTTTTCCTCACGGTAAAGCTATTCAAATAACCCGCTCTCTTGCTCAAATTCAGCTACCACTGTGTTGGCAACACATTAAACCGAATCATCCTTCTATTCTCAAATCGTAATAAATGTATAAATTAAATTAAATCGGGCATTTAAAGTATTTGGATTTATTTGGATCTCTTGAGTTATTTGCTCTTATTTGGATTCAGTCGCTTATCGCATAGTTAGAAACTGGAGCCCCGAAGAATCAATGGATCAAGTGTGATCAAGAGCAAGGTGAAGATAAGGACCGGAAGCTCAAAACCATCGTAGGAGAAAGCTTTGAGTGAGCTCAAGGCCGCGGTAAACCGCACCAGGCGAGTCAATACTTTGATCATGTTGAACCTACATTTTCTGCAAATTATTTTGGTTTAAATTATCAAATTGCATGCTGTTATGTTATATGCAAATACATGTTAATTTAAGATTCTAGTTACATGCCTATTGTTTACCTTGAATAATATTACACCTCCTTTGGAATATTTGAATGTGTGAACCTTGTCGCCCTAGCAAAATTATAATAGTAACCTTTCAAAAATAAGTCTCTAAATATATGCCATGCTTAGTATTGTTTAGATACTCATGGGCGTGAGAGCGCCCAAGCAACACTTTTAATCCTGGGAAGAATTGGTTGGGCAGTCATGGTGGGAATGACTGGTATATTTCGACATGGTTATTTTATGCGTCAAGGTGTTTTGTCAAGGTTATTTTATATTTCGACATGGTTATTTTATACGTCCGTCGAGTGACTCTTGAAAGGATGGGACAAGTAGTAAGGCGTAATGCGTCAGTACGTCAAGGTGTTTGGTCGTAGCAGATTGAGAGAGAGGCCACATGGGAATTGGAATCTCGCATGCGTGATCAATACCCCGAGTTTTTCACATCAGGTGTGTGTTTATGATTAAGTTTAATTGTAATTATAGTATTGTGAATGTATGATTAGAATTCGGGGTCGAATTCTGTTTAAGGGGGGTAGAATGTAATATCCCGGGTGAGACTCGTCAGTTAATAATTAAATCAGGGAAAAAGGGGGGATTTACGCAAAATGACGGCAACCTGGGCCTGGGCCGTGGCCCAAGAGGAGGCCGGCCAAGGGAAAAAGGGGGGGAGGCGCCCCACCCCCAAAACCCTAGCCGCCCCTCTCCCAACCGCCCCTCCACCTCCCTGGGCGCACCTCCCTCTCCCTCCTTGCGCCCCCTTTGGCCAGCAGCGTCTCCCTCGCCTCCATGGACGCCCCCGGCGATTGGTGAAGGATCCCGATCGCTGCGGTTCGAGAGGAGGAGAGCCAACGTCCGCCGGGAAGATTTGTGGATCCGGAAGGTGGAGATTAGGACGGGAAAAGGAATGGAGGCAGAGATCGTGTGGAGTTCTTCGTGTTCTTCAGTTATTGGTTAAGGGTAATTACTCCTAATTCTCCCTGCTAGCTGCATATTTAGTTGATTAGCAATGTCGGTTTTCGGATCTGCTCAGGACAGCCTCTGTTAGACGGGTCTTTTGATATAGATCCGTGGGGATTCAGGTCTGGTATTCTCCTAGAGATTTGTAGAGGACATCTTTAGCTTTCCATGAAGTGCTAGAACGCGTCATTCTGACCTTTGTAGCAAAAGTTGTGATTTTTCTAGTCGGACTGTCCTGTAGATCGGGGAAATTCCTGTCAGGTTTCGGTAGATGGGTTTGGGCGATTAGAAATCAGGAGAATCAGAGGATCTCCATATTATGAAAGTTTCAGATATTTTCCTTAGCTTTCCAGAAAGGTCAAGAAATCCTGATTCCGACTCTCGGGGTGAAAGTTATGACAATTTTAGTGCGCTGTCCAGAGAACTCGTTACGGAATTGATGTTCTAGAAAGTTAGATGGTGCGGGTAGAAGTTCGCCGAATCAGGGAGACTCACCAACTAGATTTAGTTAGATAATTTAATTATCTTTCCAGAAAATCTGAGAACGCCCTGTTCGGACTTCTGTACCATTAGATAAGAATTTTTGAAGTTGACTGTCTGTAGAGGGGGACAGGGTGGCCGAAAGGATTTGGGGTTTGAGTCAAGTTAAACATGTTGGGATAGTGGGGGTGTTTTTGTTTAATCTAAAGACTCGTTACTGTTGCCTTAGCAATTATTAAAATTATGGTTCAGGAGGAGGACGGATTCCAGGGGCCGCGCCTTCTGCTCATCCCCCGTTTCCTCGCGGTTAAGGCAAGTATATTTATGGATATAATAGATATTATCGAATGGTATAGTTTGATAAATTCTATGAGAATTTGAGTTGTTCATGATTGTTATGGTGATATGATTGGTAATGTTCATGGTTGCTAATGCTATGAGATATGTGTTAATCACGGATGTTTGAGAGTTATGAAGTCTATGAATATGAGCTTTTGTAGTATGAATATGTTATTCATATGCAATGTTGATGCGGATGCAAGTTATATTAATGAGAGAATTTCTGGTGCATAGTAATCGTGAATGCAATTTATTTATTGAGATATTCACGTTTGTGCATCATGATGATTATTGAAGTCTTGGTCCTGTGACGACCAATCAATTCTTGATATCCCCGTCATGTTTATGATGGGCTAAAGGTCCCTATGCTTGAAGAGCATGGGCTTAGGTCCCCATACTTGCAGAGTATGGGCAATTGGTCCCTGTACCAGAGGGTACAGGCATGGGTGTGCATTGACGGATGCACACTCCGCATTACCGGTAAAATGCGAAAGAGAAGAGATAAAGAGATTCTTTTGAACATATTGCATAGCATGATTTATTTATTTGATTGATGGATGATCATGAGGAATGATGTTTCCCTTTTACTCTTGTTGCCACTATTTATATTTGCTGAGTCGTTGGACTCACACTTGTTTGTTGTTGTGGTTGCTGTTTGTTTTTTTTAGGTACCCACATGAGACCGGCATGCATGGGGATAAAGATGGATTAGCTTTGTTGCACATGAACGGTCCATTCGCCTTGGAAGAAATAAAGAACCTTAAACATTATTTGTTGAATAGCTTAAGTGGTAACTGATTAAAGATCACCATGTTTAGAATGTAATAAAGGTTTAGAACTTTTACATTGCTTACGTTCTTATTTAAGTATTATGGTTGAGATTGTGATGGCAAACATAATTCAGTTTGTTTAGAATTGAAAATTTATTGTTTACTATTATTCAGATCATTTGTCTATGCATGTTGAAACCTTTGATTTACTCATTAAACAAAGGAGGTTCTGCTGAAATTTTGTAAGGTGAATATAGGATCTTCCTTAATATGTTGTTAGTTTAGCAGCATTCCAGGTCATTGTTTGGCTGGGGTGTTACAGTTGGTATCAGAGCGGGCTTTAGGTCCGTGGTAATTGAATAATTAATTTGACACACAGTGCACAGTAGGATGGGAATGAGTGAAGCATTGCATTTACGTTTCCGTTATGTTGTAATGATGATTGTGGTTTGAGATGATATATTATATCTATATTATAAAACTATAGATATTATGTGTGGGGATAACCCATGTTGAGAGGTTGAGGTCGTGGTTGTGGCCCTGGGCTGTACCAGGTTACACCACCGTTAGCGGTATGAGAATATGAAGGCGGTTACCTCGGATATCTTAGAATAGGCGTTGATAGTGAGTATCTCTAGAAGAGTTGTCCTCTTCTTTGGCTTTGAATTTGGTCAACTCTAGTCCAGTTGGGCTCGATGAGTTTCTCTTGGGTTATTAGTTCATTACGGTTGATCGGTTGCTTTGAGAAAGGATAGTGTGTTTTGATTGGGCTGAATTTGTCCTGTAAAGCAATCATTGTTTTCCCAGCCGATGAGTTATTCTTACGACTGGTGAACTTGGTTGGTGGTCAAGTTTGACCTTTATATTGGAGTTTTGTTTTCCTCATGGGAAATCTTGATCCATTTATTCGCTTGATGTTTTTGGGTTAATGAAAGTTTCCTTCTGCAAGTCCTTTAGTTCGTGGAGGTTTTTACTCATTGTATCTCTCTTGGGTATTTTGAGTGTTGAAGCTTAATGGATCTCTTTTATGAAAGAAGATGTTAAACCCTTTGGCGATGTGTTGTCATGATAAGATGAGAGGTTATAATCAAAGCACTTAATGAATATGATATGGATTATCAAGATTGGGTTGTAGTGTGTGCATGATTGATCTTAGCTAAGATCCTTGAAAGGAAAGTTGAATAAGTTGAGGTTGTTCTCTAGTAGTTCTTGATGAGTTGTGACTGTGAGTATGACTATATTTAGGTGGAATCCACAGAGTAATAACAAGTAGGGAACGTTGACGAAACTGGTTTGATCACTATAGGTGATATATTTTGATAAGCTTCTCGGATAGAGGGGACCTGCGGGTCTCAACGGATTAATCTAACCCTTTGGGATGGATAGGTCCAGAAGATGTTAGAATATTGTCATAGTGGATATTAATCTTGGAGTTACCTTTTATGGATAAGTACTGATCATATGTAATTGCTAGGTGCATTTATTATGTATCGAAGTATGGTTTTGAGCATCACTAAGAGATGAACTGATGGAATGTAATTGGTGATTTTTTTTGTTACCTGATGGTGGAGTGGTAGGATAATAGTATGTCTTTGATGAGAAGGTTGATCCTTAAAATTGTTTAGTTTACTAAACTGTTTGGATTACTTGATCTCAATGGATTAATTTAACTGTGTAGGAAGGAAGAGTTAAGGATGTTTTTGGTTTCTTGATGGTCTTATGTTTGCTAGTTGGAACGCGAATAGGGAAATGACCATAAATCCTTCCATGACGGTATAATCGTCAACTGTTTACGATAACCATTAGATTGGAATTGGTGTGCACTAAATGGATGTTGAGCATTGCTAATAGGGTAATGATTGGAATTTAAGGGTGATCTAAATAGGTGTGTTGTGAGGATGACCTGGGCAGCATGCCTTAGTTAAAAGACGGTTTACTTCGATAGTGGGGTTTGTGCATTAGTTATCCTCTTGACCAGGTTGAGTATTGCAACCTTATAGAAAAATATATGAAATAGGTTATTGTGTTTCCCTGGGAAGGTTAATGATGGGATAGTGAGTTATGTTGGTTCATGCCAGGAGTGCATGATGTCATGTTAGAAAGACTAGCAGTTATGGTTGCTAGAGCGATGTTGATTCCTTTAAGAGGAGATTAATTTGATTGCCTTCCGTGATATTTCATAAATAAAAATGTTTCGAGTTTTGCGGCGGAGATCATTTGGATCTCATGATTTATTTGGTAGTTGAACTGTTCCGAGCAAAGTGAAGGGTGAAAGATCTTATTGGTTTTTAAGTGG
The DNA here is from genome assembly GCA_017311315.1 of Dendrocalamus latiflorus. Taxonomy (NCBI): domain Eukaryota; kingdom Viridiplantae; phylum Streptophyta; class Magnoliopsida; order Poales; family Poaceae; genus Dendrocalamus; species Dendrocalamus latiflorus. The sequence goes on along the minus strand of CM029619.1, from coordinate 21,870,545 downwards.
TTCTTGTGGTTTGGTCTTAAGAACTTGTCTTGTTCGAGCTGACCAAGTGTTGTTGTAGTCAAAGAATTGTTTTCTATGTTAACGGAAAGAGTGCATTAGGAGTAATTGAGGTCTGAAGCCAAGTTTCGTATCTTGCGATTTGATATCCTCTTCTTGGGGATTGTGCCTTCAATTGTGGACTCCCCTTATGTTTTCCGAGTTCATTGCCAATTGACTGTTCCTCTTGGTCTGGTGTTTACCGTGATTGGTAAACGTTTATCTGAGTGCTGAAATTATTATTATTATTATTCTTATTGGCCTCTTCTTTTGAGAAAGGATTAACTGATTCATGTTGCAAAGCCTTTAAAGATGAATGTTGGCAACTAGATAGTGGTGGTCGAGTAGATGATTCTGTGAGGCTTCAGGTGTCAAAATGTTTGAGATGCATGGCGCAATAAATCGATTTATTAGAATAATCCTTGGAAAGGATTTGATTTAAATAGAATGTTTGTCTTTGGAGTTAATAGGTTTCGTTGTCGCCACTAGTAGGACCTATAGCGAGAGGTGGTCCAAGATCTTGTGTTCATCTTGATAGAATATTAGAATTAGCAAGTATGGAAATCTTGATTAGTTGCTTAGAGTATCGCATTTTGGGTACTCGGTAAGATTGTGTAGAAGATTTATGATGAGAGTAGTAGTATAGAGGAATCTAATAGTCGTGTTAATTAATGGGATAGCGAGGATGGTTGAGTTATTGTTAAGGATGACTCGGCCTCAGTGAGTAACCCTTTGTGAGATAGATTATCTCTAAGGATAACTTGGTCAATCAGTTAGAAATGGCTACTTTGTGGTCGCGTAGCTAAATTTGATTGGTGTGGGTTAGAGAAGGTCTAAGATTGGTGAAATGAATCACCTTGGGCGGTTACTTGATTGGTGATAAGTGTTGACCTTAGTGACCGAGGTTATGGTTGAGTTGTGTGAAAAGTTTAGTCATTAGATCTGAGGATTACCTATCAAGTATACCGGAAATTCATTGTAAGAGTCTTAAAGGTTGAAATGTGGGCTTTGCATTTTTTTATGCTAGCATCTTGGTTTTCCATGATTAGATTCCAAGAGTTATGGTGATGTTTGATAGAATCCTTGGGAAGCAGTAAATGAGCATGAAGGTGGGGAATTTAAAGTTGAACATCCTTAACAGATTTAGGTGATGTGAATGTGGCTGTAAGCTATATCTTGGTGTGTTGGTAATTATTTATCAAAGTAATTCCTCTGCTAGAGAAGTTGATCAGGGTATGTTATTGTGGATTGAAAGAGTCTCTTTACATAGGTGTGGAATTTGTGTTCAGCTTGAGCATAGCCGTGAGGTTGCTAATTTAAGAGAAAAGAGTTAGAATGTTATGCGACGATTTGGGATCCTATGGTTTAAGAGAAAGTTAAATTCTTAAAAGAAAGATGGTGGAAAAGAGCGTGATCTTGCTTAGTGAGATATTCTCTTAGTTTTTATTTGAGCTTTGTGTTTATGACGGATGTCTATTACATAATGAGTGGGTTCTTGTCGGTTTGTCCGGTTCTTTTCAGTTAAGAAAAAAAAGGTTAATCTGGTTATTCGAGGGGTTTCGTTTTTGGCTAATGTGGCATTTATTTCTAAACTGTCTACTTGAAAGGTGGAAAAGTTTTCATGTTGAGTCTTTGTCTTTGGATTGGGCTCTTCTGAAGGGAAGATGGTTTTGAGTTCGTTGCATTAAGACTCTTTTATTTTCAGTCGGGAACTGTTGTGCGTCCCTGGTTAAAAGAGGTGCTCATTGTTAAAGTGAAGAGATCGATTGATACATGGAGTAAGAATTTTGTGTGTTTGTGCAGGTTGTGTGGTTTAGTACCCAAGGGAGTGTTGGCCCAAGGTATAATGGTTGTTTCTGAAAGTCGGAGAGACTTGGTAGAGAGCGTATTGCTAGAACCGTCTTGAGTCCTAGCGTAGCGCACAGATCATTTTGTATGACCTAGTGTCGAGGGAGTACTGGAGGAATCTGGAGCATGAAGTTTCGTTTGAGCCGTTGATCCACGGGTAAGACCGTGCTTTCGAGACGTGTCCGTCGAGTGACTCTTGAAAGGATGGGACAAGTAGTAAGGCGTAACGCGTCAGTACGTCAAGGTGTTTTGTCGCAGCAGACCGAGAGAGAGGCCACATGGGAATTGGAATCTCGCATGCGTGATCAATACCACGAGTTTTTCACATCAAGTGTGTGTTTATGATTAAGTTTAATTGTAATTATAGTATTGTGAAAGTATGATTAGAATTCGGGGTCGAATTCTGTTTAAGGGGGGTAGAATGTAATATCCCGGGCGAGACTCGTCAGTTAATAATTAAATCAGGGAAAAAGGGGGGATTTACGCAAAATGACGGCAACCTGGGCCTGGGCCGAGGCCCAAGAGGAGGCCGGCCAAGGGAAAAAGGGGGGAGGCGCCCCACCCCCAAAACCATAGCCGCCCCCTCTCCCAACCGCCCCTCCACCTCCCTGGGCGCACCTCCCTCTCCCTCCTTGCGCCCCCTTTGGCCAGCAGCGTCTCCCTCGCCTCCATGGACGCCCCCGGCGATTGGTGAAGGATCCCGATCGCTGCGGTTCGAGAGGAGGAGAGCCAACGTCCGCCGGGAAGATTTGTGGATCCGGAAGGTGGAGATTAGGACGGGAAAAGGAATGGAGGCAGAGATCATGTGGAGTTCTTCGTGTTCTTCAGCGATTGGTTAAGGGTAATTACTCCTAATTCTCCCTGCTAGCTGCATATTTAGTTGATTAGCAATGTCGGTTTTCGGATCTGCTCAGGACAGCCTCTGTTAGACGGGTCTTTTGATATAGATCCGTGGGGATTCAGGTCTGGTATTCTCCTAGAGATTTGTAGAGGACATCTTTAGCTTTCCATGAAGTGCTAGAACGCATCATTCTGACCTTTGTAGCAAAAGTTGTGATTTTTCTAGTCGGACTGTCCTGTAGATCGGGGAAATTCCTGTCAGGTTTCGGTAGATGGGTTTGGGCGATTAGAAATCAGGAGAATCAGAGGATCTCCATATCATGAAAGTTTCATATATTTTCCTTAGCTTTCAAGAAAGGTCAAGAAATCCTGATTCCGACTCTCGGGGTGATAGTTATGACAATTTTAGTGCGCTGTCCGGAGAACTCGTTACGGAATTGATGTTCTAGAAAGTTAGATGGTGCGGGTAGAAGTTGGCCGAATCAGGGAGACTCACCAACTAGATTTAGTTAGATAATTTAATTATCTTTCCAGAAAATCTGAGAACGCCCTGTTCGGACTTCTGTACCATTAGATAAGAATTTTTGAAGTTGACTGTCTGTAGAGGGGGACAGGGTGGCCGAAAGGATTTGGGGTTTGAGTCAAGTTAAACATGTTGGGATAGTGGGGGTGTTTTTGTTTAATCTAAAGACTCGTTACTGTTGCCTTAGCAATTATTAAAATTATGGTTCAGGAGGAGGACGGATTCCAGGGGCCGCGCCTTCTGCTCATCCCCCGTTTCCTCGCGGTTAAGGCAAGTATATTTATGGATATAATAGATATTATCGAATGGTATAGTTTGATAAATTCTATGAGAATTTGAGTTGTTCATGATTGTTATGGTGATATGATTGGTAATGTTCATGGTTGCTAATGCTATGAGATATGTGTTAATCACGGATGTTTGAGAGTTATGAAGTCTATGAATATGAGCTTTTGTAGTATGAATATGTTATTCATATGCAATGTTGATGCGGATGCAAGTTATATTAATGAGAGAATTTCTGGTGCATAGTAATCGTGAATGCAATTTATTTATTGAGATATTCACGTTTGTGCATCATGATGATTATTGAAGTCTTGGTCCTGTGACGACCAATCAATTCTTGATATCCCCGTCATGTTTATGATGGGCTAAAGGTCCCTATGCTTGAAGAGCATGGGCTTAGGTCCCCATACTTGCAGAGTATGGGCAATTGGTCCCTGTACCAGAGGGTACAGGCATGGGTGTGCATTGACGGATGCACACTCCGCATTACCGGTAAAATGCGAAAGAGAAGAGATAAAGAGATTCTTTTGAACATATTGCATAGCATGATTTATTTATTTGATTGATGGATGATCATGAGGAATGATGTTTCCCTTTTACTCTTGTTGCCACTATTTATATTTGCTGAGTCGTTGGACTCACACTTGTTTGTTGTTGTGGTTGCTGTTTGTTTTTTTTAGGTACCCACATGAGACCGGCATGCATGGGGATAAAGATGGATTAGCTTTGTTGCACATGAACGGTCCATTCGCCTTGGAAGAAATAAAGAACCTTAAACATTATTTGTTGAATAGCTTAAGTGGTAACTGATTAAAGATCACCATGTTTAGAATGTAATAAAGGTTTAGAACTTTTACATTGCTTACGTTCTTATTTAAGTATTATGGTTGAGATTGTGATGGCAAACATAATTCAGTTTGTTTAGAATTGAAAATTTATTGTTTACTATTATTCAGATCATTTGTCTATGCATGTTGAAACCTTTGATTTACTCATTAAACAAAGGAGGTTCTGCTGAAATTTTGTAAGGTGAATATAGGATCTTCCTTAATATGTTGTTAGTTTAGCAGCATTCCAGGTCATTGTTTGGCTGGGGTGTTACAGTTGGTATCAGAGCGGGCTTTAGGTCCGTGGTAATTGAATAATTAATTTGACACACAGTGCACAGTAGGATGGGAATGAGTGAAGCATTGCATTTACGTTTCCGTTATGTTGTAATGATGATTGTGGTTTGAGATGATATATTATATCTATATTATAAAACTATAGATATTATGTGTGGGGATAACCCATGTTGAGAGGTTGAGGTCGTGGTTGTGGCCCTGGGCTGTACCAGGTTACACCACCGTTAGCGGTATGAGAATATGAAGGCGGTTACCTCGGATATCTTAGAATAGGCGTTGATAGTGAGTATCTCTAGAAGAGTTGTCCTCTTCTTTGGCTTTGAATTTGGTCAACTCTAGTCCAGTTGGGCTCGATGAGTTTCTCTTGGGTTATTAGTTCATTACGGTTGATCGGTTGCTTTGAGAAAGGATAGTGTGTTTTGATTGGGCTGAATTTGTCCTGTAAAGCAATCATTGTTTTCCCAGCCGATGAGTTATTCTTACGACTGGTGAACTTGGTTGGTGGTCAAGTTTGACCTTTATATTGGAGTTTTGTTTTCCTCATGGGAAATCTTGATCCATTTATTCGCTTGATGTTTTTGGGTTAATGAAAGTTTCCTTCTGCAAGTCCTTTAGTTCGTGGAGGTTTTTACTCATTGTATCTCTCTTGGGTATTTTGAGTGTTGAAGCTTAATGGATCTCTTTTATGAAAGAAGATGTTAAACCCTTTGGCGATGTGTTGTCATGATAAGATGAGAGGTTATAATCAAAGCACTTAATGAATATGATATGGATTATCAAGATTGGGTTGTAGTGTGTGCATGATTGATCTTAGCTAAGATCCTTGAAAGGAAAGTTGAATAAGTTGAGGTTGTTCTCTAGTAGTTCTTGATGAGTTGTGACTGTGAGTATGACTATATTTAGGTGGAATCCACAGAGTAATAACAAGTAGGGAACGTTGACGAAACTGGTTTGATCACTATAGGTGATATATTTTGATAAGCTTCTCGGATAGAGGGGACCTGCGGGTCTCAACGGATTAATCTAACCCTTTGGGATGGATAGGTCCAGAAGATGTTAGAATATTGTCATAGTGGATATTAATCTTGGAGTTACCTTTTATGGATAAGTACTGATCATATGTAATTGCTAGGTGCATTTATTATGTATCGAAGTATGGTTTTGAGCATCACTAAGAGATGAACTGATGGAATGTAATTGGTGATTTTTTTTGTTACCTGATGGTGGAGTGGTAGGATAATAGTATGTCTTTGATGAGAAGGTTGATCCTTAAAATTGTTTAGTTTACTAAACTGTTTGGATTACTTGATCTCAATGGATTAATTTAACTGTGTAGGAAGGAAGAGTTAAGGATGTTTTTGGTTTCTTGATGGTCTTATGTTTGCTAGTTGGAACGCGAATAGGGAAATGACCATAAATCCTTCCATGACGGTATAATCGTCAACTGTTTACGATAACCATTAGATTGGAATTGGTGTGCACTAAATGGATGTTGAGCATTGCTAATAGGGTAATGATTGGAATTTAAGGGTGATCTAAATAGGTGTGTTGTGAGGATGACCTGGGCAGCATGCCTTAGTTAAAAGACGGTTTACTTCGATAGTGGGGTTTGTGCATTAGTTATCCTCTTGACCAGGTTGAGTATTGCAACCTTATAGAAAAATATATGAAATAGGTTATTGTGTTTCCCTGGGAAGGTTAATGATGGGATAGTGAGTTATGTTGGTTCATGCCAGGAGTGCATGATGTCATGTTAGAAAGACTAGCAGTTATGGTTGCTAGAGCGATGTTGATTCCTTTAAGAGGAGATTAATTTGATTGCCTTCCGTGATATTTCATAAATAAAAATGTTTCGAGTTTTGCGGCGGAGATCATTTGGATCTCATGATTTATTTGGTAGTTGAACTGTTCCGAGCAAAGTGAAGGGTGAAAGATCTTATTGGTTTTTAAGTGGTTCTTGTGGTTTGGTCTTAAGAACTTGTCTTGTTCGAGCTGACCAAGTGTTGTTGTAGTCAAAGAATTGTTTTCTATGTTAACGGAAAGAGTGCATTAGGAGTAATTGAGGTCTGAAGCCAAGTTTCGTATCTTGCGATTTGATATCCTCTTCTTGGGGATTGTGCCTTCAATTGTGGACTCCCCTTATGTTTTCCGAGTTCATTGCCAATTGACTGTTCCTCTTGGTCTGGTGTTTACCGTGATTGGTAAACGTTTATCTGAGTGCTGAAATTATTATTATTATTATTCTTATTGGCCTCTTCTTTTGAGAAAGGATTAACTGATTCATGTTGCAAAGCCTTTAAAGATGAATGTTGGCAACTAGATAGTGGTGGTCGAGTAGATGATTCTGTGAGGCTTCAGGTGTCAAAATGTTTGAGATGCATGGCGCAATAAATCGATTTATTAGAATAATCCTTGGAAAGGATTTGATTTAAATAGAATGTTTGTCTTTGGAGTTAATAGGTTTCGTTGTCGCCACTAGTAGGACCTATAGCGAGAGGTGGTCCAAGATCTTGTGTTCATCTTGATAGAATATTAGAATTAGCAAGTATGGAAATCTTGATTAGTTGCTTAGAGTATCGCATTTTGGGTACTCGGTAAGATTGTGTAGAAGATTTATGATGAGAGTAGTAGTATAGAGGAATCTAATAGTCGTGTTAATTAATGGGATAGCGAGGATGGTTGAGTTATTGTTAAGGATGACTCGGCCTCAGTGAGTAACCCTTTGTGAGATAGATTATCTCTAAGGATAACTTGGTCAATCAGTTAGAAATGGCTACTTTGTGGTCGCGTAGCTAAATTTGATTGGTGTGGGTTAGAGAAGGTCTAAGATTGGTGAAATGAATCACCTTGGGCGGTTACTTGATTGGTGATAAGTGTTGACCTTAGTGACCGAGGTTATGGTTGAGTTGTGTGAAAAGTTTAGTCATTAGATCTGAGGATTACCTATCAAGTATACCGGAAATTCATTGTAAGAGTCTTAAAGGTTGAAATGTGGGCTTTGCATTTTTTTATGCTAGCATCTTGGTTTTCCATGATTAGATTCCAAGAGTTATGGTGATGTTTGATAGAATCCTTGGGAAGCAGTAAATGAGCATGAAGGTGGGGAATTTAAAGTTGAACATCCTTAACAGATTTAGGTGATGTGAATGTGGCTGTAAGCTATATCTTGGTGTGTTGGTAATTATTTATCAAAGTAATTCCTCTGCTAGAGAAGTTGATCAGGGTATGTTATTGTGGATTGAAAGAGTCTCTTTACATAGGTGTGGAATTTGTGTTCAGCTTGAGCATAGCCGTGAGGTTGCTAATTTAAGAGAAAAGAGTTAGAATGTTATGCGACGATTTGGGATCCTATGGTTTAAGAGAAAGTTAAATTCTTAAAAGAAAGATGGTGGAAAAGAGCGTGATCTTGCTTAGTGAGATATTCTCTTAGTTTTTATTTGAGCTTTGTGTTTATGACGGATGTCTATTACATAATGAGTGGGTTCTTGTCGGTTTGTCCGGTTCTTTTCAGTTAAGAAAAAAAAGGTTAATCTGGTTATTCGAGGGGTTTCGTTTTTGGCTAATGTGGCATTTATTTCTAAACTGTCTACTTGAAAGGTGGAAAAGTTTTCATGTTGAGTCTTTGTCTTTGGATTGGGCTCTTCTGAAGGGAAGATGGTTTTGAGTTCGTTGCATTAAGACTCTTTTATTTTCAGTCGGGAACTGTTGTGCGTCCCTGGTTAAAAGAGGTGCTCATTGTTAAAGTGAAGAGATCGATTGATACATGGAGTAAGAATTTTGTGTGTTTGTGCAGGTTGTGTGGTTTAGTACCCAAGGGAGTGTTGGCCCAAGGTATAATGGTTGTTTCTGAAAGTCGGAGAGACTTGGTAGAGAGCGTATTGCTAGAACCGTCTTGAGTCCTAGCGTAGCGCACAGATCATTTTGTATGACCTAGTGTCGAGGGAGTACTGGAGGAATCTGGAGCATGAAGTTTCGTTTGAGCCGTTGATCCACGGGTAAGACCGTGCTTTCGAGACGTGTCCGTCGAGTGACTCTTGAAAGGATGGGACAAGTAGTAAGGCGTAACGCGTCAGTACGTCAAGGTGTTTTGTCGCAGCAGACCGAGAGAGAGGCCACATGGGAATTGGAATCTCGCATGCGTGATCAATACCACGAGTTTTTCACATCAAGTGTGTGTTTATGATTAAGTTTAATTGTAATTATAGTATTGTGAAAGTATGATTAGAATTCGGGGTCGAATTCTGTTTAAGGGGGGTAGAATGTAATATCCCGGGCGAGACTCGTCAGTTAATAATTAAATCAGGGAAAAAGGGGGGATTTACGCAAAATGACGGCAACCTGGGCCTGGGCCGAGGCCCAAGAGGAGGCCGGCCAAGGGAAAAAGGGGGGAGGCGCCCCACCCCCAAAACCATAGCCGCCCCCTCTCCCAACCGCCCCTCCACCTCCCTGGGCGCACCTCCCTCTCCCTCCTTGCGCCCCCTTTGGCCAGCAGCGTCTCCCTCGCCTCCATGGACGCCCCCGGCGATTGGTGAAGGATCCCGATCGCTGCGGTTCGAGAGGAGGAGAGCCAACGTCCGCCGGGAAGATTTGTGGATCCGGAAGGTGGAGATTAGGACGGGAAAAGGAATGGAGGCAGAGATCATGTGGAGTTCTTCGTGTTCTTCAGCGATTGGTTAAGGGTAATTACTCCTAATTCTCCCTGCTAGCTGCATATTTAGTTGATTAGCAATGTCGGTTTTCGGATCTGCTCAGGACAGCCTCTGTTAGACGGGTCTTTTGATATAGATCCGTGGGGATTCAGGTCTGGTATTCTCCTAGAGATTTGTAGAGGACATCTTTAGCTTTCCATGAAGTGCTAGAACGCATCATTCTGACCTTTGTAGCAAAAGTTGTGATTTTTCTAGTCGGACTGTCCTGTAGATCGGGGAAATTCCTGTCAGGTTTCGGTAGATGGGTTTGGGCGATTAGAAATCAGGAGAATCAGAGGATCTCCATATCATGAAAGTTTCATATATTTTCCTTAGCTTTCAAGAAAGGTCAAGAAATCCTGATTCCGACTCTCGGGGTGATAGTTATGACAATTTTAGTGCGCTGTCCGGAGAACTCGTTACGGAATTGATGTTCTAGAAAGTTAGATGGTGCGGGTAGAAGTTGGCCGAATCAGGGAGACTCACCAACTAGATTTAGTTAGATAATTTAATTATCTTTCCAGAAAATCTGAGAACGCCCTGTTCGGACTTCTGTACCATTAGATAAGAATTTTTGAAGTTGACTGTCTGTAGAGGGGGACAGGGTGGCCGAAAGGATTTGGGGTTTGAGTCAAGTTAAACATGTTGGGATAGTGGGGGTGTTTTTGTTTAATCTAAAGACTCGTTACTGTTGCCTTAGCAATTATTAAAATTATGGTTCAGGAGGAGGACGGATTCCAGGGGCCGCGCCTTCTGCTCATCCCCCGTTTCCTCGCGGTTAAGGCAAGTATATTTATGGATATAATAGATATTATCGAATGGTATAGTTTGATAAATTCTATGAGAATTTGAGTTGTTCATGATTGTTATGGTGATATGATTGGTAATGTTCATGGTTGCTAATGCTATGAGATATGTGTTAATCACGGATGTTTGAGAGTTATGAAGTCTATGAATATGAGCTTTTGTAGTATGAATATGTTATTCATATGCAATGTTGATGCGGATGCAAGTTATATTAATGAGAGAATTTCTGGTGCATAGTAATCGTGAATGCAATTTATTTATTGAGATATTCACGTTTGTGCATCATGATGATTATTGAAGTCTTGGTCCTGTGACGACCAATCAATTCTTGATATCCCCGTCATGTTTATGATGGGCTAAAGGTCCCTATGCTTGAAGAGCATGGGCTTAGGTCCCCATACTTGCAGAGTATGGGCAATTGGTCCCTGTACCAGAGGGTACAGGCATGGGTGTGCATTGACGGATGCACACTCCGCATTACCGGTAAAATGCGAAAGAGAAGAGATAAAGAGATTCTTTTGAACATATTGCATAGCATGATTTATTTATTTGATTGATGGATGATCATGAGGAATGATGTTTCCCTTTTACTCTTGTTGCCACTATTTATATTTGCTGAGTCGTTGGACTCACACTTGTTTGTTGTTGTGGTTGCTGTTTGTTTTTTTAGGTACCCACATGAGACCGGCATGCATGGGGATAAAGATGGATTAGCTTTGTTGCACTTGCACGGTCCATTCACCTTGGAAGAAATAAAGAACCTTAAACATTATTTGTTGAATAGCTTAAGTGGTAACTGATTAAAGATCACCATGTTTAGAATGTAATAAAGGTTTAGAACTTTTACATTGCTTATGTTCTTATTTAAGTATTGTGGTTGAGATTGTGATGGCAAACATAATTCAGTTTGTTTAGAATTGAAAATTTATTGTTTACTATTATTCAGATCATTTGTCTATGCATGTTGAAACCTTTGATTTACTCATTAAACAAAGGAGGTTCTACTGAAATTTTGTAAGGTGAATATAGGATCTTCCTTAATATGTTGTTAGTTTAGCAGCATTCCAGGTCATTGTTTGGCTGGGGTGTTACACTCCAGTTGGCTGCCTGTGGGCATGTCCTGAAGGTCCCACCTGTGTGCTTCGTTCTTCTGCTGCTGCAATTTATTGATTTCGGCCTGATCGGCCCATGTGTAAGTTTACTATTATATTTACGCTTCCGCATGATATGTACTTTGATATTCAGAACTGTAATCTGTGAGCACTATCTACTGATCCAGGGAATAGTGCGGTGGAATCACAGAAGATTCTGGATTGTAAAATCTGGGTCTGACAGGGATGGTATCAGAGCATATCGACTGCAGGTCATGACCTAGTTAGCCTGGCCGTTAGTTTCATGACTAGAAATATTTTATTAAAATACTATCTCCAAAAATATAAGTTATATTGCTCATTGTTATCTCCCTTAAAAGATTCTCTCTCATCTAAATGCTGCCTTAGCCATTTTTACTTGTAGAGCTTTCTTACCCCGAATTCAAAACAATAACATAAGAATGAGTGTCGATATCAATTTACCCCAAATACTTTCCTCTTCTGTCTATTGATTTCAAAAGGAAAATTTGGTTCCTCTTCTCATACCCCTACTCCAAATTTTAAGGTTAGAAACGTCGAAGATATTCATGAAGATAAAGTGGTCTCATTTTAAATGGACTATGTATATATATACCCTCTCTTATGTGTGCTTTCCCGAGTAGACGTTGTATTGTTGCAAGATTTCCGTTGGGCCCTGTGCACTGCCATCTTGCCCTCGGGCGTCCTATTTCACAGTCACGGGAAGAGTTTGCATTAAAATTTTGTGTGGTTATGTATTACCCCGGCATCCGGGGTATACTCTCTTAAAATTAGAATGGGTTTGGATTGCCTTATCCCCGCGATTCTATTCGTATCTCATGCTATTGCCTCTCACCTTTTGCTGCAACCCCGTCGGATCCATAGAAGCGAAATAACGGATAACCCAAAATCAAGGTAATCAAGAAGTGAAGATTTCACGACCTTCTAATATTTAAGGAAAACAACATCACCATGAAGAAAACCACCCGCTAGGAGAAAGCCCACAGGACAAGGCCACCTATTTCTGTGAAGAACAAGACCCTTATCCCATGAGATGCTACTCAAATCTGTTGTTGACCAAGACAGTTAGAGTATAGTGGATGAATAATGACAATCGTCATTTATTTAAGGGGGGTAGCACGAAGAGACAAAAATGTCGAGGAACTACAATAACATCAAGAGCAAGTATTTGGAAGTCTACGGCCTATCCGGGAGAACCAGGTTTCTCTCTTCCCTTTTGACTTCTCCAAGTGTTAACCCCTATTGTGCAGATTTTCATATCTCGATGGAGCTAAAGAGCTATACGACAAGCAATACCCTGAAACCCATTGCTAGCCAATATAACCTCACCTTAATTCTTTCTGCTCTACCAGAATCTCGGGGTCGAGATTCATTTAAGGGGGTAGGTTTGTAACATCCCGAAAATTTGAAATTTGAAAATGAGGAGCTTTTGAATTATTTTTGCAATGTATTCTATTTGAGTTTGGATTTTTATGGTGTTTCTTAAATTTTGGTTGAGGTTCCAGGAATTGAAGAAGGTTTCGAAAAAAATGAAATCAATACTAGTGATGCCCTAAAAGGAAATGTATCAATAATGAAAACTCAAGATTATAAATTCGAATCTGAAAAGATGATCCAGTATAAGAAGAGAGAAACCTGAGTTAAAAATATAAAACTCATTTTGAAAATAATGGTATAAATAGCAATAAAAGCGGATGAACAAAATACAAACACAAACATATATACATGTACATATGCATATATGTGCACAAAGAGCTTAGAGCAAAACATAAAAATGTATATGTATATACAAGAATAGACATAAAGGAAATATAAATATATATATATATATACATATATATGTGTATAAAATAAATAAGTAATTAAATAGAATAATATATATATATATAAAAAGAAAACCTTGCGGCCGGCCGAACTGGCCCAGCCAGCCCAGCCGGCCGCCCCTGTTCCCCTTTCTTCCTCCCCCGATCCCCTGCTCTCGCTCATTTACACCAGGCCGCAGCCCGCCCCGCCGTCCTGGCCCGCCTCCGCACCAGCACCACCCCGGCCCGGCCTAGCTCCACCTCCCCCACCCGCCTTCTCTCCCTGGCCGGCAGACCCCACACCCGCGCTCAGTTTCTTCTCCCTCCTCCCGACTCCCTTCTCTGCTCCTCACCTGCACGGCCTCCCCGTGGCGCCCATGCGCCCGGCTACGCCGCTGCCTACCCGCTCTGTCGCGTCCGCCCGCGTGCGCGGCGCAAAGGCTGCAAACGCCCGAGTAGTCACACGCGAAATCCCTCGAATCCCGCTGCAGCACCGCCCGCCTCCATCCTCTGCGTCACGCCCTACTTCTTCCGCCGCTCGGAGCTTCACGGCACCCGCCTCAACTAGCGTATATAAAAGCAAAAGGAGGCCGTCACAACCTTCCTCGCACCCCCCGAACCTCCCACCGCGTCGAATTGCCCTCAATCCCTCTGTGTTCGCCGGAGCGGTCATCTTCCCCAAATCTGGCCAATAGCGCCCCCCCTCCGCAACTTCGCCTCCAACGCCCCTCGGCCCGATTCCTCCGGGGAAGAGGACCTCCACGCTTGCCCGAAGTCAACCACGGCGCCACCATCGGGTTTCCTTCTCCCTAGCAAGCCGCCCATGGTGACCCCCTCTGCGCCACCACCGGCCTCCGCCGCCAGCTCCCCTCGGCACCCCTCCCGCTCATCCCACTCCGTGGTAAGCTTCCCTTGCCTCCTCTATTCCTCGCTCGCGCCTCCGTTTCTCTTCTCCTCCACGCCGGCGCCATCACCTTGCTCCACCCCCGCCTCCGGCCGCTTGCGCCGACGCCGGCCACCTTCGATGCCACCGCGGCCCAAGGAGACCACACTAGAAGTTTCCCCACTCGTCGAGCAACCCATTTAGCCAATAACCGCCCCCCTCCCCGGCCGCACCTCGCCGGCAACGCCGCCGCCTAACCCACACCGCCCCTCCTCTGTTTCGGGCCAGCCGATTCTTCAGTTGTAACCCGATCGTTCGCTCACTTCTTCTGGTACCGAGCCCCACACTATACCGCGAAACACCGAACGTCCACTTGGCTACCAGAGCGCGTTTAACATACCGACTGCCCAGGTCCTGAGTTCGATTCCTCTAGCCGTATTATTTAGGATAGGTTTTTAGGATATTTTTGCCGAGCTACAGTAAACAGAGAGAGTGATTAGAAAATGTTAAAAGTGATTAGGTAATATTAAAAAAAAGGATTAATGGTAGTATTAAAAAATAATAATAAAGTGAATGTAAACAAGCTCATTTAGTTTAGACAGAGGATTATTAATGCTAATTAATGGTTAATGATTGCCATAAGTGCTGAAATTTGTTTATTAATTAAAAACCCCTCACTGACATGTGGACCTCACCATTAATTAAAGAACAGTAGCTGGTCCCACATGTCCTGGCACAGAGATTGGGAATAAGAATAAAATAGAAACAGATTTAGTATTTTCTGGATTTAATTAGACTGAGAACTTTGGAAAGGCATAACTTATTCATTTTAACTCCAAATTGGGTAAAACAAATTTCTAAATTTATCTAAATTCAAGATCTATCCCAATGGAACTGAAACCAGAATTTTAGAGCTCATATGAATTTTTGGTGAAAATTATGGACAAATTGGGAATAATCTAGGGAACACAATAAATTTATTTAGGATATAAAGTAAGGTTATTTAGCATCTGGTTATTTACTGCATGAGCAACTGATGTAGATTAAATATTTAATGGAGGTCTAATTATCAAATAAGGGCTGTTGTGGTTACAGACCAAACAGAGAGAGATGTGGTAGTGGAGAGTTGGAGAAGGATGGTCCTCTCCCATAGCCCATGTCTTATATATACCGGTACCCATATGGGAAGTGTTTTTACATTTGTACCCTTACATCAGTATATCCCTACCAGGGGTATTTAAGTCGCTATACATATCCTACTCTGAGTCTTACAACCTTCTAACAGGCCTGCTGGGCTTAGGTGGGGGCCACCCCTACAACAAGGGCATTAATAAGAAAATGTGGCTTTGGTTAAATACCCAAATTTAGTAAAGATACCCTTAAATATAATTAAGATATATGTCCAGTAATTAACACGCTGTCATTAAATAAATCTTAGAGGTAGATTTTGCGAAGCAACAAATATTAAAAATATAACCCTACGTAACAAGCTTTGCCCAAATAGCTAATAATGGTATCATTAATTAAATCTTAATACTAGATTTAGTAAATAATAATGATGAGCATGAAATAACAAGATATGGCCCATACGACTGAATCCTAATTCGAACTAAAATAGGCTTAATGAAAACTGAGTCTACATAAACTATTACCCCATAAAATGCTATACACCTAGACTCTAACCTAGCTCATGAAACTTCCTTGATAAATATAAAAATAATAATAAAGAAAATTGTTAATAAAAGATCGAACCTCGCCTTCCTCCAATCGGCTATGTTTGGCCACTTCCTTTTTCCAAAGCCAATAATTCCTGTAGATACTTCCTCACTTTTGATCTCTTATTATCCCAAAATTTTCCCTCACGGTAAAGCTGTTCAAATAACCCGCTCTCTTGCTCAAATTCAGCTACCACTGTGTTGGCAACACATTAAACCGAATCATCCTTCTATTCTCAAATCGTAATAAATGTATAAATTAAATTAAATCGGGCATTTAAAGTATTTGGATTTATTTGGATCTCTTAAGTTATTTGCTCTTATTTGGATTCAGTCGCTTATCGCATAGTTAGAAACTGGAGCTTCGAAGAATCAATGGATCAAGTGTGATCAAGAGCAAGGTGAAGATAAGGACCGGAAGCTCAAAACCATCGTAGGAGAAAGCTTTGAGTGAGCTCAAGGCCGCGGTAAACCGCACTAGGCGAGTCAATACTTTGATCATGTTGAACCTACATTTTCTGCAAATTATTTTGGTTTAAATTATCAAATTGCATGCTGTTATGTTATATGCAAATACATGTTAATTTAAGATTCTAGTTACATGCCTATTGTTTACCTTGAATAATATTACACCTCCTTTGGAATATTTGAATGTGTGAACCTTGTCGCCCTAGCAAAATTATAATAGTAACCTTTCAAAAATAAGTCTCTAAATATATGCCATGCTTAGTATTGTTTAGATACTCATGGGCGCGAGAGCGCCCAAGCAACACTTTTAATCCTGAGAAGAATTGGTTGGGCAGTCATGGTGGGAATGACTGGTATATTTCGACATGGTTATTTTATGCTCCCAAAACTCTTAACTTGCTTAAATACCTGGATGAATGGTTTGGGGGCTGGTATGTGGTGCAGTGGATGCACAAAATGTGAAATGTGGTAGAACCATCCGGGTAACCTTAAGGACTGAATCTTGTCATGTCAACCCGTGTAAAACAGTACAACCACAAGTTTTGCAAAGTGCATCTTGGCTAAGTAGATTTATCGACTCCCCGGACTCATCTCACCAGGAGAGGTTAGAAGTGGGTATGCAAGGGCATTAGTAGGCCAAAAGGGACACCAAGGAAAGGGTGAAGTTTTCCAGTCGTACTAGCGCGGAGGGAGGGAAGCCCGTACGCTAGTAGCCGTGGGGAACATCCCGTGCAACGTATGGGACCCACCGCAAGTGGGAACGGCCCATAGGGTGAGATGACAAAAGGAACTAGATACTTTGAAAAGTCACTGTGATGGTCTGCCCAACCACACTTATAAGGAATCGTGTGGGGCAACGAGTTGATTGTCTCTTGTGGTGAAAGTGTACAAACTCTGCAGAGTCAAAACTATTCGAATAGCCGTGCCCACGGTCAAGGGCGGACATGGGAACTTAACTAGATATAGTTCTATTTAAAAATGTTTGAAAAATGGGAATGAAAAAGCGGAGGGCAGTGGAAAGCCCTTATTTGAATTGTCCTGGGTGTCGTCCCAGTGGTAAGTTAAGCGGCTATAACGCTGAAGGATGTTATATGGTGTGATGCCATATGTATGGAAAATCATGTTAATATTCCTTGAATATTATGTTTTGTTCCAAAGTTGCTAGGTCTCAGGAAATTTTATATTGTATTTCAAATGGTGGCATTTCTATTCTTACAAAATAAAATATGGGAAGAATAAATAGAGTCGTAAGAAAAGAAGATGGATGTTTATGGTAATTGCATAAAGAAGTTGGTGGAATTATGTTGATCATAATAGGGATAACGATAGTATGAATTCTGGGAGAAATAAATTGGTGGAGCCTAAATGAATATATAGGCTAGATAGAGGATTTAAATGATCTTTGGAGATTTAGGGAGTATAAAGGTAATTGTTGGATCACAACACTGATACTTAGTATAAATTCTTGGAAGATGTTGACAATGATGGGATTAATATGATTTGATCAAATACTAGATGGATAATTTGAATCTTGGGAATTTGGAGGTATGAAAATAACTACGGGAGATTTATCTTGATCAATGATAATCTTGGTGGATATATATTAGTGAATTATAGACCTGATCAATGATAATCGTGGTGGATATATATTAGTGAATCATAGTGTCGGGACCCGGAGCAGCAACTCCAGAACCCTCTGTGTTAATCGCACTATCCCAGGAAAAGCTAGTGCACACAGTATCACAAAGACAAATATCATGCGTAATGACAAACTTTATTTAACTAATATGAGCCTGATGGCCAAAGTTTACAATAATAGCAAAAGAAGACAGCGGAAGAAATACATAAAGCAGCAGCCCATCCAGCCTTCCCACAAGGCGAATGACTGTAAGACGCGGCCTAGTCGCAATCCTCACTGAAGTCGTCGAAGGCTTCCTCTGGAAAAGAGTTAAATATAGCAACATGAGTACAAAAGTACTCCACAAGTTACACCAGGAGTTATAACAGATGTGATGCATGCATAAGGAGTTTCAAAGGAAGGCATAATATGGTTAATTTGCATAAAAGGCGATCATTGGAGTAAATATCATAAGTAAGTACAAAAGCTGAATTTGATACATTAAGTAAAACAACATTGTAAGCAAAATAGTTACCGTTAGTGCAGGCTCCAACCAAACACTAACCTATCCACGGGCATCTCACCCGGACCATCTTTTCCAAAAAGATCTCATATGGATTCCATCCATCCATACGTTTTCCAAAATCTCTTATGGATTCCATCCATCCACAAGGTTTTCGCAAACCATTTTGAAAAGCAAAGTCTAATCCGTGAAAAACTTTACTCAGCTTGCCCATGACCGTGGGCACGGCTATCCAGGATAGGTTATACACTCTGCAGAGGTTGTACAGCTTTACCCACAAGACATGATCATCCCGGTTTGCCACGCGAGTTACACACTTCCTTAGGTGTGCGGCGAGGAGATCATGACAAGGCCTTTACAATGATCCGTTGTCAACATAATCACGCCGCCACTAAGGTTTCACCACAACATGAATCCACATGTTGGAGCCCCCTCTTGTGCCGTGTGAGACTTCTCACGGCCTACGCCGCGCTCACATTCAGCCTATAGCGAGATCATGTTGGAACTTCACAAATTATTCGGCCAGGTCTGTCCCATACCAGACTTGTGGTAGTACGATAGGGCTTTGCAATAGTAGCTCACAGACCGGTCCTTAATCTAACTTAGGCCCAACCACATACCCCTGTGCACGACAGTCAACCACTGCGGCTCCAACCAACAGGGCATGCCTGCACCCACCACTCTAACCAATTGCCTAAGTCTAAACCAGTTTCATATTTTATTTTGAAATAATTTCATAAACATTCTTGACTCACCAAAGTCAAGGATTCAGTTTTAAAGTCTATCATTTTATGTGAAAGATCATCCCAAACCATAAGTATTCTAAGCATGGCTAAGCATTTCTACAAAATTTCTAGTTAGTGCTAATGTACTAACTAGGTTTTATCTAGGGTTGACAAGGTACAATGGTATTCAATGTCAAATTTGGCTGTCCAAGGGATTTAGGCATAACTAGAGTTTAAATCGAATTTAAACTAGATTGGATAAAAGTACGCATGCATAATAATTTTGAAAACAACATAAATAATTTAAATTAGTGGGAGCAACATGATCAAAGGTGTAACTTGCCTTGCTTTGAAGTTTTGCTGAGGTTCGCCCAAATTATACTCTCCGGATTAGTCGTAGTCTACACGTGAAAAGCCAGAACAAACTAAACTCAACTAAAATCCAAATAAAATCCACAATTTATAAAATATATGCTGGGAGATAGAATAGGAATTTAGATGAATTTAGGAATTTGAATGGATCCAATCGGAGTTAGGATGAAGGAGAACGTCTTCTGGAAGTTTGAATTCCAAAGGAACGAATAAAAGAAATTATTGGAATTCTTTTCTTTGTGAAGGAAAAGTGGTCGGAAGCTACAATATTTGTGTATGGTCAAAACCATGGTCGAATCAACGGTTAAAGATGCGGAAGTCTAAGTCGAAGACAAAGACTCCAAGTATAGGTGCAGTCGAAGTCGAAGACCTGGTCGGAACTGTACAGTGGTCGAAAGAATTGGATTTATACAGAGTAGTCGAAACAATCGGACGGCTTGGAGAGGTCGGGCGGCTTCGAGTGGTCGGAGAGATCGGAGGGTTCAGAGAGGCTGGAGGGTGTGTAGGTTAAAACAGTCGAACAGCCATGGTCGGTTTGAAGACGGAGGTCGAAGTTGAAGGCTCCGAGATCGAAGGCCGAAGTCAAAGTCTTCGAGGTCAAAGGTCGAAGGCTGGAGTTGAAGTCTCCGAAGGTCAAAGTCAAAATCGGAGTCTTCGAAGGTCGAAATCTCTGGAGTTGAAGGTCGAAGTCGAAGTTGAAGGCTCCGAGCAGTAGGAGTCTAAGAAGCCTCCGTATAGCGGAGTCTAAGAATCGGATAGTTGGAAGAAGTTGGACAGGTTCACAAGACGAGATCTGAGTGATCCAACGGCGGTGAAGACCGGTGAGATGTACAAAAGAGGAAGAAGAGTATGAGTCCAGTTTTGGTGCAAGGTTCGAGCTCATAGAGTTGGCTGGCGGCAAGGGTGTAGTGGAGGTGGGTACGGTTATCAATGGCATCGGCGAGGCACAAGGAGGTCCAAGGCATCGGCAATTCCTCGCCGGAGCTCCTCAGACGAAGAAGGTAGAAGTCGCTCGGTGTGACAGGTTTACGAGCAAAACCAGGGCAATGGGGTGAGGGGAACAGTGGAGCCGAGCCCATGGATGGCGGTGCGGCGCACAAAGCTCGTGGGCTTGCTGGCGGTGCGAGGCACGGCGGGGATTGGCGAGTGGCGCAAAGGAGAGAGGGGATTGCGAGAAGTGCATGGGTGCACTTGTGCATCACTGCAAGTGGTTGAAAGGTGGTTGGCGGCGAGGTGAAGCGGTGGCGCAACTCGGGCGGCGGTGGCGACGGCGTTCCGGGGGAGAGGAAGCTCAGCCAAGGGGTGGTCGAGAAAATCCAAAAATTATGAAATAAATACTACAAGGTAGATTATGAATTTAGATGAATTTAGAAACTTGAATCACTTGATTCAGAGTTCGGACGGAGGAGAACGAGCGATTGGAAGATTGGCGGATCAGAAAATTCTGGAAAAAGAAAAATCAGGAATATTCCGAAGGAATATTCCCGTGTGAACAGTAACAGACAGCAGCCTCTTCACTGTTTTTGGCCGTGTCGTCGACGAGAAAAGGCACGGGAGGTGAAGCCAATGGGTTGCTAATGACCCGAGGCACATGTAGGAACTGACGGCACGTCAAACGGAGCACGGTGACGACGTGTACCACGACGACGACATAGGGTTAAAGATAAGAATAATTTTCGGGAATAGAACAAGGAGAAGTAAGGTGAGCATGGCTTAGAACGCGGCGAGGCGAAGCTAGAAAAAATATCGGCTAAGCCAAAAACTCACCGGAGGCAACGCAATCGTCGTTTGAACGACGACGGTACCGAAACACGAAAAATTCAATATCTTCGCGCTCAGTGCAGCGAATCCAAAACCGTCTGAAACATAGCCTCCTGGGATGGTTTGGCACGTTTTGACGTGAACGGATTGTTGAAAGCATTCCCAGACAGGCGGGGACGCGAAGTGTCATTTGCGGCCATGGCGAGGTGTCGGACGCAAATATTTGAAAAAGGCTTTTGGACAAACGGAGGGGAGCACGACATAGAACGTGTTGAGACGAACTCAACGCCGCAGACGGCTCGGCCAACGGACTAGCGAAACGCGGTGAACAAGACTTTATGTGGCCTACAGGCTGACATCGGCGTTCCGGGCAAACGGAGAGGAATTAACATGCGAGACATGCGGTGAAACAAAGAGTAGAGCGTGGGGAACGTGATGCTCACCTTGGTTTTGGTCGGGCATGCACGGTCGGTCGGTGGCGACGCGAGAAACGACGACGCGAATTGGCCCACGGTGCCGATGATGCTCCGGCGATGCTCCGGCGAAGGCGAGGTGAGCACCGCGTAGAACGCGGCGAGGCGAAGCCGGGGATGTGCTCAAACGCGGCGGGGCTCCACCGGACGAGGCGCAAAAGGCCGAAGAACGGCGCTTGAACAACGAAACAAGAACTCCGATTGCGGCCAATAGAGAGGGAGTGGGGACTTGAGATTTTCGGGGTTGAGTGAGGATGAGGAGAGGCTCACGGGGCTCCCTTTTATAGGGGTTGAGGAGGCCCGAGGAGGGAGATCAAGCATCCATGTCTTTGAATGACATGGGTTAAATCCCGCGAAACGGCTCATTAATTTGAGGGGAAACGGTGGGGGAATGAAAGATCTTAATGAGAGGAGTTGATTGCAATTTATTTCGTGAAAAATGGTGGAGGAAATCAATGGTTTCAAGATCTTGAAGGAGGTGCCCATGGCTGCCCTTGTCTGCGCATGCACGGGTGTTCACGGGAGAAGAAACGGTTGGAGAAGAAAGGAAAAAGGAGGAAAGAGAAAAGAGAGAAAAGAAAAAAAAAGAAAAACAAAATTTGGAAAAATTTCAAGAAATTTTTTCAAAGATCCTTAGGAACTGAAAAGACCACGAAAAAATATTTCGGAATTAATTAACATTTATTTTAATTTTTAAAAATGTTTTTATTTTCTAGCTCTAAAATAATACAATAATTAACAAATAAAGCTTAAAAATCTTAGAAAAATTTATAGAAGTTTCTAAAGCTATTTTGAACTTATAAAAATATTTTCCACTGACATTTAGATATTTTTCATTATAATATATTTTTTTGTTTAACAGAAAGGCTCTTTTCTTTACGCAGAAAATAAAGGTTAGCGAAAAATTTAAAATTTTAAGCAACGAGATAATTTTGATTTTTATTTTAAACTAAATTGATTGTTATTTAAATTTTTAATTTTTTTTTGCTTAAATTATTTTCACAAGAAAACCCCTTTTAAAAGCAGAAAAATCAGGCAATTAAATTTTTTAAAAACTTAAACAACCAAAAGCAAATATTTTATTTTAAATTAAATTAAATATTTTTTTTTTGAAATAACAGCTGGGCTGTTACACATAGCCCTGATCAACGATATTCTTGG
Organism: Dendrocalamus latiflorus; assembly: GCA_017311315.1. NCBI lineage: Eukaryota > Viridiplantae > Streptophyta > Magnoliopsida > Poales > Poaceae > Dendrocalamus > Dendrocalamus latiflorus. The sequence goes on along the minus strand of CM029619.1, from coordinate 21,847,763 downwards.
TGGATATTTATTAGAGAATTCTAGATCTGATCAATGACATTTTTGGTGGATGTATACTAGCGATTCGTAGACTTGATCAATGATATTCTTGGTGGAGGTACAATAGTGAAGTAGTTAGAGATGGATTATAAGGTGATAATTGGAAGAGAAAATTATGGTTGTGGATCAGTAACAAAAAGGATTGGATTGTTAGGGATTAGAATACAAAAGATACTGGTGGATTAATTAAATGATGTCACTCACTGTTTCGGGGGTTAAATAGTAAACAATATAGGAAGAAAGAGATCGGTGGATTAGTTAAATGATGGCATCCGTTGTTTGGGGTCTTAGACAGCAATCAGTAAGGTAAGTGTGTCTTTGGTGGATTAAGTCAATTATGGTAATCGCCGTGTGAAATTTAGGCAGTAATAACAACACTATGGTTAAATAACAATAATGCTGCTAAAAGCGATTTTTGGCAAATAAAATAACCCGAGCCTCTCCTTTGACAAGCCATGCATACTATTTATTCGCATTCTGTGTATTGGCTCGCGGAGCACGGGGTTGGAGTGCTCACACTCGCTTTTGCGACAGAATTCAGAATCAGGAATCAAATAACCTCGCCTCAGCAACAAGATTGGACAAGCTGGCCGAGAAGATGAAGATGTCAAGGGCTAGGTCGCGAACCTCCAGTTGGCTGCCTGTGGGCATGTCCTGAAGGTCCCACCTGTGTGCTTCGTTCTTCCGCTGCTGCAATTTATTGATTTCAGCCTGATCGGCCCATGTGTAAGTTTACTATTATATTTACGCTTCCGCATGATATGTAGTTTGATATTCAGAACTGTAATCTGTGAGCACTATCTACTGATCTAGGGAATAGTGCGGTGGAATCACAGAAGATTCCGGATTGTAAAATTCTGGGTCTGACACTATTGCAGTTGTGATAGTGGAGCACTTCCCGGTTGGCCGACTGCACTTCCAGAGCGTCGTGCACCCTTTCTAGCTCATCCTTGAGTTTTACGATCAGGGCGATGGCGCCAACCCCATTGAGGGACCCACAATAGGTACTCATTGGACACGTGGTCACCTAGGGTGGGCCAGGGAGAGACTAAGGCATGTGTACCATGAGTTTGATAACCTGTTTGAGACCCTACATGAGGATGAGGTCATCTGGTGCTCATAGACTTAATTGTTCCTTGCAAACACGGCCCTCTACGACTTGTCCTCAGTGCAGTTAGGACAACATGTACTAGTTATGACTTGCCACCTGGTGTTCTCCCATATGGTCAAGCCTTACTCCCCACAGCGGGTCATGAGACAGTTTGGGCTTTACCAGCAGGTACGACTACCACCGGGATGATCTCTTACAGCGAAAGCCCATGGGTATACATTATTTGGTTTCATCAGTTAACCTATTAGCTGCATCTCTTTTTTGTATTGTGTAAAATCTAATTTCACTTGCAGAAAAAAGAGGCAAGGGCAGAGGACCAACGACTGGAGGCAGGCACAGCTACCATGGATGCAGTGGGGCAAGAGAGTGGTGATGGACATCGTGCATGAGGCACGAGCACACAACATTGAGACATACAATACGTACTTGAGGTGGTACGTTGCGCGCACCAGGAGTAGGCTGACTGCGTCGGTGCCAAGCGTCCAGCAGAGGCCACGCATGACATTTTTGTACAAGCAGATTGGACCGTCATGGAGCGGCACACCACGATGACATGGTAAAATATTTTTCCCAGTTTTTTTGCACAGCAACACATCTCTAACTTATTCTCGATTTGCTTATAGTTCAACTACCTTCATCATATCTCCAACGAGGTTGTTGATGCTCTACACGTGGGAGGAGTAACACCATCGATCACCTCCTAGGTGCAATGCGTGCCACCTATGACGACACGAGGGTGGCAATGAGGACCATCACTTACAGTTGGCATAGTGGCGTTGTCATGCAATAAGGCAGATACTGAGGATAGCCTCCACCCCTGCCACCCTCTGCACCTCCTCCGCAGACCGTTGCACTCCGACAGTCGTCGTAGCTACGATCGCTTGTCCTCCACGCGCCTCGGGCCAACGGTACAGCTGTTGCGAGATATTGGCCTCATTGTTTATTCGTGCACTTAATTCTAACGTGTCTCTCACTACCATATATTCTTCTAGGACTTGCGAGGGGACAGTAGTCTGCTACAGCCGTCATCATCACGACAGGAGACGCATGACTAGACTTATTCGTGGGGCTGACAGGGTGTGATTCTAGGCAGTGACCCCGACTTGCCCTAGCATCGGGGCGACGCATTGCCCATGTTCGCACATAACGTTCAGTCCGACCTACGTGAGCATGATGAGTGGTTTGCCCAAACATACGAGGAATATACTATGTAGTATTACAGTGCTGATTGGCCTAGAGGATCATTGTCTGCACAACCACATACACCGATAAGATATAATGTACTTAACACAACTTTTCCATTGCACGCTGCACTGAACTCATGCATCACACAAAATCCGCAGGTCTAGACAGAGCAATTCGAATAGCAAGGCCAGGGTCCTTCGTCCGCACATGGGATTCCCCAGGTAAATGCTTACCTACATGACTACGTATTGCAAACGTCCCAACTTATGCCCTAACCTAGCTTTACCCTTCCCACAGGATGTGCACCCCTCTTCGAGCACCTGGTTGGATGAAATGCTCAAGTCTCACCCGGATACCTACAACAAGTTCTCCACAAACCCGCCTTCCACCTAGCGCTTGTACTATGACTTGCGAGACGTACGCCACTCCCCAGACAGGCTCACCTTCCCTAAGGATCACCTACGTCATTAAGGCAAGTGGTGAATGGATGCACCATGAGTTTATATATCTTATCTTCAGTATCGTTGCATTTTTCCTGTACTCCTCTGTATGATGAATGCCTGTGTTGGATCGAAATCGGTGACAGAGGGGGGTGAATGTCAACTTTTAAAACAAATTCGTTTCCCACGAGTACCCACGATGAAATCTCCTTCGATAGCTATAAGGAACTATGAAGTCGATTCATGAGCTTTATTGGAAATGCATGAGCCAGAGGAGACAACGGGAAGAGAAACAAAAGAGAAAACACCAAGAAACCAGCACAAAACAAGAGATAACAGCAGAGCAGTAGTAGGCCGGTCTGACCGCAGTGTCTGAACCAGTCAGACCGCTCGGGCCGGTCAGACCGTCGCACCTAGGCTGGTCAGACCGCCGCACCTAGGCCGGTCAGACCGCCCAGGCCGGTCAGACCGCCCAGGCCGGTCAGACCGGTAAGTGGCCGCCGGTCAGACCGGTGCCCTGATCCCAGAGTAACCCGAGAGCAAACTGAAAAACTGAAAACTCGGGAGATATTTTAGTTCTTCGAAAAACTGAGAAATTGGGGGATTGCTCCCAATTTTTTCAGTCCAGAGCAACACAATAACATCCTAAATAGTAAGAGAGGCTTGAAAAACAAAAGAATCCAACTCAAAAACAGTAATTTCAGATTTGAGCCAAAAATCTGAAAACCTGCAGAGGCAATACCAAAATCCAAATTCCTCCCCAATCTTGAATCTTTGATCATGAGCTTTTGCAGCTGGATTAGCAATGGTCACAGGACTCTCCAGACCAAATCTCAGGCTATCTCATGAGGAGAATAAAAGAGGACAAAGAAACCCTAGAAATGAAATGAAGAACAAAGGAGGCCAAGATGCAAAATCTGAAATTAAATGTGGTTTGCTCTTAGGATTGACTAGCCAAATGGCTTTGAAGCATCTCCTAGATCACAGCAACCCATTTTGCTACTCCTCAGCAAGAATCAACACAAAAACAGAAATTTGAGAAATCAAGCCTAGAGAGCATCGAAGAGAAAAACCAAACAGAGAAGCAAGAACTCAAATGATTTCTTGAAGGCATTCATTCCCATAAACACAAGGATCACAAAGGAGTCCCCATACGCTATTGAATACAAGAGGAATGATTACATGCTCATCAATCCATCCTCTTCCTCTCACAAGCCCAAGAAATCCAAGAACACTACATGCTTGGAGAGGAGCACGAGAGAACACACAGAGAGGAGACACACTCTGCCCTTCTCACCAACTCATCAACCACTAAAGCCTAAAGCAAAACAACCTCTCCAAAGGCCATTTTGACTAAAGCAAAACTCTAACAACCCCTTGAATCCATGCAGCCACAAGGAGACATCCCCTCCTTATATAGGCTTTGGCTAACGTGTCTCCAACCCGTTACTCTCGCTAAACCCGAACGGAACCGCTTCCGCTTGTGCAGCTTTGCGCTTTTACCGAAACGCCCCTCCTGCACCTTCCGGGAAGTTTCCGCGTTCCTTGTCATCCAAGCCTTGCAACCACCTCGAGTCTCCGCCGTCTTCGACACATCTCGACCGTTCTGACCTCGGCACCATCTGTGCCTAGTCCGGTCCTCCGTGCCTCGCCACGACTCCGCCTCGACGTCTTGCAGCCATCACAGACAAGAAACACATCACATAGCACCGCTCGACACAAATAATCATAATTGGCATCAATTAAGCATACTCAAGCATAATAAGGCCCAAAAGCTCAAACGGGAAGAATAATACACCTCAAGTCCGACTAACCAAACCCGACTGAACCAAATGCCACCATGGCACGAAACGCACAAACCAAACTCAAACTTTTCAGAATATTTGTCAATTACTCATCACAAGCATGTGGTCACCTCCACATGGTCTCTCAATCTCCCCCTTGATGAGTATATTGACAAACCCAGAAAAAGCGAAAAGATGAGTTTGAAAATGAAAAAGAGTCAAACATGGTCCAAAAAGAAATCAAAGAAGCTCATGACCATGTCGACAGAAGGAACACCTAGAGCTATAGAAGGAAGAGCAAATTGTTCTCCAAAGCTCTAGAGAGTTCCCAAAGGGCTTTTTCTCCCCTATTCTCCCCCTTTTGACAATAAAATCATCAAGGCACAAGGAGGAGAACCAATCATGAGAATGGATGGAATGGCTGTAATTTTATTCAATCTAAGCATTTAGAGCCATGAAGATTATCCAAAATGACCGTGGAGTATTACATCAAGCCATAATCAATAAGAATGCTAACAAGATCATGACAAAACATGTATAATCAAGCTAAGCCAAATTGTCATAATATGAAAATGTAGTCAAATTTCTTAGCATGTCAAGTCAACCATGATTCTAGTCTAGCTAGAGGTATCCATAGATGATGCAGGCCATGTCAATAAGCTAAGTGGAACCAAGAAGCTAGTATTGAATCATTTTAGAGTGCTATTAGTTCAAGAGAGAAACAATTGTGCAAGTACTTGATCTTTTTGTATAATTAAGCAAATGAAGCACATTTGTTATAAGTTTTTCTTTTAAAGCTCATGATTGTCTCCAACCAACATTTTTAGCTATGTGCCAGATCTTAAGCCTTATGCGACTACTCCAAGCGAGAAGCTTAAGAAGATAGTCTTGGTCATCCAAAACACCCCCTGAGTTCATGCCTTGTGCAATGGCAAGCTGTCTCATGAGAAAGAATTGGTGAGATCAGTTCTTTCGCACAAAAGAGATCTTTTTGCTTTCATAAAAGGTTGTACTAACTCATGTTTCATCATGGAACTAACATAGCTCAATATAAAGCTCAATATAGATTCAAGACTCAACTCAGCCTATTTGACATGGCATGAATCATAAAGAGATAACTAAAGAGAGACTAGTCTCAAAAGCTAACATGACATGAATTAGTTCAAGTTGAGCATTTTAATCAACCTATCATGGCAAAGACTTGACTACACATATAAAGTCATGATATATCTAGCAAGTAAGCTCAAGTCATGGCAAGATGTAATGCATTGTAAACATGTCATAACAGGATAATAATCAAGGCTCCATGTAGTTATATTACAATGCAGAATGACATGCAGAAAATACAGCTCCCCTCAACATGTGATGCAACATTTAGTTCAAGTAGAGTTATGTCAACATTAAGATCTAGAAGCTCCCAAATGAACTCCCCCTGAACCAAAGCAATAAGATCGAGAAGCTGGCAAGAAAAACCAAAAAGGGCAGTCCTTAAAGCATAGACAAGATATAGAGGATACTATGGCTTAGACTGACTCTCATCTACCCCATATGACTCTAGAACTATCAGTTGATCAACTAACACACTAGGGAGCAAACACGTACCCTGTCTACCCGAGGGTGGCCCAACCCTCGCTAAAACCTATAAGAAGTGAGTGAGCTCAACCTAGTGAGAAGAGAAACAGCTAATAAGCAGCATCCGAAAATCACAAGATGAGAGGAAGAAGTCTAAGCAGCTAGGCAAGAGAACCACTCTAACTTATGCTAGAAGGACTATCCCAATGCACCCGCATGCAATGCAACAGAAAGGAGTAAGAGCATAATAAACAAGATATATCAATGAAGCACAAAACTCCCCCTCACAACGGTCCATAAGGACAAACCACCCCAAGCTCTCCCCGCAAGGATGAAAACCTAGAGCTATCCAAAGGCTTGGTAAAGATATCAACCAACTGGCGGTCACTCTCCACAAACTGAAGCACAATGTCACCCTTCTCCACATGGTCTCGAAGAAAGTGATATCGGATATCAATGTGCTTAGTTCAAGAATGCTGCACTGGGTTCTTGGCAATGTTAATCGCAGAAGCGTTATCACAAAAGAGTAGAACACTGTCGATAACTAACCCAAAGTCCCACAGGGTCGAGACCATCCAGAGCACCTGGCTGCAGCAACTAACGGCAACAACGTACTCGGCCTCTGCGGTGGACTGTGAAACACCGGACTGCTTCCTCAAGGACCAGGAAACAAGAGAAGTGTCAATGAATTGGCAGGTGCCAGAAGTGCTCTTCCTATCTATCCGACAGCCAGCAAAGTCTGCATCCGAGTAGGCTCTCAAGGAAAGACAGGACGAAGAAGAGTACCAGATACCATAGTCAATGGTAGCTCGAAGGTACCGAAGGATGCGTTTCACCGCCTGGCGGTGAGATACGCGAGGAGAAACCTGAAACCGAGCACAAAGACACACAGCAAAGTGTATGTCTGGTCTCGAGGCAGTGAGGTAAAAGAGGGAGCCAATCATGCTGCGATACTCCTTCTAATCAACTGGCTCGCCGTCCTTATCTGGGTCAAGAGAAACTGTGGACGCCATGGGAGTTGACACGGGCTTACCATCACTCATGTCAAAGCGTCTTAAGAGGTCACGGGTGTACTTGCCCTGATGCAAGAAATTACCCTCCCGAGTCTGCTTGATCTGGAAGCTAAGGAAGAAGGTCAACTCGCCCATCATGCTCATCTCAAACTCGCTGCTCATGACATCCGATAACTGTGAAACGAGAGCATGGGAAGAGCCGCCAAAGATAATGTCATCCACATAAATCTGGACGAGCAGAAGGTCAATGCCATGCCTACGAATGAACAAGGTCTTATCTACCTTACCCATCTCAAAACCATGACTCAACAGATAGGACTTAAGCCTCTCATACCAAGTTCTAGGGTCCTGCTTAAGTCCATACAAGGCTTTGGAAAGCTTGTAGACATAGTTTGGGTATTTGGGGTTCTCGAAACCTGGAGGCTGTCTCACATAGACCTCTTCCTCAGTAAAGCCATTGAGGAAGGCACTCTTAATATCCATCTGGTAAAGCTTGAAACCCTTAGAAGCTGCAAAGGCAAGCAGAATTCTAATGGCCTCAAGTTTAGCTACAGGGGCAAATGTCTCCTCGAAATCTAGACCCTCAACCTGGGAGAAGCCCTGAGCTACCAGTCTAGCCTTGTTTCGAACAACCACCCCATCCTCACTCTGCTTGTTCTTGAACACCCACTTAGTCTCAATGATATTGTGACCTCGAGGGGGCTCAACAAGCGACTAGACCTTGTTTCTCTCAAAATTTTCTAACTCCTCATGCATGGCATTGACCCAAGACTCATTAGAAAGAGCATGACAAATGTCCTTGGACTCGAATGAGGCAACAAAGGTAGAATGGAGACAGAAATGTGACATGCCAGACTTTGAGCGTGTGACTCGCTCAAAGAGGTCTCCAATCATCAGCTTAGAAGGATGGTCTTTTTGGATATGTCGGGGAGGTCCAGGATAAGATGAAGAAGTGGCATCTACCTCATGAGCTGAAGAGGTAGGAACAAAGCCACTAGCTCCAGAGGAAGCAGAAGGCATGGGCTGATCGCCTAGAGGTGTAGTGGAGGAAGGCACCTCAAGGGGAGGATGAGGAACTGGATCGGGTAGACAACCCTCATCTCCATCGTCCTCATCATCCACAAAGATGGGCTCGGACTGCTCTAGAGAACCTGAGATATCAGGCCTAGTTCTCAGACTGGCCTCGTCGAAGGTCACCTCACAGGTCTCTACCAACTTACTAGACTCGCAGTTCCAAACCCTATACGCCCGCGAAGAAGTCGAGTAACCTAGAAAGATACCATCACAAGAACGTGACTCGAACTTGTTTAGGTTTTCGGACTTCAGAATGAAACACTTGCAACCAAACACACGAAAATACGAGACACTGGGCTTTCGCCCATATCTCAACTCATAAGAAGTGCGATGCAAGTGTGCCCGAAGAAAAACTCTGTTCGAAACATGACACGCGGTCGCAATAGCCTCAGCCCAAAACTTCCTAGGTGTAGAATACTCATCAAGCATCGTCCTGGCCATCTCGACCAAGGTACGGTTCTTCCTCTCCACGACGTCATTCTGCTATGGGACGTGCGGAGAAGAGAAATGGTGTTCTACACCTGTCTCATCGCAAAACCTCTCAAAGTAGGAATTCTTGAACTCCGTGCCATTGTCACTGCGGATCACTCGTAAGGCACCGGGGAGCTCAACAAAAAGCCTACTGAAAAGACCTCAAAAATGTGTAAACGTCTCATCCTTCGAGGCTAAGTAAAACACCCAAGAGAACCTCGAGAAGTCATCGACCATGACATGAACATACCACTTCCCCCCTGATGACTGCACTCGAGCTGGTCCAACTGTGTCCATATGGAGCAGTTATCCCGGTGCATCAGTCATAGTCACTGTGACTGGAGGGTGAGAAGCGGCAACCATCTTGTCGTGCCGGCACAGAGCGCAAACAAGATCTTTGACCATCTTGAGTTTCGGCAAACCACGAATGAGATCGTGGCCGCTAACTCGGGTCAAATGGTCAAATCCAACATGACCAAGTCTCCTATGCCAGAAGGTAAAGTCACGGGACTCAGAAGCAACTAAACACCGAAGAGGATCACCAGAAGACTCAGAAAAATCAGCACGAAAGATCCTCCCATAACGAGAAATCCCGCAAACCAGACTACCCGAAGAATCAAGAATTTTGCAAGCGTTTTTCTTAAAGCTCACCTCGAAACCGTCATCGGTAAGCTGAGAAACAGAAAGCAAATTATACTGCAGCTTACTAACCAAGGCAACATCTTTCAAAATAAAAGACTCATTAACGCGCACTGTACCTTCGGCGATGACGCGCCCAGACAAAGCGTCTCCGAAGGTGATCGTCTCATCACCTGGAGCGCGAGCTAGGGAAGAGAACCAACGAGAGTCTCCGGTCATGTGTCGAGAACACCCGGAGTCAATGAGCCAAACCTCTCTCTTCCCTGCTCGACGAACCTAAGTCAATAAGAGAGTAAAGTCTCGGTACTAGGGTAAATCAAGAGTGATTTTGGCACCCAATACTGAGTAACACGTCGAGTAGAAGAAGTAGCCACACATGATTGACCTCTAGCTACCCTACGCTCTCCATCGCTCAACAAGTCCGAAGGTCCACGAGCAGACCTGAAGTTGTTGTTGGGTCCGACTGCTATGGGAGAGCGAGTCAGAGTACCAACAACACGCTGATCACGCCGCGGGTAGCCATCTCGATGGGGGAAACGAGATCTACCCTCAGAACGGCGGAAGTCACGACTAAAGGGAGCATGAGGACGAAAACCAGAAAACTCAGAAAAACCAAGTCCTTGATGCTGCCCAACCTCATCAGAAACAACTGAAGCAAGCCTAGACCTCATGTTGGTCTTAGGTGCACTCAAGGTCTAGGGCTGACCCTGAATACGCCAAAGAGCCTCAACACGGTCTCTACGCGCGATCTTGGCGCACCTGAAGCATCGCTCGATCAAGTGTCCATCCTTCTGACAGAAGGTGCAATGATACTTCACCTTCTGAGAGGTAGAAGTAGCACGAAGAGGCTTCGCCTTCTTAGAGGCCGAAGCAACAGGTGCACTCACCTTGCTGTCAGAAATCCCTTGGACAAAGCCCGCTGACTTGAATTGAACTTCTCAGTCCTGGGCTTGACCTCGATCACACCTGCGGCTATGGGTCTGAGCACGGCAGGTGGATGCTTCCTAACATCCTCTAGAAAATCATACCCTAGACCTTGATTGAACTTGCAAATCTTGGACTGGTCCAGAATAAGATTTAGCTTCTTCTTGCCTCCTACAAACCTCTCGAGAGTGTTTATAAGATACTGACACTCCCAAAAGAGAGAGGTGCAAGAAGAGCAGGGAGAAGAGGAGACAGCAGAAGGTAAGGGAGCAGAGGAAGAACCAATAGCAGAAGAGTGAATGGCTTATGCATGCACAGCCGACTTGGAAGGGATAGTCCTACTGCTAGCAATTTGGTTCACGTCGCTAAGCGTCTCTACCTTACCCTTGGGCTTCTCCCCCACATCAGCAATCACATCACAATCAGTTGGTGGCTTCACTAGAAGGTCCTTAGTTACCTTCACATACTTTTCATCCAACGCAATCAAATCAGATTTTAGTTTTTCACAATTTTTGCAAGGTGAGCTAACAGGGTCCTTAGAAGCATATTGAGCCATTCTCTTGTTATGATCAACCATGTCTTGAAACTGTTTTGAGACAGATTCAAGTTCAGCAGTTAATTTGGGACAGTTTGAGCAAGAAACAATAGGCTCAAGAAGTGAAGCATGCAACTCAGCAATTTTATGATCTGCCCGTTTTAAGTTCAACTTCAAATTATTGCAATTTTCACAAGACTCGGGCAGATCAAGGAGCATGGTATAAAGACCTCTAAAGTGTCGTCCTTATCCTCACATGAGGTGCAAGAAGTAGTCTCAACAGTAGTAGATGAAGGAATGACAATCCTACTCATTTCTAGTTCAGCCAAAAGACTAACATTCTCCACCTAAAGCATGTCAAGCTCAGAAGACAGACTATCATGAGAGGTCCTTAATTTCTCCATGTCACCAAGCAAGGCAGTGCATACATCACAATCATCACGGGAGGGAGCAGATCTAAGTGAAGTAAGCTCCCGTGATAAGCTCTCTACTTCCTTCTCCAACTCGCTAACCCTAGCTCTAGATCTAGCATAGAATTTTCCTAGCTTAAGAAAAGCATCATTAAGCTGGTCGTAGGAAGGGTATACCTCATCGAAGTCGGAATAGAGATCGATGTCGCTAATCTCACCCTCAAGGGCCATGAAGCACATGCTGGAGAAGTCGTCGCCGTCTTAAGGTCTTGCACATCCTTCCCATCATCGTCGGTCCACCTCTCCACCTCGCTGAGATCGAGGTCGTCGAAGGCGGTGAGGACGCGATGGAAGAGCCTCTTGGCTTTGCCAAGGTCGCGAAACTTCTTCTTGCTTGGGCGTGAGCTGAGGGCTTCTTGTTGCGGTTCTTATCGATGTAGTCATTCTTGCTCACGCTGCCGTAGTCGCTCTTGAAGCAGATGTGGTTGGGGCCACCACACTCGAAGCAGATCACGGGTCCTCCTCTCTTTCTGTCCCTCCTTCTCTTGTAAGCATGAGAAAACTTTCTAGCTAAGAGGGCTAACTGCTCAACTGCAAGCTGCTCTAACTGATCATTAGTTACGTCACAGAGAGTAGCAAGAGAGAATCCAGAAGTAAAGTCGAAAGAACCAGAAGCAGAGCCGGGATCGGTGACTAAGGCCATCGACTGCGACTTCGACCTATGAGAGACTATGTCAATCTCGTGAGTCTTGAGGAGTGAGTACAATGCGTCAAGAGTCAGGGTCGAGAGGTCGGTCGTGTCTTTAATCGTGGTCACCTTCATCTCCCAAACGCGCAAATCGAGAGCAGACAGCATCTGTCGAGCATTATCCGAGTCGGAGTATGTGAGACCGACCGCTCGGAGATTGCTCAGAATCTTATGAAAACACGCAAAGCACTCATCCAAGGACTCACCAGCGAGCATTTCAAACTTGTTGTAATCTCGCTTGAACTGGTCCTGTCGAACCATCTTAATCTGGGTGGTGCCCTCATGGTATGCATCGAGGGTCTCCCAGATGTCGAAGGCCGACGATAGATGAGAGATGCGATCGAACTCGCTTCTGCTCAACCCCTGGATTATAATGTTCCTTGCCTTCGCATTCGCCTCAACATCAGCCATGTTTCCGGCATTGATGTTCTCATTGGCAGGAATAACATATCGTACCTTGACCTTACGCTAGATGGCATAGCCCTGAGCCTGGATGTAGGTCTCCATCCGACTCTTCCAGAATGGATAGTCGATCCCATCGAAGATCGGCGGCTTGATCGAGTACTTGTCTGTCGCCATGGCTCTAGAGACCAGTTAAGATCTATGAGGAAGAGCTAACCGGCTCTGATACCAATTGTTGGATTGAAATCGGCGACAGAGGGGGGTGAATGTCGACTTTTAAAACAAATTCGTTTCCCACGAGTACCCACGATGAAATCTCCTTCGATAGCTATAAGGAGCTATGAAGTCGATTCATGAGCTTTACTGGAAATGCATGAGCCAGAGGAGACAACGGGAAGAGAAACAAAAGAGAAAACACCAAGAAACCAGCACAAAACAAGAGATAACAACAGAGCAGCAGTAGGCCGGTCTGACCGTAGTGTCTGAACCGGTCAGACCGCTCGGGCCGGTCAGACCGCCGCACCTGGGCTGGTCAGACCGCCGCACCTAGGCCGGTCAGACCGCCCAGGCCGGTCAGACCGGTGCCCTGATCCCAGAGTAACCCAAGAGCAGACTGAAAAACTAAAAACTCGGGAGATATTTTAGTTCTTCGAAAAAACTGAGAAATTGGGGGATTGCTCCCAATTTTTTCGGTCCAGAGCAACACAATAACATCCTAAATAGTAAGAGAGGCTTGAAAAACAAAAGAATCCAACTCAAAAATAGTAATTTCAGATTTGAGCCAAAAATCTGAAAACCTGCAGAGGCAATACCAAAATCCAAATTCCTCCCCAATCTTGAATCTTTGATCATGAGCTTTTGCAGCTGGATTAGCAATGGTCACAGGACTCTCCAGACCAAATCTCAGGCTATCTCATGAGGAGAATAAAAGAGGACAAAGAAACCCTAGAAATGAAATGAAGAACAAAGGAGGCCAAGATGCAAAATCTGAAATTAAACGTGGTTTGCTCTTAGGATTGACTAGCCAAATGGCTTTGAAGCATCTCCTAGATCACAGCAACCCATTTTGCTACTCCTCAGCAAGAATCAACACAAAAACAGAAATTTGAGAAATCAAGCCTAGAGAGCATCGAAGAGAAAAACCAAACAGAGAAGCAAGAACTCAAATGATTTCTTGAAGGCATTCATTCCCATAAACACAAGGATCACAAAGGAGTCCCCATACGCTATTGAATACAAGAGGAATGATTACATGCTCATCAATCCATCCTCTTCCTCTCACAAGCCCAAGAAATCCAAGAACACTACATGCTTGGAGAGGAGCACGAGAGAACACGCAGAGAGGAGACACACTCTACCCTTCTCACCAACTCATCAACCACTAAAGCCTAAAGCAAAACAACCTCTCCAAAGGCCATTTTGACTAAAGCAAAACCCTAACAACCCCTTGAATCCATGCAGCCACAAGGAGACATCCCCTCCTTATATAGGCTTTGGCTAACGTGTCTCCAACCCGTTACTCTCGCTAAACCCGAACGGAACCGCTTCCGCTTGTGCAGCTTTGCGCTTTTACCGAAACGCCCCTCCTGCACCTTCCGGGAAGTTTCCGCGTTCCTTGTCATCCAAGCCTTGCAACCACCTCGAGTCTCCGCCGTCTTCGACACATCTCGACCGTTCTGACCTCGGCACCACCTGCGCCTAGTCCGGTCCTCCGTGCCTCGCCACGACTCCGCCTCGACGTCCTGCAGCCATCACAGGCAAGAAACACATCACATAGCACCGCTCAACACAAATAATCATAATTGGCATCAAGTAAGCATACTCAAGCATAATAAGGCCCAAAAGCTCAAACGGAAAGAATAATACACCTCAAGTCCGACTAACCAAACCCGACTAAGCCAAATGCCACCATGGCACGAAACGCACAAACCAAACTCAAACTTTTCAGAATACTTGTCAATTACTCATCACAAGCATGTGGTCACCTCCACATGGTCTCTCAGCCTGTCCAATGCATATTCATGCCTTTATCTTCAAATAGGATTACTAGTTGTTGTTATTGCTTCAACATCTTCGCATCACATTAATCCGTACAGACCCAACACGTCATCTTTGCATGGTGATGTGACCCAACGAGGCAGCTTTGCGGGGCGTGTGACCCAACAAGGCAGCTTTGCAGACTAACATGACCCAACAAGGTAGGTTTGCACAACAATATGACCCAACAAGGTAGCTTCATGCAGCGATGTGATGCAACGCTGCAGCCAGATTCCTCGTTGGGGCCACTGCCTCGTGGACGCAAATTTGCATCAACCCAATTGGACTTCAGCCACATATGCTGCATTGGCTTGCTATACAAGTACTACCCCTTCCGCGGCGGGCTTTCCTGCAACAAGACTACAACACTATCTCGCTCATATGGAGAAACAATAGAAGAAGATAAGCCAACTAGCAAGGGCTGCTATAGCCTATGACGAGTAAAGAGAGTGTGCCAGGAGGCTACCTCCCTGCAACAATGTCCCCTGTAGCTCCAACCCCAACCACGATATTCCCACTGAGCATTCACCGCAAGACCCACCCAAGGGGGAGACGTCGTCCCTCTGTTGGTGCAAGGACACATGCGAGTATTGTTAAGTCCAAGCAGTGGCTGAGTGTAGGCATGCGTTAATAGGTTGCCCTAACTATGCCTGGGACTACCCTGACCGATGGTGGGACATAGGGCGCTAGTGCTAGCCGGTAAGAACCAGTTACAGTATATTCCTCTAGTATTTATCTTTGAAAGAATGCACTAACAATCTCTCTAGTCTACCCATAGTCACTGGATCCATTACGTGTGTTCCGCAAATGGATCGACCAAGAAATTCATCCACACAACCAGTGACGTCTTGCCTAAGAGGAGTGGGATGCTGAGACGAACTGCAAGAGGAGGGAGGAAAGGCGACGCAACAAAGAGCATAGCGAGAGTATCTGGTGAGAGACACAAGCTCACTTGGAGGTGTGTAGGCGCAGGGAGCGCGAGGCTCGTGAGAAGGAGCGCGAGAGAAAGTGTGAAAGGGCAGTCAGTGAGGACTATAATGCCAAACTCGCAAGGAAGGGTAGATAGCCCTGATCCACATAGTAGATCATGCCATTCCGTAGTAGCCCACCATCCTACCTATCATGTTTTTCCTTTCTCCTAAAGGTATGTGTTCGTAAATGGTCTAGATGCTTCTGTCGCTTTGTACCGTAGTACTAGCGAGGTTGAAAATAGCAATTAGCTGAACCACCATGTGTAGTATGCATCTGTTCTGGGACTCTAATATATCTCAGATTTCGTACCTTGCAACTTCACTACGATCAAAAGAATTCATTACTTTGCTACCTTCGAGTGCATTTGCAATCTCCAAGCTTTGCAGCAAAATTGGAGTTGATAGTTACTACAACAATACCATAACCAACAAAATCTCTAGGGGCACGGCACAGGCCACGTGTCATGCGCCGGTTCTTCCACTCTCCGAGAGGAGGGCCACATCTGCAAAAAAACTAGCCATTGGATCCAGAATGACGAAAACGATGCCTATAGGGGCAACATAACAAGAAAACCTAACATGGAGTCTCCCGCTTTCTCCATCTTGAATATGACCCTAACGCTCGGGTGGCACGCGCCACCCGAGCGTAAAACTTGACAGAAGGTATGAAAGATTCATGTAACGCACAAATTAATAGTTTTAGGGCTATTTATTCCTTGGGTAACTGAAAAAAACATTAATCTCAGTCGATTTCTTCATCCATTGGATCACAATCAATCATCCACATTTCTCCTGGACCTTCATAAAACAAAAAACCCTAACTAGAAAAACCCCAGTGCCCCTTCCCGCGCTTGGGTCGCACGGGACCCCACCTGCCCATTCTCGCACTCAGGTGGCGCGTCGACCACCTCCTACGCTCCAGTGCCATAGGAGGTCCATGGGCCCGCCAGTCCTGCGCTCAGTGGCTGGTCACGCTCGGTGCCGAGCTTCTATGCTCCGAGGCCATAGCAAGTGGCAGGTGTGGAGCATCACTTCATCCGTGCTCGGAAGTGTGCCAAATTCACAAAAAAAAACCCCCACAGGGCCAATGTTAAAAAAAAGCCAGAAAAGGAAAAAATCGATATATCAAGCCCTCAAATAATTGGGCAAGAAAACCGAAGCACAAACAGGTATACTTAACAGCTAATTGATCCAAGGGCCAGACCACTCACAGTGATCATCACTCTCAGATTTGTAGTACGGGTGCATGAGAGAGAGGGGGGGGGGGGGGGCAGGCAGGCGGCACATCACATGGCCTGAGGCCTCCCTGCACGGCCCATGTCCGGCTGGTAGAGTGGTGGTTAGTTGCATCCACCAACGTCCCTGCCTCGCATTCATGGCGCCATTAGTTCATTTTCTGAAGAACTTTCAGTTCACGGTCTCTCGCCTCCCTCGTCCTCATCCAGCTCAAAAGTGTGACAAGAACATAAGAACACCACGAGTTCACAACATAATCAAGCTTCTCCAATTCAGAAACTAACTAGTATGTGTGTGCAATTGCGCATCCATCACTGCTAATTGAGCAATGGTACGTGCACAGACTGATCTTAATTGATCATTTCTACGTAGTATGAATTGTCATGCTGGGCGTTTCAGTAAGGACTAGTGCATATGCTATTTGCGTAGGATTTTCATGGTTACTTAGGGGCCAATTGGTTGGGCTCAGCTTCTTTAATTTTGATTTCGAACCCTAGCTTCATGAGAAATTCCAAAATTTTGGTTTCAAATTTGTAGTGTACTTTAAACTTGATTTTAAATTTGTAGTGCATTTTTAGGATTGGAAGCTCACACGTTTAGCAAAAAAACTGCTTCTAAGTCTAAAAAATTGAAGCTGAGCCCGGCAAATAGGGCCTTAGACGTGTGGAAATGTAGAATGGAAAGATGCATGCATCCTAGAACCAACCAATAATTACCATTCACCAATTACCATCATCGTGTAATCATCCATGCGCTCTGCATGCCACGAGGAGGCTAATTAATTAAGCCCCAAAAAGGAAAAAAAACAAACAGTACATCGCATGCACGGCCCGTCGATCAGGGCACGGTGACCGTGACCACGGCGCCTCCGTTTCCGCCGGGCAGCCCGAACGGCAGCGCGCCCCCGACGCTGATGCCGATGCCGACGGACACGGCGGCCTCCGCGCACGCGACCGGGCCCGTCCCGGGAATGCGCAGGCAGCTCAGCCCGCCGTCGCCGGGCGCGTCGTCGCACTCGGGCTGCGGCCGCTGCAGGCCCCGCCCCGGGATGCAGTTGCCCACGAAGTCGAACACGCTCCGGCCGGCCAGCCGGTCGCAGTCCTGGCTGATCCCGGAGAAGAAGTTGAACGACACCGACAGGTTCGTGATCCGCTTCAGGTCGCACACCAGGTCCGGAAGCTCGCCGGTGAACTGGTTGTGCGCGATGTTGAGCACCTCGATTCCCGAGAGGCACGACAGCGTGCTCGGCAGGTGACCGGACAGCGAGTTGTTGCTCAGGTCGAGCACCTCGATGCTCGGCAGGAAACCCAGCGCCTCCGGGATGCAGCCGGTGAGCTTGTTGTTCAGGAACAGCACCTCCCGGACCCTGCCGCCGGCGCCGTACCCGTACGACGTCGGGACGGGGCCGGTGAGGCGGTTGTTAGCCAGGGTGATGACCGTCGCCGGCGACGACCACAGCGTCTCCGGGATCTGGCCCTCGAACTGGTTGTCGTTGAGGAAGAGCGCATCGAGGTTCTTGGCGAAGACCTCGGCGGGGAGCTCGCCGGAGAAGCCGTTGAACCGCAGGTCGAGGTACACCAGCGACGGTATGAACAATGTGGCCGCCGGGAAGGGCCCGGAGAAGAGGTTGTTGCTGAGGTCGAGCTCGGTGAGGTACTGCAGGTCTCGGAGCGTGTCTGGGACGGCGCCGGCGAGCCGGTTGCTGTTCAGGTGGAGGAACGTGAGGTGGGCCAGGAGGGAGACGGCGGCCGGGAGCGTGCCCCTGAGGTTGGCGTGGTTGAGGTCAATGCCGGCGACCACCGCCGCCGCCGTGGTGGTGCCGTCGGGGGGCGCGGAGCAGTAGACGCCCTTGTAGGCGCAGACGTTGGGCCCCTGCCACGACGACAGCGCGCCGTGGGGGTCCTCCGCGATGGCCGCCTTGAGCGCCTGCAGCGCCGTGTATTCCTGCCCCCCGCCGCCACCCTGGCCCTGCACCGAAGAGGACGACGGCGAGGCGGGGGTGGGACGAGACGAAGCAGGCTGCGGCGGTGCGGCGCCATTGATCCAGACGCCAAATGCGGCCCCGAGGCCGAGCTGGGAGGTCGGGATCGGGGAGGACAGCAGCAGCAGCAGCAAGACAACGACGAACGCATGGACATGGAGCAATGCAAGAAGATGGAAATGTAGCCGCCTCATGGCTTCTTGGGCTTCGTCTAGTTAAGTTCTTCCCCCTTGCTACTTGCTAGGGGGTTCTTGGGAGATACTCTGGTGTGTGAAGAGAGAGAGAGAGAGAGAGAGAGAGAGAGAGAGAGAGAGATTCTTGTGAGAGTGTGGGGGATGGGGGGAGGGAGGAAGGGGTGTGCAATTGTGCTGTGCATGCATTGATTGGTCGACTTGTTCTCTCTCCTTTGTGTTGCTTGGTGCTCCTCTGATCAACGACAACTGGAACTGGATTTGAAAGGTGGTGTCCAAAACTCCAAATGCTCAATAGTGCTGTGCCCTTGTTATTGTTACCCATGTATCATCCGTGTAACTCACTAATGTATTAAGAAGAGAGAAAATAGAGGGGAAACCCTAGGAGTTGACAGCATATATGATACTGTATCATTTTTTTAAAAAAAAATAGTCTCAACACACAAATTTTTAATTTTAGTCTCCTTTATAACCGCGGAAGCAGCGACAGGTAATACATATCATCTGCCAAGCTCCCACATCATGGCATTAGTGCATTAGTTCTTGCTTACACTAAGCATGATATTAGTACTTAATTTAAGCATACTTACACTAAGCATGCAATAGTGCATGTGTTAGTTGTTTCCTGTCGCGACCACCTAGTTAGGGATGGTAATTCCCCGCGGGGTGGGGCTCTGCGGGGAATTTCCCCATTGGGGGCGGGGGTCACTCTCCCCCATGGGAGAACGGGGCGTGGGGCCCCGCTAGGCTAGCAGGGTGGGGACAGGGTCATCCTCCCCTCGCGGAGCCTCATGGGGATTTGGTAAAAATTAAAATATATTCTAAATAATATATTATAGTTTTAAAATATATGAGATTGTATTATTTTCTTTTATATTTAGACTAAAATTTGAATCTATATGTTAATATATATTTTGAAACTATATTTTGTAAAAAAGAATATACGTAAATAATTATAAATTAATACACAAAGTTATATTATTATTTTTAAAAATATTTTAACCTAATTTTTAATCCCCGCGGGGACCGGGGACAAGGGGCTGCGTCCCCAGGAGGTCTAACGAGGTCAAGGTCGGTTGGCGAGGATCGAGGTGGGGCCAAGGGGCTCCCCTAGGACACCCCCTCCCCACCCCTGTTGCCACCCCTATGCCTAGTGCGGCATGTGCTCTCGAGCTTGCCCGACGCGGCAGGCCTTCACCTACCACACATGCCTAAGCTGTTTGCGGTGTGGGAGCTCGACAGGTAGCACGTGTCGTTTGTCGTTGTTTCCACGATAACAGAAAGGATTAAAATTGAAAATTCGTACGAGATTTGAAAATTTTTGCTATAGTGCCACATATGCAATCAACTCTAACCCTAGTTGTAGGTTGCAATTCCAAACAATGGATCCGGGGCGACCATTACAAAGAAAGAGATGGGAGTTGACGGCTAAGATGGAAACGGGGGAGAAGCTCTGACAGCCTCGTTTCACTATGTTGTTGCTTCGGTTTCGACTATTGAGCGTTGATTTCCGATGGAACGGCTCGTGGACATGTACAATTCGAGCCACTCTTATTACAATTGGAAAAGCGAGGAGTAGCATCGGGATCACCTCCCGTGGACCAATTGGATCAATCATGGATATAGGAGTGGCAATCGGGACCCCAACCGTCAAGGGATTAATTGCGCGAGGTTTGAGCAAATGTATAATGCTATCAGTAGCCTAGATGATGTATTTAGGCGAGAATGAAAGGCAAATCGCACGAAACATATCCCTTGCCCAGTTCCCAAAGGGTGATGTGGTTGATTTGCAAACAGTTTACTCCCGGAAAGTGGAAACGCATGTTGTTCATGACAATTCTTCTTCTTCTTCTTCGAGGAAATGTTGTTCATGACAATTGGCAATCAAATGTTGATTCTTTTGAAGAAAGAAGGGAAAAAACAGATCGTTGCAAGCATGCGGTTTGAACTTTGAACAGCGTTAGGCGAAGGCGCGAAGCTATTTCACTGAATTTGATTGATACGATCGACTAACAGTTTTGAGTATGTGGTTGACGGTTGAACTAGATCTGCACAAAACAAATTACTAATTAAGGGTATATACAGTGGTACAGATAACTACTGCTTATAGTATTATTCTATATCATCTATAGACAACACTAAAAACATCTTCTGTAGTATGTTGTTTATAAGTTGTATATAATTGTTTGTCTCTAACATATAGACAATATTGATATAATATCACATAGCTAACCCACTATAGTCGACTTTCCCCTTCCCGTAAAGTGGATCTGCCCTCTCCCGCTCAATAACACAGATATTATCGTATCGCAAGCTGCAAGCGCTAAAAGCGAAGTGCCCAGCACTAACGCTATAAGAAAACCGATGCTACGGACGGCTGTCCGAAGTGCATGCAATGACAGGCTCGGATAGGATAGGATTGTGCGCGCCGGGCCTTGTCTATAACATGCTATTTTCTTACGTTTCGACCGTCTATAGAATTACAGTCGACCTCCTTCTCTCTCCTTTTTTCTCTTTTATCCACCTTAGCAAAATTCCTATGTGATATCTCTTATAGACATCTTATATCACCCTATTATATATGTCCTAAAGTGGAAAATTAACAGTTACTGTATACCTCAAGGACTTTGATTTCTTTCGAAAGTGACTATGTTTTTTCTTAAGTCAAAAGTGGCCATGCTGTCAAGTGCAAATTTAAAAATTAAGATTGCTACCCAAATTCGTCCAAGTGTTGCCATGTGCGGCATTCTTCTTTCGTCCACACAAGGAAATCATTGTTTGGCTTCGTAGCCTTCAACTTCCTGAATAAAACATAAGGTGCCACCTAAATCAACCCCTCTTAAACATAGAGGGTGTAGTTCTTTTTAGCTATGTCTTATGATTTATTTTGCCTCTAGCGCGAGTATTTGTGTGAACGAATTGAATGTCGATAAGTCGCTTCAAAAAAAACTGTCTCGATAAGTTTTTTTGAAACGACAGTAAGAAACTGTTTTATTTATTTGTTAAAGAGAAATTATAAACTAAAAAG
Organism: Dendrocalamus latiflorus; assembly: GCA_017311315.1. Classification (NCBI taxonomy): domain Eukaryota; kingdom Viridiplantae; phylum Streptophyta; class Magnoliopsida; order Poales; family Poaceae; genus Dendrocalamus; species Dendrocalamus latiflorus. The sequence continues at coordinate 21,825,972 of CM029619.1, read as the reverse complement.
AAATCATCTAGAATAACACAATCGGTAAAAACAATACGACACCTGAAGTGAAAAGTAACGTACATAGAGCAAGAAATGACTAGCTCATGGAAGGAGGTGTCAACGACCAAAGAACTAGCGGAGGATTGGTTTTTGTATAATCGATATATTAACTTTTAAAAAGCAAATTAACCAACACCGCAACACGTAGTTTAAATATGCTGATAATGTGAGTCGTACGTATACAAGTACGAGGATTGCTTGCTGCAATAACAAACCTTGGCTCGATGTACAGCTTCTATAACTTTTTCCCCTCCAATTTTTAGTAGACACAGCCATCTGTGATACTTATTTATCAAAATGCGGTCAACCATTTTTACACATTTACACGTCGAAAAATATAGGTCTACTTGCAATCGTGCATACGGTAGGCAACTATGAAATAGGATCCCATGGAAGGCAGTACAAAGGAGGTACCTATCCTCCATTAATTACTCTCTGTAACACGCTTGAATTTTTTTCTGAGCAACAGCAGTGGCAGTACGTGGCAACTGGCTTCCACAAGGCACAACAACCCTCTGAGCCCTCCGTACTTGCACTGCACGTAGGCCCCACCGCCTCCCTGTTCTCGAAAGATTACGAGGCAAGCCCTCTGATGTTTGAAGTCTGAACATTAGCTGTGAGTTTGTGACCCGTGAACAGACACGCGGCCAATATCTACTGTAGTTACATTTACTAGTGGACAAATCCTTCACTACTCTCTAGTCGTCAAGATAGGGCATGCATACTGTTATGAAATCGACAGCACGAAAAACAAGTTAACCCCAATCATTGTAAATGAAGAAAAAATTACAATAAAATTATATATAGGAAAATAACTTTACCTATCTATTACTTGTTGCATACGAGTAAAATCGTGGTTGCTCCTAAGTAAGGAATTAAAATATAGGTGGTGATCATTTGGGTTTTTTTTGTGGCTTGTGGCTGAAAAAATACTGTAGCTGACAGAGCCTTATTTAGCATAATTAAATTTAAAAAATTAAAAAATATATATAATAGGTTAGCCCATTACGTATAACACAAACAAATACGGGAAAAAAGAACTAGCAAAAAAGCTCAACAAAAAGCCAAAAGTTCAGAAAAGGACGAAATTTATGAATAGTGAAAGAAAAGTCGGAAGCTAAAAGCTGAAGCCAAAACGATCACAGCCTTACCTTGCTCCACTTTGGTACAATCACAATCAAAATCCAGTTAGACCTAGTCATGTGTGTCGCCATAGAGATTAATTCTAAGTTTATGTTGTGTATAAAGTACAAATGAAACTTATGTGGCAACTAGTGAAGTACTTACCCTTGGTTGAAGGGTACCATGATGTACTCCTTGTTCACTGTGAGCAATCAATCCGCTCGTTATATAATCTTAGACAAAGGATACATTATCGTTGATGGATTGCTCAGAGACCAAGTGTGGATCGAGAAAACCCACCAGTTCTTGCCGTCGTCGGACTTGTTGGATCATGTATCTATAGATAAGCAAAGAGTAATGACATTTATCGGTATGACGTGAATGTAGAACTTCATTGTACAGTACACTCTCAATGGACAAAGAATCTTCTTAGCTTGGTAGGTGGTTCTCGGCAACACATTTCCCTTTGGAAGCATATCTACTAGGAGACCTAATAATACCGTGAAACTCTTGTCGGACCAATCATTGCTTGCCTTCAATTTCAGTAGTTCTAGAACAGATGACAATCTTGTGTATTATGGCTTTCAGCCCGGGAACAAAGTTTTCTCCGAGTCCTCCATCAAGCCCTCAAATTTACCAAACTCTCTTTCTCACTATAGTTCCCTTCTGTGTTATGTAGCATCTGATCCAGATTGTCATCTTGCGACCTATCCTCATCGAAAGCACAGTCCACAACCGGCATTTCGTTGTCTCCCTCGACAATGTCATAGCTACCTTTTTGTGTAATCTTCTCTTCACTGTGACTGGTCCAACATTTGTACCCCTTTCTGAAACCCCTTTGAAATAAGTGAGATTCGATCTGCGCTGAGTTGCTAAACATCTTTAGATTATCACAATCAATGCATGAACAATACATTTATTCCACCCCCTTCTTTAACATATCCAGCTAGGCCACTCTTCTAAAAACACACATGCCATTAATGTACTGTTCACTCACATGGTTCTCTACGTACATCCAACTTCGGTCCATCTACGGTACATATGTAACAAATGGGTGTCAAATTAGATTATTAGCACTACTATAGCAAATTAGACTAGCTACTTAATTACACACATCTATATTAGGTAGCTAGCTAGCTAGCCACATATTCATGAAACAATAATATTAAAGTAAACTAGGAGTACTTACCCATTTCTGAAATTGATCAAAGTACCATTATCTTTCTAAATAAAAACCTAGCTATCATTTCTTTCTATTACAAGGCATATAAGTTATTAGAAACAATTGAGTACTAACCTTTGATCACCAAGAAGATGTATATAGATCTACAAGCGATATGTTTTCACCAAACTCCCCAAAGCCAGCTGCCTTACTCCACCGATGCAGTGCAATGAAGACAAATCTGTGTCGAGACCACGCACGCCTGTTATTTAATAGCACAGATTGTTCCAGACGATTCCAACCATAAACCGTCTGTGATATGTTCGTATTAATAACCATATATGAATTATCATAGACTGTTATTCATACAAACCATCTGCGATGTCCGCAATATCACAGACGGTTTATTATAAGAAACCGTTTGTGATGTCCACAATATCAGAGACGATTTTTTATACGAACCGTCTGTGATGTCGTAACTTTCACAGACGGTTATTAACACGAACCATCTATGATGTCTCAATTATCATAGACGGTCCGTGTTCACAAATAGTTATTAACACAAACCGTCTATGATAACTGAGACATCACAGATGGTTCGTGTTAATAACCGTCTGTGAAAGTTGCGGACATTACAGACGGTTCGTATAAAAAATTGTCTCTGATATTGTGGACATCACAAACGGTTTCTTATAATAAACCGTCTGTGATATTGCGGACATCACAGACGGTTTGTATAAATAATCGTCTATGATAATTCACAAACGGTTATTAATACGAATCGTCTGTGATTTCACATATGGTTGTTAACACGAACCATCTGTGATGTCTCAAGCGCAGATAGTTTAAGCACGAACTATCTGTGAAAGTTCACAGATAGTTTAAGAACAGACGGTTCCTTATGAACCATCTGTGATGTAGCCATCCAGTATAGCCTCTTTTGTAGTAGTATCACTTGAAGCAAAAAGACGACAAAGTATAGAGATATAATTTACAACATATATCAGAGTTCATTAATATTCCTTTCCATACATACAAAGAATAAAGTAATTACAATTAAGTTCATTGCATACACATTTACACTTAACCGAATATTCTGGAGTAACTTGCAGTTTTAATTGTGAAAAAGACAATAACAAGATACCGAAAAAGGTCAAACAAAAAAGTAATTGAAAACTAGATTGCCATTAGAACCCTTGTTAGGTTATCGAAATGGGCATTTCCCTCATCGAGATACCAGATCGTTCGATGCCAATCAGCATCTCTCGCAGCCGTAGAGTTTCATCATCCAGTGTTATAAACAAATATGAATCTATTCCAAATTCATTGCCAGTCAACCCATACCCAAAATCAACCCTCCACTGTATAGTGAAAATCACCCACAACATAGTCACGACATAAAGGGAAATGGATAAGGCCAAGGGAGACCAACCAGAGGGAGAGAGAGTTCATTTTCACCCAAACCGTAGCTAGCCATCAGCACAGCCAAACCACAGCAACAAGCCACATTCCACCAAATCCAACCCTTTTCCCCCAACCGGGAGGGACCCAAGGAAGAGAAGGAGGAGGAATAAGTGAAGAAGAAGGGGACAGCAACCCTAGAAGGAGGCGACAACCGAACTGAGTGCCAGCCAACTAGTGAACAACCGAGCCAAGCACAAGCCCCTGAGAAGACTAAACAGTGGCTCTACCCACATGAAGCCCGACATCATCTAACAAGGTAGCACAACAATCCATTTTCGATCTTTTCCATCACCATCACGGGTATACACACGCCTCATCACATTCACAAGAACCTCACGGAAGCCATAGCATCCATGCAAGTAAACTAGCTCGGTAGGCACCTGTCGAGCTTAGTAGGTCCAAGGAGGGGGCTAAATTTGCAAAACGGCATTCAGGGGCCAAATTTGAAAAAAGATGGCTACAATGATATTTGTGTGAACAAATCTTATTTAAACCTGACTGCCATGCAACAGTTAGGGTTCATTTTCGAATATAAATTTAAACAATTCTTATTTTTGGAAATAAGTTGTGGATGGGTTTATTTTAAAATGTGTTGTAAAAATGTTTACTTAATAAGAAAAATTCTCATAGTTGTGATGCACTGCACCGTACTTTCTTAATCAATTAATACTATGGTCTACCTCTCATGGACACATTTTATTGCCAACATTTGCCTAAGCTATGTGAACATTTAATATCTTGGTCACTAGACGTGTAGTAGCCAACCAAACAAGACTAAATGTTGGATCTATGTCTTTACACGAATGATGTTAGAAAGAAAAGGACTATCAAAACGAAGAGTTAAGTGGAAATTTCGTTTACATGAGCTTTTTTTAGACTACCATGTCAAGCCTATAAGTCTCCCTAACTCCTTTCTATACTCGTCCAATATCACAAAACAACATAAATCATGTGATGACTGAAATGCTTGTGAACATTAATGTTGATCATTAATTAATTAGTTGCCAACATAATTATTAATTAGGTCTCATCAAATTGGGTTGGACTGATCGAGTTTTTGGTGCACGACTAATAACAGTACGTGCATTACTTATTACTACTACACTCATTAGCTCGATCGCTTTAGCCACACGTACTGAAAAGTTCCTTTTACTTACTTCAGTCGGATGCATGCATTACGCATTTGTACAGCAAGCAAAAGGAGCCAGATTTAGCGAATTTTTTGTACGGATAATCCATTTTTTATTCGAAATTACATAAATATACCCGCGGGAAAATTTTTTACAAAAATAGGCTCCAGTCGCCTAATGGTTGGGCGACTGGAGGCGTTCGCCCAACCACACGGCGACATTTAATGAATCTACTAACCGTTGGGCGATTAATTGCAGTCGCCCCACGGTTGGGCGACTTCCATCCAGTCGCCCAACCGTTAGGCGACTGCATTTCAGTCGCTCAACGGTTCGGCGACTTGTAGTGAGATATATACCGCGCTCGGCCAGGCCGAGCGCGGTCCTGTGTCGTTCGGCCGCCGTCGCAGAGAAGAGAGGGAGAGGAGGAGAAGAGGAGGGGAAGAGAAGGAGAGGGAGAGGAGGAGAAGAGAAGGAGAGGGAGAGGAGGAGAAGAGGAGGGGGAGTGCGCGATTTTCAGGTAATTTTTCGTGTTATATTTTTTGTTAGTGTAGAAAATTAGTTTAGAAAATGTAGTGTAGAAAATTAGTTTAGAAAATTAGTTTAGAAAATGTAGTGTAGAGAATTAGTTTAGAGAATTAGTTTAGAAAATTAGTTTAGAAAATGTAGTGTAGAAAATTAGTTTAGAAATATTGTTTAGAAAATTAGTTTAGAAAATGTAGTGTAGAAAATTAGTTTACAAATTTAGTTTAGAAAATTCGTTTAGAAAATGTAGTGTAGAAAATTAGTTTACAAATTTAGTTTAGAAAATGTAGTTTCAAAATTTAGTTTAGAAATTAAATATAGAAATATAATTTAGACATTTAATTTTCAAATTTTGTGTACTAAATGTAGTTTACAAATAAAGTTTAGAAAATTTAGTTTATAAATTTTGTGTACCATTTATTGTACAAATTTAGATGTAGAAAGTATAATGTACAAGTTTAGATGTAGAAATTTAGATGTACCAAGTTTAATGTACAGTCTTAGATGTATAAAATTTAGTGTTGAAATTATTGTACAAATTTAGATGCAGAAAATTGAATGTTGAAAGTATTGTACAAATTTTGCAGGTATGACTCGTGCTGGACGTGACTCGGAGTGGCGGTTCGCGCTGTTGGACGAGCACGTGGACCGCTCTCATCGCGCTTCCCATCTAGTGCCGCCACCGGGGAGCACGGACGAGCCGCCTCAGTTGGGAGTGGTCCGGACACGGACACCTCGCGTGGCCTGGGGACTCGACCCTCGTTGGACTGCCAGGTGAGCACTATTCCAGCGTTTAGTGCGACCGCTAGTTCGTTCCGTGCTGACCTTCACTTTGTTTGCAGGCTGCGGGATGCCGGGCTACTCCCTCTTGCCCGGATGGTGCAGGCCACAGAGGAGGATGGAGCCGCTGGCGGGGACGAGGGCGGGGACGAGGCGGGCGGGGATCGATCACGACGATTTCCGTTCGACCGTTCCCTACTGACGGCTTTGGTGGACCGTTGGCGGCCCGAGACGCACACTTTCCACCTCCCATTCGGGGAGATGACGCCGACCTTGCAGGATGTGTCCCTGCTTCTTGGGCTTCCGATCGCGGGAGACGCTGCCTTCCTACCGGAGGCCCCGGCCGACTGGCGCGCTGACCTGCTCGGCAGATTCGAGGGTGTCGTTCCACCGGCCGCTGACCACCACGTGTTCGGAGAGGCGCAGACCCATGGGCCGACACTGAGGTGGCTCAGACAGTACCGGGTACGTGGTATATAAAATCGATCGTATCTTCGAAGCTCTTTTTTGTGGTATTACGTACTAATAACAACTTTTTTGCATTCAGGTGGAGCGCATGGTTCCGCAGGCAGACGATCAGCAGGTCTCGCGGCACCTGGAGGCGTACGTGCTGTGGCTGTTTGGTTGGGTGCTTTTCACCACCAGCCACGGCAACTCGGTGGATGCGCGCCTTATCGCTTATGCGAGGGCGATCGCTGACGGCGAGCCCCACCAGGTCAGCTGGGGATCGGCCGTACTTGCCGCGACGTACCGCGCGCTGTGCGATGCGTGCACGAGGGTCAAGCCGAACTCGATCCTCACGGGTTGTCCCCTGCTACTACAGTTGTGGTCGTTCGAGCGCTTAAGCGTCGGACGACCTGTGCTAGACGACGTGGGTCCGTACGGGCCCGAGATGTATCCGGGGGGAGAAGTCGATCGGCCGACGATGGGTTCTATGTGGTGCCGTCGCCGAGTAAGTTTTATCACAGTTAACTATTTCTTTCTTATTGACGATCGTCATTGTAAACAACTTGTCTTTCTTGCAGGTACAGTTCGCGCACGTGCAGGTCACGCGGGCGTACCGAGTCTTTGTGGAGCAGCTCGACCGCATCACAGCCGACGACGTGCGCTGGGAGCCGTACGCTGATACGGTAGTGCAGGCCCGTGCTCCTGGCGGTCTGTCTTCACTTTGCTGGCGTGACCGGGCTTTCTGGCTCACCCGCCGGAAGCTCGTGTACCTCATCTACGTGGAGGACTACGCACCCCAGCGGGTGATGCGGCAGTTCGGGCTATGGCAGCCGGTTCCTGTACCAGTCGGACCATCGCTTCCGCGGCACGTGCACGGGTGAGTGTACGTTTGTGCTAAATATGTACATACTTACTACTGCGTTCGCAAGTATCTCACATTACGTAATGGTTTTATACGCAGGCACAGCGGGAAGGGAGTGAAAAGAGGCACGGACTGGTCGGTGAGAATGCAGCCCTGGGTCGAGCAGTGGCAGGATGCGCTCGACGACCGCGTGGACGAGGACCGACCGTACGACAGCAGGGAGTACTCGGAGTACCTGCGCTGGTACCAGCCGCAGACCCGTATCAGGCTCGTATATGTGGTAGACCCGCCTGCCACACACGTCGCCGCTCCGACGGACACGTACCCCGCGCACTTCGCGCACGACGCTCACCTCGCGGTACGTTACATGTCATTTCAAAGATTCCCAAATGGTAATGTCGTTTCCATAATCGACCATTTTATGTCTTTGTGTCCAGGCTGACGTCGGTTCTGACCTATACGCCGAGTCTGGCACAGTACTGGAGAGGCTCGCCAGTGGTGCGCAGCTGACCCATGAGGAGGGCCTCAGCTTTGCGCGTCGGGTGCACGAGGGGTGTAGACGTATCGTTAGCCTACTGTCCTGCACGAGGCTACCGGCGGTCTCCACGCCCCCCGCTACGACTGCTCGTCCACCAGTGCCACCTCCACCTGTGCCACCTCCACCAGCGTGGCACTACTATGGTGCACCTACGTGGACACGTCCTCCACCACCTCACCCGGAGCAGCCAGGGGGTTCAGCCTGGGCAGGGCCTCCTACACCGGTTCACTTCACGCCTCCTACGCAGACCCCTGTCTTCCCCACGCAGGGGGTGTACGCCTCCTCCATGGCGCCAGCTACGGGTACACATAGGGTCTTATACCGTGTTTATCCGAAGACGACATGCAACGCACTAACGATATTAATATTGCAGGTACTTACCAGCACGGCGTCTCCCCAGGCCAGGAGGATGTGGACCAGTTTTTCGCGCCGTCGCCCGACGTCGCACCGCAGGTTCTTTCTGCCAGTGCCCTCCCCGGTGCACCGGAGATTACACAGCCAGAGGTGCAGCTGACTCCACCAGCGCAGGGGCGGGATAGACACCCTCCTCCTCGTTTTACCTTTTCGGATCGTCCTAATCCGTTGCACCGGAGGAGGGCCAAGCGAGGCCGTATGGGAGGACGCGGGCGCGGTGACGGGGCACAGCAGGGTGACCAGTGAGGCGTGCTGCAGATGCTATATATGTTATGCATGTAATGAAAATACATGCGCCATGTTACTCACAGTTATATTATGAAGTTTATTTATATTTACATAAGTCTATCATCTCTTTCCGCATATAAACTATCTCACTTAACAGTGTATGTATCGATCGTTCTCTACTCAATCTTTCAAAAAAAAAAAATTAAAAAACTTTTTACACACCTACAATATACAATGAACATAAACTTTTATTACAACTTCACCGTATTTTTTACCGGTTCAACGTTACAAAATTCACAAATTCTAAAACAATCACGGGGGCTACCTGAAGTCGCCTAACGGGATGGCGACTGCATGGCAGTCGCCTAACGGTATGGCGACTGCATGCCAGTCGCCATACGGAAGAGCGATTTAATGCAATCGCTCTACTGTGCAGCGAGATATATTGTGTCGCCGTGTGGTTGGGCGAACGCCTCCAGTCGCCCAACCATTAGGCGACTGGAGCCTATTTTTGTAAAAAATTTTCCCGCGGGTATATTTATGTAATTTCGAATAAAAAATGGATTATCCGTACAAAAAATTCCAGATTTAGCTACCTCAGCCAAATCCCATGATTAGGGTTGGTTCGAACTAATTGAGACTATCCAAGTAATATATCAAGCATCGACTCATGAACACCATGGTGGACTGCGGCCAAAATTTTCATTTCAAATATTTCTTCTAAAATATCATCATTAGAGTATCTTCTAAATATTTTTCAGTTGAACTCAGCCATACGAACCATATTCTTACTTGCATGATGTGGTTGTCCAACCTGTATGGGGTTCATAATGTGATTTATGAATACTTTCCTAAAAAGCATTTTCATACTAAATTAGGCACTAAATTTGCACCATATATTATTACCCTCACCATATATTTGGTCCTTACTTTTCAGACATGCATTTGGACAGACAGAGCCTATGGGATTTAAAATGTGGTGCTCATTTGGGCTTTTAATCCTGAGCTTCTGGTATTTTTCGCACTGTAGTAGTTTTTGTACTATAGCTGCTAATAGCCTTTTCAGTGTTTTTATTTTTTTTAAAAAAATAAAAACAATTATATCATCATGAACAATAAAAAAATAAAGGAAAAAAGAAAAGAAAAGAAAAATCCCAAAATATCATATCACCAGAAAAAGACGAAAGTTAGAAGTTAGAAACCAGAACGAGAAGCTCAAATGAGCATGATAAAGGAAGTAGTACAATTCTTGTAATAAAGGATCACGAACAGAAGTTACAAGAGTAAAGACATCGGTAGTTTCCCTCTTGTGACCCCATCTCTATGTCTCACTTGTCATCTGAAAATCGTCATACTTGATCCTGCAAAACATGTGAGTCTAGTCCTTGACCAATCTTTTAGTCTTCACAACAATGCTAGCTTTACTGCTCACATGAGATAAATTGCAAAGCATCATCTACATTTTTTTGAATGAACATCTAATTATATTTACACAAAGGAAAAGGAAAATCCACAACATTACCAAGCTACTAGTTCCATGGTGAGTTGGCAGCCAACCACACCAAAAGAGTGGAAGCAATGTGGATGCGGCACGCAGGCAGGTACTCCCTTTCACTGCAACCGTGCCACTTTGTACTGCATCTGCAATTCTGCATGAATTTCTGTTTCTACTTTCTACCATCAACAATAGCTGTGACTTGTTGGCCCTACATGCACGTGACCTCTCTGCAGTCTGCATGCTCTTCCCATCCCTTGTCTTCCCAATGCCAGTGCCATGCAATTCTGCTCTCTTCTGCTCTCTCCATGCCTGCTGGCTGCTGCTACCTCTGATTCCTGCCTCTGCCAAAACCTGTGAGGCGAGGCACCCATTGGATTGGAGGAGGTGCTGTGAGTGACCACCCTAGCCGTCCATCCTCCAATGGGCGTACCAGATGGAGGCAGGTGAAGGGGGGCCTCCATGCACTTGATGCCTGCTTGGTGCAAACATGGGGACTAGCCTCAAAATTCTTGCAAGTCTATTGGGAGCTAGTGATAAAGTCTCTTCAGATCAGTACCTGCTAGTACCTTTCAGCTGTCCTGGCTTGTGTTGAAAAGATAAATCCCATGGCCCATTTGGTGAGCTGCAAGCCTGCAAAAGTTTTGCTGTCAGATATTGTAAACTCTGCATCTGGGTCGGGACTCGTCTTTTACCTGTGCTTGCATATGACAATTGCACAACTACGTTGTTCAGCTACTTCCTTTGATATGAATAAAGACCAAGTATCTGTACAGTATGCATTTTCTTCTACTGTGTGGCCAAATCCTGAGGTGATAAATACTTTTTTCCGCTTACAAGAACTGCACAATGTGCATTTCAGGTTCCTGTTGGCTCTGCTGCTCGATCTGAACTTGCGTGCCAATGCTGTTGTTGGAATTCATCTTCATTGGCTTGACTTTCAAGTGTAAAATAAAATGTTGAACTAGCTAGTCAGTGTTCGTAAATAAAAAAAAACAATCACTTGGCAACCGACGTGCACAGCTCCACTCCGGTACTCTCAAATAACATACAAGCAGAATCGCAACAAGTTTTTGTTTTAGTTTCTCTAATATCTCAATGAACAAAAATCCAAAGCATTCTGTGCTGTTCATGTGCCCTAGCCAAGTAACGACCAGAACTATACCCGAATGTGAGGTTATTTAGATTGCATCGACCTTTACCAGTTACCAGACAAATACAATTGTCCGTAGGCTATTATCTGAACAATGGCAACTTAGTAAGATTCCTGAACAATGACAAAAATATCACAATAAACAGTGGACAATTGAATTCGTTGCATCTAACATAAACAGGATAGCAAAAATTAGTAACTAAGGATGTATTTCCTCCTGAACATGTCCAGTATTCGGTCAATGGATACAACAGTCATCAGAAAAGGAGGCTTTTACATAATGTTGGTTACTTGGCAGTTCATTTGCCCTAAGAACTGCTCCAGAAGATTCATGATTTCATATCCTAAATTAAAGGCTCTCTACTTGCTGTATGTACTTTCTTGGTCTCCCAGCATCTTTCTACGCACCGCAAAAAACAGTTTTGGCTTACTGCACCACTGCATAGCCTGATGACATCCCACGCTACCCTCGTCACGCCGCCATGCCTCGATTCCGCCTCTTGGAATGTTCTTCCGGATGCCTCAGAGGGATGAGGGAGCTCCCACCATTTCTCAATCTTAAGCTCAGTGATATCCACTACACAAATGCGGCTCTCTGTCAGGCTCTTCCCTTTGTCAGCCGCCCTTGCGAATCTCTCAATTTTCTAGCTCTCACGTCAAATGGAGTGCTTACATAGGATGGAACACGGTTGTTTTGGTGTTGCGTACCACGCAGCGTTTTCTGTTTTATCTTGCTCCTTAAATAGTGAACTTACATGCAGGATTAAAGAAAAAATTAGTGAAGTCCATTAAGACCACCACCATGCACGCTATAACTACAATGGAAAACCTCCACCATGCATGCTATAACTCTAATGGAAAACCTCCACCATGCATACTATAACTCCAATGCAAAACGCTTGAGAGCTAACAATTCTAATGCAGAAAATAAATGGTCCTAATGCAGAAAATAAAGAGTTAGGCACATGATTAAATGATCATGCTAACAATTCTCCCCCTAATCCTGCTGCCGTGTGACGACCTCAATGATGCCCGCCTTCTTGCGAAGTTCATGAAACCTGATGCGCTCGAGTGGCAATTAAATGAAGCTCGTCAGAGTCGAGCTCCACCGGCTTCGAAGTGGCGAAGATGTTGGCCATGCTTCTATAGCGCCGTGGAGCCCCGTGATCGTCGTCGACGTCGGGTTCAGCAGTTGGAGGCGATACGAACTCGATGGCGGGTTCCGGAGTGCGTGGTGAAGCAGGGTCGTTGGGAGCCGCCGTCTCCAAGTATTCTGGTGTTGCTGCCTGGCCTCCCGGCGCCATGCTGGACCTCGTAGTGGACGGTGAACGAATCGCCCAAGGAGGCCGCAACAGACTCTCCTGAAGCCGCCCAATCCCACTTCGCCGCTTCATCGAACACGGCGTCGCGAGTGACACAAACACGCCGGGACGCCGGGTCGTAAGCGCGATATGCCTTGGCTCCCAGTTCATAGCCGAGGAACACCATGGCCTTACTTCGGTCATCGAGTTTTTTCAAATGCGGTCTCACGTCCTTGACGTAAACAATGCACCTGAACGTCTTGAAGTAATGCACGGTAGGTATTCGACCGTGCCATGCCTCATACGGGGTCTTGTTGCGAACACTCTTCGTCGGCGAATGGTTCAGGATGAAGACGGCAGTGGACACCGCCTCGCCCCAGAACTCCCCCGGCATGTCCTTCGCCTTCATCATGCAGCGCGCCGTGGCCACAATCGTCTGGTTGCGGCGTTCGACTACGCCGTTCTGCTGAGGGGAGTACGGCGCCGTGCGGTGCCGCTGGACACCCTTGTTGGCGCAGTACAGACCAAACTCCATGGAGGAGAATCCCCCTCCTCGGTCCGTGCGAAGTACACGTAGCTTGCGACCGGTCTCGACCTCGACGCCGGCCTTGAAGCGCTTGATGGTTGCAGGAGCATCACTCTTCACCGCCAGCAGAAAGAGCCACATGTAGCGGGTTAGATCATCGATCAACAACATAAAGTACCTCTTGCCACCATGGGTTGCCGGCGTGATGGGCCCGCATATATCGCCGTGGACGAGATCGAGGCGTTCCGACGCGCGGTACGCCGTCACGGCAGGGAACGGCGGTCTCTTCTGCTTGCCGATCAGGCAACTGTCGCAAACCTGATTTATGCGCTCAAGCTCCGGTAGGCCTCACGCCATCCCGCGCCGAGCGAGCATGCGAAGCGAATCGAAGTTGAGGTGGCCGAAACGCGCATGCCATGTCCAGGCCTCCTCCTTGCCCCTCGCCGCGAGGCAAATGGGCCGTGCAATGTTGATGTTGAGCACATAGAGACGTCCGGCGCTCCGCCGAACCCGGCATAACAGCCAGTGTTGAGGGTCGCGCAGTGTGAGGATGCCATTCTCGATCTTCGTCTTGCAGCGAGATTCGTCCAGCTGGCCGAGGCTGACGATGTTGCTGCGGAGGCGCAGGATGTAGTAGACGCCGGTGAGCGTGCAGTGATCGCCGTTCTTGCAGGCGAAGAGCACAGTGCCGCACCCCTCGATGCGGACTCGCGAGGCGTCGCTGAACTTGACGGAACCGCGCACGCTGGTGTCGAGTTCGGAGAATGCGTTCTGTGCGCCCGTCATATGATTCGATGCGCCAGTGTCTAGGATCCATTTTGGATCGACTGGTTCTCCCACGTCGCAGAGAGTGACAAGGGCGCGCTCCTCGTTTATAACGAGTTCAGCGCCTGCTGATTCGATGTTGATGGCGGGAGAGAGGTCACAGACCTGAGCCATTAACAACGTGGGCTCATCTTCGCCCTCAGCCTGCTCTGGTTCGGCTTGGAGAAGATTCGCCTGAGCCAACCTCTCACGATCCCGCTTCGCCTTTCAGCAGTCCTTGGCCCAGTGGCCGAGTTTACCACAATAACGGCATTTGTCCTTAGAGATGTCGTGGCACGCGGCCTGGGATGGCCTAGACTTTGGTTCCTCGTCTCCCCCGTCACGCCCGCGGCTGTGCCGGCCGCACTGGCGTGAGCGTGATGTGTTCCCGCTGTTCGCCTTGGTGTTATACGACGACCATTCCCTCTCCGTGAGTAGAACCTGGTCTCCTTCCTCATCGTCTGACTCTCCACGGTCCTCGACAGCGTGGAGCCGGCCTGTGAGGTCCTCGATGGACAGAGTGCTGAGGTCAACCAAGGTTTCAATTGACAAGGCGATTTGGCGATACCTGCGGGGAACAACACGCAGTAGCTTGCGGACCACCTTCTCCTCCGACAACTCCTCCCCAAGGAGGCGAAGGTCGCTGACGACACCCTGGAGCCAGAGACTGAAGTCCTCCATGTGCTCGCCATTTTTGAATTGCATGGACTCAAATGTCTGGCGTAGCTTCTGCGCCTTGGATTCACGCACTCGATCCGCCCCAACCCTCATCACCTTGAGGGCGTCCCAGGCTTCTTTGGTGTTGTCCTTCTCGGCGAGCGGCCGGAGCATTTCCGGAGGCACCGCGCGCAGGATCGCCGAAAGAGCCTGGCGATCTTCCTGGTATGGCACATCACCGGTGTCGACGGCGTCCCACAGGCCTTGAGCCTGCAGGTTGACTCGCATCAACACCGCCCAATCGGAGTAATTTGAGCGTGTGAGCGTGGGGTAGGAGATGGAGCCACTACTCTCCTTCACGACCCGCTGGACAACGAGTTCACGCTGGCCGCCATTGCGTCGTTGCGGGCGGTGCGTCGGTGGGGACGGAGAGCATCCACGGCTGTGTCGTTGCGGTGTACGGGAGTGGCCTACGGCAAGGGCGGGAGCCGACATTGTGCTCTGATACCAATTGTCAGCCGCCCTTGCGAATCTCTCAATTTTCTAGCTCTCGCGTCAAATGGAGTGCATACACAGGATGGAACACGGTTGTTTTGGTGTTGCGTACCACGCAGCGTTTTCTGTTTTATCTTGCTCCTTAAATAGTGAACTTACATGCAGGATTAAAGAAAAAAATTAGTGAAGGCCATTAAGACCACCACCATGCACGCTATAACTACAATGGAAAACCTCCACCATGCATGCTATAACTCTAATGGAAAACCTCCACCATGCATGCGATAACTCCAATGCAAAACGCTTGAGAGCTAACAATTCTAATGCAGAAAATAAATGGTCCTAATGCAGAAAATAAAGAGTTAGGCACAGGATTAAATGATCATGCTAGCACCCTTGTGCCCTGCCCTCGACTTGGAAGATCTTACCGCTGCCAACTTCCTTCCCATCACTATGAATCAGCACAACAAGACGGCCAGGTTCAAACGAGAATGATCTTGTAAAAGGGCGGCTCAGAATGATGTTTTGAGTGAACTCTGCCTGTGATGTTGGCTCAGCACACCAGTCTGCTGCCCTTGGATATGCCTAGAACACTCATTAGTCTTGCAGGTGGCAAATAGCTCTCCTCGCCAGCATTTTCTGCGGAGTCACTAAGGTGGGAAGTAGTTGCTGTAGATGGCTTATCAGCATTCTCACGCTCAGATGGTACTCCTCTCTCTTTTGCGATACGAGCAAGCTTAGCTTTTCTATTGTTCAGCCTAGAATTTAAAGAAAAAGACTATTACAAGTAGCTATGGATTAATGCACAAAAGGAAGTACTGTAGTAACATATAAATTTGGCCTAAAAGTAGGTTACATTATGCAGGTACTGGTAAATCGCTAGGAAAAAGAAGGATAACGATAATTTCAGTGTTACCAATTCTTTAGTTGTGATGATGTAATCTCCAAGCCCTGAAAATTATGGTCGCATTTTCATGAATCAAACAGGCATATACAAGACCTAACAAAAGAATGTCCAAGTGAAGAGGCCTATACCTTGCCTGCTTAACTTCTCTGCCCGTGCCTGTAGTAAGGTGGCATTCTTATGCATCTCAGGCTCATCAATTAGAGCCTTCTCAATTTCATTTACTTGCTTATCATTCATAATGGTCCGCTTCCTTCTCTTATGTTGCCTCTCGTCATCTATGATGCATGGATATGGATACTGTTGTGGTTACAGACCAAACAGAGAGAGAGTGGTATGGTAGTGGAGAGTTAGGTGAGCAATGTTTGAGGCTCCCCTATGGCCTGGATGGCTTATATATATATTCACATGGGGAGTATTTTACAGTTATGTCCTTACACCCAAGTATCCATCTCAAGGGCATTTATGTCATTACACATGCCCTATTTTGGGCTTTACTACCTTCTAACAACCGCGACGCCTCACCTCCCGCCGGTTGATCTTCCACCGGTTGAACTTTCGCCGGTTTGGCCATTCCCAGCCAAAGGGGAGGTGGGTATATATATGCCGCTACCGCAGCATCGCCCTTCCGCATCCCTGGCTATTCGCTTTGTCGCTCTCTGCCTGGGAGCTCCGCGTTTCTGCATGTGATGATCTTGTTCTCACAAGTAGGCCTACTTTGGTTCATCTGCGTTCTTTGATTGCGTCGATTGGCGCTAATATCAAAGAATGTTGATGGATTGAAGGAGGCCTATTTATGAGAACAAGTCAAAACTTGTCGTAGATCAGCTGTCGCGCTCCTCGATTGTGGGGAGCGCAAACGGTTGGATCCCCACCGGTTGGGGCTGTGGGGTTGTCGCACAGACTTCGAAGTCAAGGTGGCCTCCGGCGTTGCTACGCGAGTTTGATCGGGGCAGGCTTCGGAGTCTTCGCGTGGACTGGAGATCGGAGGGCCACATGGTATCTTGCGGCTCAAGGACGGCACGTCTCTGGACTCCACCCGCCAGGGGCGGCCTATCAAGACGAAGTCGAATCTGCACCTGACCTCACTCCATGGATATTATTTGTGAAATGTTAATCACGTAAAGTAAAATATTTAGAATATTAGGAGCGGAATACGAAGCTGCCCCCCGTGTGCGAGGTCGAGTCGGAGCCCCGACTGGACCCCACGGACGTGGGGTCGGAGTAGGCGCCGGAGTCATCCCGCGAGCTCGAAGCTGAGGTGGTCTTCGGGTTCACCGCGTAGACTCGTAAAGGCGCAGCCAGGTGCCGCCTCGCGAGGTCGAAGCCGAAGTCGGAGCCAAAGTCGCTCCGTGGAGGCGGAGTCCATGCCGAAGTTGAAGTCAGAGTGACTGGTCAATGGCCTGCTGACATTGCATTGATGGCCCCGAGAATCGTGCCAACCACCAACGCGCAGCGGAAGGTGAGCCACGTCGTGCGACCTGCATTCATTCCCGAGGGAGCGGGCGCGTGGCAGGACACGATTGGCGCGTCGTGCGCTGTCAGACTGCCGCACGACCGCGGTCGTGCGTTCGTTTCTGACAGGGCGGTATGCGCATGGGCGGCTGTGCCACTTCGGCTTCCATCGGTTACGATTGCCAATCGTGGGGGAGGCGAGCGGTTCGTCTTCCGCCGGTTACGCTTACCGACAGTGTGGGAGGTAAAGGGGGCTTTAAATACCCCTTCTGGCACCGCGCCGGCGCTCTCCTCTCATACCTCCTGGTCCCTTGCTTTCTTGCACCCTGTGCTCTCGCCTTCTTTGCCATCGTGTTGCACCTATCGCCGTTTAGCTCTCGGAGAACAATGGCTCACGACGAAGAACGTGCTCAACGGGCCGACGGTAGCGCCTCATCCCAGCAGTTGCCGCCGATCGAGGTGGAGTACGTGCTAGAGGGGCGCGAGCCATCGGCGGTGGACAAGCGGTGGGTGGCAACGGAGAAATTGGAGGGTACCTGCTCCCGCGTCTTGGGCCCGACTCTCACGACGGAGGAGACGATCTGAACCCTGCTGCACGAAGGGAAGCTGTCGGACTGCCGCGAGGTGCGATTTCTCGCCAGCGACGAGACAGAACCACATCCGGGGAAGTAGGAGGCGATCGTCTTCGTCGCTTACTTTGAAGCCGGTCTTCGAATTCCGGCAGCCATGATCGTTGGTGCTGTCTTGCGGACCTTCGAGCTGGAGCTGGCGCAACTGACCCCGAACGCGATAGCTCGCCTTGCTGTCTACAGCTAGGCCCTGTGTACGGAGACGTGCTGGCCTAGCGCCTCGCTGTTTGAGTTCCTCCATGACGCGCGGTGCCAGCCGAAGAAGCTGGCTGGGGGAACATTTTCCAACTTCGGCAGTGTCAACTTCGTCCTGCGGTCGCAGTGCGGGAAGATTTTCCCTGCCAACTCGACCCGGACAAAGTGGGAACCGAACTGGATGAAATGGTGGTTCTACCACCGCGTGGCTAGCGGTAGTGGCCTTGAATGCACGGGCTGGCCAGTGTCGTTCAATACCTTGCCAAGCACACCGATCGACGATGAGGACAAGCGGAGGGCGCGGAGGCTTGTGGGGATCACCGTCCGCTTCAACATGCGTGACCTCGCCGAGGAGTTCGTCATGTATGGTGTGACACCACTTGCTGATGGGTGGCGCATCTAGCCTGGGGGCCTTCGGCGCGACGATGTCCGCTCGTTCGTGTCCTCGCTACCGAGGCCCTCCAACCCTCGTGTCTTGGGGTGTAGCCTCACTTTTTCCCCTTCTTATTCTTTTTTTTGAGCTGAGTCCGGTTCGTCTTGCCTGTAGGGTTTCTCTTGGGGGACGCGAAGCGTGCGGTGGCCATGTTCTTTGGGCCGTATGCGGCCAAGGAGCACAGCCTGCGCGAGGCTGCGACTGCGGAGGTGAAGCAAGGGCAGATAAACCTGGTGTGCGAGGCTCTGGGAATTCGCGCGCCAGAGCGCGCCACTCCGGCCCCGAGCCGGCCTCGCCTTCGTGACGACGACGGCAAGGGAAAAGGGCTGCCTTCTCGACGGAGGGCCCGATACTCCGCGGCCGCGTCTGGTCCGTCATCTGCCACTCCTGTCAGCTCTACCAGAGTTGACAGTGTGGCGAACGCCGACTTCGACTCGGCGAAGTATGCTAATTCAGACCTTGAGGCAGGCGCAGAGGACGAAGACGAGGGGTCCCTGGGCGGGACAAAGGACCAAGGGTGCAGCGCGGACGACCAGGAGGGGGAGGCGTCCTCGCCTGCGGCGGTTGCCGAGGGGGAGGATTCCTTGCCCCGGTCTCCAAAAGCTAAGCGGCCGCGTACACGATCGCCCTCTCCTTAGGAGAGGGGGTTCGCTGTGGTGACCAGGGTCAGGAGTCTGTTAGAGTCCGACTCCGACATAGAGGTCCCCTAGCCTGGTATCCCTGCGACTCCCTCTAAGGTTGCGGCGACCGGGGTCAGGAGCCTGTTGAAGTCAGACTCCGACACAGAGGCCCCGGCCCAGGGATCCGGATTCTTCAGGGGGCGCTGGTATTCCTGCGATTCCCTCTGATGCTGAGGGGACACCCCAGCGGAGCACGTCGGTTGATGCCGAAGGTAAGCTCCACTTCCTTCGCACAATCCTGCGGTGTGTCCGTAGGGCTCTAACCACTACGTCCCTTCGCAATGGCATGGTCCCCTGGGCGTGGACAATCTTCGGGGGACGGGGATGTTCCTTTGGGACCGACGCCCGGCGCCCTCGAAACTGTCATCACGGAGGCCACGCATCCGAGCTTAGCGGACTTCGTGCCTCGGCCAAAGGTGCTGGGGGCGTGGCGGGGGCCACGGATAGTGCGGTCGCGAACCTGGATCGCCAGGCATTGCTAACATGCGGGTCGAAGCTCCTGGGAGGCGCGCTAGAGGCCTCAGAGATGAGGGTGAGTACTCGACCTTTAGCGGTGTCGTCACTTAGGAGTTTGCTGACCGCTGTGTCATGCAGACCCTCGTCGTTGGCCGGGCGTTACAAGCAGCTCACGCCCGTGAGCGGGGGGCGCTAGAGGACCGGTTTCGCGTTGCCGAAGAGGCCCACTCTAGCAAGGACGACCGCATCCGACTCCTGGAGGCGGAGCGTGTGAAGGTGATTTCAGACGCCGAGGCGCTTGCGGCGACGGCGTAGCGAGCGGCCACCGAGGCGGCACGGCGAGCAACCGCCGAGGAGCGTGACGGCTTGCTCCAGCAAATCGCTGCACTGGAGGAGAAAGGCCGCCTTACTACGTCTCTTGGGGAGCGGGACCGGACTCTGGGCGATGCCTCGGTGGCGACGTGGGACGCGATGCTGGCTCTAGAGGGTGCCCTCGAAGACCTTGTCGCCGAAGTGCCACCCCGCTTTTTCGGCCCCGATGAGCTGTCATGGACGCTTCGTCGAATTATAGAGGCTTCCAACCTCGCTCTCAGTGCCGCCAAATCCTTTGGCAACCATTGCTCCTTCGTGACCTCACGCCTGGCCTTTGCACTGCTTCATCACCGAGGCTGCCGGCATGTCGACGGGCTGGCTGACCACGAGCTGGAGATGCCTGTCGGAGCTGGGATGATGTCAGGCACCGCGCGCTCCGTTCGTCCGGCTGTCCGAGCCTTCCATGAACGAATCTGGGACTACATCGGGGAGGCCGCGGCAAAGCTAGAGTTGTGATGGACCCTGCACGGCGAGGGGAACTTCGGCCAATGGCTCGACGAAGTTCCACAGCACGGCGGAGGCGGCGCCGCTGCCGTGGGGCCTGGCGCGAACCCACAGGTGTGATGCCGGGGTCCTGTTGTGTAGGCGCGCGTTGCCCTGTATGCGCCCCCTTTTATGAATAAAGTGGAAGTTGCCCTAGTGTTCTGACCGCGTGTATCGCTGTGCTCTGGGCAGCTACTTGATAAGGACCGGCTGCTAGTCTCTGACCTTGTGACCCGACGGCGTCTTCGGCATTGGTGGTAGGCCGAGGATTCGCTGAACTTCTGGGTAGCCCGGGCTTCCGCGGGCGAGACTCCAGCGCGGGTGTATGTTAAGGAGGAGCCAGTCGAGTAGCAGCTCTGAATACCCGAGGATGCTTGTGCATTAGGTCCTTACCGAACCCCCTTGTAAACATTCTTTGACGAATGTGAAAAGGACTTTGGTTGAAGTACGTGTCCCCGTCACTTTTCGCGATCGTGCTTGCCTTCGATCTATTCATAGGGCTTGGCATTCTATCCTTGCGCTTCGTAGCCGAGGTAGACGCGTGAGCGCTCCGTCCCCTACCCTTCGAAGCAGTGGCGGTGGAGCCGACGCATAGCCAAAGTAGACGCGTGAGCGCTCCGTCCCCTACCCTTCGAAGCGGTGGCAGCGGAGCCAGCGCCTAGCCAAAGTAGACGTGCGAGCGCTCCGTCCCGTACCCTTTGAAGCGGTGGCAGCGGAGCCAGCGCCTAGACAAAATAGACGTGCGAGCGCTCCGTCCCCTACCCTTCAAAGCAGTGGCAGCGGAGCTGGCGCCTAGCCAAAGTAGACGCGCGAGCGCACCATCCCCTACCCTTCAAAGCAGTGGCGATGGAGCTGGCGCCTAGCCAAAGTAGACGCGCGAGCACTCCGTCCCCTACCCTTCAAGGTGGTGGCAGCGGAGCTGGCACCTAGTCGGAGTAGACGCGCGAGCGCTCCGTCCCCTACCTTTCGAGGTGGTGGCAGCGGAGCTGGCGCCTAGTCGAAGTAGACGCGTGAGCACTCCGTCCCCTACCCTTCAAAGCGGTGGCGGTGGAGCCGACGCCTAGTCGAAGTAGACGCGTGAGCGCTCCGTCCCCTACCCTTCGAGGTGGTGGCAGCGGAGCTGGCGCCTAGTCGAAGTAGATGCGCGAGCACTCCGTCCCCTACCTTTCGAAGCGATGGCGGTGGAGCCGGCGTCTAGCCAAAGTAGACGCGCAAGCGCTCTATCCTCTACCCTTCAAAGCGGTGGTGAAGTGGTGGCAGCGGAGCTGGCACCTAGTCGGAGTAGACACACGAGCGTTCCGTCCCCTACCTTCCGAAGTGGTGGCAGCGAAACTGGCTCCTAGTCAAAGTAGACGCGTGAGCACTCCGTCCCCTACCCTTCGAAGCGATGGCGGTGGAGCCGGCGCCTAGCCAAAGTAGACGCGTGAGCGCTCCATCCCCTACCATTCAAAGTGGTGATGAAGTGGTGGCAGCGGAGCTGGCGTCTAGTCGGAGTAGACACACGAGCGCTCCGTCCCCCTACCTTCCGAAGTGGTGGCAGCGGAGCTGGCACCTAGTCGAAGTAGACGCGCGAGCACTCCGTCCCCTACCCTTCGAAGCGATGATGGCAGATATAGGGCAACGGCTGCCGCTCTCGTACTGAGCTTGGAGGAAATGAAGTCCTCCAGGTCCCCGCCGAGCGGGCGCATCCCATGGAGGCTAACCCGAGAGCGGAGCTCCTTCCCGGCGCAGTCTTCTTCATACAAGAAGCGAAGGAGCAGGGTGCGAGCACTGCCTGGTGTCCCATCACACATGCGTGTACAGGGACGACTTCCGCACTTTCTATCGTGAAGTGCGCGCAGGGATAACATTCGCGCATCTTATTTATACTCCGTAGAGCACGCGGAGGCGAGCCTCCGCTGCGTCTTATTTATACTCCGTAGAGTGCACACGGACAACATCCGCATCTTATTTATACTCTGTAGAGTGCATAGGGAAGCGAGCCTCCACTGCATCTTATTTATACTCCGTAGAGTGCGCAGGGACAACATCCGCGTCTTATTTATACTCCGTAGAGTGCGCGTGGAGGCGAGCCTTCGCTGCGTCTTATTTATACTCCGTAGAGTGCACACGGAGGCGAGCCTCCGTTGCGTCTTATTTATACTCCGTAGAGTGCACAGGGACAACATCTACGTCTTATTTATACTCCGTAGAGTGCACGCAGAGGCGTCCCCCCACGTATCTTATTTTATACTCACGGAGAGTGCGCACGTTTACCGCGTGTCTTTGTTTATACTCACGGAGAGTGCGCGTATTTACCACGTGTCTTTGTTTATACTCACGGAGAGTGCGCGTGTTTACTGCGTGTCTTTGTTTATACTCACGGAGAGTGTGCGCGTTTACCGCGTGTCTTTGTTTATATTCACGGAGAGTGCGTGTGTTTACCGCGTGTCCTTGTTTATACTCACGGAGAGTGTGCGGGGAGGCGAGCCTCCATGCGTCTTTGCACGAAATAAGACAATTTTCGCAAACGGTGGACTTTATTGATCTCCCATTTGCGCGGGTGAGCGATTACAAAAGATAGGATACTAACCACAAATCACTCGAGGATGGGAATAGCAGCGGCTGCTGTTGCTATAGCGGTGAGGTAGGGCACGCGGGGAGCCTCTGGTGCTGGAGCGACCCACGTGGAAGCCCGGCGGGGTGCTTCTGGGAGCCGTCGGGGGCCTTTGTGCTGTCGCGTCCGCCTTAGGAATCCCGATGGACCTCGCGGTGTGGGCCCCGGTACCAAGCTCTATGCGCCGGACGATGTCCTGGTCACCGTGGGTAGTGATGATACCCTGCGGGCCCAGGAGCTTCATGCATAGGAAGCCGTGGTGTGGGACTGCCCCGAAGGAATTGAGGGTTGGCCGCCCCAATATGGCGTTGTATGGGTACGGGATGTCGACGACGTCGAAGGTGACATCTTCGCTCCTTGCGTTGTCGTCCCTGCCAAAGGAGACCTGCAGGCATATCTGGCCCAACACCCTCAGCGGTTGACCTCCGAAGCCCTGTAATGG
Source organism: Dendrocalamus latiflorus (assembly GCA_017311315.1). Lineage (NCBI taxonomy): Eukaryota > Viridiplantae > Streptophyta > Magnoliopsida > Poales > Poaceae > Dendrocalamus > Dendrocalamus latiflorus. Next base: position 21,802,185 of record CM029619.1, on the reverse strand, counting down.
GATTCCCGAGGGGCCTAAGCGACTTCGAGGTATCCCCATTTGGTCAAAGGCTGCTGCGAACAAGATGTTCGCGGAGCTTCATCCATCGACTAGGACGCACTTAACGTCGCATCCCGCGATGGCGACCTGGATGACCAGGGGATCTTGGTGGGGGAACTCCACGCCCTCGGCTTCAGCGGGCGTGAAGGTAATTTTGTACTGCGCCCAGTTCGGTGGTGCCTGCGCCGGGTACGCTGCCACGTGGTGCAGCCTCCGCGCGTAGGCCTTCTTCTGCTGCGCCGAGGCGAACTCCAGCGAGGAGCCCCCGGAGATGACGTTTATAACTCGGCACTGGACTCCCTCTGGGGCTTAGATCCGTAGGGGGCCTTCCTGGGTTGCTGCACGTGGGCCTGAATCCACAAGGGGCCCTCCTGGGGCTGCAGCCCGTGATCTTGGAGCCGCATGGGGCCCTCCAGGGGTTGCTGGATGTGGGCCACGACGGGCGGCCGACCCTCGAGGGTTCTATCCCTGGCGACACTCTGTCGAAGCGCCGCGATGGTGGTGCATGCACGCGTGTTGTGGCTAGCTCGACCGTGCACCTCGCACCACTGGCCGTAGGGCTGGTCTTCCTGTTCCGTATGGGCCTATCGTCGCGGCCTCGGCCGTGCCCCCGCCCCCTGCCTCGGCGACCCCGGCCGCGTCCGACGGGGACGCTATCTTCGGAGCCGCCCTCAATGTCGAAGACGTAGCTGGCTCTCCGGGACTTGTGTTGGCCGCACTTGGGCTTGTCGCTTGACGAGTCCTTGTGCTGGGCGTCCTTGCGCTCGGGAGCATCCTTCGAGGACTCTTGCTTGCGCTTGCCCTTCGAGGAGCCTTCCTTCGGCGAATCTCCGTTCTTCGTCGAGCCCTCCGCCTGATTGGTGTCGGAGTCATCGCCTTGGCACCCTCGCACGTTGTCTAGTAGTTTGAGTCTCATCATGTGTTGATAGCTCAACCTCACTAGCTCTAGCTCATCTTGGCATGAGGCTTGCATTTGCGAATGTGTTTTGCAAATGGTTGAAGCTCATGTGGCAAATCCTTGTAACATGTGACTATACTTTGCAAATGTGTTTTGCAAAAGGTTGAAGTCCATGTACCTATTCCTTGTGACATGATCTAAGTTTGCAAATGTGTCTTGCAAAAGTTGTAGATCATGTATAATCCCTTGGCATGGTCTAAGATTGTTTATTGCTATTTCCTTTGGACATTAGACCATGGGAGTGACTCTTTTGGATCTCTTTTGATTTCTGCATTGATCTAATGTGTTTGAGATCATGCAAATAGATGGGTTGTGTAGCCCTTTGAATAAGCTTTCCATAGAGTCCAAGATCACTCAATTCCGACATCGGAGTCAAAAGTTATGACCGTTTTTCTGAATGCTGTCTGTGCTGAAGCGGAAGTACCGCGCCGACTTCCCGGTACTACCGCAGAACGGTAGTACCGCATTTTATAACTGCGGTAGTACCGCAAATGGCTGACTAACGGGTATTTTTCTAGCCGTTATGGTGGGGAGCGGTAGTACCGGTACTGTAGCAGCGGTAGTACCGCAAAATCCTGTTTTTGACTCCAACGGCTAGTTTTGAGTTGTGGGCTATAAATACTCCATTGTGGCCGGTTGGGGTAAGGTTCTAGGGACTCCATTTCACTCTTTTGAGCTAGTGTGAGGCTCTCCACTCAATTGTGCATGTGTTGCACTTTGTGAGAGAGGAGAGGTGATCTAGAGTGCATGTGTTGCATCTAGAGGAGGACTTTGTGTCCGGATTGAGCTTGTGCATTCGTTGCACGTGGTGAGAGTCAAGTGAGAGACTTGACTTGTTACTCTTGGAGTTTGCCGACTCCTAGACGGCGTGGGAGGCGTCGTGCCCGGTGATCGTCTCAAATAAGCTTGTGAGAAGGCCCGGCGTGTGTGAAGGTTGGAGCTCACCTACCCGGAGCGGGGAAGAGCTACCACTAGTGGATTTGAGGTGGAAGGCTTAATTCGTGGAGCCGGTCCAATTCGTTTGGGCTAACCTCAACGTGGATTAGGGGAGACCGGCAAGTCTCCGAACACCACGGTAAAAAGAGAACGTGTCATTTGTGGTTTGCTTTCTTGTGCTCTTTTTACATTCAAGCAATTTACTTACTTAGTATTATTTTGATTGCTTGTAAATCTAGAATTGCAAACATTGACCTAGGCTACAATTGTTGGTGCACTTAGGCGAATTCTTTTGACTTAGGCACTATTTGAGCTAAAACCAAATTGTTTTAGCTTCTGCATTATATACTTGGTTTAGGCAAATAGAAAAGGTCTTGAATTGCTAATATTAATTTGAAGAAAAGTTTTAGACCGTCTATTCACCCCCCCTCTAGTCGGCCTCCTCGATCTTACAAGTGGTATCAGAGCTTGGTCTCTCATCTATTAGGCTTAACCGCCTAGAGAGTAAAAGGATGGCAACTAGTGGAATAATACACCTAGATGAACCACCTCTCTTCAATGGCCTAAATTATGCAAATTGGAAAATCCGCATGATATGCTATTTTAAGGCCATGAGCCCAAAAATATGGCGGATTGTAGATGTGGGTTTTTCTCCTCCATTGGATCCTCTAGCTCCAACAATTGAGGATGAGAAATGCTCACATCTCGACGCTCAAGCTACTAATGCTCTATTTAGTGCTTTGAGTGTAGAGGTGTTCAACACAATATGCAATCTCGATAATGCTCATGATATGTGGACGAGAATTCAAGATAAATATGAAGCGTCCACATCAATCGATGATGATTGCATACAAGAGTGGATGTCGGGAGAAGAATGCTCAACCTCTAGCTCCGACGATGAAGAATCCACTATTCCCCCCACATCAACTCGTTGCTTCATGGCAAAAGGTAACAAGAAGGTAAAATTGGATGATAATGATGATGCACCTTCTTATGATGAGTTGATGGACATGCTAGAAGAATTAAATGAATTCCTTGGAAAAGAAAAGGCTAAATATAAGATTTTGAGGAATAATCATGTTTCCCTTCAAAATGATTATAACAAGCTAAAAGAAGAACATGAGTCTCTTCTTTTCAAGGAATATTCTAAACTTAGCATGGATATAGGAATTACATGCAATTTAATTGATGATATGCCATGTGTAATTCCTAGCTCTAGCATTTCATCTAAAATCAATGCTTCCACCTCATGTGAGGATTTAATAGATGATATGCCACGTGTAACTCCAAATTCTTACAATTCATCTAAAATTAGTGTTTCTACTTCATGTGATGATTTGCTAGATTTACCTTGTTGCTCAAAATTAGATGCCTCTACCTCCTCTATGTATTGCAATACTAACCTTGTAGAGGAGAATAATGAGCTCAAGGCCCAAGTCATAAGTTTGAAGAATGACTTGGAGAGAAGTTATAAAGGGAAAGCCTCTCTTGACAAAATATTAGAGAGTCAAAAATTGCCAAATGACAAGAGAGGCATTGGCTTCATCTCCAAGAAGAAGGAGAATAGCAAGACAAGGCACAATGCAAGACACACGAAGAATGTCAAGTGTCATGGTTGCAATGAAACGGGCCACTTCGCCTCTAAGTGCCCCAACAAGGTGGAAAACAAGAAAAATCCATCTATGAAGAGGCAAACCGGCAAAGAGCAATGCAAGAAGATAAGAAGAGGTAATAATTGCCAAAGTTGCTACAATTGCCGGGAAAAGGGACATTTAAGTAAGGATTGTCCCAAAGGTATCATTCCTAAGCCATCTCTCATTAATGAACATTATTTGCTTAGGAAAGATAAAAATGGCAATGTGTTTGCTAGGGATGTTAGTTCACATAAATTTAATGTTAGGGCCATTTGGGTGCCCAAATCTATTGTGACTAACATTAATGGACCCAACCAAGTTTTGGGTACCAAAATGTGCTTAAAAGCTTAATAGGTGCTTGGAGAGGCATTGGAGGCTTGGCATATTCATGGAGAGGTGATTTCCACCTTGGGCGAAATGGAAGCCAAGCTTGAAGATAATCTTGCCACATCATGAACCAATGCCATCTCGGTAACAAGTATCTACATTTGAATTTATATAGCCCCTAGCCTTGTGTAGGTTGCATTGCATGAAAATCACTTAAAAGGGGTACTCTTGCTCTTGTTCTAAAATTTCATTATTGAAAATTATGAGCAAGATATGAGTGGCACATTAAGGGGGAGTGCTAAATCATATCCATGTATATCACATCCCTAAGTGTGCCCATATTAATTAAGTGCTAGAATTGTTTTTCAAAATTGAGCCATTTAGCCAAAAGTCAAAAATTTCGAAATTATTAGTATATGTTTGAAAAACTAGTTGGAAAATGTATACAAATGCATTTCAAAGGTTTTAGAAAGGTTTTGGTTTTAGAAAAACATATTTCAAGTAAAAATGAGTTTCTAACCCAAAACTATCAATCTAGTATCTTGTTTTGGCTTTAAACTCAAAATTTGGCTACAATCAATTCAAAAGGAAATTTGAAAATGTGTTCAATACCAAAAACCTAGAGTTGGCTATTTCAAACATTATTGGTATTCAAAAGTTTTCCAAAAGGCCAACTAATCAAAAGTTATTTGGTTTTGAAACTCGCCCAAAAACTTAAGTTGACCTATGTGGTCACAATCTAGCACTTAAGTGAGTTTTTCCATTTGAGCTAAATCTATTGACATATATTAGCTCACAAAGGTATTTACAACTCATACATGAAATTGGATGCTTAAAATTACCCTAGATGCTCATTTTTGCAATCATGAAGACTTTATTGAAAATGAGTTTGTTTTTGAAAATTGAAAGATTAATTTGCTAAAAGCTATGTTAAAAGAGTTTCTAATCTTGGCTTATAGTTGGAAATGCTCCACAAGTGGTTTATGTTCCTTTGTGAAAAACTTTGGAGCAATATACAACATTATATCAAACCTCTCCTTGAAAATCAAAATTCTTGGCGTGCTCCCAGAAAAATCGGTACTACCGGCAGTCATTCTGCGGTACTTCCGTTGTCCGGAACTACCGACAGTCATACTGCGGTACTACCGGGATTTCGGAACTACCGGCATTGAAAGTGCGGTACTTCCGATATTTCTGGAAGATGGCTATTTTGATTCAAAATTTGATTTCAAATTTTCTCAGCCATTTTCGCTGCTCCTCTCAGTCAAGTTGATCCTTGTTAATCCTTACTAAGCTACCCTCAAGTATTTCTTGACCTCATATGCCATTTTGCTCTCAATTTGATTCTTTTCATTAAAATGGCAATCTCTAAAAGAATGGTAGACTTTCGATTAATTTGACCTCGGCATGAATTTCATTCCTATCTTCTCAAGTGATATCAATCATTTCCTTCAAGTGGTATCCTTTAGTTGTGAAACTTAAGTGATATCCTTATTCTTTTGGATTGATATCTTTTTCGTCTTGGCAAGCAAATATATCTTCTCTTAACCAAGCTCTCTCACCTATGATATCATCTTCTTCCAAGTGGTATCCACCTTTGCAAGTGATGTATCCTCTAATGATATCATCCTCCTCCAAGTGCTATTTCAAATGGCATATCTATCTACAAGTGATATATTCCCACAAGTGGTATCTAATGGTTAATCAAAGGAGGAAGAGATAAGAAAAGAGAAGAAAAACAAGAAAATGAGGAGAATCCTTTGTGTGTCAAAAGAGAAGAAAGGATTGCCAAGAAGAGACCTTTGTGTAGAAGGGAGTTTTACTTTGTGAAAAACACATATTATACTTTTGTGCTTACTAAAGCAAAAAGGGTAAAATATTACTATTGGGAAAATTATTTTACTTATTTGCCCAAAAATTGATTTATGGTTCTTGGGAATGAATGTGTTTTATTCTCTTTTGCTTTTCATAGAGTAATAATCAAATGATATGCAAGATTACCTTTTCAAAAGAGCCTCTTTGGTCAAAAATTAAAAAACTTGTTTAAAAGGCTAAAAATTGTGAAAAACTAAATAAAAGTACTCAACTATGTATTTCAAATGATTTCAAAGCCTTTTAAGTAAAAATTTCTATTTTAGAAATCAAAAAGAAGATTTGGCCCCAAAAGGATCTTGTATGATCTTGTTTTTGAATTAAACGACATATTTCCTTATATCAAAATATATTGAGTTTTTGAAAAAGTGTTCAATGCAAAACTCAAAGGGTTGGTCATTTCAAATATTTCTCTAGTTCAAAGCCTTTACAAAAGACCAATCATTGAAAAGTTATATTCATTTGAATCTCATCCAAAAACTTCATTTGACCCAAAGCGACCTAATCTTGCATATAATGAGTTTAACTATTTGAGCAAGATTTCTTTGTGTATCTTGGCTTGAAATAGTATTTATAACTCATATGAAGCTAAGAAAGTAAATTACTCCATGAAAATCCAATTGGTTTGGATTTTTAGCCTTTGATGCAAAATCAATTCCTTCTCTTGCTCTCAAAGCGCATTTAGGCATATCTTTTGAAAGAAAAATTATTTTTTCAAAAATTCCTGTTGGAAAAGGTCACAAATAGCTTCAAGTTCATTTCTGCAAAGGTTGAAAAAGTTTCAAGTTAATTTGAAAAAGTTGTGACTTTTTCTCTCTTGGGCAAAATGCTGAAATTTTCAGAATCTCCATGATTCTGAGCCGATTTGTGATTTTTATATCTTCAAATGGGTTCAGATTCAAAGTCAGCCACAATAATGAACATTGATCCTCAGTAGTTGGTCTTAAATGTAAAATTTTATTAGAATTTATAAAGAGCATTTGATCAATTTTCCATCTCTCTCTAGAAGCTAATGTGAGTTGCAAAAGTCTGAAATTTCAGACTTCCAGATTTCTGAAAAATCATGTTTTGAGCTGATTTATGATTTTTGTATCTTTAAGTGTGCTCATAATCTGAGGAAGCTATAATTATGACTTTTGATCCTCCGACATTCGTCTATACTGAGAAATTTCCTCAGATTTATTCGACATTTCTAAGTCAGATTTTCAGGAAGCTTTTGAAGGCCACTTGGAATGCAAAATCAGGAAATGATCCACATGCTACAAGTGTTCTGTATACAAGTGGTGTCAACTCAAGTGGTATTACATCAAGTGGTATCAAATACCAAACAAAGAAAACTTCAAAATTCTTCAAGAAGCGTTCATGAGTAAGATTATTTAAATGTGTTTCAAATATCTTTAGCTATCTTAAGTGGTTTCAATTGGTCATTTGCATTTAGTTTTCTATTTCTTCATGACCATATTAAGTTAAATCAAATTGGTATCAAACTCCTCATAATAACAATACAATTGGTATCAAGCTCCTCATGATAAAATATCTCCTTTCATGGCTTAGCTTGTATCTTCCCTTGTCTTTAGAATAATCAATGCTATTTGGTGTTAATTATCTCTTTTTGGTGCTTAATGCCAAATGGGGGAGAAATATGTGATAATAGCATTGAAATTTGTGATAATAGTCTTGGATAGTGGGGGAGAAAAATTTACAATTGCGATAATGCCAAATGGGGGAGACATAATAGAAATGCCAATGCTAATGGGGGAGAAATGTGATAACATATTCATTAGGGAGAAATTAAAATTTTTAATCTATATGTCAAATAAAGTTTCACCTTCTCTTATGTACTTCATGTTATATCATTTGGTCATTTTCACCTATGTGCTATTATCATAAATGGATTTGTCATCAATCACCAAAAAGGGGGAGATTGAAAGATCAAGCTCCGTTTAAGTTGGTTTTGGTGTTAATGACAAATGCCATTATGAGATTTTGATATAAATGACAAATACTTTTATAATGTTTTGGTGATAATGACAAATGCATATATGAGACTAATATGCTTGTTTAAGTTTATTTATGTTTAGTCTCATTTGGATGGAAATGTGAAATCAAAGAGGTGTGTATTCAAAATCACTTTCTCACATGCTAATGCATTCCTTAGATCCAAAATATAGATTGAACTCCTCAAATAGTTCAAATGAATATGTGCATATGTTTTTCTTCATATAGACTTGTATGCACACATTTAGGGGGAGCTCTCTCTCTATGTTTTGGAGTTTCACTAGTATTGATCCATGTTTCCTTTTATACATACAATGGGATCAAACTAGGATCATGCATTCATTAAAAATCTGTTTTAAAAGCCAAATCTGTGCTCTGTCTGGAAGAGCGGTAGTACCGCTGATTTCAACGTCGGAACTACCGTAGAGCGGAAGTTCCGCGCCCAGAATCGGTACTACCGGCGACCGGAAGCTCCGGATAGCGAGCGGAGCCTTTTTTTTTTCCAGAGAGCACCCTCCGGATGCATTTGAGTTTTCACGGGATCGGAAGTACCGGCGATTTGAACGCCGGAACTACCGCAGGTTGCGGTAGTACCGCAGTATAGAGCGGTACTTCCGGAGTCCGGAAGCTTCGGAGGTAGAGCGGAACCTTTTTTCCAGAGAGCGCCAAGTTTGGTTCCGGCTCAAGCGGAACTACCGCGCCGACTTCGCGGAACTACTGCAGAGCGGTAGTACCGGAAGTTACAACGGCGGTAGTACCGCACTTTGAATTAAAATGATTTCATATTCAATTTATTATCTCATTATCTATTGAGATTGTCACCAATTACCAAAAGGGAAAGATTGAGAATCTAGTCCCTCCATTATGAGTTAATGGTGAGTTTTGGTAATTGATGACAATTGTTTTGTGGACTAACATTTTTCATGAGTTGGATGAATAGGTTATGTTTCACAAATGAGGATGACTTGGGATGACTTCATGGGTTGAAGATCATCAAGTCAAGATCAAGAAGAAGATAGCTTCATGAGTTGAAGGCTATCAAAGAAGAAGAAGATGTGTCATGAGTTGATGCATGATGATCATGTGTTGATCAAGTCAAGGAGACCATCATGTGTTGATGGAGTTGATGAAAAGGATGCATCATGAGTTGATGCATATCGAGACAATGACTCAAGGCAAAGGTATGACTAGCTAGGGCTAAGGATGTGTTCCTAGTCTTTTACCGGTCTTGGTGTTTGGTTGAAAGACCGGATTGCTAGTATAGGTTGCCGTACTATTAAGAGGGGTCATGTCTAGTAGTTTGAGTCTCATCATGTGTTGATAGCTCAACCTCACTTGCTGTAGCTCATCTTGGCATGAGGCTTGCATTTGCGAATGTGTTTTGCAAATGGTTGAAGCTCATGTGGCAAATCCTTGTAACATGTGACTATACTTTGCAAATGTGTTTTGCAAAAGGTTGAAGTCCATGTACCTATTCCTTGTGACATGATCTAAGTTTGCAAATGTGTCTTGCAAAAGTTGTAGATCATGTATAATCCCTTGGCATGGTTTAAGATTGTTTATTGCTATTTCCTTTGGACATTAGACCATGGGAGTGACTCTTTTGGATCTCTTTTGATTTCTGCACTGATCTAATGTGTTTGAGATCATGCAAATAGATGGGTTGTGTAACCCTTTGAATAAGCTTTCCATAGAGTCCAAGATCACTCAATTCCGACATCGGAGTCAAAAGTTATGACCGTTTTTCTGAATGCTGTCTGTGCTGAAGCGGAAGTACCGCGCCGACTTCCCGGTACTACCGCAGAACGGTAGTACCACATTTTATAACTGCGGTAGTACCGCAAATGGCTGACTAACGGGTATTTTTCTAGCCGTTATGGTGGGGAGCGGTAGTACCGGTACTGTAGCAGCGGTAGTACCGCAAAATCCTGTTTTTAACTCCAACGGCTAGTTTTGAGTTGTGGGCTATAAATACTCCATTGTGGCCGGTTGGGGTAAGGTTCTAGGGACTCCATTTCACTCTTTTGAGCTAGTGTGAGGCTCTCCACTCAATTGTGCATGTGTTGCACTTTGTGAGAGAGGAGAGGTGATCTAGAGTGCATGTGTTGCATCTAGAGGAGGACTTTGTGTCCGGATTGAGCTTGTGCATTCGTTGCACGTGGTGAGAGTCAAGTGAGAGACTTGACTTGTTACTCTTGGAGTTTGCCGACTCCTAGACGGCGTGGGAGGCGTCGTGCCCGGTGATCTTCTCAAATAAGCTTGTGAGAAGGCCCGGCGTGTGTGAAGGTTGGAGCTCACCTACCCGGAGCGGGGAAGAGCTACCACTAGTGGATTTGAGGTGGAAGGCTTAATTCGTGGAGCCGGTCCAATTCGTTTGGGCTAACCTCAACGTGGATTAGGGGAGACCGGCAAGTCTCCGAACACCACGGTAAAAAGAGAACGTGTCATTTGTGGTTTGCTTTCTTGTGCTCTTTTTACATTCAAGCAATTTACTTACTTAGTATTATTTTGATTGCTTGTAAATCTAGAATTGCAAACATTGACCTAGGCTACAATTGTTGGTGCACTTAGGCGAATTCTTTTGACTTAGGCACTATTTGAGCTAAAACCAAATTGTTTTAGCTTCCGCATTATATACTTGGTTTAGGCAAATAGAAAAGGTCTTGAATTGCTAATATTAATTTGAAGAAAAGTTTTAGACCGTCTATTCACCCCCCCTCTAGTCGGCCTCCTCGATCTTACACACGTCCTTCTCCGCCCTGGCATACTCCTCCATCTTATCGAAGAGCTTCTCCACCGTCTTGATTGGCTTCCGTGCGTTGTACTCGGCCAGCGGCCCTGGGCGGAGGCCCTGTATCGCTGCATTGATGATGGTTGTCTCGTTGACGTCCTTGACCTAGCAGCGGACCTTCGCGAAGCGCTTGAAATATTCTTGGAGCTTCTCCGAAGGTTTTTCCTTGACAGCGAAGTGCTGATCCGCGTCGATGGAGTTTGGCTCTATGGTGAAAAAAACCAAGAAAGCGCCACTCCCTGTAGCGCGAGGGGGAGCCCCTTCACTTTGGTGGTGTCATCTCCGCCTGCAGCTTCGACGGCGGTCTCGTACACACGCACAAACTCCCGAGGGTCCGTGTCACTCTTGTATGGCTCGATGGCGCTGGGGAACTTGAAGTCCTCCAGCCATGCCGATTGCTGCAGACTCGCGGAGAGGGGGGACTCCGGATCCACGCGTCGCAGCGGGACACGACTGGACGTAGGAGCCTCGCGGCTGTCCGCCCGTTCTGGCGTGGGCTCCGGCGTGACCATAGGTGGGGTCTGCTGGCTCCGAGCCTCTTGCATATCCCGCACAGCTCCATGAAGGTCCGCTAGCTCCCGTTGGAGCATGCCGATGGCCGTCAGCAGAGCAATCTCCACCGTTACCTCGGCTGGGGCTATCGACGCACCTGGTTGCACCGCCGGGATAGCGGCAACCACGACCTGCGCTCCTGGGTTGCCCGGTGCGCCGGTGCGGTGGATTTCGGAGTCGGTGACGAGGCCGACGTTGCCACTAGAGCCGCTCGCTGCTCCCATACCGGATGTAGGGACGGTAGCCGTGCCAGCATGGGCGTCGGCGTTACCGCTCCTAACAACCCGGTCGGTGCTGCCGGTGTCGATCGTCGCGCCAGGGGTGGGGTCGATCATCGCGCCAGCGGTGGGTCAATCGTCGTGCCAGCGTTGGGGTCGATTGTCGCGCCAGTGGTGGGGCCGGTCGTTGCGCCATGAACGTCGACGTTCGTAGCCACCGCGCCCGCGCCGACACCTGCGCTCGCGATTGCCGACGCCGAAGCTCTGGTGTTGACGCGCGGCTCCGTCGTGTTCCTCTTCTTCTTCTCCGCTGCCGATGATGAAGTTTTCTTCGGTGCCATCCTTCTTCGGATCTTGAGGCTTGCTCTTGTCCTCCCCACGGACTGCGCCAACTGTTGTGGTTACAGACCAAACAGAGAGAGAGAGTGGTATGGTAGTGGAGACTTAGGTGAGCAATGCTTGAGGCTCCCCCATGACCTGGATGGCTTATATATATATATTCACATGGGGAGTATTTTACAGTTATGTCCTTACACCCAAGTATCCCTCTCAAGGCATTTATGTCATTACACATGCCCCATTTTACCCTAATAACAATCTAAAAAAAGATTTCCTACAAGTATTATCTACACCACGTAAGGAGTTTTCAAAATATTTTACACCTATATTACAAAATTTGTGCAGATTGTACACATAACTAAATTACGGGCGAAAATTCTTCATGTTTATAATTACAAAAAAGTTACACAAGCAAGTAAACAAGTATAAGATTGAATACCCAATACCTTTACTTTGGACCCACCGATCAAATAATTTCCATTGCATCATCCAAATTTTTTTATTAATCGAATCAGGGCTACCAAATTCTTATATGAATCTGAATTTCCACCACATATTTATAAATCCAATATGTGATGGCATCTCTTTAACATTCCTTGCAGAGTGAGGTTATGTAATAGCTTGTACGTATGGTTAAGGTTATGGCGAGCATCAACTATTAGTCTTCTTTTCTTATTTCTGCCAGTGGTAGTTGTTTTGCTTCCATCCATTGAGCCGATTAGCAAGGATTTGATCTACAGGTCCTCCGGGTAGGAACGGAGAGAATAACAACAAACTAGTGATTTGAATCTTGAATCTTGATGCGAGTTGAGGCTTCTAGTCGTTGTTTTCTTGGTAAGATTGTTTTCTCTAACTATTGGAAGGTCGAGAGGTCTTCACTTGTCCTTAATTGCCTTTGTTTTGGCTATTTGCAGCTTCAATCTTTGGACCTGGTAGGGTTTCCAGAAAAAGGTGAGAGGGAATAGCATGAGATGAGGATTAAATTGTGGAGATAAGGTATTCTAAACCTATTCTAACTTTAATGGTATACCCCGGAAGCTGGGATGGCACACAAATCACACAAGCTTTTAAAACAAAATTTTCCAGTGACTGCAAAATATAACGCCTGAGGGTAAGAAGGCAGTGCACAGGGTTCAAGTAAAATCTTGCAACAGTACAACGTTTATTTGGGGAAGCACACATAAGAGGGCGCATGGTTCAACCTACATATTCCATTTTGAAATGAGACCATCTTATTTTTCATGAACATCTTCGACGTTCCTAACCTTAAATTTTGGAGTAAGGGTAAGAGAAGGGGAACAAAATTTTCCTTTTGAAATCAATAGAAGGAAGAGGAAAGTATTCGGAGATAATTTGATTGATAACAACATTCACTCTTGTAGTACCCTTTTTTTATTGCAAATGAGACCTTGTGGCAAAAATGAATTTTCTAATAGTTGTTTTGAAATATTAAATCTAAAATAGCTGTTTTGGAAAAGGAATGTGAGTGTGTATATATTTGAAAGGGTATTCTAACATCTATCAATCTTGAAATATCAATCACAGACTAATTTACTCCCATATTTCTTCTATACATAGGCTTAGAATCCAATGGCCTTTATAATTGTGCATCCACTTTTGCAAATTATACTTAGGCTATCTTACTACATTACTTAGTCATGGTATTATTTTTGTCTAAAACTCCAAATAGCGAGTGTCATTATTTATTTGATCCACCGATTATACACTTTCTATTGTCACCCACCATTTCATTAATCCAGCCATGGGTATCTAATTCTCACATAAATCCTAACTTCCACCATAAATTTATAAATCAAATCTCAAATTTCACTATGATTGTATAATCTCAATCTTAGATACACTATTTACCAACTTGTTAACTACACAATCTAATGAAAATCCAATACCTTTACTTTGGACCCACCGATCAAATAATTTCCATAGCATCATCCAAATTTTTTTATTAATCGAGTCAGGGTTACCAAATTCTTATATGAATCTAAATTTCCACCACATCTTTATAAATCCAATCTCAGGTTCGTTATTTGCCAAATAACCAGCTGTTCATTCCAATGAAAATCTAGTATTCTTTATTTTAGATCCACCGATATCTTTTGTATCATGAATACCTAATAATCCAATCTTGTGTTATTGATTCAAAATTATAATTTGCTCCTCTAGTAACCAACCTAAATCTTTACTATCTACCTCCAAACTAATTCATTATTATAAACATCCTCTAGGATCAATGTTATTAATCAAGCCTATACTCCGATAGTTGTAATCACATCTCCAATTTTGCTCCGATAGTTGTAATCACATCTCCAATTTTCTCAAACTTTCAATTAATCCATCCAGTAATCAATCATATTCTATTATTCCACTATTGCAAATATCTCCCAGGAATTATACAATTTATCAATATTATAATCCATTAATTATTTTCACACTTCCTATTTCTCCAAGAATCAATTAATTCATCGTTCTAATCAATCTAATCCTTTAAGCTTCACCAATTTTATTCTTCCAGAATTCACACCATTGTTTCCTTCCGATGATCAACTTGAAACCCACCAATATTTTTGTGTGTTCACCACAAGCATCTATCTTCTTTACTTACAACTCTATTTATTCTCCTCCATTCATTCATCATTTTTTTGTAAGAAAGAAGTGTTTTTTCTAACCATGGGTAATAAAAACAAACATGGAAAATATATTTTTTACCAACATAACTTTTCGGAAGTAACACCTCAGGTTAACCTTTAGGCTTTACTTTTGAAGACAAGGTCCTTCTTGGGGAAATGTTTGTGAGAAATTACTTTATTTTGGACTATTTGAGAACCCAAGGTGAATTTTCGAATAAGTTTTGGTAAGTAGTTGAACTTATGAAAATTTCCTCAGAAGATCAGGTTTGTTAAAATGAGTTTGAAAATGAATTTTGTAAACAATTTGATAATCGGTCCCCCAAGGATAAAACCCTTTTTTTTAAAAATGAGTTTCCAATTTAAGCTTTGTGACTTTGGTCCAAAGTAGGTTTTCAAAGAGAGTTTATAAGAGGCGTACTGCATTTTTAGCATTTTGAATTCGAGATAAGAGAGCTTTAGAAGTAAAAATGGCTAGTGCAGCATATAGATGAGGGGGAATAATCTAAGAAAGATGAGAATGAGCAATTACAACTTATATTTTTAGAAATAGAATTTTGAAGAAATAATTCTAGTAATGAAACTAACGGCCAGGCTAACTAGGTCACGACCTACAGTCGATATGCTATGATACCAGCCTTGTCGGACCCAAAATTTTCAACCCATAATCTTATGTGATTCCACTGCACTATTCCCTAGATCAGTAGATAGTGCTCACAAATACAGTACTGAACATCAAAATACATATCATGTGAAAGCGTAAATATAATAATAGACTTACTCATGGGCCGATCAGGCCAAAATCAATAAAATGCAGCAGCGGAAACGAAGCACACAGGTGGGACCCTCAGGAACGCCCACAGGCAGCCAACTGGGGTTCGCGACTTAGTTCTTGACATCTTCATCTTCTTCACCATCATGACCAGGTATGTTGCTGAAGCGTAGCGATCTGGCTCCTTATTCTAGATTAATTGAGTGAGCGAGGGTGAGCACAAATCATCGTGCTCCGCGAGCCAATACATAGGATGCAAATAGATAACAGCATGGCTTATGAAGGAAAGGCTTGGGTTATTTTATTTGGCATAAATTATTGACTCGTCTTGCGTAATTTACTGCGCGGTCTTGAGCTTACTCAAAGCTTTCTCATTTGAGGGTCCTGTGCTTTTGGTCTTCACCTTCACCTGGATTTTGGTCTCACTTCATCCATTGATGCTTCAGGACTGCAATTCTAATTACGCGCTAAACAACTGAATCCAAATAAAAGCAAATAACTCAAAAGATCCAAATAAATCCAATTGAACTTGATTAATTTTTATTATGATTAAACTTGCGATTTGAGGTAGGGTTGATTGGGCATGGAGTATTGACGGAGTCAGAGGGTTGGAGCGAAGCGATGATTAGTAAAAGGAAATTCGCTAAGATGAATGCTAAGGAAGGTTTATGGTGAAGGAATATTCATGGGAATATTCCGTTTAGAAACTGGAGATGGCTAGGCATAGCTAACGGCAGAATATCATGACTTGGCCTCTAGTTTAATAACTTCTTTTATTATTTTATATTTATCAAGGAAGTTCCATGAATTAGGTTGAACCTATGAATGGATGTTTGAGTTTTGTTTTTTAAATTAATCTTTAGAGTATGTATTCCTAGCAATTTGAGTTGTGCTATTTTATGGGGTTCTGTTTACTAATTATTCGAAGTATTCGCCGTATGATTAGTTTAATAATTCATTGAAGCACGTGAGTATTTAATTATCTCATTGATGTTTAATAGTAAATTTTAGTATATTTATTTACTACTCATCTCCGACTATTGGTCATAATATTACATTGTTCTTCAGATTATTCATTGACGAAACTATTCCAATGTCTGATGATCCAAGGCCATTATATTTTAATACGTAATTATGATCTTTTAATTGAAGGTACTCTGAGAATCAACTGACATTTATATTTTATTCTTTTACTTAGCATTTGGCATAATTTAATCTTAATTAAATTTTATTTACATAGGTTGAGCTTGCTATACACAACTATATTTCACTACCATTATTAACTAAATCTACTATTGAGATTCCTTTATCGGCAATGCGCTAATGGTGGGGATTATATTTTAAATTATTATTTTCTAATTTAGATGCGTATTTCATTTTAAATGGTTATGGCATATCATTTAATTAATTTTACAAAGCAGCTTGATTTGTCATTCACCTTGTTACCTTCGGGTTGGTATTATTAAATTTGGTCATTTCACCAAAGCCATCTTTTATTAATGCCCTTTTATTAAATATTAGACTTTTAAATAGTTATTCAAGCCACATTAATTACTCATTAATCCAATATTAAATTTAAATAATCTTATTTATATCCTAATTAAATTTATTAGCTTCCATGGATTTATTTCTAATTTTCCTTAATTTTCTTTAATTGTAATGGATTAAAGAAAAATTAAAAAGAAAAAAAGGTGGGGGACAGGATTCGAACACAGGACCTGGTGTTTGCAACCGACTCGGCTGACCAACTGGGCGGCTGTCCCGTTGTGATTCAGAAGGGGGTGTTAACACTTAAGTGACAAGAGGTGACTGGAGCCAAATAGAGGAGGCAGCTGGTTGAAAAAGGGGAACGACCGGAGCTGGGCAAACGGCGGCGCCACCAGCGAGTGGTGGCCGGAGGAAGGGTGGAGACCGACAAAATGGGTTGTTGAGGAGGTGGGTATGCCAAGGGGGCGGTGGTGTAAGCTAGGGAGAAGCAGGGCGGCTCGGGCAGCTGATTGAGTGGCTGGTGGCGTGGTGGCCACAGGGCAACGGCACCGGAGAGGATAGGGAGGAGAACGGAGGGGAGCATGAGCATGAGGGGGACCAGTAGAACTTACCCAAGCAGTTGGCGCGGTGAGCCTGCGGTGGCGCGAGCATGCGCACGGTGCCGATGAGCTGGGGTGGTGGGAAGCCGCAACCGATGCTTGGGGAAGCCTCAGGGCGTCAAGGAGTTGCCCCCACAGCGAGGAATTGGATTAAAAGGCATCGAAGAAGCAATGGCTATGGTGGAGGCACCATTCGCCAGCGGTGAAGAAGAATTACTGCTCCAGCGAGCTTGGGGCACTTGGGGGCAATTCATTATAGTGGGAGGAGCTATGGAGAGTGAGGGAGATGATGGCAGCCTCCCATGACTTTCATAGGCTCCGAGTGAGGCGGGCGTCATGGAGCTCCATGTGGTGGTCGCGCAGGTGGAAGCAAAAAGGCAGGAAATGGCCAACAGGTGCAAGGCGTGGGCGGCGACGGACTGACCGTGACATGGCATGGGCATCACGCGGTGATGGCAAGGTGACTCAACCAGAGCAGGCGCGCGACGGGGGCACTGTGGCTCAAGGAGGCGGCGTGGGAGGCGCACGGCTTGTCGGGCCAGAGTAGAAAAGCAAGGAAGAGAAGAGGGAGAAGGATGGCGGGAGAGGGAAGAAGGCAGGGGAGGCATGGCAAGCGCAGGAGCCCAGGCTGGGATGTGACGGAGGTGACAGATTGGAGACGGCGCACGGCCAGCAGGGCGAGGTGACTCTACTAGAGGCAATTGGTGGAGGAGATGGAGACGTGCGGGGTGCAGGGGGCGGCGACGTGGGCATGACGGATGAACAGGGGAAGCGATGGAGGCGACGCGGGCAACGTGATGGCGACGTAGGCATGCAGTGACGGGTTTACAGGAGTAGCGAGGCCAGCTTGGTCGAGCGACACGAGCGCAATGAAAGAAGAGGACAGAACAGGGAGGAGGGAGAAGAAGAAGAAAAGGGGAAAGGAGGGGGCCCGGCAGCAGAGAGGGAAACAAGAGGGAGGAGGAAGGAGAGCAAAAAAGGTAGGGGCCCACATGTAAGAGAGGGGGAAAAGGGAAAGAGAAGAAAAAGAGAAAATGAAGAGCTCAAATTTTTTTTTTGAAATTTGGATTTTTAATTTACATTTGGATTTATTGATTTTGAACTTTGCATGATATCAAAAGTCAGAAATTGAATTTTCAGTTCAATTATTTAGATGCGAGTGTTTGATTCTCGGTTTGAGTTTAAAATTCTAAATTTAGGTTTGGATTTAAGTGCAGTTTAAAATTAGTTTAGAATTTGTAATTCATAGTATTAAATTATTCCTATATCTTTTATTGACACCATTATTTTTTTACTTTAGATATTATTTCTCAATATATTAATTTGCATGTCACAAAACTCAAAAGATTTCAAATAAATATTCAGAAGAAATTTGAATGCCAGCAAATTGCAAGTAAAAGTTTTAAAAATTTCATATTTCTAAACATCCGAATTTTGGGATGTTACAGTCCCATGTTACGAGGATTTAACATATGAGCTTCAACTATTTGCAAAAAACATTCGCAAATGCAAGACTCATGTGAAGATGAGCTATACGAGGTGAGGTTGAGCTATCAACACATGATGAGACTCAAACTATTAGATATGACCCCTCTTAATAGTACGACAACCTATACTAGCAATCCGGTCTTCCAACCAAACATCAAGACCGTTAAAAAAACTAGAAACACATTCTCAGCCCTAGTTAGTCATACATTTGCCTTATGTCATTGTCTTGATATGCATCAACTCATGATGCATCCTTTTCTTCAACTCCATCAATACATGATGGTCTTTACTTGACTTGATGATCAACACATAATCATCTCCTCTTGGACATGCATCAACTTATGATACATCTTCTTCTTGATAACCTTCAACACATAAAGCTATCTTCCATCAAGGCTTGATGATCTTCAACACATGAAGTCATCTCAAGTCATCATCTTTTATTGAACCTAACCTATTCATCTAACTCATGAAAAATATTAGTCCACAAAATAATTGTCATTAATTATCAAACTTTACCATTAACATATAATGGAGGGACTAGATTCAACAATCTCCCCTTTCGGTAATTCATGACAATCTCAACAAACAATAAGATAAAGATTGATTTATGAGTATACAACATGCACACAATAAATGTATACTCTAAGAAAAGCTTTAAACAATGTTTATTTATTCGGTTGTCATTAATCATCTAACCATTAACACATAATAGAGAAGTTAGATGACAACCCGATTGTAAATGAGTATATATAAACTACACAAGCTATATACCCAAGAATATATTTCAAAGTAAAGATCCTAAATATACATATTAAAGGAAGCACAGATCAATACTTAAGAAATCCTAAAACATAGCAAAACTTCTCCCTAAATGTGTGCATACAAGTGTGTATAATGAAGACATATGCGCATATTCAATTTGGACTATTTGTAGAGTTCAATCTATATTTTGGATCTATGGAATGCATTAATATATATGAGAATATGCTTTTGAATGCATACCTTAATGATTTCGCCTTTTTAACCATGTGAGACTAAGTAATATCATAATCAATAAACAAAGTTAGTCTCTACAATGCATTTATCATTATCACCAAAAAATCTTATAATGGTATTTGCTATTATCACCAAAACCAAGTTAAATGGAGCCTTAGATGGAGCTTGATCTTTCAATAAGACTGCACACAAAAATCATAATTTTTAAACCTCATTTCGTATACCTAAAAATTATTACAAAAAACATTTTGAATATGTTTGCATGAATAAATAGAAAATTTGCATTTATCACGGGAGATTACACCAACAAACGTAGAAAACAAGCCACTATGCATTATAGCATCATGCTCTACCCGACCACATGACCATTGTAGCTACAGTGCAAATCGTGCGGTCCCCGACCGTATGTCTCCGAGTGGTGCGGTCCCCGACCACACGATTTGAGTCATGCGCTCCCGGACTACACAACTGCACATGTGTCACGTTCGCGTAGTTCCGCGCTTGGGGAGGGGGCTAAAAATGGAATTACGGTGATTCAGGGGCTAAATTTGGTATTCACGTGACAAACAGTGCCAAATTTGACTAAATTTCTAGATTCAACCCATGTCAAGGTCCCACAGATCCCCTGGGTTGTCATTTTACTGTTCTCTTTTTGTTCGGGGCACGATCGCACAGAGCACCCTTAATAATATAAAAAGCATATGTTTGATTAAACCATTTGTCATCTAACCATATTAATACTCTCCTTTCCTGATAGCTAGATCAATATAATCCAATGTCTATAATTACAAGTTGGTCTTGCCATCTGAATATCTACACCGTTTATTCAGTTTATCTAGCGTCCACGATTACAAGTTGAACCTACCAATCCCGCTACCTCGCGCGTTCATCTGTCGGGGGCATCAATGCCTCACGCCACACCCCTCGACAATCATGCCCATGTATCATGCCCGCAATCCATCGGCGCCACCCCTCACACCCGTAATCCATCAGCTCCTTCGACGCCCCCTGCTCCGCCGCTCCACCCCATCCCCATGCTCCACCGCTCCGCCCCCACACTGCCACTCCTCACCCTCCCATGCTCCGTCCTCCTCTGCTCCCGCTCCACCCCTGTGCCGTCGCTCCTCCCCCCTCTACCCCCACACGGCCCCGTGCTCCATCACTCTGTCCCCCTTCGCCCCCTTACTACCGCCACACTCCGCCCCCTCTAGTCTGTGCCCTGTGGCCCCTTCTCCAGTCCAACGACACCTAACATGCAGTCCACAGCCGACCCCACCCTTTAGCTCGGTGCCACCCATGACCCATTACGCCAGCACAACATATCCATGCCTCGACTAACACAAGGTCTGTGATATCCTCCACCATCTTCTTGAATTTAGTTGATTGTGGAAAATAAGCTCCATGATCATTATATCATAACACCTTTATTGCGTTTAGCATGTAATTACGTGCTATGTAACATTTTGGGTTCTTAATTATCATAGATGTTGTTAATATCTAGATGAATATGGTATTTCAACCACGGCATCTCGACCATGGCTCTTACTGCAACTATAGTCGTATCGCTCACACAAAGCCGGTACTACCGGTCTTCGACCACGCAGGTATTCTGAGCACCGACCAAGTAGTGCAGCTTACGACTACTGACTAGCTACTGTAGCTTATAAATATTGACCTGTTATTTTAGCTATGACTATCGAAAAACAATTATCGGTCGGTTCACTATAGCTATGACCACACACATAGACCTGACCAGACCAGGTCTATGACTACACATATACTTGACCAAGTTGACTCCTTATGACTTCGAGTCCTTCGACCACAGTGCCTTGCCCATGGCACTTCGACCACGGTATTTCAACCATGGCTCTACGACCACGGCTCTTACTACAACTCCGGTCGTACCACTCACATCGCCAGTACTATCGATCTTCGACCACATAGGTCTTTCGAGCACCGAGTAGGTACTATAGCTTACGACTACCGACCAATATTGTAACTTACGACTATCGACCGATTACTGTACCTACAACTATCACTATTGATCGGTTCACTGTAGTTACAACCACACATAGATCTGACTAAGTCTATGACCACACATAGATCTAACCAAGTTGACTCCTTAGGACTTTGAGTCCTTCGACCACGGTGCCTCGACCACGGCACTTTGACCACGGTACTTTGACCATGACGTCTCGGCCACGGTACAATGACCACGACGTCTCGGCCACGGTACAATGACCACGACGTCTCGACCATGGCACTTCGACCATGACATCTCGACCACAGCTCTTGTCGCAACTTCGGCCGTACCGCTTACACATCGCTGGTATTACCAGTCTCCAACCACGTAGGTCTTCCGAGCACCGACCAGGTACTGTAGCTTATGACTATCGACTGGTTACTGTACCTATGACTTCGACCTAGGACTATCGAACAGTTCACTGTAGCTACAACCACCCACACAGATCTAACCAAGTCTATGACCATACACAGACCTGACCAAGTTGACTCCTTAGGACTTCATGTCCTTCGACCATGGCTTTTCAACCACGGCTCTTACCGCAACTCTGGTTGTACCGCTCACACAAAGCCGGTACTATTAGTCTTTGACCACGCAGGACTTTCGAACACCGACCAAATACTATAGTTTACGACTACCGACCAACACTGTAGCTTACGACTATCGGCCGATTACTATACCTACAACTATTGACCGGTTCATTGTAGCTATAGCCACCCACATAGATTTGACCAAGTCTATGACCACACAGACCTGACCAAGTAGACTCCTTAAGACTTCAAGTCCTTCAACCACAGTGCCTCAACCACAGCACTTTGACCACAGTACTTCGACCACGGCGTCTCGATCATTGCTCTTCGACCACGGCTCTTACCGTAACTTTGGTTGTACTACTCACACAAAACTGGTACTGCTGGTTTTTGACCACGCAGGTTTTTCGAGCACCGATCAGGCACTGTAGCTTACGACTATCGACATGTTACTGTAGCTTATAACTATCGACCGATGACTATTGACCGATTCACTGTAGCTATGACCACAAACACAGATCTGACCAAGTGTATGACCACACATAGACCTGACCAAGTCGACTCCTTACGACTTTAAGTCCTTCGACCATGGCACTTTAACCACGGCGTCTCAACCACGGCTTTTACTGCAACTCTAGTCATATCGCTCACACAAAGTCGGTACTTCGACCATGCAGGTCTTCCAAGCACCGACCAATTACTGTAGCTTACGACAACCAAATAATTACTGTAGCTTACGAATACTGATCAGTTCACTATAGCTACAACCACACACATATTTGATCAAGTCTATGACCACACACACACCTGACCAAATTAACTCCTTATGACTTTGAGTCCTTCGACCACGGCGCCTCGACCACGGTACTTTGACCACGACTCTTACCGTAACTCTGGTCGTATCGCTCACACAAAGCCGGTACTACCAGTCTTTGACCACGTAGGTCTTCCAAGCATCAATCAAGTACAATAGCTTATGACTACCGACCAAGTACTGTAGCTTACGACTATCGACTAGTTCATTGTAGCTATGACCACAAACATAGATCTGACTAAGTGTATGACCACACACAGACCTGACCAAGTTAACTCCTTATGACTTCGAGTCCTTCAACCATGGTGCCTTGACCACGATACTTCAACCACGGTACTTTGACCACGGCTCTTTAACCATGGCATTTCAACCATGGCTTAGATATGTGCAATAAAATTTTTATGTTTTTTGTATAGTCTTTTGTAAACATCTAAACATACAATTACATATTACATGTAACGCTATATTCATATTATGACACTATTACATAACAAAAAGTCTCACCACCATAAAGGACTAAAAAATGATCATTGCAGACTATAGCGATTTTGGTGCGCTCAATGGTATATTATGCTAATTCTCTCATATTCCACCTCACAAATATAAAATTATCAGGATCAAAATTTATTATTGTTTTGTATGTAGGTTCAAAATTTATCTTTTATTACTGTTCTGTATGCAGATGTCAGATATATGTTACACCACGACCCAAACACTCATGATTATGTCAAGAATGCTTTTTTTAGGAAAGATGATATCAAATCAAAGAAATCATCTGACAACAACAAATGTGTATAATTCTATGCAACCAAAACTCATGACCAAGGACATATAATCAGTGCTTTTGATGTGGATTCCACGTGCATGCTTGCTAGTCCTCTTCAAGATTTAGGAGTTCATTCTGGCTTCAGATTATGCCTTTTGCCTTTAAAAACCAGAAGCCAAAATTAATGTATTAGTTTCTTAATTTTAGTTTTTATTTTCCCCTCTTTTTTAGAAGCTAAAATAAATATGTTAGTTTCTTAATTTTAATTTATTTTTTCCTTTTTTTGTATTGTCCGTGGAGATATAACAATATTTTTCTCATTTTTGTTTATTTTCTTTAATTGAATGACTTAAAAAATATTAATAGTTGCTACAATGCAATTTCAGCCAACTGCCAAAAGCTGCTAAAAAAGTTAGAATGAACGGCCCTCAGTAGGATTCACTACTACTCTTCACACTCTTATCCTCTTAGGCGGCGTTCAAAACAATGATTGATTTTGGCTTTCAGAAGCTGAAAATTGTTTGAAACGCGTTGGCTTCTTAACACGGTTTTTTCTTTTTTTTCTTTGTATTATCTGTGGATATATATAATGATGTTTTTTATTTTCCTATTTTTTATTTTTCTTTAATTGCATATCTTAGAAAAAAATTAACAACCGTTACAGTATCATTTCAGCCAAAATTCACAGCACTTTGAAGCATACAGTGTACAGATGCTTCGTTACTGAGGGAATGTTGTGTACAACTTCCAAATGAATCAGAAGAACGCAGAAAGTAAAACAGCTTAGTCCTGCCATTTGATTTGCATCTCTGCTACGGTGAGCTTAATCATCTCTCCAGCATTGCAAGCGAAACATCTCTACATGGACAAATGAATCTTCGCAGCTGTACAACAGAAGAAAGATCCAAGCAAGCATGGCGAATAGATAGACCCAGATCAGTGACAGTTATCAAGTAAAGGAGAAATCGGCTGCTTAAACGGTACAAGCACTACAGTGTTCTTCAACGTGGATCCACAATTGTGTGAATGAGTTTCAACTTTTTAAGGAATCGAACAGCACATGTTTTTTATTCGGATATTATGTTTCGAAGCTTGAGGAAAGAAGTATTGTCAATGGATCAAATATGCTTTTCTGTTTGTCAGGTAGGTCATACAGGATGTAGCCCGTCTACTGATGTTTATAGCTTAACATGGATGCTTTCATTCAAAGAGATTGTTTGCAACCGAACCTATATAACAATAATGAGATGTTATTGAGTCATACAAAATGCTGCTTCCAAGCGGTGCAGAGCAGGAAATTGAAATGAACTATATGAATTATAGGTGAAGCTAAATGAAGCAATCAAACTGCTCAGGCTGCTTGCAAATATACGCATCAATACTTTGGCATCGCGGAATATGTTCCGTAAAAAGGATTTGGCAGATGAATTCGAAATGTGGTTAGAGGACATTCAGAAATGCTGCATAGATAGAATCCTTGCTGATTCATATACAGAATATAACATAGAAACACTAATGTGCAAAAAAAAAGGCTAATCAATTGATTTTGCCTTTGAAATTTTACAGAATATATGAAGAGCGGAAGCAGTGTGAATGCGGCATGCAGGTACTGCCTTTCACCGCAGTTTGTAGTAGTACTGCATCTACAAAGCTGTGTGACTTGTTGCCCCTGTCTGCCCTTCCAAATCCTTGTATGTCTTTTGGAAGCTAGTGAAAAGTCTCATCAGATTAGTACTAGCTAGTACCTTTCAGTTGTCCCGGCTTGTCCTTGTGAGGCGTTGAAAAAAATATCCCATGGTGAGATGATGGCCCATGGCCCATTTGGTTCGCCGAGATCATGATTTATGAGGGCGACCTTTTTTATTGTGATCCACAGAATGGACAGGTTCACAAGATCACTAAGTTTAGTTATGTTAATTGTGTGCCCTGGTCAATCAATTGCCAAAGGGCCAACAAGGAGTCAGTGATCAAAGTATGTACTAATCCCAGTCCTTGAAACTAGAATCAGGCTCGGTTCTGATCACACTAGCATTTGTGGCATGCAGTCTCTGTCCACTGGCATTGGCCTATTACAGAGGAGAAGAAACAGTTCAGGGTTCAGAAAACCTTGTCAATCTGGGGATATGTACATTTTCTTTCTTCTTCATGTTCTCAAAAAGGATATGAGAGATATGTCGCTTCAATTGAAAGCTCATCTATTGATTTAATCAGAAGTTGCAACCATTGGCAAACAAACTTGCAATTATTGACGAACAATAGCAATTAGAACTTGCAATTTATGGACAGATACGTTTTGCCTGGACAGATAGTTACAATTTGCTGGAGGCTATTCCCCTGCCATACCGACTTACAGAGTTCTTGCAACCTTCGTATTTACCATCTTACATGTACTTCAGACGTCAGATCCATAGTAAGTTGACAGCTATTCAGAAAAAAAAACAGCAAGTTTAACCAAAGAGTGCATGTCCGCCTGCGACTGCAATTGATCAGTTCATCCAAGAACAATATATTGCAGCATTAGAGAATTAAGATGATCATATTTAGCCTATCGCTCACCGCTACTACCAACGAACACGCCACCTTATTATTCAAGAACTTCTTTGAGGACTATTATTCAGGAATTGAAACTGAAACCGAAACTAAAGTCGACAACTTGAAGCTAACTTGGAGGCTAGAGGGGAAAAAAGTCTCCCTTAAAGATCAATCACTTGTCAGCTTTGTCCTTACCAAATGTTGAAAGCAATTCACTGGATAAACCATGAATGATTATAAATCATTTTTTGTAAGACTCAATGATGATGAATCATTTGTTGGTGGGCCGAGATCACGACAGCGACTCTTTGAAATTGTGCAGAGATTTGCCAGAGGCTACTGAACTCTGAACTGCTCTGTGTGCTGCATTGTGTACTGGGTAATTAATTAGGAGGAATGAGGCTTCCCTATTCCCCTCCCTATTCTCTCAATCTAAACCACTCATATCTCATCTGATGACTAGTTTTTTTTTGATATTTTCACCATTTGCCATCCATCATAAATAATAAAAAAATACAGGGAAAAAATAAAATTTATTTTTTATTATAATTTTTTACAGAAATTATAATTTTATTTTTTCTGTAAAAAAATTATAATAAAAAATAAATTTTATTTTTTCTTGTATTTTTTATTATTTATGATGGATGGACAAATGATGAAAATATAAAAAAAAACTAACCATTGGATGAAATGTGAGTGGTTTAGATTGAGGGAATAGGGAGGGGAATAGGGAGAGGGGAATAGGGAAGCCTTTTTCAATTAGGAGATGGTGAAACACGTGATCTCCTTGCAAGAATAATCAGCCTAGGCATTTCACATTATGAAGCTGCACAAAATAGTTGACCAAACTGTATTTTGATCAGACAATTCGGGTATTACTTCATGACCGGTAGTGAGTTTTTGGCCGAATTGGTTGTTTTTAGGTTTATATTTACAATAACAAAAATAGCGCTTATGGTGCGTGTGACAGAGCTCTAAAGACCGAAATATCAGGGCGCCGTATGGCTAGGGCCTGCCACGTGGTCACCGTGCGGCAGCTCATTAGCACGGCCACAGGACATCTACCAAGTGATAATGAAGCCCATTAGCACGGCCACAGCCGCTAATCAGGCGACGCCCCTCTCTCTCTCTTCTATGCACGTTCAATTAAAACAAAGCGGTAATTAGGTAGCAGTACAACGGCGTTGTGGCTTGAGAGGTCAGCACACATGCAGTATGCAGATGTACGGTCAGCTACAACATTACAAAACATTCTTTATTTGATATCACAATTGTAGTACAGTTTTTTTTCTTATAGCACAAAAGATTATGTCCCACTAAAAAACAATTCTCTTAATTAGTACCAGAACTTTTCTTGAAAAGCATACATTCTTGCAGTATTCCTTGAAACAAAATCTTCGGTTATCTTCGCAATTAGTCTTATCCAAATTAAACATCAATTGCAAGTGCTATTGTTAAGCCTTTCATGAGTCATTATAGAATGCAAGTAGAACTTTAACAACTTCAATTTATATAAGCTCTTTTCTGCAGATGCAGTATTCGTGGAATAGTGAACAAAATTCCATACGAAACAATTGCATTGCAAAAGAAAATTTAACCGTTTCATGAACTTTAAAATATCGACATGGAACATATTTTTCCTGTACAGTAAAGGGTTAGCAAAAGAAAATGTGAATCAATGGTAATTGTAATTGTAAGGGAAAATATGAATAAAAGAGCACCAGTTCGTATTGTTAATAGTACAAAGATTCCCAAGTACTCATTCAACGAAATTTTTTGTACAGTCGGTACATACACTGTTAAGTGACATACGCTGAGAATTCCTGTGCAAAAAACCGGTATGTTAATATTTGTTAGATGACTTGATATATGAATGATTGAATGCGAAAAAAAGAGATAATAGGCTTGTTTGAATTTAAATAAACTTCATAATATAGTTGTGAGTAACATGCCGCGTATTTTTTCATTACATGCATAACATATAGCATCGGCAGCACCCCTCACTCGCCACCCTGAGGTGCCCTGTCACTGCGCCCGTGTCCTCCTGTATGGCCCTGCTTGGCCGTCCTCCGGTGCAACGGATGACGACGCTCCGAGAAAGTAAAACGATCAGGAGCGTGTCGCACCCGTCCCTGCGCTGGTGGAGTCAGCTGCACCTCTGGCTGTGTGCCCTCCGGTGCACCGGGCAGGGCACTGCCGGAGAGAACCTCCGGTGCTGCGTCGGAGGACGGCCCGGGCCACTCTGAAAAATACTGGTCTACATCGTCCTGGGTCGGGGAGACACCATGTGCGTGCTGATGGTAAGGACCTGCAATAGTAATATCATTAGTTCGTTGCATGTCGCCTTGGGATAAAAATAACATTTGATGATGCGTACCCGCAGTTGGCGCCATCGAGGTAGGAGCGGCGTACAGCTCAGAGTACACCCCTTGCGTGTGGAAGCCGGGGATGTGCGGAGGAGGCGTGAAGAGCTGCTGAGGTGGTGTAGGAGGCCGTCCCCAGGCAGAGCCCCCTGGCTGGCTGGGTGAGGTGGTGTAGGACGTGTCGACGTACTACCTCTAAAGTAGTGCCACTTTGGTCGGGGTGGCACTGGTGGACGACCCATCTGTGCGCTGGGCGTGGGTGTGGAGACCGCCGGTAGCCTCGTGTAGGACAGCAGGCCAACAATACGTCTACACCCGGCCTCCACCCGACGAAGAAAGCTGACGTTCTCCTCGTGGGTCAATTCCGCACCAGTGGCGACCCTCTCCAGTAGTGAAACGGACTCGGTCCATAGGACAGAACCGACGTCAGCCAAGACAAAAAGACCTAAAATGGTTCATCATCGAAACGACATTGCCATTTGGGAATCTTTGAAATTACATGTAACGTATTGCAATGTGAGCGTCGCGCGCGAGGTGCGCGGGGTACATGTCTGTCGGAGCGGCGACGTGTGTGGCAGGCGGGTCTACGACATGTACGAGCCTGGTACATGTCCGTGACTCGGCCGGGGCCTCCGGTAGGAAGGCAGCGCCTCCCGCGATCGGAAGGCCAAGAAGCAGGGACACATCCTGCAGGGTCGGCGTCATCTCCCCGAATGGGAGGTGGAAGTGTGCGTCTCGGGCCGCCAACGGTCCACCAAAGCCGTCAGCAGGGAACGGTCGAACGGGAAGCGTCGTGATCGCTCCATGCCTGCCTCGTCCCCGCCCGCGGCCAAGGCGGCTCCAGCCTCCTCCGTGGCCTGCACCATCCGGGCAAGAGGGAGTAGCTCGGCATCCCGCAGCCTGCAAACAAAGTGAAGGTCATCATGGAACGTTCTTGCGATAGCACTAAAACGCTGGCGTAGTGCAAACCTGGCAGTCCAACGGGGGTCGAGTCCCGAAGCCACGCGAGGTGTGCGTGTCCGGACCACTCCCAGCTCAGCCGGCTCGTCCATGCTCCCCGGTGGCGGCACAAGACGGGAAGCGCGGCGCACGCGGTCCACGTGCTCGTCCAACAGCGGGTACCGCCAGTCGGAGTCACGACCATCACGAGTCATACCTGCAAAAAGAGTTCAAGTTAGCACTTATAAGGAACCAAATTTTCTGTATCATAGTTTTTCTACAAAATTTGTACACTAAATTTTCTACAATAATACATCAAAAATACTATACAAAATTTCTACACTAAAATTTCTACAACTAAATTTCTACACTAAAGTTTCTACAATAATGCATCAAAAATATTATACAAAATTTCTAAACTAAATTTCTAACACTAACAAAAATAATATACCAACAAAATTACTTGGAACTGAATCCTCCCTCTCCTCTTCTTCTCCTCTCCCTCTCCTCTTATCCCCCTCCTCTTTTTCCCCTTCTTCCTCTCCTCTTCTCCTCTCCTTTCTCTTCTCTTCTTCTCTCGCGCTCGCTCGGTGATCGGAATGAAAACAGTGTGCCTCGGCGGTGGCCGAGCGTGCTGTGCTTTTAACCCACCCCCAATTGCCACACGGTTGGGCGACTGGATTGCAGTCGCCCAACGGTGGGGCGATTGGATTGCAGTCGCCCAATTAATCACCCAACGGTTGGCAGATTTTCCAGCTGTCGCCGCTGGGTTGGGTGAAAGGTTCCAGTCGCCCAACCATTAGGCGACTGGAGCCTATTTTTGTACAAAATTTTCCTGCGGGTATATTTCTGTAATTTCGAATAAAAATGGATTATCCGTACAAAAAATTCCTCATTCAACAATCAATAAAAATAGGGGCCCTATTTTTCCTTTTTTTGGTACGCACGCCTCCCAAACCAAGCTGGCTCCGACCGCACATCTGCATACTGCATGTGTGCTGACTAGGGATGTAAACGGACTGAATACAAATAAATAATGTCTCTGTCATATTTATTTTCATATTTTTTGGATGCGGATACGAATATGGATACCTCGGATACGAATAATGTCGAATACAGATACGGAGCAAATATGAATCGAAATGAATATGGTCACGAATATTTATCGGAACATGAAAATCCCTTAACTATACATCCAAAATCAATAAAAATACATAAATAGTTTATCTTATCAAAACATTCATAAAATCTAAACAATCATAAGTATTTTCATCTACAATAAAAATATACTCGATACTCAATAAGTATGCCAAACACATATGCATGCATACATCTTCTAGTCGACTTCTAGTTGCCATGCTAGCTACTACTGCTCCTCATCTACTTCACTGCGTGGACGAATAGCCAGAGCCACTGGCTTCTTCCTTATCTTTTCTACCTCTCTTACTTTCCTCATTTTTCCTCTTCCTCATTCTCGGGCTTTGCTCCACCTAGCTGAATGGCTTGCTAGCCCAACTACTCTTGGCTACTACTCTCCGGCAGTCGCCTCTCTCTTTATCTCTCTCTTACCACGTCCTTCCCCATTTCTTGCTCCGGCTGAATGTCTCCATGGCCCTAGCCACATGCCTCCGAGCACTTCCGGCTGGAGCAACCGACTGGATACCGGTTGCTCCAGCCTAGCCTCAACCCCTACGCAGCTGCCACTCTGGCACAACTCGCCTGGCCCCGATCGCCTACGCGCCTCTGTAACATCCCGAAAAATATAAATAATAAGTTATGGAGTTTTTGGATTATTTTATTTGCCTTTTTATTTAAATTTGGAGTTTATTGGCTTTTTGTAAATATAAAGGGATTTCAAAAAAGTAAAAAAAAAGAGGGAAGAAATCAACACATAAAATGATAAAACATACACATCAAATAAAGAATCTGAAAAGATGATCCATAAAATTAACAAGGGAGAAATGAAGATAAGCATAAAATATATCCCTAAAATTTTGGCAAACAAATTAAAAGGAGATAGCATTTATACATATATGCAAACATATAAGAATAACAATATATATATATATATATATATATATATATATATATATATATATATATATATATATATATATATATATATACAACTATGCATAACAAGAGAGTGGTCTCTACAGAAATTTAAGAGAGCAAATATAGTTAGAATTATATGTACAAGTATATACGAATATATGTAATGAAAATGCAGAAAATAGAAAATAAAAGAAATGAAAAAAAAGAAAAGGAAAACCGGGCCGGCCGTCACCCCAGCCCAGCCCCTCTCTCCGCACGCGCAGCCAGCGCGCCCGCGTGGGCCAGCGCTCCGCGGTCCAGCGCCGCCACCCGCGACCTGCGCCTTGCTGCCTCGCGGCCCCCACGCGCCAGGCGCTCTTTCCCCGCTGGCCGGTGGCCCGCTTCCACCCGCGCTTCTTCCTCTGCCCGCGGGCCCGGTGCCTCGCCGCTCACTCCCGCTGGCCGGTGGTCCCGCCCGCGCTCTCTTCTTCCTCCTCCCTCTTCGTCTCCACGCGCCCGTTGCCGCTCCCTCCCTCGCGCTCACTCCCTCTGCGCAGCAAATCCCCGCTCCCTCTCTCACCTCGCGGCTAAATTAAAAAGGACAGTCACAGGAGGGGGGACTCACCTCTCCCGCCACCTCTCTCCTACAGAATCTCGGCGGGATTTGGTTCATCTCCCCCGCCGACGCAAACAGGGCGGAGCGCCAGGTGCCGCCTTCGCCACGCCCCTCTCCTGGCTATAAAAGCCGCGCTCGTGAGTTGCAAACGCATCGCGTTACTTCCTCCTCCCCTCCCCTGCCCGTAATTGAGCCGAGAGCCCCCTAATCGCCGTCGGTCCTCTTCTTCTTCCTGAGCTCCGGCGCAGCCCTCCCCGCCGATTCCGGCCGCCTCCGGGCACATCCTAGCTCCCAGAGCATCGGGGAAGCAAGGCGAAGCCATCCCCGGTCTTCCCCGCGCCTCCCGTGGTCTCCACCTCGCCGTCACCGGAGCACCCGCCCGAGCCGCCGCCGTCGCTCGCCGCCAGCCCTCTCCGGTCACCGTCGCCCCCGGCCGCCTGCACCAGAAGACTCACCCTCACGCGGGGATTACATATCACGCAGCCCCCGGACCTCTCCGGCCACCACTCGCTGCCGGCGCCGCCGTCCTCTTCTTCCTCTGCCTGGAACCCTCCCGGAGCTACTTCAAGGGGATTACTTACCCCTATAGGGTAAGCATCGCTCGGGCGAACCGAGTGGCTTTCAGCGTTATCTCTTCTCCCCCTCGCTCCCGCGGCGCGCGTTCGAGCCCCGGCTCCGCGCCTGCGGTCGAGCGATTTCTTTTAAAATCCCCGCTGACAGGTGGGCCCCACCTGTCGGTCTGTGTAGCAGGAGCAGCCCGCTGACCGCTGGGCCCCGCAGGTCAGTGGCACGTCTGCACTGAGCCCCTACTGACAGACGGGCCCCAGTGAACAGTACCTGGCCCCACTTGCCAGCGGCACAGCAAGAAAAGAATTAAAAATAAAAAGAAAATGACATGTGGGACCCACTGTCAGAAATTTCATATTTTTTGGAATTAACTGAACTGAGAACTTCAAATAATCATAACTTATTCATTTTAACTCCAAATTAAGTGAGACAAATTTCTAAATTCATCTAAATTCAAGATATATCCAATGGAACTGAAATCATAATTTTTGGAGTTCATTTGAATTTATGGTGATATTTTGTTGATTGGATATTTTCTTTTTATCCAAATTTTCGCGCACGGTTAAAATAGCGTACGAGGTTCAAGAGGAAGAGTTCGAGGCAGCAGCACTAGAAACTCCGGATAATCAAGCACCCGACCACTGTGACCAAGGCGAGTCAATACTTTGATCGTGTTGAACCTATATTTCCTGCAAATTACTTTGTTTTAAATTAACAAATTGCATGCTGTAAATTTTATGCAAATACATGCTAAATTTAATACTCTAGTTATATGCCACCGTTACTTTGAATAATACTACACCCTCTGTTGAAATGTTTGGATAAATGAACCTTGTCGCCCTAGTAAAATTATAATGGTAGCATTTCAAAAATAAGTCCCTAATAATATGCCACGCTCAATACTGCATAGATACACACGGGGTCGCTGAAATACCCCAAACCTCATTATCAGTTTTTATCATGAGAAGCTAGTTTGAGCAGTCATAGTGGGAATGACTGGCATATTTTGATATGATTATTTTATGCTTCCAAAAATTCCCAACTTGCTTAAATGTCTGGGCGGATTGGTTCGAGGGTGTGTATGTGTATGTGAATGAGTGGTGCAGTGGATGCACAGTGTGGTGCAGTGGATGCACAAAGTGGGCTAGTGATAAGATCGCCCAGATGCCACTAAGGACTGAATCTTGTCATGTCACCCCGTGTAAAACAGTACAACCACAAGTCCGTAAAGTACGACTTGGCTAAGTAAATTTATCGAAGTTCCGGACTCATCTCACTGGTAGGGGTTTGAAGGGGTTACGCTATGGCAAGGGGGCCTGAAGGGACACCAGTGGAGGGTGAAGTTTTCCCGCTATCCTACGTTGCGGAGAGGTAGAAGTCCGGCTGCATAGGGGCTGGGGAAAACATCCCGCGCACAGATGGGACCCACCGCAAGTGGGCAGTTTCCCATAAGGGTGAGATGAGAAAAGGGCCTAGATACTTTGAAAAGTCACTGTGATGGTCTGCTCAACCACACGTCTAAGGAATCGTGTGGGGCAATGAGTTGATTGTCTCTTGTGGTGAAAGTGTACAAACTCTGCAGAGTCTAAACTATTCGAATAGCCGTGCCCACGGTCAAGGGCGGACATGGGAACTTAACTAGAAATAGTTCTGTTTACAAAACATTGAAAATTGGAAATGTAAAGTGGAAGGGCGATGGACTGTCCTGGTTTGGAATTGTCCTAGGTGTCGTCCCAGTGGTAATGTAAGCGGCTATAACGCTGAAGAATGGCTATATGGTGCAGATACCATGTAACGGTGGATGGAATCTGAATCACTATTAATATTGCATTCATTTACAATATGTACTTGTGTTCAAATTGCTAGGTCGTAGGGAATTTTTATATAATTGTATTCAAAAGCACTCTTCGCAAAAATAAAATAAACCTAAGCCATCATTTGGTTAGCCATACATGTTATATACTACATTCTGTGTATTGGCTTGCTGAGCACGGGGTCGGAGTGCTCATGCTCGCTTTTGCGACAAAACTCCAGAAACAGGAACGCAAGACCACTACGCCTACGAGGAAGCTCCCTCTACGGAGGAGAAGAATGACGAAGGAAACTAAGGCGTAGGCTTCGTTAAGTAGACGCGGACAAGTGGATATCCGGCGTTGTGTGCACGTATGTTACTAGTTAGCTGGTGACATATAATGCACACAGTACCTTCCAGTCGCTTGCCTGTGGATTTGGGTTTGCTTTTGCTCTATTTCCGCTGTATTTCAATTTATGTAATATAATGGTTGATTATGCGATGTATGAAATGATTCAGCAATGTACCTGTGTGCACTAACTACTGATCCAGGGATTAGTGCAGTGAAACACAGTAAGATTCGGATTGAAAAATCCAGGTCTGACAGCGCTGGTATCAGAGCCTACGACTGTAGGGTAAAGGCCATAGAGTGGAAATTAGGATGAATCTAGGGTCACAATATTTGCAAGACTTATAAAAATGATTGCGAAAAATATAGCGTACTACTTCTTTTCGTATCCTTCCTAGCTCTACTCTATTCTATTTTTCATTGATGTATATTTTGGAAATTGCTAGTAATAATAATTAATTCCACCGAGGGCAGGGGCAGTTCAATTACTGTGTCCGGCAGACTACCAAAGGAAGAGTAGATAGCACAGTGCCGTACTCACTAGGAGTGGTGCAAGTACTAGTTATGTACCCGTACTATGAAATTCCAGCATAAATGCTGGCTAGACGATTATTTGTGTATTTAACGAATGGCCAGGCATAAGGCCTTATGATAAGTGTTCTTTTGCCGTTTATCTTGTTGTTCTTTTTGCAACAAGAGTGAATACCCCTTTCTTTTCTCAAGGGTAGTATTAGTACTGAATTACGAAGTCGTAACTGCAGATGTCCAGTCAAAGGGTTACACGATCTCGGGCCCATACTGACCCTCATCATGCTGAGGTAGACTCAAACCATGGCGCCAACCCCGAAGAAAATCAGAACCAAGATGCTGACCTCCCAAACCCCCCAGTTAATCCCACAATGGCCCAAGTAATGGCACAACAAACCCAGATTCTGCAAGCCATTTATGCTGGACAGCAAGGAAGCTCTGGTGGACACAGTGCTGACTTAGGAGATTTCCAGAGGACCAGACCAATTACATTCACATCGGCAGAAGAACCACTTGAAGCCAAAGACTGGCTTCGGGATACTGAAAGGAAGCTGCGCTTAATTAAATGCGCAGAGGAGGATAAAGTCATATTTACCACCCACCTACTTCAAGGAGCTGCCGCAGCATGGTGGGAAAATTATGTAGCTGCTAGAGGTCAGGAAGATGCTACCACCGGAGGTGACACCGAAGCTATCCCATGGACAGAGTTCAAGAAGGCTTTCAAGGACAACTTCATTCCAGCCGGGATAATGCGGATAAAGAAGAATGAGTTCCGCAATCTCAAGCAAAGGAACTTATCCGTCAATGAATATCTGACAAAATTCACACAGTTAGCCCGGTATGCTCAGAAGGATATAGAAGAAGAGGAAGAAAAGATTGACAGATTTTTCGAAGGGCTGAAGGATGAACTGAGAGTGCAGCTGATCACCCAAGACTTCACCAGCTTTCATCAGTTGGTAAACAAGGCCTTGGCCTTGGAAAATGAGAAGAAGATTCTTGAGGCCAGCCGTAAGCGCAAGATGACAACTCAACTGCCACAAGGAAGATTTATCCAGAAATTCTTCAAACCCTCATTCTCAAGGTCCAATCAATCCAGTGGGTCAGCTCCAGCCTTTAGACCGGGTGGAAACATGTCCCAAGCATCACGCCCAGGAGGACAGCTTGGTGGTACAAACCCCGCAGCAAATCTTAATTGCTATAGCTGTGGGGAGAAGGGTCACTTTGCCAACAGATGCCCACATAAGCAGAATGTCCCTGTCCGCAGTCAAGCTTCAGCTCCAGGCAGGGGACAGCAGAGCTCTCAAGCTAGTAAGAACACTTCAGCACCAAACCGAGGCAGAGTCAACCATATTACAGTTGAAGAAGCTCAAGAAGCCGCTGGAGTTCTCATGGGTACGTTTTCTGTCAAGACTATACCAGCACAAGTATTATTTGATTCAGGAGCTTCACATTCATTTATATCTAAGGGATATGTTGATAAATTGGGATTGCCTGTTTATACCCTTAAGAAGCCATTGGTGCTTAACTCACCAGCTGGACCAATTACTGCTACCCTAGTATGCCCAGGGGTGACCATTACCATGGAAAGGTGTGATTTCCTAGCAGACCTTATAGTATTAAACTCCCAGACCCTAGACATCATACTAGGAATAGATTGGTTAGCTAAGAATCAAGGTGTCCTAGAGTGTGCCACCAGAACAGTGAAAGTGGTCAAGTGTCCTGGAATGACCATAAATATAAAAGTGGACATACCATACCGGTGGGGACGTGCAATCTATCATTGTGAGGACGTACCCCTAGAAGGAATGATAGTAGTGCAAGACTATCCCGAAGTATTTCCCGAAGAACTGCCAGGCATGCCCCCAGATAGAGACTTGGAATTTGTTATCAATTTGAAGTCGGGTGCCGCTCCAATCTCCAAAAGGCCCTATAGGATGACTGTGGAAGAATTGGAGGAGTTGAAGAAACAACTCCAAAATATGCAAGAGAAGGGATTCATTAGACCTAGCTCATCACCATGGGGATCTCCAGTGCTGTTTGTGAAGAAAAAGGATGGCACAGCCAGGATGTGTGTGGACTACCGTGATTTAAATGAAATGACTATCAAAAACAAGTATCCTCTTCCCAGGATTGATGATTTGTTCGACCAACTTGGAGGAGCTACCGTATTCTCAAAAATAGATCTGAGGTCGGGATATCACCAGCTGAAGATAAGAGCGAAAGATATACCCAAAACAGCCTTTACCACTAGATATGGACTGTATGAATTTATGGTCATGTCTTTTGGATTAACCAATGCCCCAGCTTATTTTATGAATCTGATGAATAAAGTATTCATGGAGTATTTGGACAAGTTTGTCGTGGTCTTCATAGACGACATCCTTATATACTCCAAGAATTCAGAAGAGCATGCAGAACATCTGCGCCTAGTGTTGGAGAAGCTAAAGGAACATCAGCTATATGCCAAATTCAGCAAGTGTGAATTTTGGCTGAAGGATATCAGTTTCCTAGGACATAGTTTCAGCTGGAGGAGTATCCGTGGACCCCGCCAAGATTGCAGCTGTCACAGAATGGAAGCAGCCTACTTTTGTCACTGAAGTGAGGAGTTTTCTCGGTTTGGCTGGGTACTACAGGAGGTTCATAGAGGGATTTTCCCGAATTGCCAGGCCGATGACCCAATTACTCAAGAAAGACAAGAAGTTTGAATGGACCAAGTCATGTGAAGAAAGTTTCCAAGAATTGAAGAAGAGATTGACTACCACCCCTGTATTAGTTCTACCAGATGTACGCAAAGGTTTTGAGGTATATTGTGATGCCTCACATCAAGGGCTTGGATGCGTACTAATGCAAGAAGGCAGGGTTGTGTCATATGCGTCCAGACAACTTCGTCCCCATGAAACTAACTACCCCACCCATGATCTGGAGCTAGCATCAGTGATTCATGCATTGAAGATTTGGCGGCATTACTTGATTGGTAACCATTGTGATGTGTATACAGATCACAAAAGCCTAAAGTATTTCTTCACACAATCTCACCTTAATCTGAGGCAAAGAAGATGGCTAGAATTAATCAAGGATTATGATATCAGTGTACACTACCACCCTGGGAAGGCCAATGGGGTAGCAGATGCATTGAGCCGCAAGGCTTACTGTAATAACCTTATGGTACAGGAACATCAAACTGAGCTCTACAAGGACTTAAAAGCTTTGAATTTGGAAATAGTAGGGCCAGGCACTCTAGCCGCCATGGAAATCCAATCAAGTATAGAAGAAATGATTATGGCAGCACAGCAAGATGATCCAACCATTTTGAAATGGAAGAGATTAATGGAAGAAGGGAAGGCACCCAACATGAAAATTGACCATGAGGGTACTCTACGATATGGAACACGTATCGTAGTCCCACATCACAAAGATCTTAAGAATCTGATATTGAGGGAAGCACATAGCTCTCCATATTCCCTCCACCCCGGGAGCACCAAGATGTATCAAGGTATGAAACAATTTTGTTGGTGGCCCCGTATAAAAAGAGACATTGCAGAGCATGTAGCATGCTGTGATGTGTGTCAGAGAGTGAAGGCAGAGCATCAAAGA
Source organism: Dendrocalamus latiflorus (assembly GCA_017311315.1). Classification (NCBI taxonomy): domain Eukaryota; kingdom Viridiplantae; phylum Streptophyta; class Magnoliopsida; order Poales; family Poaceae; genus Dendrocalamus; species Dendrocalamus latiflorus. The sequence goes on along the minus strand of CM029619.1, from coordinate 21,763,086 downwards.
CCTGCAGGACTATTACAGCCATTGCAGATACCCCAATGGAAGTGGGAAGAAGTCGGAATGGATTTCATCACTGGATTTCCACGGACCAAGTCAGGATATGACTCTGTATGGGTTATAATTGATAGGTTGACCAAGGTCGCCCACTTCATTCCGGTCAAGACAACTTACAAGGGAGACAAGTTAGCAGAACTGTATATGTCTCACATTGTGTGCTTGCATGGTGTGCCAAAAAGGATAGTCTCAGATCGAGGTTCTCAATTTACCTCGCATTTCTGGGCTAGCCTACATGAAGCTCTTGGCACTCACCTGGATTTCAGCACCGCTTATCACCCTCAGACGGATGGTCAAACAGAGAGAGTGAATCAAATATTGGAAGATATGCTTAGGGCTTGTGCCCTGGACTTCTCCAAGGAATGGGATAAATGTTTGCCATATGCTGAGTTTGCCTATAACAACAGTCACCAGACTAGCCTACAGATGTCACCATTTGAAGCTTTGTATGGAAGAAAATGCCGAACCCCACTACATTGGTCAGAAGTAGGGGAGAACATCATATTTGGACCCGACATTCTTAAACAAGCTGAAGAGAAGGTTCGTCTGATTAGAGATCGATTACAGGCAGCCCAGTCTAGGCAAAAGAGTTATGCAGACAAAAGAAGAAGACCACTGACATTTGAGGTTGGAGAATATGTCTACTTGAAGGTGTCACCTCTACGAGGAGTCAAGAGGTTTAAAGTCAAAGGCAAGCTTACCCCTCGCTATGTGGGACCATTTCCAATTGTGGCCAAGAAAGGAGAAGTTGCCTATTAGTTAGAATTACCTCAAAATCTATCTGATATACACAATGTCTTCCATGTATCTCAACTCAAGAAATGTCTACGAGTACCAGAAGATCAAACTCCACTTGAAGCCATTGAGCTTGAAGAAGATTTAACCTACAAGGAGCGTCCCATCAAAATATTGGATACTGTGGAGAAAAAGACAAGGACTCAAATCATTCGCATGTGTAGAGTGCAATGGAGTCACCATTCCAAGAAGGAAGCTACCTGGGAACGAGAAGATAAACTGCGTCAAGACTACCCTGATCTGTTCACTAGCTAGGCTGAATCTCGGGGTCGAGATTCTTTTTAAGGGGGGTAGATTTGTAACATCCCGAAAAATATAAATAATAAGTTATGGAGTTTTTGGATTATTTTATTTGCCTTTTTATTTAAATTTGGAGTTTATTGGCTTTTTGTAAATATAAAGGAATTTCAAAAAAGTAAAAAAAAAGAGGGAAGAAATCAACACAAAAAATGATAAAACATACACATCAAATAAAGAATCTGAAAAGATGATCCATAAAATTAACAAGGGAGAAATGAAGATAAGCATAAAATATATCCCTAAAATTTTGGCAAACAAATTAAAAGGAGATAGCATTTATACATATATGCAAACATATAAGAATAACAATATATATATATATATATATATATATATATATATATATATATATATGCATACAACTATGCATAACAAGAGAGTGGTCTCTACAGAAATTTAAGAGAGCAAATAGAGTTAGAATTATATGTACAAGTATATACGAATATATGTAATGAAAATGCAGAAAATAGAAAATAAAAGAAATGAAAAAAAAGAAAAGGAAAACCGGGCCGGCCGTCACCCCAGCCCAGTCCCTCTCTCCGCACGCGCAGCCAGCGCGCCCGCGTGGGCCAGCGCTCCGCAGTCCAGCGCCGCCACCCGCAACCTGCGCCTCGCTGCCTCGCGGCCCCCACGCGCCAGGCGCTCTTTCCCCGCTGGCCGGTGGCCCGCTTCCACCCGCGCTTCTTCCTCTGCCCGCGGGCCCGGTGCCTCGCCGCTCACTCCCGCTGGCCAGTGGTCCCGCCCGCGCTCTCTTCTTCCTCCTCCCTCTTCTTCTCCACGCGCCCGTTGCCGCTCCCTCCCTCGCGCTCACTCCCTCTGCGCAGCAAATTCCCGCTCCCTCTCTCACCTCGCGGCTAAATTAAAAAGGACAGTCACAGGAGGGGGGACTCACCTCTTCCGCCACCTCTCTCCTACAGAATCTCGGCGGGATTTGGTTCATCTCCCCCGCCGGCGCAAACAGGGCGGAGCGCCAGGTGCCGCCTTCGCCACGCCCCTCTCCCGGCTATAAAAGCCGCGCTCGTGAGTTGCAAACGCATCGCGTTACTTCCTCCTCCCCTTCCCTGGCCGTAATTGAGCCGAGAGCCCCCTAATCGCCGTCGGTCCTCTTCTTCTTCATGAGCTCCGGCGCAGCCCTCCCCGCCGATTCCGGCCGCCTCCGGGCACATCCCAGCTCCCAGAGCATCGGGGAAGCAAGGCGAAGCCATCCCCGGTCTTCCCCGCGCCTCCCGTGGTCTCCACCTCGCCGTCACCGGAGCACCCGCCCGAGCCGCCGCCGTCGCTCGCCGCCAGCCCTCTCCGGTCACCGTCGCCCCCGGCCGCCTGCACCAGAAGACTCACCCTCACGCGGGGATTACATATCACGCAGCCCCCGGACCACTCCGGCCACCACTCGCTGCCGGCGCCGCCGTCCTCTTCTTCCTCTGCCTGGAACCCTCCCGGAGCTACTTCAAGGGGATTACTTACCCCTATAGGGTAAGCATCGCTCGGGCGAACCGAGTGGCTTTCAGCGTTATCTCTTCTCCCCCTCGCTCCCGCGGCGCGCGTTCGAGCCCCGGCTCCGCGCCTGCGGTCGAGCGATTTCTTTTAAAATCCCCGCTGACAGGTGGGCCCCACCTGTCGGTCTGTGTAGCAGGAGCAGCCCGCTGACCGCTGGGCCCCGTAGGTCAGTGGCACGTCTGCACTGAGCCCCTGCTGACAGATGGGCCCCAGTGAACAGTACCTGGCCCCACTTGCCAGCGGCACAGCAAGAAAAGAATTAAAAATAAAAAGAAAATGACATGTGGGACCCACTGTTAGAAATTTCATAATGTTTGGAATTAACTGAACTGAGAACTTCAAATAATCATAACTTATTCATTTTAACTCCAAATTAAGTGAGACAAATTTCTAAATTCATCTAAATTCAAGATATATCCAATGGAACTGAAATCATAATTTTTGGAGTTCATTTGAATTTATGGTGATATTTTGTTGATTGGATGTTTTCTTTTTATCCAAATTTTCGCGCACGGTTAAAATAGCGTACGAGGCTCAAGAGGAAGAGTTCGAGGCAGCAGCACTAGAAACTCCGGATAATCAAGCACCCGACCACTGTGACCAAGGCGAGTCAATACTTTGATCGTGTTGAACCTATATTTCCTGCAAATTACTTTGTTTTAAATTAACAAATTGCATGCTGTAAATTTTATGCAAATACATGGTAAATTTAATACTCTAGTTATATGCCACCGTTACTTTGAATAATACTACACCCTCTGTTGAAATGTTTGGATAAATGAACCTTGTCGCCCTAGTAAAATTATAATGGTAGCATTTCGAAAATAAGTCCCTAATAATATGCCACGCTCAATACTGCATAGATACACACGGGGTCGCTGAAATACCCCAAACCTCATTATCAGTTTTTATCATGAGAAGCTAGTTTGAGCAGTCATAGTGGGAATGACTGGCATATTTTGATATGATTATTTTATGCTTCCAAAAATTTCCAACTTGCTTAAATGTCTGGGTGGATTGGTTCGAGGGTGTGTATGTGTATGTGAATGAGTGGTGCAGTGGATGCACCGTGTGGTGCAGTGGATGCACAAAGTGGGCTAGTGATAAGATCGCCCAGATGCCACTAAGGACTGAATCTTGTCATGTCACCCCGTGTAAAACAGTACAACCACAAGTCCGTAAAGTACGACTTGGCTAAGTAAATTTATCGAAGTTCCGGACTCATCTCACTGGTAGGGGTTTGAAGGGGTTACGCTATGGCAAGGGGGCCTGAAGGGACACCAGTGGAGGGTGAAGTTTTCCCGCTGTCCTACGTTGCGGAGAGGTAGAAGTCCGGCTGCATAGGGGCTGGGGAAAACATCCCGCGCACAGATGGGACCCACCGCAAGTGGGCAGTTTCCCATAAGGGTGAGATGAGAAAAGGGCCTAGATACTTTGAAAAGTCACTGTGATGGTCTGCTCAACCACACGTCTAAGGAATCGTGTGGGGCAATGAGTTGATTGTCTCTTGTGGTGAAAGTGTACAAACTCTGCAGAGTCTAAACTATTCGAATAGCCGTGCCCACGGTCAAGGGCGGACATGGGAACTTAACTAGAAATAGTTCTGTTTACAAAACATTGAAAATTGGAAATGTAAAGTGGAAGGGCGATGGACTGCCCTGGTTTGGAATTGTCCTGGGTGTCGTCCCAGTGGTAATGTAAGCGGCTATAACGCTGAAGAATGGCTATATGGTGCAGATACCATGTAACGGTGGATGGAATCTGAATCACTATTAATATTGCATTCATTTACAATATGTACTTGTGTTCAAATTGCTAGGTCGTAGGGAATTTTTATATAATTGTATTCAAAAGCACTCTTCGCAAAAATAAAATAAACCTAAGCCATCATTTGGTTAGCCATACATGTTATATACTACATTCTGTGTATTGGCTTGCTGAGCACGGGGTCGGAGTGCTCATGCTCGCTTTTGCGACAAAAATCCAGAAACAGGAACGCAAGACCACTACGCCTACGAGGAAGCTCCCTCTACGGAGGAGAAGAATGACGAAGGAAACTAAGGCGTAGGCTTCGTTAAGTAGACGCGGACAAGTGGATATCCGGCGTTGTGTGCACGTATGTTACTAGTTAGCTGGTGACATATAATGCACACAGTACCTTCCAGTCGCTTGCCTGTGGATTTGGGTTTGCTTTTGCTATATTTCCGCTGTGCGTACTTGTAATAAGTATATTTGGCCTGATCGGCCCCTTTTGTAAACTCTATCACCCGACGTGGTATATTTTAATTTATGTAATATAATGGTTGATTATGCGATGTATGAAATGATTCAGCAATGTACCTGTGTGCACTAACTACTGATCCAGGGATTAGTGCAGTGAAACACAGTAAGATTCGGATTGAAAAATCCGGGTCTGACAGCCTTCCCTCGGTTGCCTCCCGATTTCCCCGCCACCGGCCATTCTGGGCCATACCCCAGTAGTCGCCCTTGGGCTCTGGCCACTGCTGCCTCCTGACACCACCTCCCTCTGCTACTCGCCTGGCTCTCTGACCGTCGACACTGACCCTCGGTCTGGCCTCCATGCTGACTACGCGCGCCACTCCTCAGTCGCCTCCTGATTTCCCCACCGTCGGCCACTCTGGGCTCGACTCCGACCGTTGCCCTTGGGCTCCGGCCGCTGTTGCCTCCTGGCGCCACCTCCCTTTGCTACTCGCCCGGCTCCCTGACCGCTGGTGCCGACCCTCGGTCGGGCCTCCATGCTGACTGCGCGTGTGGTGGCCTCAGTGGTGGTGAAGGTGCCGAGTTCTTGTTAGGCTGGATATCCGGTATCCCACCCAATAGTCAAGGCGGAAGGGGATTGATGCATCGAATGCCCTCTTAGAAAGTGAAGTGGAAGAATCCAGGCACTTGCTAACGAACGGAACCCAAACTGAACAGTGAAAGATCTTGGGGGTTTAGCCAGCGAGCGAATGGAAGAAAAATTGACATACGGAGCGATCTCCTCCACACGTCATCTGAAAATGGACTTTTCTTTTCTGATCGAGCGAGGTCCCTTTTGGGCTTAAAAGTCCTTTGAGCCGTGGAATCCCTTTTGTCTGTTATCCTCGGATAGTCCGAGTCTGTATTCATATTCGACGGATAGTACGTTACCGTATTCGTATTTATTTTTGAAAAAAATAATCCGTATTCGTTTCTAATCCAAGACTATCTAAGAAAAATCTAAGCCAAAATATTCTATATTTAAAAATTGTCCAAATGGATCGAAAACTATCTAATCTATTTGTATCCCTAGTGTTGACCTCTCAAGCCACAACACCGTTGTACTGCCACCTAATTCCTGCTTTGTTTTAATTGAACGTGCATAGGAGAGAGAGAGAGAGGGGTTGTGGCCTGATTAGCGCCTGTGGCCGTGCTAATGGACTTCATTACCACTTGGCAGATGTACTGCTCACGGTGGCTATGGAGCACCCACTTCGGCCATACGCCGGGCGCCCGTACGGCATCCTGACGTATTGGTCTCTAGAGCTCCGCCACATAGTTATCCTGTGGTGGAAACGTTATTTTTATTAATTTCGTGCGATCGAATTTATTACCGTAAATACGAACCCAAAACCGGCCATTTCGGCCTCAATGCCGACCCGTAGCACTACAAGAGATGATTGGTACGTTTTATATGAACATTTACAAAAATATAAAGTACATAAGGTTCGCTACTTGACGATAGCTAGAAAATTTGTTTGCAGGATGACAACACGGCCATCACACTAGCATTTTCATTTATAGCCACTTGCAATATATATAGTATACGTTATTTTTCGTTGTGGTTTATAATTTATGACTGTAACAAATACTTTTACTTTTTAACATAAATATTTGTATAAATAAATTAAATAAATTTAAAAAACATGTTTAATTTGTTTTGTCGGATGCCATAAGAACAGGGTATAGATTAATCTTGCATCTCAGACTTCATCCCAGAAGGAAAAAAGGGGATCTTCATCATATACCCTCCCTTGAATTGGGGATTTCAGGATTTACCCTCCCACCTCAATGACACGTGGGGTCATCATAAGTCACTGACACGTGGGCCAGGAGGGTAAATCCTGAATTTCCATCTATGAGGAGGGTATATGATGAATAAATCCAGGAAAAAAAGATAAGAGGAAATGTAAAAAAAATTAAATATGTATATTGCCTCTCTCCTTTCCTGAGTTTCTTCGGTAAAGTTTCATCTGGGAATTGTGCAATTCTTCAGTTGGGTTTCTTCAATCAAATTAAGAAGCAGAGCCCAGTCCTCCCTGCATCTTCGCTGGAAACGTGAGCGATAATTCTCTCCAATCCAAGACTCATCTGGTGATCACTCAAAACATCAAAGAAAGAGATGGAGGCCATCATGTCATACACATCCAGAACAACAAAGGCGAACGCTTCTCTCCAGTAAAAGGAGGCCCAAATTTAAACAAAGTGCGAGACTGCGATTGTGATTCAGATAAATCAGTTCATACCAGGAACCGAGGACTCAAACATTAGCAAGTCAAGATAGATCATATCTACATGCCCATGACCCATCCATCCATCAATCGCCGCTAACTCATGAACATGACGCCAAATACACCCCCTTATTATTCAAGAACTGAACACGAAAAGCAGCTAAAGAAAGTTGCCAACTTGCGAGCGCGCGATTGATCAGGCCGGAGAACACAAGGGAGGGCGGGGGCGGAGGACGAGGCCCGCCTACCTACTCCTCGTCGTCCTGGGCCTTCTTCTTGCTGGCGGCGTCGGCTCCCGCGCCCGCTCCCCCCTTGTTGCCGCGGTTGTTCTTAGAGGAGCCGGAGATGAGGTCGAGGTCCTCGTCGGCGTAGCCGTCGGCTCCCTCCCAGGTGAACTTACCGCCGCGGCCGCCCTTCTTGGGGTCGCCGTTCATCCCGGAGGCAGACTTGCGGTCGCTGCGGTGGTCCGCGGACACCTTGTTCGGATTCCGGCTCTTCTTGCCGCCGTCCATCGCCGGCCGTCCCCTTTCTCTTTCCTCCCCTGCGAAAAAGTTTCAAGGACAGAAGGATGGAAGAAACTGCTATCTGTTCCGCACTCTCTCTCCTTGTTTTTGGGTCAAGTTTTGGTGGGTTTACTTAGGTATCTATAGTGTATATAACCTAAGGGGTCTTAGAGCAACTCCAAGAGATGGGCTAATACATCTCCTAAAACAAATTTTGGTGATTAGTGAAAAAAAAACCCCTCCAAAAGATCCCCAAAACCACCACTAAAAATTTTAATACCTCCAATACCTCACCCCACCGGAGCCAAAAATGACCTCACCCCACGCGTCCCCAATCACCCATGCCACGCGCGAGTAGCGATTCCACGCCATTTTTTTCCCTTCGCGCCTCCTCGCCGGCCCCTGCGCCTCCTCGCCGGCCGCCTGCGTCTCTCCACCGGCCGCCTGCGTCTCCTCGCCGGCCGCTGCGCCTCCTCGCCGGCCGCTGCGCCTCTATCAGATTGCTATCAGCCTGGTATGCCACATTGCCAGGACGACGGCCAGGACGATTGGAATAGCAGCACAGCTCCAAGAGACGGCGGCGCCAGAAGGAATGAACATGGCGGCGCTAGAAGGAATGAACAGGGGCAGCGTTTGCTGGGCCGATTTATAACTAATATGGGCCATAAGCCCATGTAGCAGATTTAAAATATTTATGGGATCAATTTTTGGGATAACTGTTGGAGCAAAGGAGTTTATATTGATCCCCAACTTTTTAACATGTCCCCTAAAATGAGATTATAGGGGATCAAATTTAGCTCATCTTTTGGAGCTGCTCTTAAGGTGGATCTCACCTAAACCTTAAGGTCGACTTCATAGTGTATATAACCCAAGCGGCCTTAAAACGGTACCACTCGGCTGTTACATCCCAAAATTTGCTTTCTGGAAAAATTTAAATTCAAATTAATTATTTTAAAGTATTTGAGTCTTATTTGTATTTGTCCTGAATTTCTGTTTTTGAAAAATCTAGATTTGAAAAGTATTTTAAGTAAAACCTAAAATTATTATTAAATAAAATGATATTTTGATTTTATATGAAAATCCTAGTTTAAAATAATTATTTGGAGTTATTTGGCTTTTATTTGGTTTCCTGTATTTTTTGGAGTTTAAAACCTATTTTTGAAAATAAAAAGTATTTCAAGTATGAAAATTAAAATACCAACTTGAGTTGGAAATATTTTATTTAAGTCCAAAACTTATCCAGGAACTTCTGTGAATTTTTCTGGAATTTTTGGAATTTATTTCATATTTTTCTGAGCTTTATTAAATTTTCTAGCCTTTTCTAAAAATCTGAAATTAAAATAAAAAAATCCCTTCCTTCCCCCCTCCGGCCGCCACGTGGACGGCCGGGATCAACCCACGTCGCCACCGCGCTCCACCCCGCCTTCCTCTCGGGCCGACACGTGGTCGGGCCCGATGTGGCCACGCCACCCCGCCATGGCCCATCTGCCGTCCGCGCCCCTCTCCCCGCTTGGCCGCCCGATCCGTGCCCTCGGCGTGGCGCCATCGGAGCCGTCGGCTCCGTTCCCCCTCTCGGCCCCGCTGACAGGCCGGGCCCGCCTGTCAGCTTCGTCCCCGTCCCCGCGCCGTCTCCTTCCTCCCGCTCGAACCGCACCGTCTCCGCCGCCCCTTGTCCCGCCGGGATTGCTTTCCTTTTTCCGCCGCCCGTGTGACCCACGCCTTTCCTTCTTCTTCCTCCCCTGATTCCCTTCCTTCTACGGCGCCGCTTTCCCCCTATTTCCCCGCAATCGCCGCCAATCCCCGCCATCTCCGGCGAGCGATTCCCGCCCCCGTGCTCCCCCTCCGCCCCTATAAAAGCCACCCCGAGCTCCGCCTCTCTCCGCACTTCTTCCCCCTCCGTTCCCCGTTCCTCCTCCGCCACCCGAGAGCGCCCGTGCCGTGCCTCCTCTTCCCGAGCGCCGGCAAGGGCAACAGCGAGCAATTGCCGCCGCTTTGCCCCTCCTCGCGCCTCGCTGACGCCACCCCCACCTTCCCCGACCTCCGGCGATCATCGTGCGCCCCTCGGCCGAGCCGTAGGACCACTGGAGCACGATCGCCGACGACGCCCGAGCTGCGCCGTCGCCCCTCCTCGCCGCCGGCCCTGCTCCGGCCTTCTCCGGTAATCGCCGCCCCACCACCGCACTCCCCTCGGTCCCCTCTCCCTCCTGCGCCGCTCGCCGCCGGCCACGGCCCGCCGGCGAGCCCGCCATCCCTGTGCGCTACCCCGGCCGGCCAGGCCATGTCAGCACGCCCCGCCTACGTGGCTGCTCGGTGGGCGCCACCTCAGCGCCAACGCGGCACCTCCTCGCCCGGTCAGCGCACCCCGCCACCTCAGCCCTCCCCTCGACCGTGGACCTAGTCCATGGACCAGGGCCCACCTGTCGTGTGGGGTTTATCCCAAGCTGACGCCAGCATTGCACAATAAACCCATTTTCAGTTCAAAAATATTTCGGCCGAAAAAGGAAATTCAGTGCTGACGCAATAATTCCAATTTCCTTTAGAAAAATAATTCCAGAAAATCAATCTTTTGCTTTTTCCGTGAATATAAACTTTCCGAAGCCCGTTCTTCTTCATCCTAACTCCGTTTGAGCCCATTCAAATTTCTAAAATCATCAAAAATTCCAAACTATCCATGTATTCCATCCTTTCAAATATTTGAAATTTATTTGATATTTCGAAATTTAAATTTCAAATTCCAATACCTAGTTTAATTTCAAAGCCTCAATTCCATTCCAAATTTTTTTGTGCACTTTCAAAATTTAAATTCAAATCTTGCAAAATCTCCATAAAATCCATTCTATTTTTCCTTGGTCCAAATATTATCTCAGTAATTTCTTTTCCCAACCGATCTTCCAGATATTCGTTCTCCCTCGTGTGAACCCCAAATCCGCTGAATCTTTCTCCTAAATTCGGATGAAATTATAAACTTCCTTCCAGTAAATATATTATATATTTGTGATTTTATTTGTATTTATTTGTTCGTTTTTTTGTCGTTTCGCGCGTAGAACCTGACGTCGTCGAAGAATTTGTCGAGCCGCAGCAAGAAGGACCAAATAACGCACAAGAAGACAAGTCTCCTTTGATCATCTTGAACCTATGATTTTGAAATATTTTAATTATTTTAAATTATGTGCATTGCTATTTACATAAAATATTAGTTCAAATCTTAAGGTATTAGTTAATCCAACTTTGTTATGCCCTCAATTGATGTTGAATGCCATGTACCTTTGTAACCCTAGAATTTCCTTTGTCACAATAATGAGAGTATTATAATTATTTATGAATAATAGAATGGTAGTATAATGCTTAGCCACGCTGTTTAATACCTTTGAAATCTTGAAAATGGGAAATTATGATTTGTTGTAATAACCTTGTTTATAAGTCTAGTGGTGATTGGAGTTGCCACTGATCTTTTAAAATAAAATAAAATGTGGAAATTGGTTTACATTAGGGTGGATGGTTGGTTTGGGTTGGTGCGGCAAGCACGAGATCTTGTAAAAGTGTTTGTTCCACCCTAGTCAACTAAGGACCGACGCTTGTGTTTGTCCAGACTGAGCACTACCGTACAACCCTAAGTCTATATGGGTACGACCTAGCTGATTAACTCATGATAGTCTAGTTTAGGTGCCACCAGTGGAAAGTGGGTGCCAGGGAGTTACTGGTTATTCACAGTGAGGGACAGGGATTTACTGTACTCATATGGCGCAAGAGGGGGCTTCGGATTGGGCAGATTTAACCCTTCTGCGGTGAAACCTCAGCGGGTGGTGTCTAGCTAGTCTAGAGTGAGGTAAAGGCTTTGTGATAATTTATCTGTGTCTCATGCCAAAGGAAGCGTGGTGACTGTTAAGATAATTTATCTCTTGGGGGTAAAGTTGTACAACCTCTGCAGAGTGTAAAACTATTCGAATAGCCGTGCCCACGGTCAAGGGCGGGCAAGGAATGCATTCACATGGTAGATTTTTGGTTTTGGTTTTAAAATCAAAGTTTTTGTATTCCGAGAGTGGAGGGAACTCTCGGAAGGGTATCCTGGCAGTTGGAGCCAGAGAGGGTGGATGGAACCCGCAGTTTTAAACTTGACCAATTGTAATTGGTTAGCTAGTGTTGGTAGATGAAACCTTCACTACAAAGTTAATGATAGTTCTGCTAAAACATTTACTTTATTTAATTGATGCCTTCGAAAATAATTAGTAGTAATAGAAATTAAAACATTGCTTTGTGCAAAAGAACCATATATCTTTCCTTTGTTAAAGCCTTGCATCTATTGCATTTTTCCCAAGACTTGCGGAGTACTTTATGTACTCACATGCTGCACTCAAAAATAAATCTCAGAGGAATACCAAGCTCAAGAGAGAGACTACGACTACTTCACTTGTGGTTTCGACGAAGGATTCCCGGAGTACTAGGTCGCGCTTCCCCAGTCAATTGCCTGTGGCGTATTGATGGGTCTTCGCCGGATTTATCTTCTGCTTCCGCTGTGTTTTGATTGTGCGAGGTCTTGAAACCTCAAATGTAATAATGAGACCTGAGGGTCAGTACTCTCTATAATTGTAATAATGCGTTATTGGTTATGAATCATTTCTGTTTAACTGTGTGCACTAGCTTTGATCTGGGACTAGTGCTGTAATACACAGAGGGTCCGGGTTTGGAAATCCGGGGTCCCGACATCGGCAGATAAAGAAAAATTGTATTTTAATACTTGTGGCCAGGTCTTTAGCTTAAGGACCAGCCTTAAGCCTTTTTTGCTTATAGCCTGCTTAAGATCACCCCTGTAATGTATAAGGTTGACCTTAAGGTGGCTTAAGACCCTCTATTTTCATACACTACAGATGCCCTTACAGTGGTGAAAAAGTCCCGGTTTATTATCGGAGAAGATTGACATTGACCTGGTCAATTATCTTTACTATTATAAAAATATGAGTTGATAGTCATCGGTCCATTCTCCCTTCTCACTTTTCAATCGTTAGATCAAATATCAGCCATCTAGATCCACATGTAGGTGGTACTTCTTTTGCTCCTCGTAGAAAAGGTCGGGCCAACGCGTGGGCTGCGCTCCTTCTCTTCTCTTCCCCCACATCCTCCGCCTCCCGCAACCACTGTACCTCCCACAACCGTCGCCTCCTCCTCTCCCCCGAACCCTCGTGTCGTGCCTCCTCCTCCTCAGCGCTGCCACCAATTCCTTCCCCGTACGACAGCATCTGGTCGCAGTCCCCTAACTTCCCCCAGCAGCGTCGCATCCCCTCGTCGCCGCCTCCCCAACGTATTTGCTCGCTGCCTCCTCTCCCCATTTGCTCGCCGCTGCCTCCCCATCACCACCTCCTGCAACCGCCTCCTCCTTCTCCCCTAATCCCTCGTGCCGCACCTTCTCCTCCTCGACGCCCTGATTGAAGTGGGCCGTGGTCGAAGGGAGAAGTGGTCAACGTCGAAGGGTCATGGTCAAAAGGGACAGTGATTGAAGGAGGCAGTGGTCGAAGTCGAAGGGGGTAGTGGTCAAAATCAGGACCGTGGTCAAAATTGGGGCCGAGCAGGCTGGCACCGACAGTCGGGTGATAGGGCACAAGCACACTAGAGGCCTGTCAATGTACGACCACCAGCGATGGTCGACCACTCCTGATCTACGATCACACGTGATGGTCGACGGCTTCTAACTTACGACCACGAGGTATGATCGACGGTTTCTAATTTACGACCATGAGCACTGGTCGATGTGTTTCGATTTAAGACCACGAGGTGTGGTCAATGTTTTCCGACTTACGACTATGAGCGCTAGTCGATGTGTTCCGATTTACGACCACGAAGTATTCTCGATGGCTTCTGACTTACGACCACGAACGATGGTCGTCAGCTTCCGATGTACGACCATGAGCCATTGTCAATATTTAGGACCACGATCGATCGTCGATCGCTACCAACTTACAACCATCAGTGATGGTCGACTACTCCCGACCTACGATCAAGCGCGATGGTTGACGGCTTCCAACTTACGATGACGAGGTGTGCTCGCGGGCTCCCGACCTACGACCACGAGGTGTGGTCGATGTCTTCTGACTTATGACCACGAGGTGTGATCGACGGCTTCCGACTTACTTAACGGATTTAAAAACTTTTAAACATGTTTATATGCATATTCTAAAAATTTTTACCACCTGTGAGTTTTAAAATATGTAGTATGATAAATTTTAAAAATCCGTAGTAACACACGGACATTCAACTAGTTCTAATGATAAACCCTAGTAACATGCATGTAGGAGATAAAAGTCTAGTGACTTAATGGCTTCCAACGACAATCTAAGTACATAGGTCGGTTTCTTTATATTATTTTAAAATAACTTATTGGTATATATAAATATTTGTATTAAACTATTATTCGTAGCAAGAAAACACCAAAACTGCAACACGTGAAGTGTATCAGATTAAAAAAAAAAAGCCACTGGTGCTCTCCGTTGATTGATGATGAAGATGAGAGAAAACAATGGATTGCCTTTTTCATCTTGTTCGGCCGGGATCTTGGGCGTCCAAAACGTGTGCTACTCCTCCGCTATACAAGCAGCGTTTAGAGAGTTTACGTCAATATATATACGTAATAGGAACTCCTTTAAAAAAAATGGTAACATGATCAGCGCAAATTTTAGCCGCTACACGGTGTAAACGATATGGATTACGCATAATTCAGGTAGTTTTTATTATTAAAGAGAAAAGAACATGTCAATGTTTTTCGGTGGTTGATCCGAGGAGCCAGTGATATTTAACTTGCTCCCTCGGTTCATTTTCGACTTTCATAGCCTTTGAGATGTAAATTTGACTATTACTTTTATAACTTTATATCAATATGTGCTATAAAATTATAATATTATGAGATTATTTTTAATGATAAATCTAATTATTTAATTTTCAGGTAACCAATCTATATAATTTTAAACTTATTAGCGGTCAAACTCTAGAAAGGAAGAGAAGGGAGTATTTTTATGTTAAAAGTGCTAGTTCTTTTTTATTAGGAGAAATTGGCTACAGGACACCGTCCGTTGTCTCCCTATGCCAATAGATACCCAAAATACATGGTTTAGTCAGAACACACTGAGAAAAACTGTAATTTTGCCGTAAGACACCAAGCCCTATATTTTACCGTTTTCGAGTTGGAGGGAGAGAGAAAGTTTCCGAGAAGACTCGGGTGCGCCTACCCACCTTGGTGCAATAAAGTTGCCCCAAGCCGCGCCATTGCTCCTGCACTTCCCCCATCCTCTCTCTTGCTTCCTTCTCCCCCCCCCCCCGAGCGGGCTTGTCACCATGCTTGTGCCCCGGTCATGGCTTCCCCACACTGCCCTGGCTACCACGGTGGGTTCCTTCCTTAGCTACACATGTCACGGTGTGTTCCTAGTTGCTAACTGCGGCTCCCATTGTTTGATTTGAAGTCATCCCTGCCGGAGCTCATCGAACCCACGTCTTCTTTACTGCCGGCCGCCGCAGCCACCGCCACCATCATCCTTCCTCCATGTGGGCTCCCCCTCCAACTCCTTCTGCCGGGAGCCCCCTTATGGTACCCGCAAACCGTCACCACTGTCGGTCGTGGCATCCCTCCACCACAGCTCACTACCCACAGCGACCCCACCTATGATGCCCTAGGCTTGCACCGCCGGACCACCACGACTCCTCTTCAACTCGGCCACCCACCCGGGTAAGTTCCCTGTAGCCCTTTCCCGCTCACGCTCGCGTCGCCTTCTTCTCCCTCCCCTCGAGCTGCCGTCGCCCCCCCCCCCCCCACATGGCCTCCCGCTCCCAGCCGTCGAACACCACCGCCTAAGCCCTATGGCGCAACCTAGCTGGACTTACCACCTCCTTGGGCCTCCTAGTCTCATGGGCTCTCCATTTTGCTGCTCGCTGGCCCTCCTCTGGCCACCCATCGCCGGCTAGCGCTGCTGCCACCGTGCGCCACTTCCCCACTCTATTTTTCTGCGGTGGGTAGGGGTACTGAGTCTTTTTGGAAAATTTCTCTCTCCCTCCAACTCAGAAATGATAAAATATAGGCCTCGGCGTCTTATGGTAAAATTACAGTTTTTTT
This sequence comes from Dendrocalamus latiflorus, assembly GCA_017311315.1. Lineage (NCBI taxonomy): Eukaryota > Viridiplantae > Streptophyta > Magnoliopsida > Poales > Poaceae > Dendrocalamus > Dendrocalamus latiflorus. Next base: position 21,747,358 of record CM029619.1, on the reverse strand, counting down.
TAGTGCGTTCTGGCTAAACCATATATTTTGGGTGTCTGTTAGCAAAGGAGGACAATGAACGGTGCCCTATAGCCAATTTCCACTTTTTTTAAGACTAGGTCATAGTCCTTGTTTGATTGCTCATGTAGTTGTGAGTTGTCTGATCCTCCTTCTTTGAGAGCGAGGGTGTTCTTGGCACCTACGAACGCTATTTGTGACAAGCGTGGTATGAGACAAAGATGATTTGCTTGACGACTAGTTATATATAGAAAATTGTCATTTGTTTTGCGTTTGTTCTATGAACTCCCGCCCCGAGCCCACCCTACTCTGCTCGCCCGCTTAGGCATTTGCTCTGCTCTGCCACCCTATCGTGCCTCGCTTTGCCGCCCCACCCCACCTCGCTCTCACACTATCGTTGTCTCCTCCATCTCCGGTGAGTGCCCCATCGCCCCTGCCCTGTCGACCCATCTCCCACATGGCTTTCGACATCGCCCGCCACACCTCCCTATCCACCGCCTGTCGCCACCTCTTATGGCCAGCGAGGCCTCATGCACCGTTGCCACTTCCTACCCACCAACACCACAAGCCCCGTCGATCCTAACTCGTTGTCATCTTTGTTGTGTCATCTGTTGTCACCCGTCCACTGACATTCTCCGAACCCGTGGTTGGCAGTGCCACCACCGCCACCCACCACTGGGCTGCCACCCCTCCCCCTTTGTATACAGTTAGGGGCACAATGAACCCTTCCCCTAACTTGGGGAACCAAAACTGAAATCTCATCACAGTGACTAAAACCAAAATCTTGTCGTCGGTGACTGCCATCGTCAGAGAAGCTATAGTGAAGAGGTGGGTAGCTCCTCGCTATGGAAGCAAGGGAGAGAGAGAGAGAGAGAGAGGAGGAAGCGTAGGTGTGAAAGGTAGAAGGGAGAGAGGAGCGGAAGAGTGCGAAGACTTGGGTTGCGGCGTCGCGTGTTTCTCCTAATGAGCGAGCTGGTGCACAGAAGCATTGGGTCTATTCTTTTGAGCTGCGGCTGATGGGCTTTGTCTACGTTTTTGCGAGATGGCGACAAACGATGAAAGCCGCTGACGAGGATGACATATACAGTTTTGAGCTTGGAAAATCGTTTGAAGAAATGATTTTGAAAATCTGCTCAGAGAAATCACTCTATTTATTTCGGTTTCTAAACAAGCTGAAGAAAAAGTCAAAAAGAACACCAGCATCCATCTCGGTGGGATAAATCATGGGAACGAAGGAAGGAGACGGAAAAGAGGTGGAAACTGGAAACCGGGGATGTGTCTGCGGATCTGCACTGAGGAATCGAATCAAATCAAATCAAATCATACAACCAGTACGGATAGGATAAGAAGGGACGTCATAATTGAATTCGCTTGCTGTAGGCATGTTGCTTAATGGAGAGGCAGATTGGGATGAGATCGGAGCCAGACGTCACCGGCCGGCCGGTTCCGCCGATCGATCACATGCACACATGCACATGACATGGGATTGGGACGAGGACACGCATGTACACAGGACGGGAGGCTTTTTATTAAATAATTTATTTTTTATTCTAAATTACAGAAATATACCGTATACACTTTTTTTTTACGGGAATAGGCTCCAGCCACCCAACCGTTAAACGACTGAAACCTGTCGTCCAATGTCTGCGTGACATGAATGCAGTCGGTGAGCCGTTGAGTGACATAATTGTAGTTGCTGAACAGTGTGACGACTGGATGCTGTCGTCTAACCTTTGGGCGACTGCAATGTTCAGTTGCCCAACCACTCAGCGACTGGACGCGATATATATTCGACCGCTCGACCGAGCCCTCAGGCGAGCGGCCGATTCCAGTATAGCGCACGTGAGGAGAGAAGAGAAAGAAAGAAGAAGAGAAGAGAAGAGAGGAAAGGAGAGGAGAGGAAGATGAGAGGATCTGCTACTTCTGTGAGGTAAATATTTTTTTTATATTTTAGTCAATATTTTTGTATGAAGTAAATAGTTTATTTAGTGTAAAATTAGAATCCGTAGAAAATTATAGTTGTAGAACTTTGCTACGAAGTAAATAGTTGTAAAAAATTTAATCGACATAGTGATGGAAAATTAGCATCGGTAGAAAATTATAGTTGTAAAAAATTTAGTAATATTATAGTTGTAAAAAAATTAGTCAATATAGTTATAGAAATCTAGCATTCGTATAAAATTATAGTTGTAGGATTTAGTATCCATAGAAAAATCTTGTTATAGAAAAATTAGTCAATATTATATACAAAATTAGCATCTGTACATAAATTGTAGTCGTAGAAAATTTAGTCAATATTTCTGTATGAAGTAATTAGTTCTCTTCGTGCAAAACATTATTAGATAACATTTACGATTTATTATGAACGAATGTAATATCATTAGTATATTGAAAACACGTGTATCGTTAGAACCACTATATTGGTATTTAAATCATTATGTCATGTAAATTGTCGAAACCTATTAAAAATAATTTATAGTAGGAGAGAGCTTGTGCAGCGAGAGAAGAGCGGCGTCGGTGTGCGTGGATGCAGATAGGGAGTTGATGCATATTGGGGCAGAGGATAGAGAGTGGTGGTGGTGCGAATGAGGATGGGTTATGCTATGAAGGTACTATAGTAGTCCAAGATAGTCGAACGGTCATAGAAATGTAAATTACAATATAGCAGTAGTTCCATATTGTACGATGCAATTTGACCAATAGCAATATTAAAAATATTTGCAGGCAGACATCAGCAATGCCGATATCCACTACATTTAAATTGCATTACGGTGTCAGTACCGTTCATGAAGGTCCGAATGGTGTTGACTTGATCAGTTTTGCGCAAGCCACTCTGGTACACCTGAATGGCAAGAATGCTCGAATCACAGATGTGATGTACTGGCTCACCCACAGCTTCTCCTTGGAGCCTGAGGTGTGTAGCGTCATTATACAAGGGCATTGGAGTTAGTCTCCCACACACATTTTAGGGAATACTTAGATTCTGGATGTTGACACGCTAAAGGGTGGGAAGGGTCGTCAACAAAGCTGTCGTATTACGAATGATATGGACGAAGCGCAAGCTGGGGCGCCAGGTAGACACTACGGGCGCTGCGGTCAAGAGGGCCACACAGCCAGATGATGCAAGGCACCTGCTGATGAGTAGGCACATCAGCATGTTTCCAGTACCATTTGTTAGAGTGTGCAAAGTTGCTTGAACATTAAAAATCATTGTACGCTGTCATCTGTATTTTGTTAGTTGCCACATTTGATATACGTAATGCCATTATAAATGTACCATACGTTGCTAATTTTCTATGTTTATATAACTGTTGTGCTATTTCTCCCTTTTAAGTACTGTTCTAAGTATTGTCCTTGTAGTGTAGTACTATTTTATTTGTTTATTTATAAGTTATATTTACTGTTGCTTTACATTTGATGTTTCTTGTTCCGCATAATTACTAACTTCAAGTCACTTTGTAGGTATGGCTCGTGAACTTCACAGGTCGGACTGGCCTTACGTCCTCCTGGATGAGTGCGTGGACCGGTTGCATCACGCGTCATGCCACGTCCCACCTCCTGGGAGTGCGACCGAGGCGATTGACTTGTGGGTGATCGTACGCACATACCTCGAGTGGCCTGGAGGCTAGACCCACGCTGGACAGACAGGTCCACACTTCAGCGGCACTATCTTCTCACCATGCGTAGGTTGCATACTGACATTTTTTTGCTTTGCAGTCTCAATGATGTTGGACTACTACCTCTCGCCCAGATGGTATAGGCCACAAACGAGGATGCTCTGGCACTAGCTGCGCTAGGGATGATGGCCAGGAGTGGTCACGACACTTCTCGTTCGACTGCTCCCTACTGACAGCTTTGGTGGATCGGTGGTGGCCGGAGACTCACAATTTCCACCTCCCATTTGGGGAGATGGCCCTTACTCTGCAGGATGTCTCGCTGCTTCTTAGCCTTCCTGTCATAGGAGTTGCTGCCTTCTTGCCAGAGGCTCTGGCCGGCTGGCGCGAGGACCTTTTGTTGTGCACGAGGCTCCCATGGGAGCACGTGTTGTTGCCCTTTTGTCGTGCATGAGGCTCCTAGAGGTTGACACGCTAGAGCCTAGTGCACACTCCGTACATCCACCGGCACCATTCCATCCGGCATCACACCTCGTGGAAGGGTCAGTGTGGCCACGTCTGCCATGCCCTAATGAGACCAGAGGGTCAGCCAGTGCACGTCGGACACCAGTGTGGCCTGACGAGGCCAGGGGTCAGCTTGAGCATGGCCCCGTACACCACCAGCATGGCAGTACGTGCATCCTTTGGACTTCTCCGGCTTTCCCACGCAGGGCGCGTTCAACGTATCATTATACCCTTCAGACAGCTTTGATCATGCCATGGTGCTAGCTGAGGGTACGACATATCTCCAATTATTTGCTCCTATCCCTTTACTACATGAACTAACGATATTTGCACTACAGGTCTTACGCCCCTGAGAGATTTGGGGTCTCCCCGGGCCAGAACAACACGTATCGCTACCTTGCCAATTGGGCCGACTAGGAGACGGGCACAGGACCTCAATCCACACCCTCAGAGGTTCTCTCCGGGACATAGCTTAGTGGTGCACCAGTACTCACGTACTCGACACTTGTTGGACCGAAATGGCAACAGAGGGGAGGGGTGAATGTCGCTTCTTTAAAAATAACCCCCTAAGATATCCATGATAGATAGACCTTTCTCTCCTCCGATAGATATAAAATTTATAAAGAAGAGATAGCTTTATATTCTTTGGAATATCTACTGAAACCCTACCCAAAAATAACAGAGAAGTATCAAGTCAAGATACGAAGGGACCCTGCCAAAACCAGGGGGCCGGTCTGACCGCCCAGTAGGCGCCGGTCTGACCGCCCTACTGTGGCCGGTCTGACCGGTCTCCCCAAAATTTCAGACAGGCAGTCTGAATTTTATGTGCAGGAAACCGAAAGAAACCAAATTTGGCCAAGTTAAGTATTTGGAACTAATTTTCCTCAGCCAAAAGTGCACACACCTATTCTAAATAGCAGGGGGACATTTCCCAACAAGAGAAATCAGCGGAAGACCAAGAATTTGAGAAATGACTCAAAAACTGAAAAGATACAGAGAGAGTCACTAATTCTCAAATTGCCATCCAACCCTTGCTTCTTTGATCATGAAACTCAAGGATTAGCAAAGGAATAGCCTCGGGATTCTAAGAAACAAACTTGGGCAAAAGCTTCCAAGAGAAAACAAAAAAGACATCAAACCCTAGAAAAGCCAAGAACCTGAAAAGATACAGAGAGCTGCTCAAAAATCAAATTCCCGTCTAAACTTTGATCCTTTGGCCATGAAACTTTGAGAATAGCTAATTAATAGTCTCAGGACTCAACATGTCAAGTTTCAAGCCATCTCATGAAGGAAATCAAGATTTTCACCAAAACCCTAGAAATGAAAAGGATGAATAGAGGAGGCCCAAAAGACAAAAACTGAAATCAAACACTTGGCTCTAGGATTTTAGCTGACCAAATGGTCTAGAATCATAACCCCATCACAGAGCAATCCATTTTGGTACTCCTTAGCAAGAAACAACAAGAAATCAAAAAATCAAGAAATCATGCATAGAAAGGATCGAAGGGAAAACAGAGAACAGGAAGTCAATCAATCTCAAATAAAGACATCTTAGATTGATAATGAGGAAGAGAGATACATGATTGCACAGAGTATCAACTCATACCATCCCTACAACCCCATACATGCTTGGGAAATCAACAACCCATCACTCTGTTCCTCAAGAACACACAGAGGGAGGAGACAAACGAGGGAGACACACATTGCTGCCCTCAACCACTAAAGCCTCAAAGCAAACAACCTCTCCAAAGGCTCTTTTGACTAAAACAAACCCTAACTCTCTCTCAAAGCCATAGAATCCATGCAGCCACTCACTCCTATTTATAGCCCTTGGCTAACGGGTCTCCAACCTGTTACGCCTGCTAAATCCAACGGAACCCGCTCCCGCTTGTGCAGCCTCGCAAAATTACCAATTCACCCCTCCTGCACCTTCCGGGAAGCTTCCGCGTCTCTTATCGTCCAAGCCTCGCAACCACCTCGAGTCTCCGCCGTCTTCAACACATCCCGACCGTTCTGATCTCAGCGCCACCTGCGCCTAGTCCGGTCACCTCGTGCCTCGCCACGACTCCGTCTCGACGTCCTGCATCCATCACAAACAAGAAACACCTCTAATAGCACCGTTCGATACATGAAAGCATAAATAGCATCAATGAAGCATAAACTCGCCTAAACGACCAATCGGGAAGACGAATATGCAATAAGACCGTCCAACCATACCCGACTGCGCCAAATGTTGACCTGGCACAAATCACTCAAACGAAACTCAATCTTTGCAACAAACTTGTCAATTACTCATTATAAACATGCGGTTACCTCCACATGGTCTCACAACACTGCAATCCACCCCTCTAGCTCTAGGACCTCATGTGCGTAGGTCTCTAGGACCTCTAGGACCTCCACATGGTCCGACACTCAACACTGAGGAGGGCCAAGCGGGGCTGTATGGGAGGACGCAGACGCGGAGCCGGAGTGGGCCAAGGTGGCAACGGAGGGGGTGCTGGGGTTCTGCTAGGGGGCTGTTGTACGGGCCTTCTGCCTGCGCTAGTTGTATATTTGGTCTTCCTTTATTACTTACATTTCTTACTTACTATGTAATGTTTGTAATACTATTGCGTTCTTATTTGTATTCTGTTTTACGATGTTTGTTTGTTCGATCCATGTCAACGCCTCTAGTTTAATGCACACGACGCACTGCTGGAACAATCTACTCAATAAATGGCAACCATAATGATGCTTAATACATTTGACTACATGCTTTACGACAATGAACATAACCGCGAACAACAGGGGAGAGTACTATAGTGCAACCTTATACATGCATGCCTACTGGTACAATGTGCCTCACGCTACCCACATAGAGTGTTGCAGAGGGGGGCGCCTCGGACGTGACTGACTGTCGTTGTAGTAGCACACACATATGCAGTTAGGGTTCGCGCAGCAGCATGTCGGATCATACAAACTTTCTATGTTAACGACCTCCTCGTTGCCCCTTTTGCGCTGCATCTGTTGACGAAGGTCATCATTGTCCTCTTTGAGACTTTCAATTCGCATCTCCAAGTTAAATATTTGCTCCCACACTGTATCCACGTACCTCACAACATAGCGTTCATGGGGAGGATCGATCCAGCGGACACAGTTGCATTTTGCCATCTGCTGCAAAGGAGGGTTAACATCAAAACTCTATTAGTAGTAATACAAAATAAATGATTGTCTATTTGTACCCTAGAGTGTGGGCATTGGAAGAAACATCATCCGCCATCCGAATGGTATTTCGTGACCTGCACGACCGCGTCCTCCTTGTGTCTGCATTTCGGCCACACAGGTTGTACACATCTATTTGGCATCAAGCGGTAGTTAGGGCCGAAGTCCTGCATCGTTTTTAGGGGAGTTCCAGCTTTGGTGACCTATGTTCGACTAGCCACTATGCGTCTGCCATGGTAGGATACTCTAGGACGGACATGGTACTTCTTCCTATGTTTACTTCGTCGAGTGCTCCTACTCTCAAGGGGTAGGGCGTGCATTTTATAGCCCGTGGGAGAGGCAGTGTGCTTTATGACAAACCGGATTATGTGCTAATTGGCAACACTACACCTTAGCTTCTCACACCGAAAAGGCAGACCACTGCAAAGTAGGACATGGCAACACAAAAGGTGTGTAGCTTTGTGTAGTGACAAGACCAGACGGGGTAACTTTGTGTAGTGACAACACTAGATGGGCCATGTTTGCACAGTGATAAGACCAGACGGGGCAGCTTTGCGCAGTGCCAAGACCAGAGGAGGCTGCTTTGCATAGTGCCAAGACCAAGCAGGATAGCTTTGCACAGTGACAATACCAAACAGGGCAGCTTTGCGTAGTGACAAGACCAAAAGGTGCAGCTTTGTGCACTGACAAGACCAGATGGGTTAGCTTTACGCAGTTATAAGACCAAAGGGAACAATTTTGTGCAGTAACAAAACCAAGGGAGGCAGCTTTGCGCAGTGACAACACTTGCCCTCGCTAGCTTTTTAGATCGACATGGAAATACTACACATCCTCAGCTTTTCAGACCGAAAAATAGGACTTTGCAAAGTACGACGTGATAGCTCTCTACACCGTGCCAACCCTTTGGCTTATAAAATGAGGTGGAAGATATTTGGGAGAAAACACTACACAAACAAACTCAACACTACACCAGAGCTTAATTCGCTACGTCGGGATGGACAAGAGGCAGAAGAAGCAATGGAATAAGATGATGAAGCAATAAGAGGAGACCCGCAAACCAGCAAGGTCTGATGCGGTCCATGATGAACAAGCAAGGGCCATGGTGGCCCACGGCAAACTAGCGGAGCATGCCAAGAGGGCATCTCCCCGCAATGACGCCCCCTGTAGCAGCAACCCTATCCTAAACGTTTCAACCGAGTGTTCGCCGCAACAACCGCCCAAGGGGGAGATGTCGTCCCTCTGTTGGTGTAGAGATCCATACAAGTTCTTCAAGTTTAAGCAGCGGCTCAGCCTAGGCATGCATTACTAAGGTTGTGCAAACTACTCTTGTGACTATCTCGACCGCCGTCGGGACACGAGCAGCTATCGGAAGACAATAAGGACCAGTTGCAGTCTGTTCCCTCTACTATGTTTCTTTCAAAGTACGCACTAACAACTTCTTTCCTCTACCCGCAATCCCTGGAACCACTATGTGGCTACCGCAAGTGGATCGACCTAGAGATCCACCCACATGACCAATGGACTCTCGACTTCGAGGAGTTAAATGTGAAAAGGGTCTACGAGATCGGAGAGGAGGAGCGCCATAGCGATGAGCAAACTGACCATATATGTCGGGAGATGAAAGTTCATATCAACACATGTACGCGCAGGGAGCACGAGGCTCGCGAAAGGGAGCATAAGAAAAAGAGGGAAATGGCGACCAAGGCGAAAGAGGCCGCGAAGGAGTTCAATGCCAAGCTCGCAAGGAAGGAAAAATAGCCCCGTCTATGCGGTAGGTCGGCCCGTTCCGTACTAGTTCCCCGAAGGTCGAATTTATTTCCATTCCAAAAAAGCGCAGATGTATTGTATGAGTACTTCAGTTTGTTGCATTGTGCATGATGTTGTTTCTTATGCACGTAAACAAACTCTGTGCGCCATGTCATTCCCAGCTTATTATGAAGTCTATTTTAATTCGTGACATCATATCTCCTCGTCTTTTCGTATGTAATTCTTCATGTACCATGGCATCCAACATCATGAAAAAAATAAGTTGTCCTCCATGTATGAATTCCAGGTTGCATCACAATATTACTGACTTTCATACTTACCAATCGTAGTTGTTTTAATCGTCCTCAGAAAAAATTTCTGAAAATTTCTTGCACTACAACAACATACGACGATCACAAATTGTTATTACGAATCTAACAGATTTTGTACCATTCATAATCTACGAAAATCACAAATGGATCATCCAACATTGTCTGCTGTTTTTTTCACAAAATACAAATCATAGTAAAAAATTTGGTAAATGACATCTACCTATGTAACATCCCAAAAATTTGCTTTCTAAAAAATTTAATTTCAAACTAATTATTTGAACTTTATTTGGATTTATCTGAATTTTATTTCAAAGTCTAAATCAAGAAAATGCATTTTAAATATTTTATTAAAGCCAAAAAGAGTTTATTTTATTTTCCCAACCTTCCCTGAATTTTTAAATAATGTTTGAGAATTTTCTGGAATTAAAAATCAATTTTAAAAGTTAAAAAGTATTTTATAAAATTATTAAAAGAAAATTTAAATTTAAAACTATTTTTCTTAAGTCTAAAATAGCTCCAGGAATATTCTATGAATTTTCTGGAATTGTTAGACATTAATTATTATTTTCTAAGTATTTATAATATTTCTAGTATTTTCTGAAAAAGCAATCCGAAAATAAAAATCAACTTAATCCCAGGCTGCCACGTGTCACTCTCAGATTGTATCCATCATTTTCTTTGATCTAATCCTGGCCATCCATAGCCACTTGCCCCTTCACTTAAATCCAACGGCCGAGATCTCTTTCTTGCCACGTGTCATCAATCCGACGGCCCGTACCCCTTCATTCCCCTCTCTCTCACCGACGCATGGGCCCCACCCATCATATGTTTCTTCCACCTCTCCTTCTTCTTCCTCTAGCTCTCTCTCTTTGAGAGACCATGTGGAGGTCATCCCGTGTGTGTGATGAGTAATTGACATCGGTTTAGGGAAGTCAAGTTTGATTTGGCTGGTTCGGCCCTTGTCGTTGCTAGGGGTGAAAACGGGTCGGGTTAATCCCGACCGATCCGGTATCGAATCCGATTGGTACCGAATCCGACTAGTACCGAATCCGGAGAAAAAAATATGGGTTAGGATATGGTAACAGCAATATCCGTCCGAATCCGAATATCCGTCCGAATCCGATACATCTTCAAGTTTGATTTCAGGTTAGTGCTACTATTTGACGTTTCATTTTCTTTTGCAATGGTAAAAAAAATCTCCCACATCAGCTATTAAATAGTAACATCAAGTCAATGCGTCCTACTCCATTTAATGCACTGTATGCATTCCTTACAAACAAGTAGGGGTGCAAACGAAATGGGTTAATCCCGACCGATCCGACACCGAATCCGATTGGTACCGAATCCGGAGAAAAAATATGGATTAGGATATGGTAACAGCAATATCCGTCCGAATCCGACCCGTTTTCACCCCTAGTCGTTGCGTGGTGCAATGGACTCGGTCGGACTTGGTCATTCCTGGTCAAAGGGTTTAGGTTGCATATTCTGATGTTTTGACAGGTTTGGACTTCATCATGAGTAAGTATGATGTGTTGATACTATTATGCTTTGATGTATCGAGCGGTGCTATTTGATGTGTTTCTTGGTTGTGATGACTGTAGGATGTCGAAGCGAAGTCGTGGTGAGACACGAGGTGACCGGAAAAGACACAGGGAGGTGTCGAGGTCAGAACGGTCGGATGTGTCGAAGACGGCGGAGATTCGATGTGGTTGCGAGTCGTGGACGACAAGGAACACAGAAGCTTCCCGGAAGGTGCAGGAGGGGCGAAACGGGAATTTCGCAAGGCTGCACAGGTGGAGGTGGTTCCGTTCGAGTTTAGCCGGCGTAACGGGTTGGAGACCCGTTAGCAAAGGGCTATAAATAGGTGTAAGGGGCTGCATGCCCATATATGACTTTGGGAGAGAGTTAGGGTTTGTTAGAGTCAAAAGAGTCTTTAGAGGTTGTTTTGGCATTAGGCTTTAGTTGTTGAGAGTGGGTGGAGGAGACAGAGAGTTCTGTTTGAGCTTGTCCCCTTCGTTCATCCCCTCCTTCAAGCATGTAGTGAGAGTTCTTGAGAGGGAGAGGGAGAGAATTGAGTGGTGAATCCATTGTAATCATCCATGGTTCTAATGTCCATGGTGTCGTGACTCCTCTGTAATCCTATTGCTTCAATAAATGGAAATCTGAAGTTTTCTCCCGAGCTCCTGTTCTGTTCTTCGTTCTTCTTTTGTTGGATTTTTGAGTTTTTGAGTTTTGAGTTCTTGCTTGCTGGGAATGTCCAAAATGGGTTGCTCTAGGTTGGGATGATGCCTCAAGATCATTTGATCAAGTTTCCCAAGAGCCAGCTTCATTTAATCTCAGATTTGGGTTTTGGACTTCCCCTGTTCATGCTTTGCATTCTAGGGTTTTGATGCTGTTCTTGATTCCCTTTGCGAGATGGCTTGAAATTTGGCATGGAGAGTCCAGAGGCTATTAATTAGCTATCCTCAAAGTTTCATTGCCAAAGGATCAAAGGTTGGGCAGTAATTTGAGTTTTGGTGAAGTTCTTGCAAGTTTTCAGATTTTTACCATAATCTAAAATTCTTGTTGTTTGGTGCGATTTCTTTGTTCCTCAAGACCTCTTTGCTATTTAGTATGTTGCAGTAAAGTTTTGAGCCAAAAGGAATGGAGGAAATCCATCAATATCTCTGATTTGCGAAGGTCTGAAGTTATTCTCAAAAATCAGGTTTTCAGAGTTCTCTCGGGGTGCTGGAACCAGGGGAGCGGTCAGACCGGCTGTTACCCAGCGGTCAGACCGGCCCCAGGGTTTTTTGCAGCTGAAATTTTCTTTGTTTGCAGTGTTGGTTCTCCTTTCTGTTGCAGTGGTTATTTCCCTGGTTGCTTGAGTTTCCAGAGTATCTTGATTTCCTCTTCATAGCTTGTCGTAGCTATTTGGAGAGGTAAATTTGCTTGTGAGTACTTGGAGGCAAGTTTTAGAAGTCGACATTCACCCCCCCTCTGTCGCCATTTCGGTCCTACAATTGGTATCAGAGCCGGTTAGCTCTTCTCGATAGATCTTAACCGGTCTCTAGAGCCATGGCGATGGACAAGTACTCGACCAAGCCTCCGATCTTTGATGGTATTAATTTTCCCTTCTGGAAAAGCCGGATGGAGACCTACATCCAGGCTCAGGGATATGCCATCTGGAGGAAGGTCAAGGTCCGCTATCTGGTTCCTGCCGATGAGAACATCAATGTGGCGAATATGCCCGATGTTGAGGCGAATGCAAAGGCAAGGAACATAATCATTCAAGGTTTGAGTCGTAGTGAGTTCGACCGCATTCCGCATCTCACGTCGGCTTTCGAGATTTGGGAGACCTTCAGTGCTTACCATGAGGGCACCACCCAAATCAAGACAGTCCGACAGGACCAATTCAAACGAGATTACAACAAGTTTGAAATGCTCGCTGGTGAGTCCCTCGATGAGTGCTTTGCGCGTTTTCACAAGATTCTGAGCAACCTTCGAGCGGTCGGTCTCACATACCCCGACTCGGATAACGCTCGACAGATGCTCACTGCACTTGACTTGCGGGTTTGGGAGATGAAGGTGACTGCCATCAAGGACACCACGGACCTCTCGACTTTGACTCTTGATGCGCTGTACTCGCGCCTCAAGACTCACGGATTGACATTGTCTCTCGTAAGTCGAAGTCGTAGTCGATGGCTTTAGTCACCGATCCCACCTTGGCTTCTGGTCATTCTTCTTATTCGCTGTGTGGTTTCTCTCTTGCTGCTCTCTGTGAGGTAACTGATGATCAGTTAGAGCAGCTCGAGGATGAGCAACTGGCCCTCCTAGCTCGGAAGTTTTCCCATGCTTACAAGAGGAGGAGGGATAGAAAGAGGGGAGGACCTGTGATTTACTTCGAGTGTGGTGGCCCCAACCACATTCGGGCAAACTGCCCCAAACTGGAGAAGGGCAAGGGCGACAACGGCGGTTCGGGCAAGAACGACTACACCGACAAGAACCTCAACAAGAAGACTTCAGCGCACCCTCAAGGCAAGAAGAAGTTCCGCGACTTCGGGAAGGCCAAGAAGCTGTTTCACCGCGTTCGACGACCTCGACCTCAGCGAGGTGGAGGGATGGAGCGACGACGACGGGACGGGTGACCAAGACCCCAAGGGCGGCGACGACTTCTCCGGCATGTGCTTCATGGCCCTTGAGGGCGAACTGAGCGACAGCGAGCTGTACTCCGACTCCGACGAGGTATGCCCCACCTACGACCAGCTCAATCATGTTTTTCTTAAGCTAGGTGGATTTCATGCTAGAGCTAGGGCTAGGTGTACCGAGTTAGAGAAGGAAGTAGATAGACTTTCACGGGAGCTTACTTCACTTACATCTGCTCCCTCCCGTGATGATTGTGATACATGCTGTGCTCTGTTGGATGACATGGAGAAACTAAGGACCTTGCATGATAGTGTGTCCTCTGAGCTAGACATGATTAAGGTGGAGAATGTTAGTCTGCTTGCTGAGTTAGAGATGAGTAGGATAGTTGTTGCTTCACCTACTACTGTTGAGACTACCTCTTACACCTCATGTGAGGATAAGGACAATGCTTTTAGAGGTCTTTATACCATGCTTCTTGATCTGCCCGAGACATGTGAAAGTTGTAATAATTTGAAGATGAACCTAAAACGGGCAGATCATAAAATTTCTGAGTTGTATGCTTGGTTGCTTGAGCCAGCTGCTTCATGCTTGAACTGTCCTAAATTAACTGCTGAACTTGAATCTGTCTCAAAACAGTTTCAAGAAATGATTGACCATAACAAGAAAATGGCTCAATTTGCGACTAAGGATCCTGTTAGCTCACCATGCATTAGTTGTGATAAACTAAAACTTGAACTCGTTGCTTTGAATGACCAATGTGTGAAGCTAACTAAGGATTTACTAGAGAAGCCATTAACTCATTGTGATGTGATTGCTGAGGTGGGGGAGAAGCCCCAGGGTAAGATGGAGACGCCTAGCGACGTGAACCAACTGGCTAGTAGTAGGACTGTCCCCTCAGGGTCGGCTGTGCGTGCACACGCCATTCTTTCCTCTACTGTTGGTTCTTCTTCTGCTCCCTTACCTTCTGCTCTCTTCTTCTCCCTGCTCTTCTTGCACCTCTCTCTTTCGGGAGTGTCTGTATCTTATGAACACTCTCGAGAGATTTGTAGGCGGCAAGAAGAAGCTCAATCTTATTCTAGACCAATCCAAGATTTGCAAGTTCAATCAGGGTCTAGGGTATGATTTCTATGAGGATATGAGGAAGTATCCACCTGCCGTGCTCAGACCCATAGCACCAGGTGTGATCGAGACTGAGCCTAGGACCGAGAAAGTCAAATTCAAGTCGGTGGGCTTTGTCCAAGGGATTTCTGACAGTAAGGTGATTTCACCTGCAGCTTCGGCCTCTCAGAAGGCGAAGCCTCCTCGTGCTACTTCTACCTCTCAGAAGGTGAAGTATCACTGCACCTTCTGTCAGAAGGATGGACACTCAGTCGATCGATGCTTCAGACGCGCCAAGATTGCGCGTAGAGACCGTGCTGAGGCACTTAGGCGTATTCAGGGTCAGCCCCGGACCCTGAGTGCACCTAAGACCAGTAAGAGGTCCAGGTTTGTTTCTGATGGGTTTGGGCAGCATCGAGGACTTGGTTTTTCCGAGTTTGCTGGTTTTTGTCCTCATGCTCCCTTTGGTTATGAATTCCGCCGTCCTGAGGGTAGATCTCGTTTCCCCCGTCGAGATGGCTACCCGCGGCGTGTTCAGCATGTTGCCGGTGCTCCGACTCGCTCGCCTGTAGCAGTCAGACCCAGCAACAGTTTCGGGTCTACACGTAGACCTTCTGGCTTGTTGAGTGACAGAGAGCGTAGGGTAGATAGAGGTCAGTCGTGCTTGACTACTTCATCTGCTCGATGTGTTACTCAGTATTGGGTGCCAAAATCACTCTTGATTTACCCCAGTACTGAGACTTTACTCTCTGTTTGACTCAGATTCGCCGGGCAGGGAAGGGAAAGGTTTGGCTCGTAGACTCTGGGTGTTCACGACACATGACCGGAGACTCTCGTTGGTTTTCTTCCCTTGCCCGTGCTCCAGGTGATGAGACGGTCACCTTCGGAGATGCTTCATCTGGGCGCGCCATCACCAAAGGTACAGTGTGGATTAATGATTCTTTCATTTTGAAAGATGTTGCCTTGGTTAGTAAGCTGCAGTATAATTTACTTTTCGTTTCTCAGCTTACCGATGACGACACTTTTCCTCCATTGATGCCGCATAAGAGCTCATAAAAACCGGCCGTTTCTTCCTCTTAACTCCTATTTAAGTGTGCATTTGAATGCCCTAATCACCCCCACTAATCACCGGCCATTTTCCCTCCTTTAAACCCCTCAAACCGTCGGCTCCATTTACTCTGGCGTGCTCCCGAACCGCTGGCCGTTACCTCCCTTCCCCGCCTATAAAACTCCCCCTTGCCGCTCTCTTTCCCCTCCTTTAGCCTCTCCTCTCCCACCGCCTTCTTTTTCCCGTTCGACCGAGCGCCACCGCTGCCCCGGAGCCACCGCCCGAGCATCACGGCCGCCGCCACCTTCTCTCCCCTTGCCGGCCACCTCCGGTCCTCCCCGTGCCACGCCGCCAGTAGGAATCGCCTCACCGCCGCCTCCCCTCTCCCCGCCGCCTCTCGCCGGGCGCCGCCGGGCGCCCGTGCACTGGCGAGCGCACCGCCCATGCGCCGCCCGTTCCGGCCTGGCCACGTCAGCCCGGCCCGCGCCGCGTGTGCGCCGCGTGGTGCCACCTCGGCCACCGCTACGGTCCGTGGACCCGGTCCACGGTAGACCAGGCCCACATGTCAGAAATTTCGAAATTCAAATTTTTGCTGACGTCATAAATACGGTTTTTCAGTACAAAAATAAATCAGCACAATAGTCTTTTTCTTTGTCTCCTATTAAATCTTTCGGAAGCCATAACTTTCTCATTTTAACTCCAAATTGAGCCGTTCAAATTTCTAAATTTTTCTAAAATCATAAACTATCCAATTATACACTCTTTTTGAATTTTATTTGTTTGGTTTGTTTGTCTTTTCGTGCGTAGAATCCAACGTCGCCGAAGACTTCTCCGCTCCGCAGCAAGAGGATCTAAACAACGTGCAAGAAGGCAAGTCTCATTTGAACATTTTGCACCTATGTTTGTGAAATGTTTTAATTATTTTAACTTTATGTGCATCGCTATTTACATAGAACCCTAGTTTTGTCTTAGCAAGTTAGTTAAACCAATTATTGTTATGCCCTCGATTGAAGTTGAATGTCATGTACTCTTGTAACCTTAGGATTTCCTTTGTCTCAATAATGAGATTATTATAAATCTTTGATAAATATTAAAACGGTAGTAAAATGCTTAGTCATGCTATTTAACCTATGTAACCCTGAAATGAGAAATTATAATTCTTTAGACTAGTCTTTTGTATTTGGAGTTTAGTGGCGATTGGAGTTGCCACTGTTCTTTTAAAATAAATTAAATTGTGAAAATTGTTTTAGATCAGGGCGGATGGTTGGATTGGATTGGTGCGGTTAGCACAAGATTTAGTAAAGGGTATGTTCTGCCCTAGTCAATTAAGGACCGACCCTTGTGATTGTCTAGACTGAGCACTACCGTACAACTCCAAGTCTATATGGGTACGACCTAGCTGATCAACTTACGATAGTCTAGTTTAGGTGCCACCAGTGGAAAATGGGTGACAGGGATTTACTGGTTATTCACAGTGAGGGACAGAGATTTACTGTACTCACATGGCGCAAGAGGGGGCTTCTGACTGGGTGGATTTAACCCTTCAGCGGTGAAACCTCAGCGGGTGGTGTCTAACTAAACTATAATGAGGTAAAGGCTTTGTAATATTTTATCTGGGTCTCATGCCAAAGGAAGCATGGTGACTGTTAGGATAATTTATCTCTTGGGGGTAAAGTTGTACATCCTCTGCAGAGTGTCAAACTATTCGAATAGCCGTGCCCACGGTCAAGGGCGGGCAAGGAATGCATTCACATGGTAGATTTTTGGTTTTGGTTTTAATATCTAAATTTTGGTATTTCGAGAGTGGAGGGAACTCTCGGAAGGATATACTGGCGGTTGGAGCCGGTGTGGGTGGTTGGAACTCGTCGTTTTAACCTTTATCGGTTAGAGCTAGTTATGAAGTGTTGGTGGATAGAATCTTCACTATAAAATGCTTATTAGTTTCAGTTAAAACCATTATTTTGTTAAATTAATGCATTCAAAAATATTTACTGTTATTTAAAATAAAACATTGCTTTGCGCAAAAGAACCATACAGCCTTTCTTTGTCAAGCCTTGCATCTATTGCATTTTTCCCAAGACTTGCGGAGTACTTTTTGTACTCACATGCTGCACTAAAAATCAACTCAGAGGAATGTAAAGCTCAAGAGGGAGACTACGACTACTTTGCGTGTGGATTCGACGAAGGATTCCCGGAGTACTAGGTTGTGTTTCCCCAGTCAATTGCCTGTGGCGTATTGATGGGTCTTCGCCGGATTTATCTTTTGCTTCCGCTGTGTTTTGTGAGTGTGTGAGGTCTTGAAATCTTAGTTGTAATAAAGAGACCTTACGGTCTGTACTCTCTATTATTATAATAAGCGTTGTTGGTTATGTAATCATCACTGTTTGACTGTGTGCACTAGTTTTGATTTGGGACTAGTGTTGTAATACACAGAGGGCCCGAGTTCGGAAATCCGGGGTCCCGACAACCTACAACAATTGTTATTTACCCCCATGCGCTGTCAGGGGGTGCCAATTGCGCAAAAAATGGCTGAGGTGGCAGTCGCCGACCAGTCGGGTGACTCGACCTATAGTCGCCCAACAGTTCGGTGACAGGTTGCAGTTGCTCGACTAGATCGTATCGCACAATGGCCCACCAACTGCATTTGTGCCACACGGTCGTGGGGCAACAGGTTGCATGGCGACTAAAATCCATTCTTGTAAAAAAAATTGTACGGATATATTTATGTAATTTCGAATATAAAATAGGTTATTTAAAAAAATTCGCAGTCTCGGCACGTGCATACTTTCATCTCTGATGGCATGGCAACGAATCTTGACGTACCACGTACCTAATACGTTCTCACTCGTCTTAATAAATTTGTCTAAGATCCAAAACGCACAGGAGCTAGCTAGCCACGCAATGGATATGTGTTGCGGCTCGCACAGGAGCTAGCATGCCACACAATGGATGTGTTGCGGCTTTCTTCCGTGAGTAGTAAGCAGGGAGTTGATAGCCATTTTCAACGTAGGCAGGAAATTGACAAACACAGGGACCCTTCACCGCTTGGCCGTCACGCAACCCAACCCGTTGATCCTTCTTATATCATATTGTATTATAGCTCACGATATGTCCTTTTCTTTTGGCAGACGGCGCTGTCCTGTCATTTTAGAGGTGCTAGGGGCGCGATAAAAACGTGGTCTTTCATTCTAATATAGATATATAACAATATCTTTTATATCTATTGCAAAAATTAAAGTTCAATACAATAACCATTAGACAATACGTCACAAAATATAAAATATTTATTGGCAACAAGAGACATAGTATATCACAAAATACAAAATGCTCATTGGCGACAATCCATTAGCACGTTAATATTATAAATTAGTCTTAAAAAACTATAATATAAAGACAAAACAATTTAGGAGAAGACTACATTAGCAAAGCACGCTAAGGAAGAGCCATGAGCCATCATCTATCACCAGCTGAACAAGCAAGCGAGTTATGAATACAGTAATTACAAAAGGCAATTTTTTCTAACATTTCCAGATGCGAAGTCATTGATAATAGTATTAACATTAATCTGATCCAACATATCATTCTTAATACATAAAGTGGCCAAACCATTCAACCTTTCATGTGACATTGATGACCTCAAATAATTTTTCAACTTGTCTCTCTTAGATCTATTGGATATCTTTATATAAAAAAAGAAACAATGTTACAAGAAAGCCTAAGATTTTATTCTAGATAGTGTAGATATTACGTTGGAGACTTGGAGTGGTATTTAACAAATAATCAAGGAATAAAAATTCAGAAAATGTACCATGTATGCAACGGTTATATGAGAGATTTTGAGTAGAACCGTTGCAAAGTGAAGAAACTGAAGATGGATTGGTTGGGAATCGATGAAATCAAGCTCTTCTCCTCTATTAATGTAACATCCTAAAAATTTGGACCCTGAAATTGTGTGTTTACAAAAAACTTCTAGAATGCATTCTCTCTCTGCAGTTGTATTCTAATGGAATGTTTCTTCAATCCTTGGTTAAGGATCCAATAAATAAGAAATAATGAAAACCTAATACCAAAGAAAGGTATAATTAATAGAAGTAAGTTTTTATTGAAAGGCGAATATGAAAAGATGACCCAGTAACTAGTGTAGGAGAACTCCCCTAGAATTAATTAGTAGAAGTGCAGTCGTGAGCTGAACCACAAAAAACAAGGATTAACCCGTAGAGTAAACTGGCAGATTATCATCATATCTTTTATCCACATATGGCAATAGGATAAAAAGATGTAGACAATTAACCAACCCTAGGCTTGGAGTTAATTAGGCTTTGTAATGGTGAATATGAGAAATTAGAGTAATCAAGTTGACTTAATAGGGGATTAGTAAAAAAAATCAGAAAATGTAAAATGGGCCAACACCAAAATTCTTGTCCTTTCGGTCTGGCCCGGTCAACTCTAGGCCGACTCCTTTGTTGTCCTACCTCCCGTCGCCAGCCCCAAAAGCCCGCTCTCCCCACCGTGCTCACCTTGTGACCGCCGGTTGTCGGCGTGCTCCCGCGCCCATGCCGCTGGGACAGCCGCCTGCTCTGTCGTAGCTCTGCTCCCGTGTCACCACAGGAATGCCGTCGCGTCCAGCCGTCTCCCTTTGACCTGCCACCGGGCTGAAGGACAATGAGGTGCCACTCGAACCACCATGCCAGGTCTGCTCTGGTCAGCCAGAGGGCGCGCTCCTGCCGCTACGACCAGCTACCCGTATCGCTGTGCTATAGCTCTCGCATCACACAGGCATTGCTCTGACTGCCGTACCTGCCCTAGCAGCTCCTCCTCATCCATCCCCCTTCCTGTGCGTCATTCGAACAGTCACCATGCCCCTCGGCAAGTGCGCCCCGCTGTCCATGTGATAGACACCACCATACCCTGCCGCATGTCACCATTGTGAGACAAGCTTGAATCATCTGGTTCCTGTTGCCACACCGACGCCAAGCCATCTACCATGACCTGTCCAGCCACCCTCATGTCGCCAGCCCTTTCCGCCAGCTACTGCGCTCATGCCCCCGACAGCATCATACTACAACACTCCCCCTCCCACTATGAAGAATTGCCTCGAATATCCTGTAGAAGCATCAGCGGCACCGTCTTCTCCAACACTGGTCGACGAGAGAACCGTCAATTGGAGCCACCACGGACCAATTCCACCGAGTTGGAGCCTCCTTGGAGTACAGCGACGCCATCCCCACCCTCGGCCGGACCCATCACCGCCTATACATCGTCGGCACCATGCGCCTCCTTTACCCCTCGCCGCCTCAAGACACTAGCCCGCCGCCGCCACTCCCAAGCTGCGTAGACCACCAAGGTAACCTCCTGCCCACCACGAGATGCCCCCAGATCAAGGAATTGTTTTGAATCACTTTGAATTGCCGTAGCCACCCCTCCCCTATTTCGTCGCCGCCCATGGAAGCCACTGACCACTTCAAATCACTGTGAACTTTAAATAGGCATAACTTATTCATCTTAACTCCAAATTGAGTGAAACAAATTTCTAAATTCATATAAATTTAATATCTATCCAATGGAACCAAAACCATAAATTTAGAGCTTATTTGAATTTCGTGAGAATTTATTTGGTTTATTGATTTTTATCTAAATTTTCGTGCAACATAAAATAGCGTACGAGGCACAAGAAGAAGAGGCAGAAACTGAAGCAACCAGCAAGACTAAACCAATTGTGACCAAGGCAAGTGAATACTTTGATCATGTTAAACCTATATTTTTGTAAATTATTTTTATTTGAAATTAGCAAATTGCATGATGTTATTTCATATGCAAATCTATGTTTGTCTTAAGATTCTGGTTACATGTCAATTATTTAACTTGTTAGTATCACACCATTTTGGAACATTTGAGTATTTGAGCCTTGTCACCTTAGGAAAATTATAATTGTAACCTTTTGAAAATAAGTATATAATTGCACGCCATGCTTAGTACTGTTTAGATACTCGGGGGCACCAAAATGCCCCAAGCACCACTTTTAATCATGGGAAACTGATTTAGCAAAATGGTTGTTATATTTTGATATGAATATTTTATGCTCCCAAAAAACCCAACTTACTTAAATGTCTGGTTAGATGGTAAGAGGGGCGGGTGTAGTGGATGCACGAGAGTGTGGATTGTGGTAGAATGACCCAGATAACTCTAAGGATTGAATCTTATCATGACCTCCTATGTAAAATAGTACAACTACAAGTCTGTAAATTGCAACTTGGCTAAGTAAACCTATCGAACCCCCGGACTCATCTCAGAGGTAGGGGAAATGAGTGAAATAGTGCATGGGCAATGTGTGGCTAAAGGGACACCGAGTGGAGGGTGAAGTTTGCTAGTCATGCTAGCGTTGTGGAGAGTGGAGTCCAAATGTACTAGTATCCGTGGTGAACATCCTGCACAATGTATGGGACCCATCACAAGTGGGAGCAGCCCATAGGGTGAGATGACAAAAGGGGTCAGATATTTTGAAAAGTTATTGTGATAATCTACTCAACCGTATGACTAAGAAAGCATGTAGAGCGAGTCAAAATTATTTGAATAGCTGTGCCTACGGTCAAGGGTGGATATGGGGACTTAACCAGATATAGTTCTATTTCTAAACTTTATAGGTGGGATTGGAAAAGTGGTAGGCAGTGAAAAGCCCTAATTTGTGTTGCCCTGAGTGTCGCCCCAGTGATAAAGTAAGCGAGTATAATACTGAAAGGTTAGCATATGGTGCAGGAGCCATGTAACAGTGGATAGAATCTGTGCTACTATTATTACAGCATTCTTTTTACCCAAATATCATGTTTTAGTTCCAAATTGCTAAGTTCAAGGAAGTTATATATAACGTAATCTTTAAAGGCAATTTTTGGCAAACAAAATAACCCGAGCCTTTCCTTGATAAGCCATGTATGTTATTTACTTGCATACTGTATATTGGCTCATAGAGCACGGTGGATTTGTGCTCACCTTCACATTACCAAAACCAGAAATAGGAAACCAGGACCATTACGTCTATGATGATGCACCTACAACAAAGGGAGAAGTCGGCAAAGGGAATTAGGACAACTTTCATGAGTTCAAATTCTACATGAGTAGATTTGATAGAGATTGTGTGCACATATATTATCTAGACCTAGATAATATCTGTCACACACATTTACCCCTCAGTCGCTTGCTTATGGATGTTGGTCCTACTTTTGTTTATGCTTTCTGCTGCTAGCTTTTGTACTATAGATATTTAGCCTGATTGGCTCTTCTATAAATTGTCACCCGACGTGGTGTATTTTAACTCTGATATGTAATATTATGGTTCAGTATATTTTATACGATGTATGAATTGATGCAGCAATGTATCTATGAGCACTATCTACTGATCTAGAGAATAGTGCAGTAAATCACAGAGGATTCTGGATTGAAAAATCCGGGTCCGATATTGCTAGTATCAGAGCATACGACTGTAGGGTAAAAACCTTAGGAGGGTTACTAGATAGGGTCTTAGGACTAAATTTTACAATTAGTAAAAAGGAATTTCTAAAAATATAGTGTATTACTTCCTTTCTTGCCCCTCTTAGATCTGACCTTTTCCTTCTTTCTTTGATATTTTAAATAGATACTAACACTAGTGCTTTAACTTACAGATGTACGGAGCTGCGGTTGATGGTACATGGGATTACTTCACCCATGGGTAGTATGAGGGGGACTTTGCAAGTATCCTGCATAAACTGCCTCACTATCTAGGATACAAAGATTAGCCTATATATCAGGGACATAGGGCCGCAGAATGAGCTAAGGAGTCTTGGATCATGGAGGTCTTCATTTATGCTCTAGACAAAAGTGAGCCACCCCAAGTCTTCAGGAGCCTGCATAGGAGGAGCAACTTCATCTAGGAGTCGACAAACTCCAAGAGTAATAAGTTAATCCCCTCATTTGACTCTCACCATGTGCAACGAATGCACAAACTCAAATGGATAAGTCCAACTCTAGATGCAACACATGCACTCTAGATTACTCTCCTTACTTACAAGGTGCAATACATGCACAATTGAGAGAATGACCCACACTAGCTTACAGGAATAGAAATGGGTTGAGCAACATCTTCTCCAACCACCCCACAAGGGGGTATTTATACCCCACACAAGAAAATTAGCCGTTGGAGCTAAATCCCTGAAAATCAGTGTTATCGGAAGTACCGGTGGCAAAACTGCGGTACTTTTGCTCCCCTCGTAATAGTAAAAAAACTAGCTGTTAGAAGCAAAGGACCAGTCGAATCCGGTAGTTCTACTGTACATTTTCCGGTAGTTCCGATCATCGGAAGTACCGCTCCCACATGTGGAATTACTGCTCTCGCAAGGAGAAGACCACCACATAGGTGCCACTCTGAAAAAACATACCGCTACACAAGCCAGACATTCTGTAAATCGGAAATACTACTCATACAGAGCCGGTAGTACCGCTCGCTGATCGGACCACTCACACAGAGCTGGTTGAAATTACCGATCATCGACAACACTGATCCCTAACAACGTCGGATGGTTCGACCACATAGGTCTCCGACCACGTCGTCCGGTTCGACCACACAGGTCTCCGATTATGCTGATCTCCAACCACCCTGTCCAAATCGAACACACAAGTTTTCAACTACGCTGGTCTTCGACCATATTGGTTTCGACCACTCAGGTTTCAACCACGTCGACCATGTCGATTTTCGACCATGTCAGTCTTCGATCACATAGATCTCTGACTATTTCGTCGATCTTCGACCACGTTGTATTAATCATATTAGTTCGACCGTGTTGGTTTCGACCACACAGGTCTCGACTACGTCGGTTCAGACCACGTCAGTTTAGACCACATCGGTTCGACCACGCTGGTTTCGATCACACAAATACTTCGCCATGTCGGTTCGTCCACGCTGGTTTCGATCACACATATCTTTGACCACGTCGATTCCAACCACGCTTGTTCAACAACGCTGGTTTCGATCACATAGATCTCGACCACGTCGATTCCGACCACACTGGTTCGACCACGCTGGTTTTGATCACACAGATCTCGACCACGTCAATTCCGACCACGCTGGTTTCGATCACACAGATCTTCAACCACGCGGGTCTTCGACCACCTTGGTTCAACCAAGTTGGCTCTCGACCATGAAGGTCTTCGACCACCATTGCACGCAATAGTTCCATGATTACAATGCCGGTAGTTCCGGTCAACAGTAGTACTACACACTACACTGCGGTAGTTCCGATTTCCCTGAGAAGTGTATATATTTCAACAGATTTTACAAAACACATTTGCAAACAACAATATCGTGCACACAAGGATCAAACATGATTCCCAACAAGTTGCAAAACATATTTGCACACTTTTAGAATCATGATACAATGATTATATATGAGTTTCAACTATTTACAAAACACATTTGCAAATATAAGCCTCATACTACAAAGAATGAAAATATGGACTTCAAACACTTGCAAAACATATTCTCAATGTATAGTCACTGTTACAAGGATTCAACACATGAACTTCAACTATTTGCAAAACACATTCGCAAATACAAGCCTCATGTCAAAGAGAGCTAGAGCAAGTGAGATTGAGCTATCAATACATGATGAGACTCAATCTACTAGACAAGACCCCTCTTAATAGTACGGCAATCTATACTACCAATCCGATCTTCTAACCAAACACCAAAACCGGTAAAAGGGTAGGAACACATTCTTAGCCCTAGCTAGTCATACATTTGCCTTGAGTCGTAGTCTTGATATGTATCAACTCATGATGCATCCACCACATGACTTGATGATCTTCAACACATAAAATCATCCTAAGTCTTCCTCATTTGTGAAACCTAACCTATCAATCCAACTCATATAAAATGTTAGTCTACAAACCAATTATCATCAATTACCAAACATCACCATTAACACATAATAGAGGGACTAGATTCTGCAATCTTCTCTTTTTGGTAATTCATGACAATCTCAACAAATAATGAGATAAAGATAGTATTTCGAGTACACAACATATACAAAACAGTTGTATACTTTAAAATAAGTTTTTTAAGTAAAGCTTACTTATCCGGTTGTTATTAATCATCCAACCATTAATACATAATGAAGATGTTAGATGACAATCCGATTGCAAATGAGTATATATGAACTACACAAGCTGTATATTGTATATATGAACTACACAAGCTATATATACTCAAAGGATGTGTTTCAATGTAAATATCATAAATATGTGTTTTAAAAGAAATATGGATCAATACTTATGAAACATCAAAACATAGAGTGAACTCCCCATAAATGTGTGTATGCAAGCATGTGTAATGAAGACATATGCACATAATTATTTTGGACTATTTGTGGAGTTTAATCTATATTTTGGATCCAAGGAATGCACTAATATATAAGAATGTGATTCCAAATGCATACCTCTTTGATTTCACATTTTTATCCAAATGAGACTAAGCAATAATATACTTAAACAAACATATTAATCTTACATATATATTTGTCATTTAATCATATATTTGGATGTGAGGAATGCAACAAGATTATAAGAAAGAGATCGAATGCATGCCTCAATGATTTCGCCTTTTTCATCCATATGAGACTAAGTAATATCATAAGCAATAAACAAGGTTAGTCTCATAAATGTATTTATTATTATCACCAAAATTTTATAATAGTATTTGTTATTATCACCAAAACCAAATTAAATGAAGCTTGATCTTTCATAATAGCAGGAAGCATGGCTAATGTGTGCTAACAGCAGGAAGCATATGCTAACATTTCATGGCTAATGTGTGCTACTGCTAATAAGCATATGCTAACATTCAGTTACACCTCAATCAATAAAATTGGTTTTTGTAGCACTAGCAGCAGTAGTACAATACAACAGGATGTTTAAAGCATATGCAAATAGGGAGAGCTTATTAATCCAGCAGAAAGCCTTATTTACTAGGGGACGACTTTCTTGACTGTATAATTCTTTGGAAATGCTGTATACATAATAAAATTGATGGCATTAATCCCCGTCCACAACCAAAAGTAGTAGTGCAGATGGCCATCATTCAGATTAGCAGGAAGCCAGCCCTGCCCCGTTGGTGAAAGCCAAGCTAAAAAAATCGGGTAGTCAGGCTCAAGGCGGGGAGGCCAGAGGGACGGGGATCGGGCAGTCGGGCTCACCGCCGGAGCGTGGAGGCATTAAATTGGGGGTGCGGTGGTTAGCCGGCATGGAGGATCTAGGCACTAGCGTCTTGGCGGGGAGGGAAGGAGATCGGGCGTGGAGGCGGTAAGGTCTCCTAACTCTTGGCGGCGGGCCAAGGCCGGGGCGAGAAGGGGAGTCAACAGCCGGATGGAGGAGGGAGACAAAGTATCGAAGAAGTATCGGGATTTATTTATTTTTGAATAATCATAAATTAAGGGATATGGGCAGGATATGTATCGGAGCCGTATCTGTATCCAGTACAATATCTGATACCGGTATGTGATTTTTGTGAAGTATCTGTGCAACGTAGCTTGGGAGTACCTATGGTCAGCATGCTTCTCTATGTCTGGAGCAGCGAGTATCCGAATTCCCAGATAAACATGTATGGCCTCGTCCAATTAAGGGTATGCTTTGTTCTCATACAAGTGTTAAATGTAGTGCACATTTGTATGTCTTCTAATTGACAGTCTTACAGACCTGCCCAAGATTGAATATGTTTTAAGTTGTTAATATTTGCTATTTTTTCAGTCCTTTTATCTACCATGGGCTATGCTTGCGTTGGATGTAATATTTGGCTCACCCATACTGCCTGGCCTTATGGGTATTATGGTTGGACATCTGTACTACTTCCTCGCAGTGTTGCATCCGCTGGCTAGAGGAAAGAACTACCTCAAGCCTCCAATGTGGGTGTATCCTTTTATGGGTTCATGGCCAAAGCATTTTCTCCCAATCAGCCGATGCTTACATTGTTTACTACAATCCATGTTCTACTGCTACTTTATTCTCAATGACATATTAGGTCCGTTCTTTTAGGCTGCGACTTATTAGTCTGATTACTGAGAGAAACCTAAAGCCGCTGAAAAGCTAAAAAGAACATGACATTCTCCTTGGTTCCTTGACCTGTTGCGCTTGCACAGACACAGGATTGTTGCTCGATTCAGATTAGGCATGCAGGCAAACTCTCCAGTCCGACTGGCCAACACCGGCACTGGTGCCTTCAGAGGAGGAGGCTATAGGCTGAATCAATAGATTTGATGGTATGTAATGGGCCATTGCTGGCACATACTGATATTTGGGCCTATTTGATCAGGTCTGTCGCTGAAAGAGAACGGGCCTTAGCTAGATGTATGATACTGCCCTGAGCCCTCTACCTGGGCCCTTGAGTAGAATGGACAGAATTTTGGTGGCCCGTTCTGGCCCACTGGAAAGCCAATATGTCATCATTATTGGCGTTAACGTTGTTGGCATTGCTGGTAGGACCTGGATGTGCTGAACAGCTTGGATAAACATTCATCAAGGTAGCTTGTTTTCTCCAGACCCCAGTTGTCAATAGGTTACTAGGGGAGTAAATTTGCACTATAGGTTCCTAATTTTGCCCGGATGGTTCAAGCAATTCCCTTTCAACTTTATAATTGTATTCTAGGCGGAGTATTACATCCTTATGCATCCATTTCACATAACTAGAGGGATGTATATTTGTACCTGTAAACTTGTTTGAGTCATCTTGGGCCCAAATCAACCCGCGATGGCATTAAACATTAACGTGGCGTCGACATGATGATTGTATCCCCTCCAGCTCAAGGATTTGCTTGAAACACCCATGCAAGTTCAGAGACCTGAGATGGAATTTACTCTTTCCAGGGGAAATCTATATTTCTGTGACGTTCACTGTTGTCATTCCAGACGGAGCCAATGCGTGATTCTGCCCATAATTTTAATTCTTCTGGCGTTAGCACAGCTGCAAGAATCTATTTGTGCAGTGAAGTTATCAGGCATTCAAGTCTTGAGTTCTGTTGACGTAGGATGGTCCTAAGTAAGAGTTCAATGTTTCTTGCTACCCATTTGAATGTGTTTTTATTTAGAGGGCTACTACCGCTCCCCCTCCACTCCCTCTGAACGCTGCTCGCCGGCCTCTCTCCCATCGCCGCTCCCTGGCCTTCCTCCTCGGTTGTTCTCTTGCTGTCGCTGCCGCTCGCCCTCCCCTCTTTTCTCCAGCACAAGTAGCTCCACATCCTCCTATGCCTCCCTCCACCCCTCTACCACCAGTGGCCGACAGTGACCTCGCTGCCATCTCCCCCTCCCACGCCGCTACCCACCACGCCCAACCTAATATTCAATGTGCCGCTGTTGCCGTGCCTCCCTCCGTCGCCGCCCATTGCCCACTGCCTCTAGCACTCAAAAAAAGAAAAGAAATAAAAATAAGAGTAATAATAAAAACCTTAATCTAGGTTTTTCCCATCTCTTATTTCTCTCTCTCCTCCTGCGCATGTGACACTAGCGGCGTTGGTGGTGGCGGCGCGTGGCCATGGGCGCGGCGGTGGCCTGGCGGTGCGGCATCAGCGAGCGGCCAGTCGGCGGCGGCAAGCACAACGCACGCACGCGTGAGCACGCGCGGCCGTGGGCATGGCGGCGGCGGTGCGGCGCACACGGCCGTGGGCGCGACAGCGGCGACGGCAGCGGCCGAGGTGACAACGCTCACGCGCGGTCGTGGCGGGCGACGGCCTAGCGGCGCGCAATAGCGGCTTGGCAGCGACAGCCGGTGGGTAGCGACGGCGGCGCTAGGCGGCGGTAGCGCGTGGCGGTGGCGGTGCTAAGCGGTGGTAGCGCGTGGCGGTGGCGGCGCTAAGCACGGCCACGTGCGGCCGCACACATGCACATGGCTATGCCGGCAGCGCCAGTCAGCTGGCGGTGGTGCAGCAGCGGCGACCGGTTGGCGGCGGAGCACAGCGGCGGGCGGCCGGTGGAAAGGCGTAGTCAAACGGCTGTTTGCACAGCCGAATGTGGTGTCGCACGGCAGCGGGGACTAGCGAACCCATTTCCTCTCCAATCAAATTTCCTCTTGTTGTTCCTTTTATCAAATTCATCTCTGCCTGATCGGTTGCCTTCCATTCTATCCTGTAGGTTCGCACACAGCTGTTGAGGGAGCAGTTCGGTAGTTGTGCATTTCGGACCCATCGTACAGCGTATCCGTCGAGCGTGCTCAAGGCAAGTACCTCGCGGCCGTAACCTGTCCTCTTCGCACATTACCATTTTATGATTAACTATTACCATTAGCTTAGTATTTGATTTTTACACTGTATTGATTGCCGGTTGTATGCTGTTTGTAGATTGAATAGATTCTGATGCGCTGGGCTTGTTAGTGTTGTACACTTGTAATTAGCATAATACTCAATTATAGAATTTATGCTTTAGTTAGGGGTTAGAATAGATGCTTAAATTATCGATGGGGTTAGTGTATAAGCATGTTCAAATTTAATGTTAACAACTAGTAATCTTTTAATATTGAGTGGCTTAGTTATATATCCTGCTTCCATGATCCTTTATTTGCATATTATTGATTAAGAGCCTCGACTGATTTATTTGTGGTACCATTAATCTAACTAATAATCACTGAACATGTAATAAAAATTGTATTATTGACAATCTTTGTGTGTCTTATTTTAATAACCTCTTTAGAACAGGTTTTTAATACGCTATCACCAGACCATCGTTCCCCATCGCTTTGTATCACAAATCATATCTCTCCATTCTCAACTGTATCAACCTTTTACTCTCATAACTTTACCTTAACTCATCGACGACTTCCTAATTACATAATGGATAACTCGCTAATAAAAGAAATGACAGCTATCTGGCCCGAGATTACCCACATATAGGGGGATTTCCACCCACCTAGTAACGTACGGGGGGCTATACATTCTCGTTACACAGGATATTACACCCCGTCGACTGTTATACAGTCGGGGACAAGGATGTGCCTAACTATTCTCGTATAACCAGGTATGTGAGATATTATCACCGGCACCTTTGTTGTAACTTACTATAACTTGTTATAACTTGCTATAACTTGCGAAATAACAATTATCTCTAATTATACTATTTCTGCGATCTCTATCTCTGATCTTTATCAGTGTTTCCGGTAACTTAGGTTCATTGTCTTTAACCTGTGTCAATTACTTGTTTAAATTACTTGTCCTTTGCATATCTTGTTCGCACTACCTATTCTTCATTCACTGTGTTGTGACCGTTATTGGGTACTTACTGAGATTTTCAAATCTCATGCTTGTTCTTTCCATTCTCAGGTAAAAGGCCAGTGGAGTGATAGCAACATGCATGGGTGGGAGCACTTGAGTTACTAGCACTGTGGCTTGCCACTATTTATGTCTTTTTTATTTATTCTTCATTTGGATAGAAGTGGACCGATCCCATGTTTCAAACATTTATTTCAGCTTCCGTTGAGTCTTTAATAAAGTACCTTTAAGGTTTTAATTTTCTTGTGATTTCCATTGTTGCTTTTATTATTTATTCTTTACTTTGGCAATGACGTTCCATAGTAGTATCCCAGATTAGTTGTATATGTGGTGCTACACTGCCGCCGCCTGATGCCCTCCACCGCCACTCACCGTCAGACCACTGCCTCCCCAGCCTCCCTCTATGTCCAACAGGGGGTGGCAGTGAACCCATCATCGGAGGTGAAGGGGAGGGGAGGGTGGCACCAAAGTTGAGAAAGGAGGCTACGCCGGTAGATCCCGTCCAAATGGCAACAAATGGTATACCGTTTTGTATATTTTTCTCTTTTATTTATTCATTTATTTTGGGTGGGAAGGGGGGTTGGTTAACATCATCATCACTGGATTTCTGCCAAGTGCAAATGCTGCTTTAGGCTTTTTAGGATGTATTTTCCACCATAGTCTTGTACTAAAGAATTATATGTTGTTTTGAATATAATTTTGTGTAGGATCGTTGATGGCAATTAGAGAGGGGTGAATAATTACGGTGTCTAGTGGAAGCTTTTTCTTCTCAAACCTACTGTCTTCTTTTCTTTGCTTACTAATCCTAGAAAGCACACAAAAAACAGCAAGGAAATATATATTTTTGGTTACTGTAGCAGATCAATATTCGGTACTATACCAGACCAATCGAGAAAAAGAACTTTTTCTTTAATCTACTAGCTGACAACGAAGAGGCGTCACAGGCGTCACAAGCACATCTAGTCCTACCGTCACTAGATCAATAAGGCAGGCTAACACATGCAGCATGCAGACACAAGAAGAACAACTCAACAATCACGAGATCACAAACATACCTAGCAACTGCTAGCCATGCATGCAGTCTGCCTTTTGTATTCCTCTTAAGAAAACTAATTAGTACTTGACTAATCCTATGCTGGCCAAAACACCCAACTTTCGGCCAGAGCTTAGATCAATAAATGCAGTCCACTCTCATCACAGTAGCTCACACATTATATCAAGCAAAACAAATTGTGATTAGACACAAGCCTAATTACCTCCTTTAATTCCCAAGACACGGCTGCCTCCAAAATGTGCATGCAGCCACAATACTCTCATATCCATCAAATCTCAATTTCCATGTCAAACTTTCTTTTCCCTGGTAGCTAGCCTCCTGCTCTTTCATCACATGCTCCATGCGCCTGACTGGGTTGATGGACTAAGATGCCAAAGCCTTCAGCGATGCGTCACGCGAAGCCCTCAACGCGATGGCGCGCACTGATAGAGATCGAGAGATGCACTGAGGAAGAAATCTTCAAGCAGATTAAAACCTCAGAACGACGAAACAAAAGATGTGCCGCCACCAGCAAACTTATTTGGAATATATCTAAAATTTATTTTTGAATCATGGTGGCTACAAAGTGTCCTTCTGGTACTCCTAAACCCTAAAACGAAATTAGCATCTCCAAAAGCCATAGGGTTAGTCTCTAACCCCATCTCTATTTATAGTCTAGGATCCAAAACTTGAGCTTATCCTAAACCCACCAGTTCTAATCCAATTCCAACAAATAAAGGACCCAAAACCCTTCCTAACATGGGTTTTTCAAAATTCTAACTTTTCAACTCATTACGTGTCGTAGCCAACAGGACCACACCTCTTGTAGCTTCTTCACGCATCATCCACATTTGATCTCCACATGCTCCAGCGTGAGCCCGACCACCTCATAACATCCTCGACCGTCTGGACCTCAGATTTCCTCCTCCTAGTCCCGGTCTTCCTTGTCACCGACCATGACCGTCTCCACACCCAACCTGGATATGCAAAGACCAAAGAACATTTTCCCAGCACTAATTCTCTCCAACTTGACCAATATTAGTCCACGCACATACACAACACACCACAAGTAATATCACAACCAACATTGTCAATTATTCATCATCTACATTGTCAATTATTCATCACCGAAAATCCTGGACCTAGCCACATGTTCTAACAATATCCTCCTTGATGAATACATTGACAACACCTCAAGATAGCATGAAGAATTAGCTTCAAACAGATATAAGTGAAGAACTGAAGCCAAAAATTTTAAGCCACACATCTCAAATCACTTCTAAAACTCTCTCCCTCAACACAAGAGAAACAATTTTAGCAAATTTCTCCCATATCTCTCCATTCTCTCCAATTTCTCCCCCTTTGGCAATATAATCATCAAGAAACTTTAGAAAAAGAATAATTCTAAGAAAAAACAATGGGAATAAAAATCTAAGAACTTTATAGATTATCCAAGTCACTGTGTATTGTTTTAATAAAGTAAGCCATGTTTTGAGTACAGCTATCTAGATCATATAAAGTCATATATCGTATAACAATATTAAAACAAAGTTTTCAATATGATTAAGCAATTTATATCAATGACATGCATCTCAATAATGACCAAACCAATTATAAAGAGCACAATGAGATGTCACAATGAAAAGTCAAAGTCTAAAAGTGAAACAAACTTTTAATCCAGATGAGCTAGCAGTCTCATATAACAATTTATTGCTCCACATTCAATTTTATGCATGTGGCATGATTGTAGCATACTTCTTTTAATGATAGCTTACTTCTTTTAAATGGTGGCATATTTGAAGCATACTTCTTTTTATTTTGTTCACTTTTTGTGCCCTTTTTTTGTTTACCATGGCATGCTTGGAGTATACATCTTTTCAAATGTCTCTTTCTCTTTTTTTTTTGTAACTTGAATGATCACAAAAAGACTGCAATATGAAACATGTGGGCCTTATAGCAGAGATTTTTTCACAATCAAGCTAATCCTTTTTTATGAACATTGCAAAGTACAATTTATAATCAATCTAGTCAAAATATTCTGTCATGTCATATTTTAGTTCAAGTGCAACAAATTAATTATAACTAGTCATGATCAAAGATGCACAACATATGAGTAAATATGATAAAAAGAGCTCTACAACTCATTTGATTTCAATGGTTTGGACTTGATGAATTATTTGACAAATATAATAAACAAAACTTCTAAAATTTTTAAACAATAAGCTCCTCTCAGAATAATCCTATAAGATGTAACAGAACTAACTCACCTCAAAATGAGCAAAACGTGAAGAATCAAGTAGTTTTGAAAGAATATTAGCAACTGAGAATCTAACTCAATAGGGTGTAAGACTAGATCACCTTTTCCACATGGTCTCTCAAAAAGTGGAATCTCTTGAAAGCCATCAAAGGAGTAAAGAACTATCAAGTATTCCAACCAAGTAATGACGTAAAAGATCAAAACCCACTCATGCTCATGTTCTCCATCCTTATCAGCTGTTCTTACATCACAGGAAACATCGGTCTCATAACATTGGGGTTATTGAAATAAGATTTAGGAATCTAGTACTATGACACACGACGTGGAGAAACAACAACAAATCTAGAACCAAATTCATGAGCATGTCTGTGATCAAAATGCTAAAAAGAACATGACTTATTTGAATTATATCTCAACCAGTATGTGAAGTAGATTTAAAATCATCATAAAAGTTCTCTAATAACTTAGCTTTCACATTAGTTCTAGGAACAAAAGAGGTTGCACATTTTTTCTTGAAGCATTCAATCTTTCCTTCTTATCTTTCTTAGCACGTCTAAAGCAAAATATATGTAAGTGACCATCTTTTCCACAGTACGTGTAATGGAATTTAACATAACCAGAATTGTTTTGAGATGATGAGCTAGCACCTACATTATAATTCGATGAACTTTGCACAAAGCCAGCAGATTTAAATACAGTTTTTTTTGCTTCAGATTTTACTTCAATTTTTCTAGGTTCAAGAAGTTTAACAGCCTTAGGAGGATTATTCTTGGCATGCTCGACAAAATTAAATCCTAGACCATGATTTTTCATACTTGTTTTTGACTTGCCTAGAATCATATTCAAATCTTTCTTGCCAAAAAAACATCTTTCTAAAGTGTCATTAAGATATTCATTTTCTTTAGTCAATGAGAAACAAGATATGCACTGAACAGGTTCTTTCACTAAATTCTTAAAAGCACTAGATTGAGCCTATCTTTCTTTTTCAATAAAATCATTCAATTGCCTAGTTAAAGTATCAATTTCAATATTTAACTTAGGACAATTTGAGTAAGGCATGTTTTTATGATAAAGCATTTGTTGAATAGATTTCTGAGATGAATTAAGTCTAGCTTGTAGCAATTCACATTTAGCATAGGCTTTGGATTAAACTTGAACTTTTCAATTTTATCATTAGCAAAATTTAATTTTTCATCACAAGAGTCATGTGTCAATTTTAATTCATCAAATTTATCAGTTACATCCCAAAGTTGAACCAGATTTGATGCATTAATAAATCTAGTAGCCTCCAATTCAGAATGTAAAACTTAGCAAGACTCACATAATTCATCATCAGGAATTAAAACTCTAAGTTTGTTAATTTTAGAATTTAGGCTTTCAACAACATAATTATTTTCTTTTAATTTTTGTTTTGTCTTTTTAATTCAATAGTAAGTTTAATCAAACCATCTTCCAGCTCATCATATGATGGTTTTACCTCATCGGGATCACTATCGTCGTCAACACTGTTGTTGCCTGTCATGAAACACATGTCCACGAAGTCATCATTGTTCTTCTTCTTATATTTAGCATCATCGTCGTCGTGGTTGTCATCACCGCAACTCTCATATTCCACATCGCTCAAATCAAGACGCTTAATAGTCGATATGATCTTTTCAGCAAACTTGCGACGGAAATTGCCACCCTTGGTGTTGTTGTTCATGGATGGCCAACCGTAATAGTTCTTGTCTTCCTTAATCACCTGCCCCTTGAGTTTGGGATAGTCCATCTTAATGTGACTTAGCTCGTCGCACTCATAACACCTAATCGGACTTAACACGCCACCTTGCTTCCTTATCCTCATATTGTTGAGTGTCTTTGTATGCCTGTGAGGAGATCAACACCAAGTCCTCTTCAGGAAGCTGCTTGAACTATTCCTCTGAAAAAGAAGACAAAGCAGACAAAGAAACACAAGACAAAGCACTCGACAAAG
This sequence comes from Dendrocalamus latiflorus, assembly GCA_017311315.1. Lineage (NCBI taxonomy): Eukaryota > Viridiplantae > Streptophyta > Magnoliopsida > Poales > Poaceae > Dendrocalamus > Dendrocalamus latiflorus. The sequence continues at coordinate 21,711,162 of CM029619.1, read as the reverse complement.
CAGCCTGCACGGGGTTAGTGACGTTAGTCACATGTGCTAAAGATGAAGATTTATCAATCTTAGATGGCAAAGCTTTCATCTCATAGGTTTTCAATCTAGAATAAAGATCGTTCATGGTTAAAGTATCTAGATCAACAGTTTGATTAATAGTTGTGACAACCATCAACCACTCAAAACCTAAAGATCCTAAAATTTTAGTTGTGTTATCTCCATCAGCAGAAATAACATTAACACCACACAAATTACTCAATATTTTCTCAAAACGAGCAAAGAAATCATCAATAGATTCACCAGGTTTCATAGCAAAATCAAAACATTCTTTTTGATAAAAACTTTTACACACTTTCTTAATTTTAGTGGCTCCTTCATGATAATCACAAAGCGTTTTCCAAATTAAGTAAACAGAATTCATATGAGCTACATGATCAAACTCTTTGCGAGAAATCCCTTGAAATAGCAAGTTACAAGCTTGAGCATTTAAATTAATATTTGCTTTATTTAAATTAGTAACAATAGCTGGAATCTTATATGGTGTAGAAACTTTTTTCAAACATCACTACCTTAAGCCTCAATATAAGCTTGCATACGATATTTTCAAAAAGCAAAATCAATACCATCTAACATAGGGGGACGGTTCACATATCTCTCTAACGCCATAGCAACCAGTTCTGATACTACTTGTATGATCGTTGATGGCAATCAGAGAGGGGTGAATGATTACAGTGCCTAGCGGAAGGTTTTTTCTCAAGCCTACTGTCTTCTTTTCTTTATTTACTAATTATAGAAAGCACACAAAAAACAGCAAGAAAATATTTTTTTTGTTACCGTAGCAGATCACTATTCGGTACTGTACCAGACCATCCGAGAAAAAGAACTTTTTCTTTAATCGACTAGCAAACAATGAATAGGCATCACAGGTGTCACAAGCACATCTAGTCTTGTCGTCACGAGATCAATAAGCCAGGCTAACACTTGCAGCATGCAGACACAAGAACAACTCTAAAATCATGAGATCACAAATGCACCTAGCAGTCGTCGGTCATGCATGCAGTCTGCCTTTTGTATTCCTCTTAAGAAAACTAATTAGTACTTGACTAATCCTATGGCCGGCCAAAACACCCAACTTTTGGCCAGAGCTCAGATCAATAAATGCAGTCCCCTCTCATCACAGCAGCTCACACATTAAATCAAGCAAAACAAATTGTGATTACCCTCAAGCCTAATTACCTTCTTTAATTCCCAAGACATGACTGCCTCCAAAATGTGCATGTAGCCACAATACTCTAATATCCATCAAATCTCGATTTCTATGTTAAACTTTCTTTTCCCTAACAGCTAGCCTCCTGCTCTTTCTTCACATGCTCCATGCGGCTGACTGGGTTGATGGACCAAGATGCCAAAGTCTCCAGTGATGCGTCACACGAAGCCCTCAGACGCGATGGCATGCATTGATAGAGACGGGGAGATGCACCGAGAAAGAAATCTTCAAACAGATTAAAACCTCGTAACGATGAAACAAAAGACATGCTGCCACTAGCAAACTTAATTGAAATATATCTAAATTTATTTCTGAATCATGGTGGCTACAAGTGCCCTCCTGACACCCCTAAATCCTAGCATGAAATTAGCATCTCCAAAAGCCACAAGGTTAGTCTCTAACCCCATCTCTATTTATAGTTTAAGACCCAAGACCTGAGCTTATCCTAAGCCACCAGTTCAAATCCAATTCCAACAAATAAGGGACTCGAAACCCTTCCTAATACGGATTTTTCAAAATTCTAATTTTTCAACTCATCACGTGTCAAAGCCTACAGGACCACACCTCCCGTAGATTCTCCATGTATCATCCACATTTGATCTTCATATGCTCCAGCGTGAGCCCGACCAACTCATGACATCCTCGACTACCTGGACCTTATATTTCCCCCTCCTAGTCCCCATTTTCCTCGTCACCGATTATGATTGTCTCTATGCCTAACCTGCACATGCAAAGACTAAAGAACGTTTTCCTAGCATAAGTTCTCTCCAACTTGACCAATATCAGTCTACGCGTACACGCAACACACCACAAGTAATATCACAACCAACATTGTCAATTCTTCATCATCTACATTGTCAATTATTCATCACCGAAAATCTTAAACCTAGATACATATTCTAACATTTTGAATTCTTCATAGGTTCTCCAGGAGGTATTTGTTCCTCCAAAATTCTCATGTGCTCTTATACTATAACATTTACCAACGTATTCACTGCAGGGCGTCATCAGTAATGATTTTTAGCTTTTAATTCCTGCTGCCCTCATCACTGTACCATCCCTACATCTTCATTTAAGCAACTTAATATGTGTTGCTTCCTGTCAGGACAAAGGTCACATGAACCTGCCGGCATGGATGTGCAAATCTGAATTCCGGTAGGAACTGAGCAGCCACTGCTTGGTATGTTTTTGATTCAGAAAGAACATCAAATTGTGTGCCTTGAGAGGGACCGAGCATATGCATTGGAATAAATTCCCTTGTTGGGAAGAATGAAAGAGAAGAACTGGGGCATTCAGATTTCAGAGCCTGACATTTCCTGAGTCATATGCAAAGGATTTTTTTCCCTCTCACAATCTGGTGAGGAAAATCCTTTGCCTATTACAAAGTTTCTATACTGTATTCCTTTGTTTTTTCCTGTACAGCAGCAGGAAATTCTTCTCGAGGTCCTCACCCTAGAGAGCTGGGAGTTTGCCTGGCTTTTAATTATCATCAGTTCATCAGCCAAACTATTGTGACCAGGAGGTCCTTGGGGCTTCAGTGGTTGGACCACTTGTCAGTGAGCATTTCTAAATTTCATAAAGATTTATTCGTATAGGAAGCAACACTGTATGCTGGGCGCTAAGTGCTAACATGTCCCTGAAAGCAATGCTTTTTCAAATGTTAGGTCAACAATGTTTTAAAGAATTGTTCCTGAATATCTTGTGAGAGGAGGTTACATAATATCAAATGGCAGTCAAACTTGATGACTCCATATTGTTTTCTGAAGAAAAGCTTAGGGCCCATTTGCCAAAAAGAAATTTCACATGAATATTTAGGGGGGCGAACATCCACTTTCACTGGATGCTTTATATGTGATTTTTTTTTATGAAATCCCTATATTCAATAGTAAACATGACCTAATTCGATTACTAATAGTTGTTGATTTGGAACATTCCTGAACTTATTTTTGTGATCGTAAGGAATTTATATGGTGTGGGGAGGTTCATAATCTTTTCGTTTTGAAATGGGGCCATCCGACTAACTGAAACTTTCTTGCTTTTTTTTATCTTTTACTGTCTTGAATCAACGTTTTTTCTCATCCACTTTGGTTTTTTTTTTGAGAAATGTTTCTATGCTTTACTCTCTGACAAGAGTAACACCAATCTCAAAGCATATGAAGAGGTAAGTATTTTTTTTATCATTGTGCATTGAAAAATTCTTAAGCTCTCATAATTCACAGTACTATTTTGTGGTCAGGCAAATTACAGTTCACCAGAGAATTGCAGGCGAATGAAATGCTCTGCCTGAACGATTCCCTGCACATTTCAGATAATTGTTTGTGCTGATTCTCTCAGAGATGGTCCTCGGCAGTCAGCACAGACTTAATTCTGAGTAGACGTGGTCACTGGTCAGCAGTAATAGAACAATGACAGCCAGAGCACAGGGAATTGGAAATGCTGTTTGAAGAGTTTGTTCATAGTTTTATTCAACAATTTGGTCCATCTTTGAATCTTTGGTATAATTTCGTTTAGAGCATGAAGATTTTTTTTCTTTGAATATGCAGGAGAACTGCATATCTTTTTTCATTAAGGAGACATTAGGATATCAATTTTGAACTCTAGTTTTCACCAGAGCAACTAGATTTCATTCCATGCGCTATAATTAAGCCCACAGCTGGCAGCCACCCATGACGAAACTTATTGGCCTGTAGATACTGAGTTAATGTAGAGTCCGTTCAAGTGTCTCCTTGGAGCATTGCTCTTGGTTTTCTTGCAGATAAGTGATTCCGTTCCATGATCCATCTCGTCTCATTGAATCTTTTGCTCCTTTTTGTTCAATGTGAGTTTGATGCTGCTGCCAAAGCTGGCAACATTACTCTCTGTTTGCATCACCATCTCGTTGTTAATATATAGGATGTCCTGCCTTCGTGTTCTACTACTATTCAAAAATCAAAAGAAAGGTAGCCGTACTTCCACAGGACATGGGAGTCCATTAATTCTTGGACCTGTTTTGCTCAAAATCTATCTTGTAGCTCAGTTGAACAAGTCTGATTTCCCTTAGGTTTCGATTAGAAACATTATGTGCGTTAAGCACGGGCACAAGAGCGTAAATAGCTCTATTCGGCGTGCAATCTTACCTTCTTCGGGACTAAAAATCTAACCAGTGTGGCAAGTACGCGAGATTTTTTACATTACTGTTGGATACCGGTGTGGCATTACGTGATGTTTTAGCTTCATAACGACATCAAAATGGGAGTTCCAAGTGGTAGTACTTATTGTAGACAATCCGGTTGCAGTAAATATTTAAATAAAATTTCAGAATTGTAAATAAAAAATAAAGCATGTTTTCAGCATATATTAAATGACAGGTACAAAATTAAAATGTTGCAGTTAAGATCACAAATCTCTAACATGCCATTTGAATATGAAATCATACTCAATAGGACTACTGAATATAAATCAACAATTAGCATAGTATTCAAATTGTGATTTTTCTAATTATTACTCTCAGATGTTGGTTGCATTTGTTTAACAAAAGTTGTCCTCGACCCGTTGGTCTATATTTATCCCATGACTCTAGATATTCTGCTAGTTTGAGCTCTACTACTGAACACATTAATCAATTACACTTTGAGGATAAAAACAATAAATAAAAACAATAACAGACAGCACTATGTATGACTCAAATGGAGATGAAGACAGAACTGATCGAAGGCAAAATGACAACATTAAAGCACGATAAGATCAGGACAACAACAAGTAATCAGGTTACCAACAACTCATATACCAGCATAATATTGCAATCTCAAATAGACCATAATCATCATCGAGCAATCGTTAATCCCATAGACAATCATATAATTGTTTTTCAGAACTAGTGATAATATTATCACATACTAAAGTACACTAGAATGACCCACAATAACAACAAGAATCAAAGGCAACTCATGAGATGACATCACTCGAAGTCGTCTAGAAGGTAGCAAGGCTAGGTACGCCGAAGTCGACGCATTCCTAGAAAATCTATCACCACCATTTGCACCGCGACATGGTTATCAGATATACAAAGCCACCCACGCGAAACTGACAAGCACCACAGTCATGAGGTTGAGGGTCGGAGAACGCCGCATAAGACCAAGAACCTAGCATCGGCCAAGTGCTAGGCAAGCAAGAACACCACACGAAACATAGCAAAAATCTCTTCTGTCATGGCCGAGCTACAAAGCCACCACTATAGAACCAACACCTAGATCGGCGTCACTGTGGCTCACCTGTGCCACTGCTTGGATGCCATGCATCATCGGCACTGTTGCAGCCTTAACCCAGGCCAAAGCCAAAATCACTGTTGCCTAAATACTGCTCCCACGCTTAGCCCTCACTAAAGCACAGCTCACCGGTGGCTAAGCCGAGGGTTAGGCTTTGGGTTGCTAGAGATAGAGTGCCGAATCGCGCCGCCACCACTGGAGCTCAAAGACTTAGGGCTTTCACTCGGTGGAGATGGAAGAGGAAGAAGAGAGATGGGGAACCCGATTGGATCTTGGTTATTCCAAGAGGAGAGCCCAAACCGGTATAAGAAGAGGGAGAGAGGACCACGCCGCCAATGGCCAGCTGAAGCCATCGAAGTCACGGAAGTGGGATCAGATTGATCCCCATCTTCCTGTCGATCTAGCGAAAATAAGGAGCTAGAGGATCCTTATCCGATTCTTCTCTCTCAATGACATGTAGGCCCCTCTCTTTCTCCTTTTTTTATTTCAAAAATCAAAATAGGAATTTTCCAAAATACCCTCAGCAACAACAATCCTGACCAACTTTTCTAATCTGGTGTCACATCTCAAACGTCTTGTTTGATATACAATTGTTTGACAATGAGTACTTGTGGGTTTGAACTCAATGTCTAGCAACAAGATTTTTGACTCTGCACATATAGAGGAGGCCTACACCTTGATCTAATGCCTTGGTGTGAAAGTTTTCACCCAAGTTGCACTTTGTGTTGGGTAGCTTGCCCTTTTCCTCTCCAGTTGGGATGTTACAGTCATATCCCCGTATCTCTCTCATGAATACTTAAGAAACCTAAACTTCCTTTGACCGCGACCCCATGATCATACTCACATAGATGAATTCTCTAGGGAACTCTGTAGGACGGTTCTCAACTGCCATATTAGGCATCGAATTCCTTAAGAGCTATCGCTCAACTTGCCATACAATTAGAATATTGCAGCTAATGGGACCCTTTAGGTGTACTTCCTACTTTTCACGGTTTGTTGTCCTAGAGCCTCGTTCATGGAATCTCCATTCTTCTAGGATAAGTTACCACCATTAAAGATCATCAAATGGGTATGAGCTCCATTCCCTTTGAGTTTCAAGAATGGCCTTTCTTGCCATTCCTTAGTAAAGGGATCGACTATATTCCTTTCAAACTGTATATATTCTATAGTGATTACACCATCTCTCTGGCATGCCAAACCGACTTAAGTCGTCTATTTATGTGTTCTGAGGATTTCATGTTGTCCTTCCTACTCTTCACCTTAACCAATATGGTTTGGTGATTGCAGTAGGTCAAAATAGCTAGAATTAGTTTTTCCAATACCGGTAGGTCGAAAAGAATCTCTTTGAGCCATTCCACCTCTACCATTGTTGAGTAAAGTGCTACTAGCTTAGCCTACATGGTGGACCATATAAGGATAGTCTGCTTAGAAGACTTCCATATGACAGCCCCACCTGCTAGAGTGAATACACAGCCAATTGTAGCCTTCATTTCATTCGAGTCACTGATCCAGTTAGAGTCACTGAATCCTTCAAGGACTGCTGGATGTCCAGAGCAATATATTCCCAAATTCTCGGTTCCTTTTACATACCTTAGTATCCTTTCTAGTGCTATCCAATGGGCATCTCCTAGATTGGCAGTATACTAGCTCAATCTGCTTATAACATATGAGATATCAGGCCATGTTGCACTAGTTACATACATGAATTATCTAATTATTTATGAATATTTAATATGGTCTTTTCTATATCCAGTGTTTTTGTGTAGCTTGGCATTTGGATTACACGGTGTTGCTACTGACTTAGAATCCATGAATCCAAAGCAATTTAGGATCTTATCCACATAATGAGACTGTATTAAAGTGATTCCATTCTCACCCTTTAATAGCTTAATGTTTAAAATAACATCATCTTCATCTAGGTCTTTTATATCAAAAGTTCTGGGAGAGGAAAGACTTAGTATTATTGATTACATCCATGTTGGCTCCAAACACTAATATGTCATTCACATAAAGGCACAGAATGGCACCTTCACCGCCATTAAATTGATAGTAGACATACTTGTTGGCTTTGTTTACACGAAACCCGACCGAAGTCAACATACTATCAAATTTCTTATGCCATTACTTGGGAGCTTGTTTTAGACTATACAGGGATTTAACCAAGTGACATACTTTCTTTTCTTGTCCTTCAACAACAAAACCATCAGGCTGCTACATATAAATCTTCTCATCCAACTCTTTATTCAGGAAAGTGGCCTTTACATCCATTTGATATAGTTGAGCTTTAAATACGGCAGCTAGTGCTAAAAGCACTTGAATTATGGGTAAACAAGCCATAGAGAGTATGTATCAAAGTAGCCTTCACCCTATTTTTTTTTGTGTGAAACCCTTAGCCATTAAATGGGTCATATACTTTTCGATAGTGCCATGGGGTCTTCAGTTTCTTTTGAAGATTCATTTACAATCCACTGGCTTATATACATTTGAAAGATTAGTAATCTTGCAAGTTCCATTAGCTAGAATGGAATCCATCTCGCTACGGGCTACTTCCTTCTAGTACTCCATATTTGGAGATGTGTATGCCTCTGAAAGGTTACATGGTTCATCATTGTAATAGCCCAATTTGCTTTACAATAAACCATGCATGATTTTCATGAAGTTTTAAAATTTTTGGTTCATTTTAAAAAATTTTCCAAAGCCTTATTAGAGTTTAAGATTTTTAAAATAAATTCCTTGGCTCAAAAATATGAGTTCAACATTTCTAAAAGTCAATTGGATGATGAGGAATTTTTCCTAAAAATATTGTGAGAAAGTACCTCTTGAAACTCAAATTAGAAATTCAAACTTAAACTAGAATTGGAATTAAAGTTTAAAATTTAATTATTTCCCTCCTCACCTTCAGGCCAAATCTCTTCAGTCGATCCAACATAATCCCTCTTTTCCTCGCCGACCCACTTTCTTTTTTTTTTCCTTTGCTTTTCCTTCCCTGTTGTGGCCCAGCTAAGTCAGCCCAAGCACTTGCTCACACCCACAGCCTAGTCACCCGCTCGCTCTTGCAATTGCTGCCATGTGGGCCCCAGTCCCACACTCCCACCTATCAGCCATGCACTGTGCTTCTTCGTCCTCTCCTTCTCTCGCACGCATGCCTGAGCTCATCCTCTTGCATGTGTTCACGTGCAACATCACATTGAAGCCCTCTACACCTTGAGCCTTACACACTACGACCTTGTCCTATCACCACCTCGCTCTCTCACACTCTCTCGCCCGGCACCTGAAGCCATTCATGGCGCTTGCGTCTTCTCTTCCTCCTCACCCCTATTTATACTAACCCTTGCACGTCAAAATCTTCGCACTCACTCACACATTATTTTTCCTGAGCTCACACACCCTCATTGGCTTCGAAAAAATAATTCCCTTTTTCCTCAAGTTTGGCCGCAAGCTCCGCAACCCATTTCCTTGCCGTTTAGTAAGTCTCCAATGATGCCATCATGCACATTGAGTTTGCCTCATCCCCCTCTACCTCATGCTCACCTTTCCTTGCCTGTTTGTGCTCGTGAAGTCTGAAGCCAACGCCCTCGCTATCATGCACAGCGTTGTCATTGACCTTGCCACCTGTTCCCTTCGCTCGGGTGAGCTTCGGCCATGGCCATCATGCCCTTCTTGTAAGTCTTGACCTCTCCATTCTAATGTGCCCTTTGAATTTCCTTGCCAAGCCCCAGAGCCACCAGAACGCACTCGTCTAACTGGACTCATTACCACCGTCGATCTCTGCCTTTGCTCCATGTCCCAGTAAAGCCTTCTACTCACTTGCAATTCATTTCAAAGCCAAACTTATAGGCTATTCATCGAACCCTAGAACTGGCCATAATGCCCCAACCATGCTCACCCTTATTGCCACCGACTACCGTGGATAGCACGACACGTCGTGCAAAAAACCATGAGCGTTGCTTTGTTAGCTTTGCCTTAGCTTGTAGATTATGGAACCACCTCCAATTTGAAGAAGCTAGGTAGAAAATCTGAAGTTCGCCATTGCCAACCATGTCGTTGCCGACCTCAATCCAATGACCCTAGGTCTCCGATTCATGCCAAAATGCACTTGGCAACTCCTTGAACCTTTCCTGCACTTGGCTTTGGCCTAAGCATAGCTATATGCTTAGCGCTGTTGCTCGCCACCAGTTAGTCACCACTGTAGTGCCCCTCACCGAGCATCATCACCAAAAGATAGCCCTTAGCCCATGCATTCCATTTTGGCCCTTAACCGAGCATGCCGATCTCCCCCTCACCACCGACGAGCTCGTCGAGGAGCTCTGCCATGGACTCCTCTGAGACTTTGTTCGGTCTCACTGACTAGTGGGCCCTACTTGTCAGACAGTTAGTTAACTCAGTGATTAAGTTAACCAATAAGTAGGTAATTACTATTAGTATGTCATGTGGGCCCTATGTGGTTAGAAATCATAATTAACTATGGTTTAAACCCATGACTCACTAACTTGTGGGCCCGTACCCTTTGAAACTATCGCACAAACCAAGTTCGTGGACTAGTTTTTCTGACATGTGGGTCCCGTTCTATGTAGACAACCGCGTGGACTGAGTTTACATGAACTGTGACCCCACCTATCAACCTCTCCCAACTTCCTGAATAAAAATAACTAGAAAAGAGATTAAAATGCACTGGACCCCACCTGTCAGCCACTGGATGTTTTTCTTAAGAAAAATAATTGAAAAATAAAGAAAATCCTAGCCGGCCCTACTTGTCAAAATTTTCTGGCATTTCATTTCGGTTAAAACTTTGGAAGGCCATAACTTTTCATTTCAAATTCAAATATAGTGATTTTTGTTTGTAAATTTGTCTAAAATTTAAACCTTTCCAACAGCCCCAAAATCATAATTTTTGGAATTAATTTGGATTTTATTTGTATTTTACTTGAATGATGTGTTGAATATGGATGATTTCGCGTGTATAGACTTTGATGCTTTGGATAGCCTCATCACTGACAAATAGGATCCCACCCTAGTTATATTTGATCAAGGCAAGTTCTTATAATTCATCATGTTGAACCTAGTTTTTAAATGCAAATACTTTGCTTTTAAATACAAATACATGCTTATTATGGTTATCTACCTAAATGCTATGTTAAAGGTTGATTGCCTAGTTATACCATGTGCTTGATATCTAATATCCCCCTCCTTAATTTGTTGATATTCCCTTGCCATATCACCCTGGGATACTTACAATGATAATAACTACACCATTGGTTAAACTTTACTAGATTATAATTGTGCTTAGAAATCTCTTAGTTGTGAAATGAAATACAATATAAACATTACCAACTGGACTTGAAAACATGATAATGTAATGGTAACATGGGTTACCACTAGAAGTAGGAAAATATTTTCTAAAAATGGTGGAGACTCGGGCGAGCGGTTGGAAGGAGACCGGTGCAGGGATTGCACGCATTATTGGATTGGCCGTGCAGGGATTGCACGTGTCATTTATTTGGATTGGCCATGCGGGGATTGAACATGTCATTTCTTGAATAGATGTGCAAGGAGTGCACGAACTCTGGGTTTGTGGTTTGTCTCACCTAAGTCATTTAAGAACCGAATTCTTATGCTTACCTTTTCTACACACAAATCATGCAACCACAAGTCTAGTTATGGGATGGACCTAGCCCACTATTTTGCTTAGCTTCGGTGTAAATCCTGTGCAATTATATTGGTATGTGAATTTTTGGATTTCTGTTATGGTTATTAGGAGTGACCTGTAACGGTCACTGCTCTTGTGGATTTCGTAAATGTGAAGGGTTGTAGACTCCTTAATAAACGGGTCCCTCATTGAAAATGTAGTCTTAGAAGGGGACGTTCTGGGGGTGAGGTGTAACCTGGGATGGGAACGGTGACTATTTCTAGTGTTGAGGATTCACCCTAAAGTGAGAGTAAGCATCGAAGCAAACTATTGTAAAAGCCTTGTTATGATTTTATCAGGCACACACTTATGGAAGCGTGTAGTGGCCAATATTATGAGTTAATCATATCTTTGGGTAAAACTGTACAACCTCTGTAGAGTGTTAAAAATCTATTCGAATAGCCATGCCCATCGACATGGGCAAAAGTGTAGAAATGTCACTATTGGGTTGTTTTCATAAATTAATGGTTACATGGTAATGGTTGCTATGACTTAATTTGAATGGAAATGAAAGCGGAGGGATTTCACTCATGATGAACTTGACTCAAAAATGGATATTGGTTTTAATGTAAAAATGGCTAAGTCATAGGTTTGGAAAATTGCCTAAATGGGTATATTTGACAAATTGGCTTTATACTAAAAGAGACATATGACCTTCACTTGGATAAGCATTGCATGTACACATGCACACACACTTGTATTCTGCTATAGGGACTTGCTGTGTACTTTTGTACTCATTATTGCATAATATGTGGTTTTAGATGACGGAGTTGATGACATGGTGTATGGATATGTCCATGCTTTGGGCTATGACATGGAAGACGAATGCCAGAAGTAGGTTTAGCCCCAGTTGATTGCCTGTGGCAGATCATGGAGGCCTCTTTTAGTTTATTTACTTTTTGTTGTTTTGTTATGAACAATCTCCTTTGGCCTATCGGCCAGTTATGTAAGACTTGATCATAAAATCTATTTATGCTTGCCCACATAATATCAAGTGCTCCTTTTATTGTACACATGTATGGATGTGATATTCATCGATATTATATTGTGTGAGCTAACTACTGATCTAAGGACTAACTCAGAATACACAAGTGATTCGGATTGCCAAATTCAAATCATGACGATCATCCACGTGGTAGGTGACATAGTCATCACCCAAAGACTTTTTAGTTCTCTATCTCTTACTCACCCTCAACTTCAATTCAGGAGCGATGTCATCCACATGAGGAAGAATAGAGTGTTTACATGAACCATCAGGGGCAATAACTTTATTTGCTCTCATAGGGAACACATTTTCAAAGAAAGGCGCATCATGATATTCCATAAGGACACTTTTAGCGATATTGCTAACTTTGGATTTGACCACTAGAAATATATATATTGTGTTGTGATGCGTATATCCTAGAAACACACAATCAACAATCTTAGGACCAACTTTCCTTTTCTTCGATAATGGCACATGCACTTTTACAAGGTAACCTCAAGTACGAAGAAATGATATATTCGGTTTTCTTCCCTTCCATCCTTTGTAAGGTGTATCTTCGTGATTGTGGGGAGGAACTCTATTTCGGACATACTTCGTTGTGAAAACCGCCTTATCCCACCATGAGTCTAACATACCTAAACTCTGTAACATGGTATTCACCAAATCACAAAGAGTTCGGTTCTTTTATTTGGTAACTCTATTTAATTAGGGTGAATATGGTGGAGTAACTTCACGAATTATTCCACTTTCTTCACAAAATTGGGAGAATTCTGTGAAAATATATTCATCACCTCGGTCTGATCTTAACCTTTTATTTTTTTCTAGTTGGTTTTCCACCTCAGCCTTGTATATTTTAAAATATTCTAGTGCTTCATCTTTGACTTAAGTAAATAAATATAATCGTAATTAGTCGCATCATCACTAAGAGTAAATAAATAACGCTTGCCATCTTTACATGACATTCATCTCAGAAAGATTAGAATGGATTAACTCAAGTGGAGAAGTGTCTCACCTCTCGACACTATGAAAAAGTTTTTGAGGCTACTTTGTTTGCACACACACTTCATACCTAGAGTCCTCATAATTATAATTTGGAATTAAACTCATTTTACTTAACCGCGCTATGTCTTCAAAATTAATATGACATAAACGAGAGTGCTAAACATCATGAACATTATTGCAATAAATAAAATTAAATATGTTTAAATTATTAAAATCAAGAATGAATAAACGAAACATGCCTTTGCTATCATAGCCTTTCCCTACAAAAGTACCAAATTTGGTCAACAGGACCTCATCTAACTCAAAAACATGCTTTATTCGCTGCCTACAAAGCATGAACCCACTAAGTAGATTACAAGACATTGCAAGCACATGCAGCACGTTTCTAAGAATGTCTTGCCAAAAGTGAGCTTCAAGCAGACCTATCTAATCCCACGTACTGTAGCAGCGGTGTTGTTGCCCATTAGGATGGAGCCACCTAGGGATGGCAATTGTGCCCGTTTACCTGTACACCCGTGGGTAAATACCCTAATGGATCTAAGTATGGGATATTTGTTTACCCATGGGTATGAAAATGGGGAGAACACTCTACCCCTTGGGTAAACGGCGTGGGTATGAGTAAGCTCCACCCGTACCCGCCCTGCCCATTTACCCATGATATATATTGACAGGTGGCACAGCCATAGCAATATTTCTAATTGCTATTAATTGTTATAAACTTTTGCATATCTGTAATTGCTATTGATTGTTATAAACGTTTTTGATAGCTATTATGTTTCCTAGCAACAGCTATTGCTTATATGCACCTATCATTAGTTCAATTCTCAGATGGTGACTCTCAGTCCACGGGTAAATGGGTATGCCCACGGGCAACGGGTACGGGTGAGGTTCTTCACTCATCATCCTTCGCGGGTATGCCTATTGGTATAAATCAGGGTCGCAGGTGCGGGTATGGGCGAGCACTACCTGTACCTGCCGCGCCCGATTGCCATCTCTAGAGCTAGGGATGAAAACGGGTCGAATTCGGTTGGATATTGCTTATTCCATATCCTATCCTATATTTTTTTCTTGGATTCGGAGTCGAATACGAATAGTGCCGGATACGAATACGAATTCGGATAGTATCGGTCACAGGTACGGAACGAATACGGAGCGGATGCGAATACGATAACGAATATCTCGTCGGATATTACGTAGAAATACTAAAGGCCAGTTACTTCCATCCCAGATGCTTCCATGCCTTCAGATGATTTTGCAGTACTATATGGAGCTTTGCTCACCAACCAACTTCATACGATCATTTAATCAATTGAAGCCAGCAGAAGCAAAGATATGGATTGATTCCAGCTACAGATGTAAGATAATGCAAAACAGGTATGCCATCTGGATCAAGCTATAAAACTGTTGCTTTATTGCTGAGATGTCATAATTCATGAGGGCTCCTAATAGGTAGCACACTAGCACCTAGATTCCATAAAGGTTTCTTTTGCATATAAAACATGAGAAGAACATACAGGAATGCATGTCACCTTTGGTCCTTTAGCATCTTTTGCATGCCTTGCACGAAAATACTTGCTCAGAAACATTATCCTAGCAGCCGCTCCTCAGTCGCCAGCCGGTCTCCGCAACTCCGCCTCTCCCGATTCCCGAAGACCCAAAGCCAGCCCCCAGGCCAAATGAATCTGAAATCTCCCGAAGGGCCGAAGTCACGAAGTGCGGAACTGCGGACTGCGGAGGCATGACCGCGTGTCGCGTGAGGCATGCTGCACTGCTGCGTCTCGCTGATGGGCTTGGGCGCTTGGCACTGTAGTTGGGCCGGATATCCGAAAAGTATATCCGGGTATTATCCGATAAAATTCCGGATAGTATCCGTATCCGTCGGATAGTTCTTTTCCGAATCCGATTCCGTATCCGAAAAAAAACTATCCGAATCCGATAATTATCCGACACAACTATCCGAATTTGATCCGACTCGGATTCGGCGGTCGGTCGGTCGGGAAATATCCGATCCGTTTTCACCCCTATCTAGAGCCACCACCTTCACCCCATCTAAATTAGGACTGGCTAGAACCATATTGGCTTCAACCTTGCTCTTGTGCTGATCTGGAGAAGGTCCCTTGCCCTTGTGGTCATAGCACTTGCAGGCTTGCAGGTAAAGGTATCCTCACTCTTCTTCACTGGCTGGATCTTGGGCTTATTCTGGGATAATTTTTTGACTTTCATTCTATTGCTTTTAGAGTTCTTGACTTTAATTTGGTGGGCCCGGGCAAGGATATTTCCATCACCACTACTAGCCCTAGCATGCTCCTCTACATTAATCATGCGTGACAATTCATTAATTGTCATAAGTTCCTTATGTGTCTCCTAATGGTCACAAAGTCCCGCCACAAGGACGGTAACTTGGCCAAGATAACTTTTACTTGAAAACTCTCTGGCAGAAGATAGCCGTACTGATTTAAATCACGTACATGGAGCTGTAACTTATGGAGCTGCTCCATAACCAACCGTCCCTCTACTATTTTGTAATTCAAGTAATTTGCAGTGACAAATGATTTATTCCCATTATCCCCTTCCAAATCTTTTTCATTCAGCTCATCCCACAACTTTTTAGCCACTGTAAAGCTGACATACACATCAAAAATCCAATTTCACTGAATGGCCAACAATCTAGCCTAAATAGAATGGTTTACATCCTCCCAACGAGTTTTGTCTCCGCTTTCTGTAATATCCCGTTTAACATTAATTAGATAATTAATTGAAATGAGAAAGGTATTTAACTAGATTTAAAAAGAGAATTCAGATTTTTAGAGTAGAATTAATCTTGGGCTTTCGGCCCATATTGTATGGCCCAAGTGGGAAGCTG
Organism: Dendrocalamus latiflorus; assembly: GCA_017311315.1. Classification (NCBI taxonomy): domain Eukaryota; kingdom Viridiplantae; phylum Streptophyta; class Magnoliopsida; order Poales; family Poaceae; genus Dendrocalamus; species Dendrocalamus latiflorus. Next base: position 21,695,124 of record CM029619.1, on the reverse strand, counting down.
GTTTAAGAAGGGGCAATCAAACACTAGCGCACCTTTTACTATAGCACCGCTGTTACTATAGCACACCTCCCTCACCTCCTGGTGGCACCTCCCCAACTCTTGTGATCTCCTTTGTTGCCGGCCAAGGAAGGGAAGGAGGTCTCCTTCAAGTGCGGTAGGCCAAGGGATAGAGGGAAGAGGAAGTGCACTGGGTGGGATCTTCTTTGAGTTTCAGCGGGTCTCCAAGGGTGATCTTCAATTCTTTGTTGATTTGTTTAGTCCTTTTCTATACGATTGTTGTCACTTAATGAATTGTTGTTCCTACTGCAATTGAATCTATAATCTGTAGCATTGATCATCAGTTTAGGTCTAGATCTGGGTGAAATTAGAGAATAGGGTCTGCTAGAGAGTTGTGGGGAATGCCATCAGCTTTCCGTAGGATCCAAGATCACTTTATTCGGAGTTGTAGTTTGTGAGATATGACAATTTCTTTACTGCTGTCCAGAAACCCTGTCAAAATACAGCAGTCGTATTAATTGATAAATAAGGATTTGTTAATGGCCGAATCAGGGATGTCTCCCAACATTATTTTTGTAGGCAATTCACTTAGATTTCCAGATTGATAAAGAACACAATTTTTGGTTCAGCCAATTGAAGGTTATAGCTATTCTTTTGCTGCTCTCCATTAGTCTGTCAATTTTTGATAGTCGGTTTTCTTCTGTTTGTTAGATGTAATTAAAAGCAAAATCAGGATATCTCACCAACTTAGTTTTTGTAGATAATTTTGTTATATTTCCAGAGTATCTTAGTATGCCATTTTATGATTAACATAGGAAAAGTTTTGTATTTTAGAAGGCTGCTGTCCAGTTGTAGTTTTCTGCTAGTTCATCGTCTTATTTGAGTAAATTAAATAATTAAACCATGGGTTTTAGAGAATGCATTTGAGTAACTTAAATAATTAAACCATCGTCTTATTTTCTGTTCAAACTTGTTTTGAGTAACTTAATTGTTGTAGGAGTGACCTCGGGGTTAGTGGCACTTTCTTTTCCTCCTAACGTGTCGCAACGCGAAGGCAAGTACAGATTGAATTGTCTTTACTGTTTATTTGTTCAAAATAGTTGTATGCTTATGACATGGCTAAATTATATGAATTGTGAGTAATTTGTTATTTACATGATTCTGCTCATGGTTGATATCAAATGTTTCTTTGAGAGGATGCTTTTCATTTCAAGGTCTTCATTTCAAGCATTCATGATTTTTTTTCTCGAGAGGGGGTATTGAAAGTCCCATCATTCCAATATGAGAAAACAAGTCCCATCATTTCAATATGGGCAAATAGATCCTCGTATGAAAGATTCTTCATATGGGCCTTGGATCCCTGTATTTTGGATAATGCGGGCCTGAGTGAACACCGACGGGCGTATCGCTGGCTATATCGATATACACAAAGGGGAAGTGGATGCATTTTCATACTTGTACAAAATACATATCAATTTTCTTATGTATTCAAAATATTGCAAATGGCATGTATGTGATCCGATGTTTCCCTGTTAGTCAATCTTGCTGAGTCATGGTCTCACTCTTGCATGTCTTGTTTAGTTCTAGGTGAACTTTGTGGACAACACGCTTTGGGAAGGGAATAGTCCACATGAAGAAAGTCACACTATCACTTATTTCACCATTTAGATAATAATTCCGTGACTACTTTTCATTTGAGAACTATGGATTGTAATAATTGGATTCATGATATTTTCTTTTGATCATCCTTAAGCTTTAGTTACGCTAGATGATGGTTTAAGTTTTCCTAGATATATTGATGTCTCTGTTCCCCTTGAGTGAGACTTTATAATCTGAGATTTAGAGCTTACATGCTAGCTGAAATTTATGTTGGTTACTATAGCAGTACCCTTGTGTGTTGATGTTTAGCTGCCAGTAGTTGATGTGGTGTTGGAACAACTTGCATTTGTTGATTTGTGTTAGAAGTTTAGGTAGAATCTTGGTTTTCACATAGCCAGGGTGTTACAGTTGGTATCAGAGCGGGCATAGGTCCATGGTAGTTAAATTGTTAACTCACTTTCTATTATAATAAAAAAAAGTTGACATACTGGTGCACAGTATGTTGGGATTGGTTTGTGCAATGCATTAGTATTTTGATAGATTATGTTTTATCATGGATGATAGATTATGATGATTTGTTTTCAATTTGTTGTTGACTTTGTGCTTGACCTGAATGATCAGTATTGTTTTGGTGTCCAGTTATGGCAAGGGGTAGAGGCGGTGGGCGTGAAGGGGTTCGTGGCCAAGAAGGTCGAGGCCGTGGTTGCGGGCATGGCCCGGCAGTGCCACCACCTTCGGCTGAAGAGGTTGTGGGTGATGCGGGAGAGGAAGTTGCCTCGGCTGCTCAGCCAACCGCCGGTGCTCAGGCAGCGTCAGCCGTTCTGTTGCAAGATCAGAAATGACACAAAAATGATTTGAGGCCAAATAGCCAAAACTTTGTTTTGGCTTGCCAACGCTTAAAATTAGTGTCATCAAAGACTTCTGTTTTAACCAAATAAGATGATGAAGCTATCTCAATGCAAGTAGGTTTTCTGGATTGTCGTAGACAATGTGGTTTTAGCAAATATTTAAGTAAATTCCAGAATTGTAAATAAAAAACTTATTTCCAGCATATATTAAATGATAGGTGCAAAATTAAAATCATTGCAAGATCATAAATCTATACAATATCATTTGAATATGAAATCATGCTCAATGAGACTACCGAATATAAATAAACAATTAGCTAGTACTCAAATTGTGATTTTTTTAATTATAGCTCTCAGATGTCGTTACACTTGTTTAACATAAGACCTTCTCGACCCGGTGGTCTATATATGTCCAATGATCACAATGATAACCTCTAGATATTCTGCTAGTTTGAGCTCAACTCCTTACCACATTAATCAATTGCGCTTCAAGGGTAACAACAATAACATGACAACACTTAGTATGGTTCTAATGGAGATGAAGATAGTACTGACTGAAGGCAAAATAACAAGATTAAAGCTATGGCAAGATCAGGACAAGTAATCAGGTTGCCAACAACTCATATACTAGCAAAATATTCCTAAACTATCATCGCAATCTCAAAAAGACCATGTATCATTATCGAGAAATAGTTAATCCCACAAATTATCATGAAATTGTCTCCCAAAACTAGTGATAATATTATCACATACTAAAGTACACTATAATGGCTCATAATAATAACAAGAACCAAAGGCAACTCACAAGGTGACGTCACTCGAAGTGATCCAGAAGGCGGCAAGGTTAGGCATGCCAAAGTCATCACTGTCCCAGAAAACTTACCACCACTATTTGCACCGAGACGTGGTTTTGAGAGAAACAAAACCACCCACATGAACCGGCAAGCACCACGGCCATGAGATCAAGGATCAGAGAACACCGCACAAGACCAAGAACCTAGCACCACCAAGGGCTAGGCAAGCAAGAACAACACGCAAAACATGGCCAAAACCTCCTACCACCGCAAATCCGACACCTAGACCGGCATCTCTGTGGATCATGCGCCACTATCTAGACACCATGCACCACCAGCGTCGTCGTAGCCTTGACTCGGCCCAAAGTCGAAGTCAGTGCCACCTCAATCAAACTCCCACGCTCCGCCCTCACCGGAGCACAGCTCACTAATGGCTAAGCCGAGGGCGAGGCTTCAGGTCGCTGGAGATGGAGTATCGAATCGTGCCGCCACCGCCGGAGCTCAAAAACTTAGGGCTTTCACTCGATGGAGATGGAAGAGGAAGAAGATATATGTGAAAATTAACTCGATTGGATCTCCATGTGTTCTGGGAAGAGAGCCCAAACTGGTGTAAGAAGAGGGAGAGAGAAGAATCACGCCACCAACGGCCAGTCAAGGCCGCTGGAGTCAAGAAGGTGGGGGATCGGATCGATCCCCATCTCCCTCTCGATCTAGCAAACAGAATGAGCCAGAGGCTCCTTATCCTCTTCCTCTCTTTCAATGACAAATGGGCCCCTCTCTTTTTTTATTCTGAAAATCCAAATGAAAAATTTCCAAAATGCTCTGAGTGACAAAAGTACTTGCACAAAGATATAAAGGAAACAGAGGCATGCACTGCACCACGCGCACACAGTTGGACCATAGGCACAAGCCTAAGACATTAGATGACACAGGCATCCTCTGCCATCCCTAGCCGAGTTCTTTTAGGTTTAAAGTTGGCTTATGTTTGTACTGTTTACAATAACTAATTTTTAAACAGTGTGTTTTTAAAAGAGGGATCAATAAGAAAATTGTGGTAAAAAATATATTGAGTTTAGCTATACTGGGCAAAATCACATGTGACTATTTTCTCTACGTACTATCTCTCACGAACAGATAGAATTCAAATATTTAAGTTATAAATTATAACCTATTATCAGTCTAAAAGAATTCAACCAGAACTTGCAAGTTATTATACCTCATTATACGTGCGTGCAGTACACCATCGCTTCGAGTTTAAGTGCTCCAGAAGCAAGGAGATGTTTTAAACGCTTTGGCTACTTTTTTTTCTTTTTTTGTATTATCCATATAGGTAACTGTTTTTTTAATTAAATATCTTAGCCCAAGATAATATCGCTACAGTGTTATTTGTTACTGTTGTAGGGGTGGCCCCCACCTAAACCCAACAGGCCTGTTAGAAGGTTATAGGGCCCAAAATGGGACATATGTAATGGCTTAAATACCCCTGGCAAGGAGGTACCAATGTAAGGGCACATTTGTAAAAGCACAGCCCATATGAATACATATACCGAGGGAAGCCCGAGGGGAGGAGGAGGATTCACTCTCTCCCAACTCTCCACTACCACATCTCTCTCTGTTTGGTCTATAACCACAACAGTTGGCGCCGTCCGTGGGGAGGACAGGAGCAAGCCTGAAATCTGAAGAAGGATGGCACCGAAAAAAGCTTCGTCGACGGCGGTGAGGGGGAAGAAGGCGGCTGGGTCGGAGCGTCGCGTGGGTACCAGGGCTTCGGCATCGGCTGTCGCGAGCGCGGACCCCGCCACCGGCACTGCGACGGTCGACCCCGCCACTGGCACTGCGACGACCGACCCCGCCACCGGCACTGCGACGACCGACCCCGCCACCGGCACTGCGACGACCGACCCCGCCACCGGCACTGCGACGACCGACCCCACCACCGGCACTGCGACGACCGACTCCGCCACCGGCACTGCGACGACCAACCCCACCACCCTCGTCGCAGCGCTCGCTGGTAGCATGGACCGGGCGGTTGGAGATAACCACAACGGAGCGGTCGGCAGCTCGGGAGCTCGCGAGGCGATCGTACCCGTGCCGACCCGTCCGCCGGGCGTGCCGGCGGCCCCGCCCGCACTAGCGGTGGAAGGCGCCCTGCTGGCGGCCCTCAACGCGTTCCAGCGGGAGCTAGGGGATCTTCGCGGGGCTGTCCGCGATATGCAAGAGGCTCGGAGCCAGCAAGCCACGCCAGTGGTCGCGCCAGAGCCCGCGCCGGAAAGGGCATTCAGTCGCGACGCCCCCACATCCAGCCGCGCGTCGCTGCGACGCGTCAACCCAGAGTCCCCGCTTTCGGCAGAACTACAGCAGGCGGCATGGCCCGAAGACTTCAAATTCCCCAGTGTCATCGAGCCATACAAAGGCGATACGGACCCCCGCGAGTTCGTGCGCGTGTATGAAACCGCAATCGAGGCCGCGGGTGGAGACGACACCACAAAGGCGAAGGGACTCCCCTCGCGCTGCAAGGAGTGGCGCTTTCCTGGTTTTTTACCATAGAGCCAAACTCTATCTTCGCGTGGGAGCAGATCCGTGACCGCCTTCACAACAACTTTCAAGGAAACTATGTTGAGCGGGTCGATGCGGACCAGCTCTTCGCCGTGAAGCAGAAACCATCGGAGAAGCTCCGCGACTACTTCAAACGCTTCACGAAGATACGCTGTCAAGTCAAAGACGTTAACGAAACCACCGTGGTCAATGCAGCCATACAGGGCCTTCGCCCGGGCCCGATGACCGAGTACAACGCACGGAAGCCAATCAAGACAGTGACGAAACTCTTCGACAAAATGGAGGAATACGCCAGGGCGGAAGAAGACGCACGGCGAAGGCAAGGGGACGACCCCGACACCAACCAGGCCAGTGGCTCGGTGAAAACCGAAGATCCGCCGAAGGATGGTTCTTCGAAGGGAAAACGCAAGCAGGAGTCGTCCAAAGACGCGCCCGAGTGCAAGGACGCCCCGCACAAGGAGCCGTCCGATAGGCCCAAGCGCGGCCAGCAGAAGTCGCAGTGAAACCGGTATGTCCTTGACATCGAAGGCGGCTCCGAAGAAAACGCTTCCGGGGTCGCGAAGATAAAGGCTGCGGAGATTATGACGACCAGCACCATGGGCTATGGTGCAAAGTCCACGGCCGCAACACACACGACACGCGCGCGTGCACCTCCATAGCGGTGCTCCGCCAAAGCGTCGCCAGGGATAGGAACCCGGAGGCACGCCCGCCTATGGTGGCCCACGTCCATCACCCATACAAAGCCCCCATGCACATCCAGGCGCAAGGGACACAGCCCCATGAGGGCCCTCTGCGAATTCAGGCCCATGTGCAGCAATCTCGGGAGGGCCTCCTGCAGCTGCAGGCTCCGGAGGCAGCCCACCACAGGGTTATCAATATCATCTCCGGAGGCTCCTCGCTAGAGTTCTGTCGGGACCCCGGATTTCCGAACCCGGACCCTCTGTGTATTACCGCACTAGTCCCAGATCAAAGCTAGTGCACACAGTCAAACAGTGATGATTCGTAACCAACAACGCTTTATTACAATAATTGAGAGTACAGACCGAAAGGTCTCTTATTACAACTGAGGTTTCAAGACCTCACACACACACACAAAACACAGCGGAAGCAGAAATAAATCCAGTGAAGACCCATCAATACGCCACAGGCAATTGACTGGGGAAACGCAACCTAGTTCTCCGGAAAGCCTTCGACGAATCCATCCACGAAGTAGTCGTAGTTCACCTCTTGAGCTTCGATCTCCTCTGAGAGTTAATTTGATGTGTAGCACGTGAGTACATGAATGTACTCCGCAAGTCTTGGGAAAGATGCATAGATGCAGGCTTAACAAAGGAAGGCTATATGGTTCTTTTGCACAAAGCAACATTTTAAAATTCAATTACTACTAATTATTTTCGAAGGCATTATTTTAATGAAGTAAATGTTTTAACAAAATTAACTTTCTAGTGAAGGTTCCAACTACCAACACTAGCTAACCAATTACCATTGGTCAAGTTTTAAACTTCGGGTTCCATCCACCCTCTCTGGCTCCATCCGCCAGGATTCCCTTCCGAGAGTTCCCTCCACCCTCGGAATACAAAACTTTTGATTTTAAATCCAAAACCAGAAATCTACCATGTGAATGCATTCCTTGCCCGCCCTTGACCGTGGGCACGGCTATTCGAATAGTTTTACACTCTGCAGAGGTTGTACAACTTTACCCACAAGAGATAAATTATCTTAATAGTCAACATGCTTCCTTTGGCATGAGACCCAGATAAAATATCACAAAGCCTTTCACCTACTCCAGTATAGCTAGAGACCACCCGCTGAGGTTTCACCGCAGAAGGGTTAAATCCGCCCAATCTGAAGCCCCCTCTTGCGCCATATGAGTACAGTAAACCCTGTCCCTCACTATGAGTAACCAGTACACCCTGGCACTCAATACACCACTGGTGATATCTAAACTACACCTTTATAGGTTAGTTAGCTAGGTCGTACCCATATAGACTTGTGGTTGTACGGTTAATGCTCAGTTTGGACAAACACAAGCGTCGGTCCTTAATTGACTAGGGTGGAACATACACTTAACAAGTTCTCGTGCTTACTGCACCAACCCAAACAGCCATCCACCCTAATCTAAACCAACTTTCACATTTTTATTTTATTTTAAAATCACAGTGACAACTCCAATTGCCACTTCACTTTCAAACACAAGGATTTAATAATAAATCATAATTTCCCAATTTTCAAGAGTTCCAAAGTTATTAGATAGCATGACTAAGCATTATACTACCATACTAACATCAACAAGTAATTAAATACTCTCATTAATGAGACAAAGGGAGTTCTATGGTGACAAGAGTACATGGCATTCAATTTCAATGGAGGGCATAGCAAGTTGGAATAACTAGTTCCTAAAGACTTGAACTAGTGACTTTATGTAAATAGCAATGCACATAATTTAAAATATTTTAAAAACATTTCAAAAGCATAGGCTCGAAATGATCAAAGGAGACTTGCCTTCTTGTGCACTGGTTGGTCCCTCTTGCTGCGGTTCGACAAACTCTTCGGCGACGTCGGGTTCTACGCGCGAAATGACAAAACAAACAAAATAAATTCAAATAAAATTCAAATGAAATCCAAAAACTGCAAACCCAGAACCAAAAGATAGAGCTCAATTTTAGATGAATTTAGGAAGAAGAATCGGGTCGATCAGAGTTCGGACGAAGGAGAACGAGCGATCTAAAGTTTGCCGGGGCGAGAAAATGCTGGAAATTCACAGATGTTACTGTTCATCCGAGAACAGTACTTTTGTTGAGAAGGCTAGCGCTGGCGAGAGGAGGCATGGGAGATGAATCTAACTAGCAAAATGGGTTGCTAGGGACCCAAGGCACACATAGGAACTGACGGCACGCCAAACGGAGACCGTTGACGGCACGGGCGGCTACAACGACATGGGTAGGAGAGAGGAATAAAATCCGGGCAAGGAACGTGGAGAAGTAGGGTGAGCACGGGCTGGAACACGGCTTGGTGAAGCTAGGAAAATTATCGGCTTGGCCAGAAACCCACCGGAGACGACGCAAACGACGTTTGAACGACATCGGGAAGGAAAAAGAGAAACTTAATATCTTGGTGCTCGGTGAACGAAATCTAAATCCACTTGGAGGGTAGCTACCTGGGATGGTTTGGCACAAAGTGACGCGAACGGATTGGTGAAAACATCACCGGGTAGATGGGGGACACGAGATGCCATTGGCGGCCATGGCGAGGTTCGGAGGCAAAAATTTGTGGAGGCTTTTCGGGGAAACGGAAGTGAGCACGGCGTAGAACGCAACGAGGCAAGTCTAAGAAAAATTACGGCAAGGGCTAAAGCTTACCGGAGATGACGAATCGACGTCGGGAAGCGCTCTTGACCTAGATTGGGGAAAACTCGATTTCGGGAGATTGGCTGCACCAAAACCAAATTAACTTGGCAAGAACGTAGATGGCACACAATGGCACAATGTGACGCGAAAGGATTACTGAAAAACTCACCGGATGGCTCGAGACGCGACGAGCAAATTCGAGACCGAAGGGCCTCGATGCCGACGGCGTCCTGAGCTTTGAGGGACTTGCCACGGCTTGGGATGAGTTTAGAGGGGTCAAGGGGTCCTATTTATAGGCTTGGAAGAGGTAGAAACCGGCTCCAATTCGCGGATTTCGGTTTAGAGTCCGTTTTGGAAAATAGGAGATAAAAGGCAAACGGATGAACGAAATGGAAAGAGGTCAATTGGGATGGATTCCTTGCGTGATTTGGCACAACTTTCCTTTTGGGAGGATATTGAGATAATCTCCGGATTGGAAGTTACGAAGAGAGAGAAAAACGGGAAAAAAACTGTACAGAGCAGGGCATATCGGGACTCAGCGCGCTGGAGACGATGATGAACAGTACCCCGCGGGTACTGTTCATTCTCTCTCCTGTTTCTTTTTTTTTTGGAAATTTCAAATTGAGCTCAAACAAACTCCGAAAAATCCCAGAAAATACAGGAAAATTCCTTGTGACACAAGGAACTCAAATAAAATATTTTTGGCAAATATTAATGTTTGATTTAATCACATTAAATCTTTTTAATTAATGAAAATTCCAATTAAGTTTTAATTAATTCCAGAAAAATCCAAATGGTGAATTTTATTTTAAAAGCTTCAAAAAGGCTCTGAAAATCAGGATGTTACAAATCTACCCCCCTTAGAAAGAATCTCGTCCCCGAGATTCGGACGGACTAGGAAAAAGAGAGGAAAACGTAACTCCTGGTTCCTTGCTGTGCTCTCAAGTTGCTTCTTTCTTTGAACCAATTTGAAACTTACCAAGCATGATTGCTGCCCCTGAGCCACCTTTTGCGGTGATGTGGTTAACTTGTCCTCTTCCTTGTGATTGCGGAGTTCTTGGAGCTTTTCCTGCAGTTGGAGATACTCCCCGTCCTTGTCCTACAACTGGAGTTCGCGCTGGTGTATTTCCCAAGTTGAAAGGAATTGGAGTGGTGACCTGAGGCTTCTGTAGGCAATTGCTTGCATAATGCCCCATCTCGTGACATCGAAAACATTGCACTCCTGCGGCTGAGGTGTTGCTTTTCTGAGGTCGGACTCCGGTGAAGATGCGGGGTTCTTGCATCTCTGAACGAGGCGCAGATCCTGGAGTTCCTGGTGCATCTGCGGCTGCTGGAGCTTTGTTGAACTGGGGTGGATTCATTCGGGGTTTTGAACTGCTTGCATTATATTGTGCCTGAAAAGCCATCTTTCTCTTACGAGAGTCCTGCAATTGATATTGAGCGTCTTCCTGGACAAGGGCCTTGTTTACCATATGCTGAAATGTCGGAAAATCTTTGGACACCAACTGCACCTTGAGGTTGGGATCAAGTCCTTGCATAAACCTCCAAATCTTCGTTGACTCTGATGCAACATCTTCTGACGCATACCTGGACAGTTGGGTGAACTGGTTCAGGTATTCCGAGACGCTGAGGTTTCCTTGCTGCAGTTGATAGAATTCCCTTTTCTTCATTTCCATTATTCCCGTAGGAATATGGGCAGTGCGGAAAGCCTCAACAAACTCATCCCAAGTGATGGTTTGTGCATTCTGATGAGCGGCGCGGTAATTTTCCCACCAATTAGCAGCAATTCCTTTAAGTTGGTGAGCAGCATACAACACCTTTTCGGAGTCACTGCACTGAGCTAGGACCAACTTCCTCTCCACATCCTTGATCCAATCATCTGCCTCCAAAGGATCCACGGAACCAGCAAAAGTAGGAGGCCTTGTCCTCATAAATTCTCCCAACTTAGACTGGGAAGCTTGGTTGGGTGCTTGTGGAGCTTGCTGCACCTGGTTTTGAGCTAGGGCTTGAAGTAGCTGCAGTTGCATGGCCATCATCTGTTCTAAGCTGGGGGCCTGAGCAGGAGGTGGTGGAATGTTGTTGTCTGGCTGGGCATTGGCATCACGGCTGCTGCCAGGGTTGCTCCTTGTGTTCACCATCTGAAGCGGTCCGGGGACAGCAAAAGATAAGAGGAAACTAGCATAGGTAAGAGATTAGGGGGAAAACTAAACAACATCCCAAACCAACACACAAGAGAGATCAACTAGGAGAAGCTTAGCTTGAAACCAAATTTTTTTTTAAGGATAGCTGTACTACAAGTATACAAAGACTTGGTACAGTCCACCTAACACACAAGCAAGTAATATATATAGCGTTCTAAAATCGTAAGACTTTACTTGGGTACTACAACTAAAGAACTAGTCCTTGCTTCTTCATGATTCTAACTTGTTCTTCGGTACTCTGAAGTATTCCTTTAACCGAGGAATACGGAAGACAATCAACAAATCGGAGGGGTACATCTTTAGTTGCCTGCAAGCTTTGGATTAACTTCAATTGGCCTTATCATATTGATTAATTCAAAATTCCACCAAAAAGGGCTTAACTTCCGCAGGTGTTCATCCGAGAGAGACATAATTATTTCAACTCTTCAAAAATTCTTGATTCCAAAATCATATACCACAAATGCACCTTATTGATTTCAGCAAATTATCTCTTAAACTTTTATTCTCTGCTCTAATTTGGATCGACGTCAAACCATAGAATTTTTTTCTAACAAGAATCCAATAATATTGTACTTTGCGATTTCCACCAATTGCTTTATGATCATTATCTAATCCAACAGATCCATAACTTTGATCAAATAATATAAGATTAATTCAACCTTCAATAAATTTTAAGATCATCTAAGCAATAATTTAATATTCATTAATCCACCAAAACCAATCTCTTGATAATCATCATTTTGGTTCCACCAAATTTGAATGAATTCAAATACCTCAATTAATTCTTATCGGACGATCTCTCAATTAATTCTTATTGAACAATCTATCTCCCAAAATTAATTTAAATCCTCCAGGTCGAACATCCTTAAACGACCTAGTTAATCCCATTAGTTAAAATCCAATTATCTAGCCATGATCATTTAAATCTACAAAATTCAATTTGACACACCAATTCAATGTCCACTTTGCAAAGATAAAACTAATCCACCAAGATATCTAATTCCACTAGTATCCACTTATCATCAATAGGTCCACCAAACTCTGATAATCGATTAACTCCACAAACTTCATCTACTCCTCATGATTCAACCAAATCACTCAAAATTGTTATCATGAATGATAATTCAACTTCTTAATCTTTTAATCTCTCCCTTTAGTGGATCAATCTCTTAATTCTAATTCTCCAACGATCACAAGTAATCCCTCCAACAAAAATCTTGTTTTACATCCAGTTGCTCCTTTCAATCCTAGATAATAAATCCAAGGCAAAGTTTAGACTCCTCCCATGATCTAATTAGCTCCCTCAAGTTCAACTTTGTATTTAATCTCTAGTCAATCCACAAAGATGACACTCGTTAGATTTATTTATAATCAATTGGTATCCACAAATATACCTTTTATCTCAATCCTCTCGAATATTATTCAATCTTGTCAATTATGGATCCAAATATATCACTCTAGCAACAATTCTCCAAATTACCTAACTTGACATGCACTGATTATCACGGCTTTCCCGACAAGAGTACTTCCCAATAATTTGTTGTCTTCCGTATACTCTAGGTCTCCAAGGATTCTCCAAGTGCTTTTCAGACGCAACCTCATCGATCCATCTATAGAAATTACAGAGGGAAGGGGATATAATTACCATTCCCAAAAAGTCAATAACCAGATAGATAAGGAAGAATACCATGACGAAGGTAAGGATAGAAAGATAAGAAAAGACAAGGGTAGCACATTATTAAATTTTTATTTTATAAAATAAATTTTGAAGCTCTTCTACTAACGACCATTCTAACTAGGTCACGTCCTACAGTCAAATTGGCTCTGATACCACCTCTGTCGGGACCCCGGATTTCCGAACCCGGACCCTCTGTGTATTACCGCACTAGTCCCAGATCAAAGCTAGTGCACACAGTCAAACAGTGATGATTCGTAACCAACAACGCTTTATTACAATAATTGAGAGTACAGACCGAAAGGTCTCTTATTACAACTGAGGTTTCAAGACCTCACACACACACACAAAACACAGCGGAAGCAGAAATAAATCCAGTGAAGACCCATCAATACGCCACAGGCAATTGACTGGGGAAACGCAACCTAGTTCTCCGGAAAGCCTTCGACGAATCCATCCACGAAGTAGTCGTAGTTCACCTCTTGAGCTTCGATCTCCTCTGAGAGTTAATTTGATGTGTAGCACGTGAGTACATGAATGTACTCCGCAAGTCTTGGGAAAGATGCATAGATGCAGGCTTAACAAAGGAAGGCTATATGGTTCTTTTGCACAAAGCAACATTTTAAAATTCAATTACTACTAATTATTTTCGAAGGCATTATTTTAATGAAGTAAATGTTTTAACAAAATTAACTTTCTAGTGAAGGTTCCAACTACCAACACTAGCTAACCAATTACCATTGGTCAAGTTTTAAACTTCGGGTTCCATCCACCCTCTCTGGCTCCATCCGCCAGGATTCCCTTCCGAGAGTTCCCTCCACCCTCGGAATACAAAACTTTTGATTTTAAATCCAAAACCAGAAATCTACCATGTGAATGCATTCCTTGCCCGCCCTTGACCGTGGGCACGGCTATTCGAATAGTTTTACACTCTGCAGAGGTTGTACAACTTTACCCACAAGAGATAAATTATCTTAATAGTCAACATGCTTCCTTTGGCATGAGACCCAGATAAAATATCACAAAGCCTTTCACCTACTCCAGTATAGCTAGAGACCACCCGCTGAGGTTTCACCGCAGAAGGGTTAAATCCGCCCAATCTGAAGCCCCCTCTTGCGCCATATGAGTACAGTAAACCCTGTCCCTCACTATGAGTAACCAGTACACCCTGGCACTCAATACACCACTGGTGATATCTAAACTACACCTTTATAGGTTAGTTAGCTAGGTCGTACCCATATAGACTTGTGGTTGTACGGTTAATGCTCAGTTTGGACAAACACAAGCGTCGGTCCTTAATTGACTAGGGTGGAACATACACTTAACAAGTTCTCGTGCTTACTGCACCAACCCAAACAGCCATCCACCCTAATCTAAACCAACTTTCACATTTTTATTTTATTTTAAAATCACAGTGACAACTCCAATTGCCACTTCACTTTCAAACACAAGGATTTAATAATAAATCATAATTTCCCAATTTTCAAGAGTTCCAAAGTTATTAGATAGCATGACTAAGCATTATACTACCATACTAACATCAACAAGTAATTAAATACTCTCATTAATGAGACAAAGGGAGTTCTATGGTGACAAGAGTACATGGCATTCAATTTCAATGGAGGGCATAGCAAGTTGGAATAACTAGTTCCTAAAGACTTGAACTAGTGACTTTATGTAAATAGCAATGCACATAATTTAAAATATTTTAAAAACATTTCAAAAGCATAGGCTCGAAATGATCAAAGGAGACTTGCCTTCTTGTGCACTGGTTGGTCCCTCTTGCTGCGGTTCGACAAACTCTTCGGCGACGTCGGGTTCTACGCGCGAAATGACAAAACAAACAAAATAAATTCAAATAAAATTCAAATGAAATCCAAAAACTGCAAACCCAGAACCAAAAGATAGAGCTCAATTTTAGATGAATTTAGGAAGAAGAATCGGGTCGATCAGAGTTCGGACGAAGGAGAACGAGCGATCTAAAGTTTGCCGGGGCGAGAAAATGCTGGAAATTCACAGATGTTACTGTTCATCCGAGAACAGTACTTTTGTTGAGAAGGCTAGCGCTGGCGAGAGGAGGCATGGGAGATGAATCTAACTAGCAAAATGGGTTGCTAGGGACCCAAGGCACACATAGGAACTGACGGCACGCCAAACGGAGACCGTTGACGGCACGGGCGGCTACAACGACATGGGTAGGAGAGAGGAATAAAATCCGGGCAAGGAACGTGGAGAAGTAGGGTGAGCACGGGCTGGAACACGGCTTGGTGAAGCTAGGAAAATTATCGGCTTGGCCAGAAACCCACCGGAGACGACGCAAACGACGTTTGAACGACATCGGGAAGGAAAAAGAGAAACTTAATATCTTGGTGCTCGGTGAACGAAATCTAAATCCACTTGGAGGGTAGCTACCTGGGATGGTTTGGCACAAAGTGACGCGAACGGATTGGTGAAAACATCACCGGGTAGATGGGGGACACGAGATGCCATTGGCGGTCATGGCGAGGTTCGGAGGCAAAAATTTGTGGAGGCTTTTCGGGGAAACGGAAGTGAGCACGGCGTAGAACGCAACGAGGCAAGTCTAAGAAAAATTACGGCAAGGGCTAAAGCTTACCGGAGATGACGAATCGACGTCGGGAAGCGCTCTTGACCTAGATTGGGGAAAACTCGATTTCGGGAGATTGGCTGCACCAAAACCAAATTAACTTGGCAAGAACGTAGATGGCACACAATGGCACAATGTGACGCGAAAGGATTACTGAAAAACTCACCGGATGGCTCGAGACGCGACGAGCAAATTCGAGACCGAAGGGCCTCGATGCCGACGGCGTCCTGAGCTTTGAGGGACTTGCCACGGCTTGGGATGAGTTTAGAGGGGTCAAGGGGTCCTATTTATAGGCTTGGAAGAGGTAGAAACCGGCTCCAATTCGCGGATTTCGGTTTAGAGTCCGTTTTGGAAAATAGGAGATAAAAGGCAAACGGATGAACGAAATGGAAAGAGGTCAATTGGGATGGATTCCTTGCGTGATTTGGCACAACTTTCCTTTTGGGAGGATATTGAGATAATCTCCGGATTGGAAGTTACGAAGAGAGAGAAAAACGGGAAAAAAACTGTACAGAGCAGGGCATCGATCGGGACTCAGCGCGCTGGAGACGATGATGAACAGTACCCCGCGGGTACTGTTCATTCTCTCTCCTGTTTCTTTTTTTTTTGGAAATTTCAAATTGAGCTCAAACAAACTCCGAAAAATCCCAGAAAATACAGGAAAATTCCTTGTGACACAAGGAACTCAAATAAAATATTTTTGGCAAATATTAATGTTTGATTTAATCACATTAAATCTTTTTAATTAATGAAAATTCCAATTAAGTTTTAATTAATTCCAGAAAAATCCAAATGGTGAATTTTATTTTAAAAGCTTCAAAAAGGCTCTGAAAATCAGGATGTTACAAATCTACCCCCCTTAGAAAGAATCTCGTCCCCGAGATTCGGACGGACTAGGAAAAAGAGAGGAAAACGTAACTCCTGGTTCCTTGCTGTGCTCTCAAGTTGCTTCTTTCTTTGAACCAATTTGAAACTTACCAAGCATGATTGCTGCCCCTGAGCCACCTTTTGCGGTGATGTGGTTAACTTGTCCTCTTCCTTGTGATTGCGGAGTTCTTGGAGCTTTTCCTGCAGTTGGAGATACTCCCCGTCCTTGTCCTACAACTGGAGTTCGCGCTGGTGTATTTCCCAAGTTGAAAGGAATTGGAGTGGTGACCTGAGGCTTCTGTAGGCAATTGCTTGCATAATGCCCCATCTCGTGACATCGAAAACATTGCACTCCTGCGGCTGAGGTGTTGCTTTTCTGAGGTCGGACTCCGGTGAAGATGCGGGGTTCTTGCATCTCTGAACGAGGCGCAGATCCTGGAGTTCCTGGTGCATCTGCGGCTGCTGGAGCTTTGTTGAACTGGGGTGGATTCATTCGGGGTTTTGAACTGCTTGCATTATATTGTGCCTGAAAAGCCATCTTTCTCTTACGAGAGTCCTGCAATTGATATTGAGCGTCTTCCTGGACAAGGGCCTTGTTTACCATATGCTGAAATGTCGGAAAATCTTTGGACACCAACTGCACCTTGAGGTTGGGATCAAGTCCTTGCATAAACCTCCAAATCTTCGTTGACTCTGATGCAACATCTTCTGACGCATACCTGGACAGTTGGGTGAACTGGTTCAGGTATTCCGAGACGCTGAGGTTTCCTTGCTGCAGTTGATAGAATTCCCTTTTCTTCATTTCCATTATTCCCGTAGGAATATGGGCAGTGCGGAAAGCCTCAACAAACTCATCCCAAGTGATGGTTTGTGCATTCTGATGAGCGGCGCGGTAATTTTCCCACCAATTAGCAGCAATTCCTTTAAGTTGGTGAGCAGCATACAACACCTTTTCGGAGTCACTGCACTGAGCTAGGACCAACTTCCTCTCCACATCCTTGATCCAATCATCTGCCTCCAAAGGATCCACGGAACCAGCAAAAGTAGGAGGCCTTGTCCTCATAAATTCTCCCAACTTAGACTGGGAAGCTTGGTTGGGTGCTTGTGGAGCTTGCTGCACCTGGTTTTGAGCTAGGGCTTGAAGTAGCTGCAGTTGCATGGCCATCATCTGTTCTAAGCTGGGGGCCTGAGCAGGAGGTGGTGGAATGTTGTTGTCTGGCTGGGCATTGGCATCACGGCTGCTGCCAGGGTTGCTCCTTGTGTTCACCATCTGAAGCGGTCCGGGGACAGCAAAAGATAAGAGGAAACTAGCATAGGTAAGAGATTAGGGGGAAAACTAAACAACATCCCAAACCAACACACAAGAGAGATCAACTAGGAGAAGCTTAGCTTGAAACCAAATTTTTTTTTAAGGATAGCTGTACTACAAGTATACAAAGACTTGGTACAGTCCACCTAACACACAAGCAAGTAATATATATAGCGTTCTAAAATCGTAAGACTTTACTTGGGTACTACAACTAAAGAACTAGTCCTTGCTTCTTCATGATTCTAACTTGTTCTTCGGTACTCTGAAGTATTCCTTTAACCGAGGAATACGGAAGACAATCAACAAATCGGAGGGGTACATCTTTAGTTGCCTGCAAGCTTTGGATTAACTTCAATTGGCCTTATCATATTGATTAATTCAAAATTCCACCAAAAAGGGCTTAACTTCCGCAGGTGTTCATCCGAGAGAGACATAATTATTTCAACTCTTCAAAAATTCTTGATTCCAAAATCATATACCACAAATGCACCTTATTGATTTCAGCAAATTATCTCTTAAACTTTTATTCTCTGCTCTAATTTGGATCGACGTCAAACCATAGAATTTTTTTCTAACAAGAATCCAATAATATTGTACTTTGCGATTTCCACCAATTGCTTTATGATCATTATCTAATCCAACAGATCCATAACTTTGATCAAATAATATAAGATTAATTCAACCTTCAATAAATTTTAAGATCATCTAAGCAATAATTTAATATTCATTAATCCACCAAAACCAATCTCTTGATAATCATCATTTTGGTTCCACCAAATTTGAATGAATTCAAATACCTCAATTAATTCTTATCGGACGATCTCTCAATTAATTCTTATTGAACAATCTATCTCCCAAAATTAATTTAAATCCTCCAGGTCGAACATCCTTAAACGACCTAGTTAATCCCATTAGTTAAAATCCAATTATCTAGCCATGATCATTTAAATCTACAAAATTCAATTTGACACACCAATTCAATGTCCACTTTGCAAAGATAAAACTAATCCACCAAGATATCTAATTCCACTAGTATCCACTTATCATCAATAGGTCCACCAAACTCTGATAATCGATTAACTCCACAAACTTCATCTACTCCTCATGATTCAACCAAATCACTCAAAATTGTTATCATGAATGATAATTCAACTTCTTAATCTTTTAATCTCTCCCTTTAGTGGATCAATCTCTTAATTCTAATTCTCCAACGATCACAAGTAATCCCTCCAACAAAAATCTTGTTTTACATCCAGTTGCTCCTTTCAATCCTAGATAATAAATCCAAGGCAAAGTTTAGACTCCTCCCATGATCTAATTAGCTCCCTCAAGTTCAACTTTGTATTTAATCTCTAGTCAATCCACAAAGATGACACTCGTTAGATTTATTTATAATCAATTGGTATCCACAAATATACCTTTTATCTCAATCCTCTCGAATATTATTCAATCTTGTCAATTATGGATCCAAATATATCACTCTAGCAACAATTCTCCAAATTACCTAACTTGACATGCACTGATTATCACGGCTTTCCCGACAAGAGTACTTCCCAATAATTTGTTGTCTTCCATATACTCTAGGTCTCCAAGGATTCTCCAAGTGCTTTTCAGACGCAACCTCATCGATCCATCTATAGAAATTACAGAGGGAAGGGGATATAATTACCATTCCCAAAAAGTCAATAACCAGATAGATAAGGAAGAATACCATGACGAAGGTAAGGATAGAAAGATAAGAAAAGACAAGGGTAGCACATTATTAAATTTTTATTTTATAAAATAAATTTTGAAGCTCTTCTACTAACGACCATTCTAACTAGGTCACGTCCTACAGTCAAATTGGCTCTGATACCACCTCTGTCGGGACCCCGGATTTCCGAACCCGGACCCTCTGTGTATTACCGCACTAGTCCCAGATCAAAGCTAGTGCACACAGTCAAACAGTGATGATTCGTAACCAACAACGCTTTATTACAATAATTGAGAGTACAGACCGAAAGGTCTCTTATTACAACTGAGGTTTCAAGACCTCACACACACACACAAAACACAGCGGAAGCAGAAATAAATCCAGTGAAGACCCATCAATACGCCACAGGCAATTGACTGGGGAAACGCAACCTAGTTCTCCGGAAAGCCTTCGACGAATCCATCCACGAAGTAGTCGTAGTTCACCTCTTGAGCTTCGATCTCCTCTGAGAGTTAATTTGATGTGTAGCACGTGAGTACATGAATGTACTCCGCAAGTCTTGGGAAAGATGCATAGATGCAGGCTTAACAAAGGAAGGCTATATGGTTCTTTTGCACAAAGCAACATTTTAAAATTCAATTACTACTAATTATTTTCGAAGGCATTATTTTAATGAAGTAAATGTTTTAACAAAATTAACTTTCTAGTGAAGGTTCCAACTACCAACACTAGCTAACCAATTACCATTGGTCAAGTTTTAAACTTCGGGTTCCATCCACCCTCTCTGGCTCCATCCGCCAGGATTCCCTTCCGAGAGTTCCCTCCACCCTCGGAATACAAAACTTTTGATTTTAAATCCAAAACCAGAAATCTACCATGTGAATGCATTCCTTGCCCGCCCTTGACCGTGGGCACGGCTATTCGAATAGTTTTACACTCTGCAGAGGTTGTACAACTTTACCCACAAGAGATAAATTATCTTAATAGTCAACATGCTTCCTTTGGCATGAGACCCAGATAAAATATCACAAAGCCTTTCACCTACTCCAGTATAGCTAGAGACCACCCGCTGAGGTTTCACCGCAGAAGGGTTAAATCCGCCCAATCTGAAGCCCCCTCTTGCGCCATATGAGTACAGTAAACCCTGTCCCTCACTATGAGTAACCAGTACACCCTGGCACTCAATACACCACTGGTGATATCTAAACTACACCTTTATAGGTTAGTTAGCTAGGTCGTACCCATATAGACTTGTGGTTGTACGGTTAATGCTCAGTTTGGACAAACACAAGCGTCGGTCCTTAATTGACTAGGGTGGAACATACACTTAACAAGTTCTCGTGCTTACTGCACCAACCCAAACAGCCATCCACCCTAATCTAAACCAACTTTCACATTTTTATTTTATTTTAAAATCACAGTGACAACTCCAATTGCCACTTCACTTTCAAACACAAGGATTTAATAATAAATCATAATTTCCCAATTTTCAAGAGTTCCAAAGTTATTAGATAGCATGACTAAGCATTATACTACCATACTAACATCAACAAGTAATTAAATACTCTCATTAATGAGACAAAGGGAGTTCTATGGTGACAAGAGTACATGGCATTCAATTTCAATGGAGGGCATAGCAAGTTGGAATAACTAGTTCCTAAAGACTTGAACTAGTGACTTTATGTAAATAGCAATGCACATAATTTAAAATATTTTAAAAACATTTCAAAAGCATAGGCTCGAAATGATCAAAGGAGACTTGCCTTCTTGTGCACTGGTTGGTCCCTCTTGCTGCGGTTCGACAAACTCTTCGGCGACGTCGGGTTCTACGCGCGAAATGACAAAACAAACAAAATAAATTCAAATAAAATTCAAATGAAATCCAAAAACTGCAAACCCAGAACCAAAAGATAGAGCTCAATTTTAGATGAATTTAGGAAGAAGAATCGGGTCGATCAGAGTTCGGACGAAGGAGAACGAGCGATCTAAAGTTTGCCGGGGCGAGAAAATGCTGGAAATTCACAGATGTTACTGTTCATCCGAGAACAGTAACAAAAGTAGGCTAGCGCTGGCGAGAGGAGGCATGGGAGATGAATCTAACTAGCAAAATGGGTTGCTAGGGACCCAAGGCACACATAGGAACTGACGGCACGCCAAACGGAGACCGTTGACGGCACGGGCGGCTACAACGACATGGGTAGGAGAGAGGAATAAAATCCGGGCAAGGAACGTGGAGAAGTAGGGTGAGCACGGGCTGGAACACGGCTTGGTGAAGCTAGGAAAATTATCGGCTTGGCCAGAAACCCACCGGAGACGACGCAAACGACGTTTGAACGACATCGGGAAGGAAAAAGAGAAACTTAATATCTTGGTGCTCGGTGAACGAAATCTAAATCCACTTGGAGGGTAGCTACCTGGGATGGTTTGGCACAAAGTGACGCGAACGGATTGGTGAAAACATCACCGGGTAGATGGGGGACACGAGATGCCATTGGCGGCCAAGGCGAGGTTCGGAGGCAAAAATTTGTGGAGGCTTTTCGGGGAAACGGAAGTGAGCACGGCGTAGAACGCAACGAGGCAAGTCTAAGAAAAATTACGGCAAGGGCTAAAGCTTACCGGAGATGACGAATCGACGTCGGGAAGCGCTCTTGACCTAGATTGGGGAAAACTCGATTTCGGGAGATTGGCTGCACCAAAACCAAATTAACTTGGCAAGAACGTAGATGGCACACAATGGCACAATGTGACGCGAAAGGATTACTGAAAAACTCACCGGATGGCTCGAGACGCGACGAGCAAATTCGAGACCGAAGGGCCTCGATGCCGACGGCGTCCTGAGCTTTGAGGGACTTGCCACGGCTTGGGATGAGTTTAGAGGGGTCAAGGGGTCCTATTTATAGGCTTGGAAGAGGTAGAAACCGGCTCCAATTCGCGGATTTCGGTTTAGAGTCCGTTTTGGAAAATAGGAGATAAAAGGCAAACGGATGAACGAAATGGAAAGAGGTCAATTGGGATGGATTCCTTGCGTGATTTGGCACAACTTTCCTTTTGGGAGGATATTGAGATAATCTCCGGATTGGAAGTTACGAAGAGAGAGAAAAACGGGAAAAAAACTGTACAGAGCAGGGCATATCGGGACTCAGCGCGCTGGAGACGATGATGAACAGTACCCCGCGGGTACTGTTCATTCTCTCTCCTGTTTCTTTTTTTTTTGGAAATTTCAAATTGAGCTCAAACAAACTCCGAAAAATCCCAGAAAATACAGGAAAATTCCTTGTGACACAAGGAACTCAAATAAAATATTTTTGGCAAATATTAATGTTTGATTTAATCACATTAAATCTTTTTAATTAATGAAAATTCCAATTAAGTTTTAATTAATTCCAGAAAAATCCAAATGGTGAATTTTATTTTAAAAGCTTCAAAAAGGCTCTGAAAATCAGGATGTTACAAGTTCGCCTCGGCACGGCAGCAGAAGGCCTACGTCCGGAGGCTACACCACGTAGCGGCATACCCAGCACAGGCACCGCCGGTTTGGGCACAGCACGAGGTTACGTTCACGCCCGCCGACGCCCAAGGCGTCGAACTTCCTCACCAGGACCCCCTGGTCGTCCGGGTCGTGATAGCGGGATGCGACGTGGGACGTGCCCTAGTAGACGGCGGCAGCTCCGTGAACATTCTGTTCGCGGTGGCCTTCGACCTGATGGGGATCTCTCGAAGTCGCCTCGGCCCACCGGGAATCCCGCTGCAAGGCTTCGGAGGACAACCTCTACGGGCGCTCGGCCAAATATGCCTTCAGGTCTCCTTCGGCCAGGACGACAATAAAAGGGTCGAAGATGCCACCTTCGATGTCGTCGATCTCCTATACCCCTACAATACTATACTGGGGCGCCCAATCCTCAACTCCTTCAGAGCGGTGCCACATCACGGCTATCTATGCATGAAGCTCCCGGGGCCGCGGGCGATCATTACCGTCCGTGGTGACCAGGATATGGCTCGGCACATTGAGTACGGCACCAGATATCCCCGTGGCGGCGCTCCACAGCACGCTTAGAATCGGCATCACAGCGCGGGGACCCACGACGTCAGCCGGGGACGGCTCGGCAAACCCTACAGATTGTGCAACTACTAGAGGCTCCGGCCGCGTCAAAGACAAGTGGTCAGTACCCCCACCCATTGTAATCGCTCACCCGCGCAAACGGGAATGTAATAGAGTTCCGTTTGTCGCCAACCTCTTGTCATTATGCACGAATACGCGGCGAGAGCGCGCGGAGGCCTCGCCTACGCGTGGGCTCTCCCGTCAAAGAAACGGGTATGAGTATAAACCAAAGACGCACGTTCGCGTGTGCACTCTCCGTAGCCAGGGGTACGGGTATGAGTATAAACCAAAGACGTGCGTTCGCGTGTGCACTCCTCGTTAAAGAAACGGGTATGAGTATAAACCGAAGACGCATGCTCACGTGTGCACTCTCCGTCAAAGAAACGGGTATGAGTATAAACCGAAGACGCACGGTCGCGTGTGCACTCTCCGTCAAAGAAATGGGTATGAGTATAAACCGAAGACGCACGCTCGCGTGTGCACTCTCCGTCAAAGAAACGGGTATGAGTATAAACCGAAGGCGCACGGTCGCGTGTGCACTCTCCGTCAAAGACACGGGTATGAGTATAAACCAAAGACGCACGTTCGCGTGTGCACTCTCCGCCAAAGACATGGGCATGAGTATAAACAAAAACGTGTGGGGGGACGCCTCTGCACGCGCTCTACAGAGTATAAACAAGACGCGGATTCCGCGCATGCCATGGACGTCGTCCTTGCGCATACTCTCCGGAGTATAAAAAAGACGCAGATGTTCTTCCTGCGCACTCTACGGAGTATAAACAAGATGCGGGTTCCGCGCATGCCATGGACGTCGTCCTTCTGCATACTCTCCGGAGTATAAAAAAGACGCGGATGTTCTTCCTGCGCACTCTACGGAGTATAAACACGACGCGAATCTCGCGCATGCCATGGACGTCGTCCTTGCGCATACTCTCCGGAGTATAAAAAAGACGCGGATGTTCTTCCTGCGCACTCTACGGAATATAAACACGACGTGAATCTCGCGCATGCCATGGACGTCGTCCTTGCGCATACTCTCCGGAGTACAAAAAAGACGCAGATGTTCCTCCTGCGCACTCTACGGAGTATAAACACGACGCGAATCTCGCGCTTGCCATGGACATCGTCCTTGCGTATACTCCCTGCAGTATAAATAGGGCACGCATGCTGTCCCGGCGTGCACGCGGGCTACGAGGTACACCAGAGGCTACCCCCACTTTGGAAGGTAGGGAGACGAAGCGCGCCGCCGCACGCGCCAGTCTACGGACTTTAAACAGGTCGTAGCGCGAAGGTCCGCCTCCGCACGCGCCAGCCTACGGACTTTAAACAGGTCGTAGTGCAAAGGTCCGCCTCCGCACGCGCCAGTCCACAGACTTTAAACAGGTCGTAGTGCGAAGTTCCGCCTCCGCACGCGCCAGTCTACGGACTTTAAACAGGTCGTAGTGCGAAGGTCCGCCTCCGCACGCGCCAGTCTACGGACTTTAAACAGGTCGTAGTGCGAAGGTACACCTCCGTACGCGCCAGTCTACGGACTTTAAACAGGTCGTAGTGCGAAGGTCCGCCTCCGCACGCGCCAGTCTACGGACTTTAAACAGGTCGTAGTGCGAAGGTCCTTCTCCGCACGCGCCAGTCTACGGACTTTAAACAGGTCGTAGTGCGAAGGTCCGCCTCCGCACGCGCCAGTCTACGAACTTTAAATAGGTCGTAGTGCGAAGGTCTGCCCCTGCACGCGCCAGTCTGCGGACCTTGAACGTCGTAGCCCCAACGGCTGCCTCCGCACGCGCTAACCCTACGAGGTAATCAACACGCAAGCCCTGCGGGCGCACTTTGAACGCGGGGATGTCATCCCCGCACAACAAGACCGCCCAAAGCAAAACATGCAGCGCATATCCTAATCGCCAGGAGGTCTATACATCGGAAAAATCTTACAAGTACAGAGGCCCGCCAACATCTCTGCCGCTCTAAGCAGCTATCCGGCAGGCTCGTCCCTAACACGAGCTAAGGCCGGGGCCTCGCCAGACGAAGATCGGCCCGCCCAAAAGTTCAGCGACTCCTCGGCCCTTCGCCAGCGTCGAAGGCGCTGCCGGGTCGCATGGTCGAACGCAAGTAGTCGGCCCCAGCAGGGAAGCTGCCCGGCACACAGGTGAAAGTCAGAGTTTGTAAAGCAAGCGCGCACTTCATTCACAAGAAAAGCGGGGGACATTGCAACACACGCCTACACTTGGCCACTTCGGCGTCACACCTGCGAGTTTCCGGCGCCTTCAGAGGCCTCAGCGCCACCCTCGTCGCGCCGCGGGACCTCGTCCAGGAATCGGCCGAGGCTCCCCTCCCCGTAAAGGGACTTCTGAAGCTCGACCCGCGCAGCGGCCTCCCCGACATAATCCCAGATCCGCTCGTGGAAGTACTTGACGGCGCGGCGAGCGGCGCGGACGGCACCGGATATTACTCCGGCTCCGCTGGGCATCTCCAGTTGGGGGTCCTCCAGCTCGGCGACATGTGTGCAACCGCAGTGCCGTAGGAGCGCGCACACCATGCACGACGCCGCGTAAGCGCAGTGGTTGCCGAAGGTCATCGCGGCGCCACGCGCAACGTTGGCGGCATCTCCGATCCAGCGAAGGGTCCGAGGCAGCTCCTCCGGGCCAAAGGCGCAATCCGGCACCTTAGCCACAAGCCCCTGGAGATGGCTCTCCAGCGCTTGCATGGCAGCCCAGGCAATGACCGAAGCCTCGCCAAGTGTCTCGTCACGCTCCGCTAGAGTTAAGGCGAGTTCACCTTTTTCCTTCTCCAGCGAGGCGACCTGTTGCAGAAGGCCGTCCCGCTCCGCCGCAAACCCCTCCCGCTCCGCCTCCATGGCCGATTCCAGCGTCGACGCAGCAAGTCCCTCGGCGTGCGCCTTTACCTCAGCGCACTCCGCTTCCAGCTGGCGGATGCGGGCATCCTGGGCAGAGCGGACCCCCGAGGCTTCGCGTAGCTCCTCCTCGGCGACCCGCAGCCTATCCTCAAGCACCTTCTGGGCACGAGCATAGGCCGCTTACAAGGCCTGCCCCAGCACAAGTGTCTGCAGAACAGACAGGCTCAGCAAGCTCAGCATGGCTAGGCATTGTCATACGAAGTGCTTACCCTCACCCCCGACACCTCTAAGGCGTCCCCGAGGCGCCCCACCCCGTAGGTCTGCAGCGTTTGCTGGCCGACGCTGGCAGCTGCGTCATCCACGATCCCGAGCCACGCCCTCAGCGTCTCCGGCAGAGGCACGAAGTCCGCTGGGCCCGGGCGCACCGTGATCGCCCCGCCGGCACGAGGACCCTCATGTTCCGCCAAGGGCTCCTCCTCCGGAATAAGCGACGCTGCAAGCAGGGATGCAGGTGAGCACCGCACGGCACAACGAAGACACCAGGGCAAACTAAACCACCTTACCTTCAGTAGCAGAAGGAGGGCTTCGGGGGCCCGCTCCCCTAGCCCCTGGCGGAGTAACGACGGCGCGAGTCCCCGCGGAGGGCGTGGCCCCACAAGGAACAGAAGCCTCCGCGTTCGGGGTCGGCGCTGATCGTTCCTGCACGGCGGACGACGTGGCCTGAGGGGCGGAAGGGGCGCGCGCCGCAGGGGCATCGTCATATGCATCGGAGTCCCACAAGCTCCCGATGCCCGTCGCCACGATGAATCCCCTCGACGTCCGGTGGAGCTCCGGCTGTAGGCACGGCCGCTTAGCCGAAGCAAGTGGCGGCGGCACCGCCCCAGTAGCCGCTGCCGGAGAGGCCCCCACGACCACAACACCCGTGGGCGAAAACCCAGTTCCATGCGCCCCCGCGGAGGGCGTCTCCAGCATCGTAGCGGCCACGGCCGAAGGCTCCACCCCAGCACCGCCGGTCAGCATGGATCCTGTCCTGACGGCCGCCGAAGGTGACGAGACTTCCACGCTCCGGCTGCTCGCGGCGAGCCCGCCGCCCCGGGCACCCTCCGACGACCCTTCGCCCCCAGCATCCGCGCCATCCAAGCCCGAGTCGGCGTACCTCGCCGAATCAGACTCCGCGTCTGCCGCGTCATCGGGAGCACTAGCGGCAGCAGCGGCGGCCGCTATACCAAGCACGGCAGACGCTCCGCCTCGGATCCTCTTGCGAGGCGGTGTCTTCGCCCTCGTCGCGCCGTCATCTTGATGTTGCGAGGGCGGATCAGCGCGGTCCGGCACGGCAAGGCCCAAGCCCTCACACACGCGGTTTATCCGCCCCAGCCCCGCCGCAGCAGTAGCAGCCGCGCGCTGCTCATGCTCCCTGCCAGTATACGGTCCGAGAAATACGCGCACGGCCCGCTCCGCATCTTCCAAGCGAATCTCTACAGCAAAGCAGGAGATAAGATTAACATGCAACATACTCCGCGTGCACATAGGAAGGATACGGTCGAGGCCTACGATGGTCGGAGGGCGCCGGCAATGAGCAGACCCACGGCAGAACATTATCGTCTCGACACTTCTCGGCGGCGAGGCGCCAGTCACGGGCAAGCGGCGCCATGCCGTACATCACGTACTCCTCGGCGAGGTCGCGCATGTTGAAGCGGGCGGCCACGCCTGCGAGCCGTCGGGCCCTCCGCCTGTCCTCGTCGTCGAGCGTCCGGCCGGGCGAGGTCTTGAACGCGATCGGCCGGCCTGTGCATTCGAGGCCGCTCCCGCTCTCCACGCGGTGGTAGAGCCACCGTTTCATCCAGTGAGACTCCCACTTCCCGTGAGTGGAGTTCGCGGGGAAGAGATTGCCGCAAGATGGCCGAAGAATAAAGGTGACGCTGCCGAAGGCCGACAGCGTCCCGTCCTTCCGATCCTTGGGCTGGCACCGTGCCTTGTGTAGGTAGGCAAACAACGAAGCACTGGGCCAGCACGCTCCCGAGCGCAAGGCCCAATTGTACACGGCGAGCCGGGCCACGGTGTTTGGAGTCAATTGCGCCAGCTCCAGCCCAAAGGTCTGCAACACGTCGCCCACGATCGCCGCCGCCGGGATGCGGAGCCCCGCGTCGAAAAAGGCGACGAACACAAGCGCCTCCGACTCCTCGGGGCGTGGTTCCGTCTCGTCGACGGCGGGCAATCGTACCGCCTGGCGCTCGGACAACTTCCCCGCGCGCAGCAGCGCTTGGATTGTCTTCTCGGTCACGAGCGAGGGGTCCAACTCGCCGGAAAACGAGCCCCCCTTCTCCACCGCCAGCCACCATTTGTCCGCCGCCGCCGGGTCGCATTCGCTGAGCGAGTATTTCACCTCTAGCGGTGAAGACCGCCGGCGAATGCCGCAAGTACCAACCACCTGGCCTCGCTTGTCACCGGATGCCATCGCTTCTCACAGAAGGAAGAATACAGCGGTGAGAATACCACGGGAGTATAGAAGGCGAAGCAAGCGAGAAAGGGGCGTCGAACTGCGGGGGCGCGGTTGTGGGGGCTATTTCAAGCCACCTCACCGCAAAGGCGGCAGCCGAAGCGTCGCGACGGTCTGCGTGCCGGGCGCGACCGCAATCATACAGAGGCCCATCCCGCACGATTCCCCATAACCAAGGACGAAGCGTCGCGGCGGTACGCGCAAGACGCGGACGCAGCATGAGGATCGTCAGTGCACGACGCTCTAGTGGCCCCCCGCCACATGGCAATCCCTGCACAAAATAGCCAAGGCGCACGACCCGACGCGTCTCCAACATGGAGCCCCCGCCCCAACAGGAATACCCCCGGTCTTTCGCCCGACCTTCGCGCACAGCAAGGTAGCTTCCAGTACTCGGGCCAGGACCGCAACTGGAAGATGGCCTCCTCGCGCAAAGGCCAGCTAGCGGGTCATAGCCTTGGCCGAGGAGTCAAAGCCCGTGGCAGGGATACGTTCTGCCGCGGGCCCCACCCACGGGAAGGCGGGTTGCATGACGCGACAGTCTGCCCTCTGATAGGCCAGGTGTCGGCACGATTCCGGCCGCCATTTAAAGCGCACTACCAGACCGTGGGATCATAACAGCTTCGAGGCATAGCAGGACAGCCGGCAGAAACGAGGCGGCGGGATATGGCTAAACGCCACATGGCGCGTCATCCCTCGCCTGCCTCGTGTCCTCTTTCTCTGGGGAAGAGGCGAGCAGCCGCGATCACGCAACCGCTCATATCACGCCGCGCACCAGTTACAAGCCGCCGCGTGCCCCGCACGCCAGCGCGAGTCGCACGGAATGACAACTTAGCCCTGGCAAGCCAGGGGCCGGCGCGATTCTAGGAACCATTACAGCGCATTCCCGGACCGTGAGGTTGCAATCACCGCAGACGCAGCGGTGTCCGCTGCCACCCGTTCGAAGGGTAGGGAACGGAGCGCGCGCGAGCCTACCTCGACTAGGCGCCAGCTCCGCTGCCACCCGTTCGAAGGGTAGAGGACGGAGCGCGCACGAGCCTACTTCGACTAGGCGCCAGCTCCGCTGCCACCCGTTCGAAGGGTAGGGGACGGAGCGCGCGCGAGCCTACTTCAACTAGGCGCCAGCTCCGCTGCCACCCGTTCGAAGGCTCGGGGACGGAGCGCGCGCGCCTACTTTGGCCAGGCGCCAGCGCGGGACAGAGCGCTCGCGCGCCTACCTTAACACCAAGGCTCCGCAAGTTTGGAGAAGTTCACAGGCCGCAGGGACGGAGGGGGCCAAAGGACTCGGCAACATGGCTTCGGCCCTGTGAAGCCCTTCACCATGAGAGGCTCCTATTGTAGGGGTGGCCCCCACCTAAACCCAGCAGGCCTGTTAGAAGGTTATAGGACCCAAAATGGGACATATGTAATGGCTTAAATACCCCTGGCAAGGAGGTACCAATGTATGGGCACATTTGTAAAAACACAGCCCATACGAATACATATACCGAGGGAAGACCGAGAGGAGGAGGAGGATTCACTCTCTCCCAACTCTTCACTACCACATCTCTCTCTGTTTGGTCTGTAACCACAACATTTACAAATTAAAAAATAAAAACTATCGATCACAGGCGAATTCAACATGACCAAACTGAGGGTGTGTTTGGTTGAGCTGTGGCTTCTGAAAAAGCTGCTGTGAGCTGTGGGCTATGGAAAAGCTGCTGTAGGTTGTGGGCTGTGGAAAAGCTGTAAACTGTTTGGTTCAAATAAGTATAAAACTTACCTCCTATCTCTATTTTCCTTGAAACAACTGTGAAACAGCTCTCTATTTTCACCATTTCAAAAAGCAGAAAGCCAAAAGTCAAAAGCAGGGTCCAAGATGCTTTCAAAACTGTACTACCCAAAAGTAGCTGCTTCTGAAAAAGCAGCTTCTAGTTTCCACCCCTTTGGTTGACTTTTGGCTTTTTAGAAGTAAAAGTAGCTCCCAAAAACTCAACCAAAGGCACCCTGAGCTAGCTGCCTCTGGTCTCTGGTACGGTGCATATACCTTCCATCTTGGATGCTGTGGTCTTCTGGACTAGTTTGGTTGTGGCCTGATTCGTAGTATCTCTGAAACACGAATACTTGTCACTTTTGATTAAAACATACGCTACCTTGGCGTTCGCTTCGGTTTACCGGGTTTAAATTAATCGCCTTAGTTTCTGGTCTTAGTTTCTGGTGGAACACATTGTCGCACAAGCTAAAATCAGTAGAAAAGAAGCTCTGCCCCTATAAGCCGAAGCCATATTACAAAGGTAATCATTACTATTATAAAAGAATGAGTTGATAGTTGTATATCCATTCTTCTCTAACCGCTCTATTTTCTTAACTTCTTACTGTTTTTCACTTTCCAACCAATCAGAGTAATTCTCTTCTATAGTATAATTCTCTATATATCCAATAAATTTCGTTACAAAGATAATTTATTGAAAAATGTGACAGTTGGAGCCAACATAACAGGTTCTTCGTTAGTAACACTTAAAGATAGACATTAGAATATCAGGTCGAGCTAATTCTATCTGAAGGAATTTCCATACACGGCTTGTTGTGGCAGGAATCGAACTTGTGACCTCTCACACAAGAACTCACAAAAACATTGAACTTCATCGTTGTTTTGACAAGGTAATCGTGCAATAACGACTATGGCCCTATTCTAACCGGCTTTGGCTTTTGACTCTCAGCTTCCAAAAGCTAGAAGTCACTTAAAACACGTCAGCTTCTTAATTTTTGCTTTTTTTATTTTTCTTTTTTCTCCTATTACTATTCCTTTGCATTATTCCAAAAGATACAGCGATATTTTTTAAATTTTTCTTATTTATTATTATTATTATTATTTTACTCTGAAAAAGTTAATAGCCACTACAGTTTATTTTTATCCAAAATCAACAGCGGAAGCTACGATCTAACGCTCCAATCTTCTGCGGTACTTTTTTTCACTTTGAAGGTACGAAAATATGTACTACTATCTAACGCTGCCAACCATGTGATGTGCATGACTGTTAAAAATGAAATTTGAAGGCAGCACTAACCCGGCCGGGTTTTTATTATATATTCTCAATTTGGAAGATTGCCAAAATGAGGTGCTCTTAAGTGATCTAGCAACAATGCAGTTTAAGGGCCAGCTCCAAACACCTAAAGTTTATGATTTTTTATTATGACTTTTGGTTGAAATTGTATTATAGCGGCTGTTAATTTTTTTCTTAATTCTTTAATTAATGCAAAAGCTAAAATTAATAGTCGATGCGTTCCAAGTAGCTTCAGACTTAAAAAAATCAAAAAACAGAAAAAATCGGAATTCGAAGCCATTTAGAGTGGGACCTAGCTATATACTTAATTTTCTGATCCAATGTTGATCTCAGGCTGTCGTACTTGGAAGATTCACCAACTTAATTTGCTGAAATTAATTAAGAACAAATTGAGCAGCTAGCATCTCGATCATGTCGGTCGTTAGAAGCTGCAGGTTCCCCAAAGTTTTTGAACAAATTAAAAGTAGCTAGTTGTACTATAATATTAAGGGTATACCTTATCAACGGTTAAGAAGCTAGTAGTTAAGAAATAGAAAACATTAGCGAATCCCAAAGTTTAAAAGTACAATGCGCAATAACCCTTGTCAGATTAATTAAGAAGACTAAAAAGTACAAGTACTTAGGTGTTAATATATCACCTGGCAAAGGACGAAGAAGCTGGAAGATCAGTCACTGAGATTTCAAAGGTTCAAATCATATATAGTACACATATAGGACAGCTGCTTGGATGCAGACACTGGTAATCGTAGTAAAAAAACGTCTCTCTCTCTCTCCAGATGCATGCTCTCATTTTCACTATATTATTTATATACCATTTAAATAAATATATTATATTTATACTTAAATATTAATTCTAAAATACTCTAATACAATTTGGTTAAAAAAATTCATCGAAATCCTTTATTTTTTCTATATACCATTTTTCCAGATATAAAAAGAGTATACACAAATTATGCTATAAAAAGTAGATTTCAATGAAATTTTTTAAGAACTCACTTTTAAATATTTTATAATCATTATAGAGTATATTCAAAAGGATAAAGAGGTATAACAATATCATTTAAGCAATATATAAGAAGTAAGAATTTAACGCAAATTTGGGTATATTTTTCAAAAAAATTAGTTTTAGGGTATATATACCATCTATAAAAATCGAATGAAATGCATATCTTTCAAAAAAAATAATCAAATTCGAATATTTTGAATGAATTTAGATCACATATTTTGAAGATTCTTATATAAAATCCGCACATATCTACAATTAAATTATTATAAAAAAGGCACTACAGTTTGAATTTCAGTTTAACCTTATTTGAACTAGTTAGTAAACTAGTTAAACTCGACATCTAGAAAATTCTTTTTTTTTTGCACGTGATACATTGGAAAAATACCTATTTTAGATCATGACACTCTGACTCCATGGTGTCCAAGTTAATTATTCTATATAGGGTGGGTTCTTTTAGACTGTGTTTGGTTTAAAATTTTGAATTATGGTTGTTCGCGAGAGAGAGTGCAGAGAGATATATACTCATATGCAATTTTGACCGATATATGTGAAGTCGAGACAATGTCTATTAAAATCAACTTGTAGATCCCACCTTGAAAAAATAATTCGTTTGAAAGCTAGTTACTATAAAAAGCTAAACCATAAGTCTAAAAGAACCTACACATATATCCCACCCATAATATACCATCTAAACGAATTTAACATATTCTTTTATCACCTTAAGTATACTCATATACTAATTCTAAGATACTTCAATACAAACTACATGCAAAAATTACAAGAGGGCACATAGTTTTTGTATATTTTGCTAATACCTTCATATTCATACATAAAAAAGAGTATGTTCAAAAAACTATACATACCACCTAGATAATCTTATATACCCATATATTACATGTACATAAACTCCGTTGCAGAGATACCCTCTACTTTACAAGATACGATATAGAGAGTAACTACGTCAGGAATAGAAAAAAAAACTTCATGTATGTGTGTGTATTCTACTAGGAAAAAGTGGATGTCCGCAAAATTTGTAATAACTAATTCTTGATTTTTCTTAATAGTTATATAAATATATAATCTGAGAAAAATACGAAGAAAATAAAATTATATTGTGAAACAGCGTGATAAGTTGTTGGCAGTTAACTAAGCTCCCATTTGGAACATAGTTCCATGAGAATTGCGTGGGAATCATAGTGTCTCCATGAAAAACCTTACGTTCCAAACAGGTTTGAGGGCCTGTTTGAAACACAATAATTTTATAAAAAATATTTATTTTCTACATAAATCGGAAAGATTCCTTATGTCCCAAACAGAACCTATAGTTCTCTTGCAGGATAATGTACGAATTGTGACTTAATTCGTATTGTCCCCCCACATGACCAGTAACTCACTAAGGTATACATAGTAATAACATCTTATTACCATAAAAAAAATCTCGTTTCGTTTCTAATGGCATTCTTGCTCCTCTTTCTGGACACAACTGCGTGCATCTCAACCAAAGTTATTAATATGGTTTCGATACCGGCCATACTGGCCAGTATGTATCGTGCCGTCACCTAAACCGATACAAAGTAGACATACATACCATACCGGCCCAAATACCGGTCAATACCAATCATACCGGCTTGATACTGGCTTTGATGCCGATCAATACCGGCTGATATCGGTAGAATTGATAATACCATTTATCGAACTATATATTATATTTGATAGTACTCTATATATTTGAAATGATATTACAAGTGATATTTGATGTGCATATAATTAAATAAATATATATATATATATGCTCATATTATAATATCAAATCTGAAACGATACGTCTGTATGGACTGGTGTTGAAACGTGCCATTTTAAAATCTAAGCCGGTATCGCCTCCGGTATTCACAACTATGATCTCAACTCAAGGCACGCACGCATGCATGCATGATTCCGTATATCTCCTTTTGAAATTTGAAGGCTGCAGCTAGCATCTTTATATGAATGCGTCTGTAGTACGTCGTGCGAGTGTTTGTGATAAGGTGCACATACCGAGCATCAGAATCAGGCTGGGGCGACGAGAGTTGAGAGACGATACTGCAGTGCAGGAGAGTCACAGACGCATGCGTACTCGCAGGACAGGCAAGGGGCAGTGGATAAGGTTCTTCGCCTCTGTATTTCTCCAGGGAAATCAATGGCGCTACGAATGATGATCAATGGCAACATCGAGTTTAATTTCACCGATTCATCTGCATTGCCGCCATTGTTGTAAGTTTTCTCAGGAATTAATGGCTGTTTCATGTTTGCGCATACCTTAATTAACCGCATGTGAACCTCATAAAACAAAATTACACTTGTGCATCCTTTATGCTTGTGGATGGACAAGTAGGCATGCATGCCCATTCAAACCGCATGATGGTGGTCCGGTCCGGTCATGCTTGGAATTCGGCAAAATTTGCTCTTTCTTTGCCCGGCTTCCCATGCATATATATTATGTAATGTATAGTAAGATTTTACTTATAGGATAGGCTTATCTCATGCAATGCAATCTGCTTTGCCTGCCTCGGTTCGAACGGTGGTCAGGTCGCAGTTGGGCTCGAGACCCGAGCCGAACCACCCTGGCCGGTCCGGCTGGCCGGTCAAACCTGTCCTCCATGTGCAGCCTGGCTAGGGTCGGAGCAATCACCAACTACTCCATCAGACCATCACAGAGTGACAGAGAGGGGCAAAGAATCAAGTCGAACTGAATATAAACTTGTGTGTTGGTTTTGGGATCCGGGTGCTACTCCATGATGTTTGAGGATTAATTGGCTAGGTGTAAATGAATCTATTCGAGTTCATTTCAAGACCTTAAAATGATAGCACATTGACCCGACTAGCCTAAAAATAAAAGTCAAACCTGTCTAGCTCAAAAAAAATTTAGTTGTTTTTAGCTTTGCCTTTTTTAACGATCATTAATAATTAAAGTAATAAATTATAGTTAAAAATCATAAATCGTGTAATCACATAGAAACCAACCTTTGCAAATTTGGAGTCAAACGAAAGAGGCACCCACTCAACCTATAACGCAAGTAGCCCAACGAGGAAGGTGCACCGTGCAAAACGTGCAAGAGGATGAGATGGCAAGGACAAGAATCTCCACAAAAGAACAAAAAAGTACCAGGGAGGCAGGGAGCACAAGCAGCATCAGACATGAGGTAGTCAGCTAGCTAAGCTCTCCAGTCTCTCTTCTCATCTATCAAATCAGAACCTAATCATTGCTGAAAGGAAAGCAGCTACTCCTACAACCAAGAGAGCAAACACATGGATGGACATGGATAGGTTGCTATAGTAGTAGTGGTGGTGGTTTCAGTTCACTATCGGTAAGCAGCAGCAGGGCATAGTTTCAGTTCACTATCGTTAAGCTGCAGCAGGGCATAGCACTGGCGAGCCTCCTGACTGTGCTCAGGCCGACTTCTTGGTCAGTACCTCACATGCCCAT
Organism: Dendrocalamus latiflorus; assembly: GCA_017311315.1. Lineage (NCBI taxonomy): Eukaryota > Viridiplantae > Streptophyta > Magnoliopsida > Poales > Poaceae > Dendrocalamus > Dendrocalamus latiflorus. Next base: position 21,658,676 of record CM029619.1, on the reverse strand, counting down.
ATGTCTAGTGGAATGGATGGGTGCAACTATGCAATAATGCAAGCGAACGATTGCTACATGTCACTGTAAAAAACAGTGCTCGATATGATTTCTCTCTCTCTCTCTCTCTCTGCGACAGGAAGACTATAAGCATATATTGTATTTGTACCACTGCAAAACAGGCAAAAAAAAAACCTTGTATACGGAGCACACCTTGGGCTATATATCTTTGAGTTTTGTAGGAGCTAAGTTCTTTTCAATTTTATGAGGACTTCATAGCTAGAGCTATAAAAAAGTTCGAGGCTTGCGGCTAAGCTCGTTCTAGACTCGATTCAAGTTCGGATTGGACTTTAAACGAGTCGAACTTGAGTTTGATTTCGAGCTCGCGAGTTTCACCGAGCCGAGTTCGAATAGTTCGCGAGCCTCGATTTGAATTTAAATAGTGATACATATTAACTCTAACCGAGTTTGCCCGAGTTGAACTCGAGCTTTTCTTATTATTAAAAATTAGTATATGTTTGAATTATTTTGAATGTTATCGATTTTACTTGACCCAAGCTCGAATCCGAGCTTTTCTTATTGTTGTAAATTAATGCATGATTAATTATTTCAATTGTTATCGAGTTTCAACGAGTCGAGCTCGAGCCTACCCAAGTTTAGGCCGAGCTGAGCTCGAGCCTAAGCTCAAGCTCGGACACCAACTCGAGCTCGGCTCAAGGTTCTACCAATCTCGAGCCTGAAAGGACATGCTCGCTCGAACTCGACTCGTTTACAGTCCATTCATAGCTAGCTAGCTGGTTTTTCTTAATGTCACATGATTTCTCCGTGTAAAAGCAGGGTGTGCTAGGTATTGTTCAAAAGCGATGTGGCTTTTGGATTTTAACTAAAATGATACTGTGACGACTGTTTTATTTTTAAAAATATTTAATTAAACGAAAATGACAAAATAATGGGGAAAACACCGTTATATCTCTATGAATATTGTAAAGAAAAAACATTAAGAAATTAATATATTTTAAATAATTTTTAATTTTTAAAATTAGGAGCTATTTAGAATGGGCCCATAGTCTCGTGATTGCGGATAAGCTCGATGTGGTTTAGCAGGACACAACACGTGACTTGCTGGGCATAGTCCCCTGGCCTCGCTTCGCTGGTCTGGCTTGATTTTTCTCTGTCGTATGATACTACGTCACTTGGTCGACGCAACATGGCCTGAATAATTTCTTAAAAAGATATGCACGCAATTTGATTCGAATACAGTTGCAAGCCACACAATGTTCCAGACTCCCCACAAAAAATGAAAAACATGGTATAACCAAACAGACATATTGGCCCACTAAAAATTTTCAGATACAGGAGTATGTACCAACTATTTGGCGAAACATGACATCACAAACAGTAATGTGACAAGCTAGCAAAAGCAACGGAAAATGTACAGCTAGCTCTGCATGCAGCCTGCTCCAAATAGGTTCTCTGCATGCAGCCTGCTCCAAATAGGTTCGGCTGTTTTTTTTAGTTTATTTAAAATAGATGCCATTTAAAATACATTGACTTTTAATTTTAACTTTTTGTTTTTTGGTTTTTTTATTTTATTTCTTTGTATTGTTTGTGATGATAATGGTTTTTTTAATTTTTCTTAGATAAAACTAATAATCGTTATAGTATAATTTCAGGCAAAAACTAAAAGATATAGCTAAAAGCTTGTTGGAGCACCACCAAAACCGGTAAGCTTTTTACAGAAAGAAAAAATTACTACTTTTAGATTTTTTGGCTCTTTGTTTCTCCAAAAATCAAAACAAATGAGACTGTATTTTCGAACGGATTCTTTAAACAGCTTTGTGCTACTGTCTTAAAAATCGTAGATAAAAAACTATTACTACAATCTCAAAAACGCAGTTAAAAAACTGTAGGACCACACTCAGAAACCATAATTCGCGGGCTTAAAGTTAGCTGGCTGGGGCAGGTGGACCCGGTTGGCCGGACCGACGGGGTGGCGCGCGCGCACGCACGCGGCGCCCTCACGAGGCCGGCGGTCAATCACGGCTCGCACAGTGGTCCGGTCGGTCGGCCCGCGCGCACGGCGGCAAAGGCCACATGCGCCGCCCCGTGGCCCCGTTCCCTTGCTCCAATCCCAACCCAAATCCCTTGTACGATGTCATGTGAGAGTTGACAACCCCCCATCAGATAGATCTCACTTCGTCACCATTGTTCAAATCTCCAATCAAGTTTGTTGTTTTGTTTTGTTTTGTTTTGCAATTCGTTCTTCAATTTTAACTCGTGAGTAGGTTCCAAAAGATTTTTGATGGAGTAGCACTTGACCTGCCTGCCTGCCTAGCTAGGCTCATTCCGTTAGGTTTTCTCTTGCAGCATTCCATTGTAGACTCGCCAGAGGAGATAAGATGGACAATAGACTTAAAAAGAAACTCAAATTCTTATGACTCTTGGTGTAGGATTCGAATCTCCGTACTTTTCCGCGTCACTCTTTGCACGTGTCTTCCAAGAACAAAGCTTCCCTGTCCCCGCAATTCCTGTCCCCCTGCGTATTCCCGCCATCTGAATCGTTCATTGGTGATCCAACGGTTCATATTTTTTCTGTATTTTATATTTTCACCATTTACCCATTTTCACCTGAAATTTAAAAATAAAAATAGATTAATCCATTATAAATAATAAAAAATACAGAAAATTTTTTCTGTATTTTTTTATTATTTATGATGGATTAATCTATTTTTATTTTTAAATTTCAGGTGAAAATGAGTAAATGGTGAAAATATAAAATACAGAAAAAATGAACCATTGGATCACCAAAGAACGGTGGAGATGGCGGGAATACGCAGGGGGACAGGAATTGCGGGGACAGGGAAGCCTTTTTCGTCTTCCAAGCCTTAATTTCTACGAGAGTTTAAATATTTTCTATAAAATTTTTGCGTTCCAAATAAGAGCTAAGTGCGTTAAAAGTTTCTGTCCATGCCTGTATGTTGCAGCCTACTAGTACTAGATTCCTTTGTTGTATTACTGTTGTCACAATTACTACTCTATTGGGTTCACTGAGCATTTGTAGTTACTGTTTACATACTCTACCCATACATACTTAGACTATGTTTGGAATATAGGAATTTTATGGATGTTTTGCAAGAATTTCATATGAAAGAGTTTAATTTTCGCAGAAATTTAGAAAAACTTCCGTGTTTCAAAGTAGGCCTTAGTTTAGGGCCTAGTTAGGATGAGAGAATCCAACAAACACACTAGAACAGTAAAACAGATGAATTGAGTGGCATATCTAAATTTTTTGGGTGAGTTGGTTGGATCCTTGGAATGGAGAAGGGCAGATTTAGTCAGACAAACATACAAACGATAATTTCCGGAAATGTTTGTAGTTTTCGTTCGAACCTGACAAGAGAATAGAAAACCTTAATTCTTGATTAAAAAAATGCTGTAATAGCAGCAGCAGCCATGGTACATTTGAAACAAAGCGCTTCCTTTTAGTTTCTAAAAATTGTTTTTTGGCTTTTCTATAGTAACTAGTTTTCAAATGAAGTGTCTATTCAATACGGGATCTATAAGTTGATTGTAATACACACTATAGCAACTTCATTTACATCGGCCAAAATTGCAGGCTACTTTCTGTTACTCTATACTCTCTTTTACGAATAATCTAAAAACCATAAACCGTAGCCAAAAGCTGTCTATTCAAGATGGAATCTATAAGTTGATTGTAGTACACACTATAGCAACTTCATTTACATCGGCCAAAATTGCAAGCTACTTTCTATTACTCTATACTCTCTTTTACGAATAGCCTAAAAACCATAAACCGTAGCCAAAAACCAAAGCAAAAAAGAACATGCCAAAAAATACTACGGTACTAATATGTCTTTGTTGCATCTCAAAAAACAACTTTTTTTAAAAAAAAACTACTTATATCATTCTAAACTTTGGTTAAAAGTCCGTTCAACACACCGAACTATGAAAGTAGACATCTGACTTCCTAAACTTTACAATCCAGTTTAAATAGCACTATGACTTGGTTTTGCATGGTAATATTGCCTACATGACGCGATGAGTAGACGAATTTGTCATATAGAATAACACGCTGGGCAAATTTAAGTGAATAACATGTGGGGTCGACAAGGACTTCTCCCCCAAATTGAAACAGAGAGGGAGAGAGCTACAGAGGGCGGCAGCCATGGAAGCGCGACTGGAAGCTCGGTAGGGAGAAGCCCATGTGGCCCTACCTGCTATTGATCTAACTTGGCCAGCTCGTCGTACTATGTAGCAAAACCACCCCACTTATCGTGCCACACGCGGGTAATACCATCTGTGAAATCAGGTTAGGGTATTATTTGAATTTGATTGTAAAGTTCAGGAAGTTAGATGTTTAATTTTATGGTTCAAAGTATTGAAGACTTTCAAGTAAAGATCGGAGTGTCATATGGACTTTTTTTGTGAGAAAAAAACATCTCTTTGTTGCGGTTACATAAGAGCAACTCCAGCAGGACCCCTACTTAAGCCCTCATCCTACTACTTTGAGGGCTGAGGGGGGGAAACTCACTCCAGCAGGGCTCCTACTTGAGCCCTCAAAAGTAGGAGGCCCTCAAATCTCCCCCTCGAGCCCTCATTCCTGGGGGGTCTGGGGGGAGCCCCTACTTTTGAGGGCTCAAATAGGGACCCTGCTGGAGTGAATTTTTTGCCCCTCGGCCCTCAAAAGTAGGGGGGTCCCTCCAGACCCCCCAGGAGTGGGTCCTATGTGTCATCCCCTCTAAGAATGAATTTGAGGGTTCTGTTTTGAGAGCTCCTACTGGAGTGCAGCCCAAAAACAGAGCCCTCAAAAGTAGGGAGAGCCCTCAAATAAAAAGTAGGGGTCTTGTTTTGAGAGCTACTGCTGGAGTTGCTCTAAGAGCAAGTCCAATAATAGAGCCAAGTGTTTGGCTATAAGTCAAGTTATAAGAGTCAAGTTATACAATAATTTGTCTTCTATTTGTCTACAAAAGATTTTTTTATTATTATGTGGTACCATGTCTCACATTCTCTTTCCTACTCCTCCTCACATACATTTATTATCTGAACCCACCACTGCATAGGCTCCCGTGTGCAGCTTGTTGCTTGCATGAGAGCCAAACTCTCCTCTCTCTCCTCTCTTCTCTCCTCCACATCAGCAAAAATGCTGACTAGCTTGACTATAAGACCATTGTTGTACTTGCTCTAACAAACTCGTCGTTTACTTTGCCACGTCACTTGATACTCCTGAGTGCTGGACGATCGAGAAACTAATCTGAACTGTTCGTTTATTTCAATAATTTTACCTTGTCGTTCAAGTTTGTTGAACTATAATTATGAATTTGACCAAAAAGACGTTTTGCTGTTTTTGGATGTGAATTGGACAAAATGACACGTTTGTGTTTGGAAGATGTTCAGCCTCTTCTTTTTAACTTTTAAAAGTTATTTTTAGACTTTTCTACATTAAATAGCTTTGAAACGGAATGTTTTTTCAAAATAGAGATCTACAAGTTAATTATAGTACACACTGTAGCCACTTCATTTATATTTGTCAAATTCGAATACGAGTTTCTGTTACTCTGTACTCTCTCATGAATAACCCAAAAAGACATAAGCTATATCTATAAATCGAAACTAAAAAGAACATCCTGGAAACTACTGTTACAAGAAACATTGCAGATAGGTCATAGCAGTGTATTACAGAGTATTACATAAATATAACTTTTATGTAAGCCAGAAAAATCGTTAAATCAGCCGTTGTATCTCCTGTCTGCAATACTGCCCATAGCTGACATCAGAGGTAAAGAACAAGGTAGGGCCTTCAAATGTATGTACTCCAGACTGTAAAGGCTTCGTGCAATAAGATTACTAGCATCTTCTCACAGCTCTGACGATGCAGTAAAGGTGTGCATACTTTTATATTTTCATATAATTCAGCTAATACTCTGAATAGAAAAAAGAAAGCACAATTCAAAACACAAGCAAACAACATGGCGAGTTGCAGTGCAAGAACAGGGATAGGAGCTAGCAAGAATTTACATCCAAGTGCACTATGAATCAAATTTCCATCATACACTTGTTTGCCATCCACAAACACAAAAAACGTTGAAAAAAATTAGAGGACACAAATCACATGATTGATTGATCACAGACTAAAGCAAGAACAAAAAAAAAACAAGGACGAGAACTCCCGAGAACACATCAAAACGCATTCTTATTGCCACTTACTTCCTCAAAGCTCTCGTCTTCTCACTGCAATTGGTCGGGTGGGGCAGAGCAGAGCAGATCACCACCTCCTCTGCAAGAACGCCTGCCGGTCGTTCTCGGCTGCCTCCGACGAGCGGTCGAGGCGGCCGACGACGGCCGTCTTGAAGTTGAATGCCTCCTGCACCCGGTTGCACGACCGCTGCATGCCCACGCCGCTCAGGCTCGCCCGGGACTCCACCACCACAACCTCGCTCAGCGGCACCCGCTTCCGGTTGCCGGCCCCGGTCTCCGGCCGCTGCTTCGGCGCACTCTGCGACCGCACCTTGGCCTCGAACGACTGCGTGTTGGACATGTAGTTGGGGCAGTTGAGCGACGACGGGTAGCCGCCGCCGCACACGCTCTTGGTCGGGGTGGCCGGCGCGTTCATGTACCGCGGCGTGCTCTGCGCCGTCGCCGGCCGGGCCTTCTCCAGCGCGCACCAGTCGTAGTCCGGGAAGTGGCGCGGGGTCGGGACGGCGATGCGGGGCGGCGCGGCGCCGGCCAGGTGGCATGGCATCAGCGGCGAGGACATGGAGTTGGCGCACCACTCCTCGCCGCTGCCGGCGTCGAGCAGCGGCGAGCTCGCCCGGCGCGAGGACGAGCGCGACTTGGGCCGCCCAGTGTCCATCTCTACGATCTTGGGGCTCCGGTCGTACCCGTACGACGAGGACTCGATGCTCGCCGACAGCCGCCGGCTGTACGCCGCTACCCCGTGCTCGCTCCGCGAGTCGTCCACGTACCGCTCTTGCTGCACACACCACCATTGCAGACGTACGTCAAGATCAGCAGAAACCAACACCACACTGGTGTGGAGTAATTCTAACACAATCATCTTGGCAAACTAATGGCGTACCAGCGAGCGGCGCGGCCGGACAGGAGGGTGATGAAGCTGCGGGAGGGCGGCGCCGGCGCGGTGAGCGCGCATGGTGGCCTGCGCGCGGACGAGGGCCTGCATGCTCTGCAGCGTGGCCGCCGCCTGCTTGCGCACGAGGTAGCCGCGCACCAGCGCCTGCAGCTTCACCAGCGCCTTCAGCGCTCGCAAGGCCTTCTTCGCCTGCAAAAATTAAAGCAACGTGAGATTTCATTATAGAAAAAACAGTGGAGAAGAACATGAAGCAGGGCAAGAGCACTGTTCGATCTTGAAGAGTGGAATACGTAGTTCTTGTTGATTCGTTGCTGCTTACCAAGAAGCCTCGGAACGCCGTCTGGATCCTGACGGCGGCGGCGGCGAGGCAGCGGGGCTCGCCGGCGTTGGCGAGGACCGGCGCGGCCCAGCCCTTGTTGGTGAGCCGCACGACGGCGACGGCGGCCTGGGCGGCGGCCACGGCCGCGTCGGCCGCCGCCGCGGTGGCCGCGGCCACGGCGATGGCGTGCTTGCTCTGCTCCCGCTCCGTCTCGTCGTACATCGACCTGAGCCACGCCGCCTCCGCCGCCCTTGCGATCGCCGCGTTGCCCCCGGCTGCCGCCGCAGCCGCGGCCGCGGCCTCCGCCGAGCCCCGCGACGACTTGCCGAAGCTCCACCGCTTGGCATTACTCGCCGGTGCCAGCTGCTGCTGCCGCCTGTGGTCCTTGCTCTGCTCCTTCTGGCCGCCGCCGCCCAAAAAGTTGCGCAGCCACCGCACCGCTCTGCCCATCGCCGGACCTCACGACTCCGGCCGGCGAGAGGTGGCGCTCGCTCGCCCGGCTAGCTACTGAACCAACAGAACAGTGACCAAATATGAGCGAGCTAGCAGTAAAAGAATGCGGCGAGCTTTGTATAAGAGTTGGAAACGGAAGGGGGAGGAAGCGCGTGGGTGGCGTCGGGTTCGAAATAAAAAGAGGGAGCTACGATGAGGGCAGCCATTAGCGGACAAAGCATGGCATGTCCCGGAAACCAGCGAAAGAGAGCGCGCCGTGGGGCATCTCTCTCTCTCTCTAGCTAGGCGCCATTTTATTACTTGCAAAGAAATGCATCAGCGTCCAAGGAACGCCATTTGCCATGCATGAGATTCGGGGACGCAAGGTTCGAAAAGGGACAGCGTAAGCCCAAAAAGACTCGAACAAGAAAGAAGAAAAAGGAAGGAATTTAAAGCTAGGCAGTAGGCATCCAACCAATTTGAGAGCAACAGCTGAAAAAGCTTTTCTTTTGCAGAATACATTTTTGGGAAGAAGAAGAAGAAGAAGATCAGAGGCAGCTCGTCGCACTTGCGTCACAACGAAATTACTAAAGGAGAGAAAAAAAAATCGCAGCTTTTGAGAATACTTTGCTTCCTCCCCTCCCCCCTGGCCCCTCGACGCACAGCGCTGTGCCCCCCAGCCAAGTTGGCGAGAAAAGCTCACACCAACACATACTCGCGCGCACGGGACGGAGGTGCGGCCATCGAACAAGACACTGCGCGCAAGCAAGAGTCCAAGCAGCGTGCATCCAATGCAAGTTAAGGGAAAGAGGGATCGAAAGAGGAACAAGCCTGCAAGTTACAACACCATGCATGAGAGAGTAACCAGTAACCACCTCAAGATCGATGAAGACGAAAGAGCTAGTTCGATCAGCCGGACGTTGGAGATGAGACGATCAGAATACTTTACTTCCTCCCCCACTGCCACTATTCCGGCCAGTTCCTTCACCTCACACACGGCAGGCTCACACCAGTACAAGGAGTAGGATGACACCACCGCAATCTTCTTAGCTAGGCATGGCAAAAGCTCGAAGGCTACCACTATAGCGTACTGGTAGACAGTAGGGTGCACTTTGCAATCGAAGACCTGGGTGCTACTGCTAGGAGGAGGATCTCGTAGATCTTGTAGAGACGTCACCAAGATTAAATGCCAGGCAGGACAATGTACCACCAGCAACATGCAGGTGCTCGCTGCTCCTACGGATTTATATATCTATGTAGTACTAGCATTGTAGCCTTGCAGTAGCAAAAGGTGAACCCCCCTCCCCCGGAAGTTGTTTAATTGGCTAAATATTACTATACTGTTATCTTTAATATATAACTCTATTTTTTATAATTAAAATATAATTATATTCGTTATATAACTCTAATATTTATATATGATTAATCTGCACTGCTGTAATATGATCCTATTAAAATAAATTACGCAAATTATTTTTTCTTTCGATTAATATGAGAGTTTTTAGATTTTTTTCATTTTAGGATTATTATGGGATTTTTACTCTCGAAACGGAAAATATGTCTTGAATATTACCAGTTAATTTTATTTATACAGATATGAGAGGTGGAGAAAAGAAAGAGAAGGCTTGCATCGCGCAAGGCTAGTAAGAGGCTGTTAGTAGGCTGTATGCTGAGGTGGAGGAGAGAGAAGAGAGGTGGGCTGTAAGTTTACAGTCAGCTGAAGCACAAGAACCAAGAAACTTTGTGCGAGAAAGGGGTGGGTCATACAGCCTTCAGCTGGCTGTAAACTACTATATGAATAGACTGATAAGTGGACTGTAAGTGTCCATACAGCCAGCTGAAGACTGTATTATTAGCCTTGCTCTTACTGTGGTAAGTTACTAAGCTGTGTGGTTTGAGCCTTTTAAATTGGTGACCATGGTGCTTGCATTGCACATGGTGATGATGGGATTGGTGTGCCGTGTGCATGCATGTTGTGGGTCTAGCCGCATGCAGGCAGGCACACGTGCATATCTATCCATCCGTGCCTGCGGCCAGGGGAGGTTGTTCTGTGACATCCGGCCTACATGGTTACTGTGGGGTATCGTGGGCCGCTTTTTTCTTTTTCTTTTTTTTTTTGTCTTTTTTATTTCTTATAGCTATTACTGTTTATTTGGCTAATAAACTACATTAAGAATAATAAACCATGTCTTATAAAACACCTCACATGCAGGGGCGGAGCCAGGATCCAGACAAAGGGGGGGCCGACCCGCCAAGGCGCCGGCGTCATAGGTCCTGGGCGCCGTGTGTCGGCAAAATTAGACATACACATATATAATTAAACATACGCATATATATTGTCATATAAATTCAATCATAACACATATGGCAAAATAATGTAGCATACGTCTAGCATACTGAAAAGACTCTCTCAGTGGTCGCTGTTGATACTGGAAGAGTTATGACTAATCTTAGCAATCTATCGACCATTGGATAAATAGAATTTTTACCTAATCTCACTAGTCCCTTTGTTAGATCAGCAAGTGATGGCAATGTACTTAGCTCTAGATGGTTGCATACATCAAGTTGAAAATGTGGTAGTTGACACTCCAATTGAGCTTGATCTTGACATGAAAAATTAGCGGGATAGTACTTTTCCACCAGAGTACTTATCTTTGAAATGTCAAAGCCATCTTTTCTTGGATCTAGTGAGGCACAAAGTGATAGAAGCTCTGTTGCTTGAGAACTGAATCGATCTTCTAACTCAATCAATTGTTGGTCGACCGCAACATTAAACACATCTATTTTATAATGGTGAAGAGTGGTGGTATTATCATTTTTGTTCCGAGATTTGGTCACATCCACACACCTACAAATTGCGACATGTAGTTAAACAAGTTAGATATGTACCATAAGAATAAAAAAATATGTATTTGTGCTCATATTAAAAAACTGAAGGTAAGATAATAACTTACTTGCAATTTAAATCCGAAATCTCAATATCGTGCTTGTCACAAAAGGCTTTTATCTCCTCAAGAAGTGGTTCACAGCCATCATTTCTCAAGTCACTAAGCAATGATTTTGTGTTAGAAATGCAGGGGCCTAATTGACTAATTGACTGTGATGAAGGGTGATTAAGGGGCCCTATTAATGCATTTGGTGGACCATTGGGGGGCCAGGCCCCTGCCCGCCCCCCCTTGTCTCCGCCCCTGCTCACATGCGTGATGGTACCTTTTGCCATCAAGATGCTGGGCTGGGCGAAAGGAGGCACGCAATCGAGCTTGGGAGTAGTTTTGGGTGAGACTACTGTGGAGTGTGCTTCGCCTTGCTCCTTTGGAACGTAGTAGTGGCTTTTGAATTTGAACCTTGCGTGGTTTTGAGAGGGCAACTGAAACTACTAGTAGTACTAATGTGTGTACATTCATGGTCGGTGTCACCGTATTAATCGCGTATTTATTGCAAACAAAGATTGTTACGGCGGATAACGAATTTTTCTTAGGTTCAAGATTTCGACGTCCATGACCAAGCCATAGCTAGAACATCAGGCTATATATGTAATAGCAAAGGGTTTTCTCTTTCTGTACGTTCTTTCTCTGCGTCGACGCATCTCGAGCCATCACATGAGAGCAAGTATTATAAGAGGCTGTAAGCTGGCTGTATGCTGAGGTGGAGGAGAGAGAGGAGGAGAGAGAAGAGAGGTGGACTGTAAGCTTACAGCCAGCTGAAACACAAGAACCAAGAAACTTTGTGAGAGGAAGGGGTAGATCATACAGCCTTCCGCTGGCTGTAACTACTATATGAGTAGGCTGATAAGTGAGCTGTAAATATTCATACAGCCAGCTAAAAACTGTATTATAAGACTTGCTCTGATACGATGTAGAGAGCCCTTACTTCTCTACGGGTTCCTGACTCTATGTATGCACACTAGCATGCATCACACAAGCGAAGAGACAAATCAATGGCAGCCAATACTATGCTATTTCAAAATTTACCAAAAACCCTCCTGCACATACATCCATCATGTTTCTCTTTGTCACTAGTACCCCTGCTCCGACAACAGTTTCGCCTGCAAAAAGAAGGCCAGAGTTTGAACGGCAAAAGAAGCAAGCCGGCACTAATGATGCGAAATCTTAGTCCCGGTCAGTCGAGAACATTTCTGATCCCTCCAACCGAGACAAGGAAGGAAACGCCCACAAAGGCAACCATCACCGTAACACTCGTCGGCCCGCCGAGACGAGAGCCACCACCTTTCCAACGTAAGATGGGCTGCTCATTTGGGGTTTTTTAAATTATTTATAGTTTATTTTATGTTATAATTGGCTTATTTTACACTATCTACTGATTTTTTTTGGTTTAATTAAAATTAAAAAATTTTAAAATTTAAAATACACTAATCTATTATAGACAATATAAATAAATAGGGAAAAAAAGCAAAATAGCCTTAAAACAAAAAATAAAAAATAAGGAATAATAAATTAGAGGGTAGAACTCGAAACGAGCGGGCCGAGATCTCGCGCCTTTTCCGTGCCCTACCACGTGCTCTCCTCTGGTTGCCCACTATGCCCCTCGCAGAACCGCGAAAGTACCCGCTGCAGCGGTCAAAGCGGAGGGGTATGCTCGACTTTTTGCCGTGCCGGCCAGCCAATGGCGTCGTACGGCGATGTCTCGGGCGGATTTTGCTTTACCGGTGTAGGAGCGGAGTAGGAGTGGGACCAGACCACGTAGTAGTACCAGTACTCATGACCAGCACGGTGCTGTAAATTGGCCCGGTCTGCAAGGTCATTCTAGTATCTCGTTAGTATCACTAAAGTTCACATTTAGACGAGCGCGAATGACTAGTTTATTGAGAGATGGTCCCATTAATACTTTAGTTTTCTAAAAAAGACTCGATATTTAAGGCTCTGATCAACTCGGCTTCGGCTTATAGCTTCTGATTTATTTTTTACTATTCATAAGTTTCGTCTTTTTCTGAACTTTTGGTTTTTTGTTGAGCTTTTTTGCCGGTTCTTTTTTTTCCCGTATTTGTTTGTATTATACGTAATGGGCTAACATATTTTTTATATTTTTAAATTTTTTTAAATTTAATTATGCTAAATAAGCCTCTGTCAGCTACAGTGCTTTTTTCAGCCAGCTACAGTGTTTTCAGCCATAAGCCACGAGCTTTTCAGCCGAACCGATCACCACCTAAGATTTCTGTAAAATTTTCCTTTTTAATGTACTGTGTACTCCGATGGATCCATCTGTAGGTGTAGGAATCATTCCTAGGATGGATACATGAAAGTAGAGATTAGGATTCCTAGGATGGATACATGAAAGTGGAGATTAGGCTGTTTGGAATGCAAGAATTCTAGGAATTTTATAAGAAAACATTACAAGAAATAGTTCAATTCCGGTAATGTATCTGGAAATTTTCATGTATTACAAACGGGGCCGTAGCGCTAGCAGCTACTTACACATGAGAGCACTAGTAATCCATTTGGGTACTCGAATTTGTACTATCTTGTACCCGTACGATCCCTTGGTATCGGACGGCTCTGATCGGTTCGGCTTGAACATCTGGCTTATTTTTTACTATTGATAAATTTCATCTTTTTCTGAACTTTTAATTTTTTGTTGAGCTTTTTTACCGGTTCTTTTTTTCCCCGTATTCGTTTGTATTATACATATTGGGCTAACATATTTTTTATATTTTTAAATTTTTTTAAATTTAATTATGCTAAATAAGCCTCTGTCAGCTACAGTGTTTTTTTCAGCCAGCTACAGTGTTTTCAGCCATAAGCCATGAGCTTTTAAGCCCAACCGATCACCACCTAGATGTTACCGCTCCACTTCAACTATACTTTTGTTGTGTGTTGAATTTTGTTCAATATGAGGGGAAAGTAAAATTTTGGTACTCATCTAATGCCTAGGCGTTCATCTCTTTTTGCACCATCTAGTATGGACAATTTAGATAAAAATGATGAATTATGGAAGAACTTACAAATCTCTTCACTCATGTTAAATAAATTTGCTATTGCTCAATTGAGATAAGATTATATGGATGTGTCGTAGGGGTGGCCCCCACCTAAACCCAGCAGGCCTGGTAGGAAGGTATAAGGCCCAGAATAGGCCATGTGTAATGACATAACTGCCCCCAGGGGGGATAACCAGATGTAAAGGTAAAACCGTAAAAGCACTCCTCATGTATATATATATGATGAGAAGCCATGGGGAGGACCCAGGCCATTACACTTATCTTCATCACTCTCCACTACCATCTCTCTCTCTGTTTGGTCTGTAGCCACAACAGTTGGCGCCGTCCGTAAGGGGAACGGAGACAAGCCTGAAGCGAAGGAAAAAGATGGCACCGAAAAAAGCTTCTTCAGCGGCGGCGAAGGGAAAGAAGGCGGTCGGCCCGGAGCATCGTATGAGCACCAGGGCTTCGGCATCGGCAGAGGCGGACGCGGGCGCCGACGCAGGCGTGGTGGCCGAAGACGCCGGCGTTCGCGCGGTGACGACCAGCCCCGTCACCGGCACAGCGACGACCAACCCCGCCACCGGCGTTGCGAGGACGGACCCGGCGGTCGAAGACGTCGACACGGGTGCAGCGACAACCGACCCCGCCGACGCGACGACAGCCGACCTCGCCGCCCCCACTGCAACCCTCGCTGGCGGTGCGGACCGGGCGGTCCGAGGTAGCCGCGACGGAGCGACCGGCAGCTCGGGACCCCGCGACGCGGTCGTCCTTGCACTGATCCGCCCGTCGGAAGCACCGGCGACCCCGCCCGCACCGGGGATGGAAAGCGCCCTGCTGGCGGCTCTCAACGCGTTCCAGCGGGAGCTGGGGGACCTTCGCGGAGCCGTCAGAGATATACAAGAGGCTCGGAGTCAGCCGGCCGCGCCAGCAATCGCGCCCGAGCCCGCGCCGGAGAGGGCGGACAGTCGCGAAGCCCCCACGTCCAGCCGCGGGCCGCTGCGGCGCGTGGATCCGGAGTCCCCGCTCTCGGCGGGGCTGCAACAGGCGGCATGGCCCGAAGACTTCAAGTTCCCTAGCGCCATCGATTCGTATAAAGGCGACACGGACCCCCGTGAGTTCGTGCGCGTATACGAAACCGCGATCGAAGCCGCGGGCGGAGACGACACCACGAAGGCAAAGGGACTCCCCCTCGCGCTACAAGGAGTGGCCCTCTCTTGGTTTTTTACCATAGAGCCAGGCTCCATCTACGCGTGGGAGCAGCTCCGCGTCCGCCTCCACAACAACTTCCAAGGAAACTACGTCGACCGGGTCGAGGCGGACCAACTCTTCGCCGTGAAGCAAAAACCCTCGGAGAAGCTCCGGGATTACTTCAAACGCTTCGCCAAAATTCGATGTCAAGTGAAGGACGTCAACGAGACCACCATCGTCAATGCAGCCATACAGGGCCTTCGTCCGGGCCCGATGGCCGAGTACAATGCGCGAAAGCCAATCAAGACGGTGGCGAAGCTCTTCGACAAGATGGAAGAATATGCCAGGGCGGAGGAGGACGCGCGGCGAAGGCAAGGTGACGACTCCGACTCTAACCAGGCCGGAGCCTCGGCAAAAACCGAAGATCCGCCGAAGGGCGGCTCTTCGAAGGGAAAGCGTAAGCAGGAGTCGTCCAGGGACGCGCCCGACCGCAGGGACAACTCGCATAAGGAGTCGTCGGATCATCCCAAGCGCGGCCAGCAAAGGTCGAGGCGAAACCGGTACGTCCTCGACATCGAAGGCGGGTCCGACGAGGGTGCTCCAGCGGGCCGAGGCGGCCGGGGGCGCCGTGGCCGCGGCCGCGGCCGTGGCAGGGGCCGCGACGATAAGGGTCGTGGAGATTACGACGACCAGCATCAGGGACTGTGGTGCTTAGTCCACGGCCGCGGCAATCATGATACCCGCAACTGCACCTCCATCGCGGCGCTCCGCGACAGCGTCGCTAGGGACAGGAACCCGGAGGCGCGCCCGCCTGCGGTGGCCCACGTCCAATTCCCATACGAGGCCCCCATGCAGGTACAGACGCAGGGGATGCAGGTACAGGCGCAGGGAATGCAACCCCAGGAAGGCACCTTGCGGATCCAAGCTCACGTACAGCAGCCTCGGGAGGGCCTCCTGTCGTTGCAAGCCCCGGACGCAACCTACCGCAGGGTCATTAATGTCATATCCGGCGGCTCTGCGCTGGAATTCACCTCGGCGCGGCAGCAGAAGGCCTACGCGCGAAGACTACATCACGTGGCGGCATACCCAGCGCAAGCACCGCCGGAATGGGCGCGGCACGAGGTTACATTCACACCTGATGACGCCCAAGGTGTGGACTTCCCTCATCAGGACCCCCTGGTCATCCGGGTCACTATCGCGGGATGCGACGTGGGGCGCGCCTTGGTGGACGGGGGTAGTTCCGCGAACGTATTGTTTGCGGCGGCCTTCGACCAGATGGGGATTCCTCGAAGCCGCCTGGGGCCCTCGGGAATCCCAATGCAGGGCTTCGGGGGACAGCCCCTGCGGGCGCTGGGCCAGATCGGCCTTCAAGTCTCCTTCGGCCGAGATGACAATGTGCGGACCGAAGATGCCACCTTCGACGTGGTCGACCTCCCGTATCCCTACAATGCCATTCTGGGGCGCCCAATCCTCAACTCCTTCGCCGCGGTATCACATCACGACTATCTGTGCATGAAGATCCCGGGCCCCCGGACCATCATCACCGTCCGAGGCGACCAGGATATGGCTCGGCGCATCGAGCCAGGCACCAGATGCCCGCGTCGCGAAGCCCAGCGACGCCCTTAGAGCCGACGTCACAGCGCGGAGGTCCGTGTCGTCATCCATTGGCGCCTGCGCGGGCCTTGCAGATGTCTAGCGACTAGAGGCTGCAGCCGCACAAGGGCAAACGGTCAGTATATTCACCCTTTGTAGTCGCTCACCCGCGCAAACGGGGATATAATGAAGATTGCCGTTTGCCGTTAATTTTTCTTCGTCACATGCAAGCACGCGGTGAGGGCGCGCGCCGGCTTGGCCAAGGCGCGCGCCCCCACAGTGTAAACCAAAGACGCACGTTAGCGTGTGCACTCGTCGTCGCCAAAGTGACGGGACCGAGTATAAACCAAAGACGCACGTTCGCGTGTGCACTCGCCGTCGTCAGGGAGGGCGGGACTGAGTATAAACCAAAGACGCACGTTCGCGTGTGCACTCGCCGTCGCCAGGGAGGGCGGGACTGAGTATAAACCAAAGACGCACGTTCGCGTGTGCACTCGCCGTCGCCAGGGAGGGCGGGACTGAGTATAAACCAAAGACGCACGTTAGCGTGTGCACTCGCCGTCGCCAAGGTGACGGGACTGAGTATAAACAAAATACGCACCGGGGGGACGCCCTCGCGCGCGCGAGTCTCCGGACTATAAAGAAGACGTAGCGTCGAGCCTAGCTCCGCACGCAATAGTCCACGGACTCTAAAGAAGACGTAGCGTCGAGCCTAGCTCCGCACGCAATAGTCCACGGACTCTAAAGAAGACGTAGCGTCGAGCCTAGCTCCGCACGCAATAGTCCACGGACTCTAAATAAGACGTAGCGTCGAGCCTAGCTCCGCACGCGCGAGTCTCCGGACTACAAAGAAGATGTAGCGTCGAGCCTAGCTCCGCACGCAATAGTCCACGGACTCTAAATAAGACGTAGCGTCGAGCCTACCTCCGCACGCGCGAGTCTCCGGACTATAAAGAAGACGTAGCGTCGAGCCTAGCTCCGCACGCAAAAGTCCACGGACTCTAAATAAGACGTAGCGTCGAGCCTAGCTCCGCACGCGCGAGTCTCCGGACTATAAAGAAGGCGTAGCGTCGAGCCTAGCTCCGCACGCAAAAGTCCACGGACTCTAAATAAGACGTAGCGTCGAGCCTAGCTCCGCACGCGCGAGTCTCCGGACTATAAAGAAGACGTAGCGTCGAGCCTAGCTCCGCACGCAATAGTCCACGGACTCTAAATAATACGTAGCGTCGAGGCCTGCCTCCGCACGCGCGAGTCCCCGGACTATAAAGCAAGGCAAATTGCGGAGGTCTGCCTCCGCATACGTCAGCCTGCGGACTGTCCGTTCTACGGAACCCTGGCGCAGCTACGTCGCCAACGGCGGCATCAACACACAGCGCACATCGTAAAATGCCACGAGGTCTGATTACCGGAAGAATCACTTGTACAAAGGTCCGCCAACACCTCGGCCGCTCTAAGCCGCTACCCCGCGGGTTCGTCCTTAACACGCGCTAAAGTTGGGGCCTCGCTCGAAGAAGGCCGGCTCGCCCAAAAATCGAGCGAATCTTCGGCCCTTCGCCACCGTTGAAGGCGTCGTCGGGTTGAAAGGTCGGCCGCCCGAAGCCGGCCCCAGCAGGGAAGCTGCCCGGGATATAGGTAAAAATCAGCATGCATGCAGAAAGTGTGCGCTTTATTAGCAAAGACAAGGGACAGTACAACGCACGCCTACACTAGGCGCCGCGGCATCAGACCTGCGGATTCCCGGCGCCTTCGGAGGGCCCAGCGCCGCCATCATCGCGTCGAGGGACCCCGTCCAGAAATTGGCCGAGGCTCCCCGTCCCGTAGAGCGACTTCTGGAGCTCGATCCTCACAGCTTCCGCCCCAACGGGATCCCAGATCCGGTCGCAGAAGGGCCCAAGGGCACGGCGAGCGGAGCGGACGGCGCCGGACATTACTCCGGCCCCGCCAGGCATCTCCAGCTGGGGGTCATTTAGCCCCGCGACATGCGTACAGCCGCGGTGCTGGAGGAGCGCGCACACCAAGCAGGCCGAAGTGTACGCGCAGTGGGTGCCGAAGGACGTCGCCGCGTCGCGCGCGACGTTGGCGGCATCCCCGACCCAGCGGAGCGTCCGAGACAGCTCCTCCGGACCGAAGGCGCGTCCCGGCACCTTCGCCACCAGCCCTTGAAGATGGCTCTCCAGCGCTTGCATGGCGTCCCAGGCAACCACCGAGGCGTCGCCCAGCGTCCGGTTGCGCTCCGCTAGAGTCAAGGCAAGTTCGCCTTTCTCCTTCTCTAGCGCGGCGACCTGCTCCAGGAGCCCGTCCCGCTCCGCCGCGAACTTTTCATCAGCAGCTGTTGCGGCTGATTCCCGCGCCGACGCAACAAGCCCCTCGGCGTGCGCCCTTGCTTCGGCGCATTCCGCTTCCAGCTGGCGGATGCGGGCGTCCTGGGCAGAGCGGGCGCCAGAGGCTTCGCGCAGCTCCCCCTCGGCGGCCCGCAGCCTATCCTCGAGCGCTTTTTGGCTACGAGCATAGGCCGCTTGCAGGGCCTGCCCCAGGACGAGTGTCTGTAGAAGGGAAAAGACTTAGCAAACTCAGCTAAACTCAGGCGTGGTCGCATGAGTACTTACCCTCACCCCAGACACCTCGAAAGCGTCCTCGAGGCGCCCCGCACCATAGGCCTGCAGCACTTGCGGATCGACGCTCGTGGCCGCATCATTCACAATCCCGCGCCACGCCCTCAGCGTCTCCGGAGGCGGCACGAAGTCCGCAGGGTTCACGGGCTCGGAGGCCCCGTGTTCCGTCGGATGCTCCCCCTCCGGAATGAGCAACGCTGAAAATAAGGATGCGGGTGACCACCCCAAGGCATAAAAGCATACACCAGAGTAAGCCAAGCCACCCTACCTTTGGTAGCAGAAGGGATGCTCCCGCCGCGAGCAGAGGCCTCCGCGTTCGGGGAGGACGACGGCTGTCCCTGCGCGGCGGACGGTGGGGCCAGAGGGGCAGAAGGTGCATAGGCCGCGGGGCCCCCGGTGCTTGCGCGGGAGTCCCACAAGCTTCTGATGCCCGTAGCCACGACGAACCCCCGCGGTGTCCGGTGGAGCTCCGGCCGCACACATGGCCGTTTGGCCGGGGCGGCCAGCAGCGCTACCGCCTCCGCAGCCGGGGTTGGGGAAGACCCCGCGGCTGCTGCGCCCGGGGGCGAAGGTTCCACGGTGGCAGTCGTCAAAGGGGGTCCCTCGGTCCCCGCCGCCGTTGCCAAAGACAGCACGGCTACGTACGCCCCCGCGGAGGGCGCCTCCGGCACCACAGCGGCCGCGGTCGAAGTCTCCCCCCCGCCATCGCCGGTCCGAACGGGGTCCGCCTCGACGACTACGGCGGGCGGTGAGGCTTACCCCCTCCGGCTGCCCGCGGCAAACCCACCGTCCGGGACGCTCGCCGAGGACACCTCGCCTTCGGCGCCTGCACCACCCAAGCCCGAATCGGCGTACCTCGCCGAGTCTGACTCCGCGCCCGCCGCGCCCTCGGAAACACTAGCAGCAGGCGCGGCAGGCGTCCCGCTGCAGCCCCTCTTCCGAGACGAGGTCTTCTTCTTCTTCGCTCCACCATCGTCTGGAGCGACACGGTCCGGCACCGCAAGGCCCAGGACCTCGCACACGCGGTTTATTCGCCCCAGCCCCGCCTTGGCGATAGCAGCCGCGCGCTGCTCGTGCTCCCTGGCAGTGTACGGCCCCAAAAATACGCGCGCGGCCTGCTCCGCCTCCTCCAAGGAAATCCCTGTAGCAAAGGAGAATGGCATCAGCATACAACGCATTTCACGTCAACAAAGGAGGGCCGCAATCGAGGCTTACGGGGGCCGGGCGGCGCCGGTAGCGAGCAAACCCACGGCGAAACATTGTCGTCTCGTTGCCTCTCGGCGGCAAGACGCCAGTCGTGGGCAAGCGGTGCCACGCCGTACATCACGTACTCTTCGGCAAGGTCGCGCATGTTGAGGCGGGCGGCCACGCCTACGAGCCGCTTGACCCTTCGCTTGTCCTCATCATCGAGCGTTCGGCCGGGCGAGGGCTTGAACGCGATTGGTCGGCCTGTGCACTCAAGGCCACTCCCGCTCTCCACACGGTGGTAGAACCACCGCTTCATCCAGTAAGACTCCCACTTCCCGCGAGTTGAGTTCGCAGGGAAGAGCTTCTTGCACGACGAGCGAAGAATAAAAGAGACGCTGCCGAAGCTTGACAGCGTCCCGTCCTTCCGACCCTTCGGCTGGCAGCGTGCCTCGTGGAGATAGGCGAACAGCGACGCGCTGGGCCGGCACGCCCCCGAGCGCAAGGCCCAGCTGTACACCACGAGCCGGGCCACGGCGTTTGGAGTCAGTTGCGCCAGCTCCAGCCCGAAGGTCCGCAGCACGTCGCCCACCACGGCCGCCGCTGGGATCCGGAGCCCCACGTCGAAAAAGGCAACAAATACGACCGCCTCGACCTCTCGGGATGCGGTTCCGTCTCGTCGCCGGCGGGCAATCGTACGTCCGGCCGCCCGGACAACTTCCCCGCGCGCAAGAGCTCTTGGATCGTCTTCTCGGTCACGAGCGAAGGGCCTAGCTCGCCGGAGAATGTGCCTCCCTCCTCCGCCGCCAGCCGCTCCTGGTCAGCCGCCGACGGGTCGCACTCTTGGAGCGCGTATTTTACCTCTAACGGCGAGGATCGCCGGAGAATGGCAGGGCCACCAACCGCCTGGCCACGCTCGCTACTGGAAGCCATCGCCTCCCACGACGAGACTAACGTGGTGAAGATAGCGCGAAGGTGTGGAAGGCGGAGCAGACAGGAAAGAGGGCGTAAAGGTGCGGGGACGCTGTTACGAGGGGGCTATTTCAAGCCACCTCGTCCATGCCGCCGCTACCGAAGCGTCGCAACAATCCGTGTGCCGGATGCGACCGCAGCGGTGTAAAGGCCCGCCCCGCACGATTCCCCGTAATTAAAAGCGAAGGGTCGCGAAGGCCCGTGTACGAGGCGCAACCGCAGTCATACAAGCGCCCATCTAGCGCAACCCCCCGCCCTCCGCTGGAAGGTCGCGACTCACAGGCGCCAAGGGCCGTCACAAACCGCCCCGTGTCCCCCTTGCCTAGGGAAGAGGCGAGCGGCTGCAAACACGCAACCGTCCACATCCTACCACCCACCAGTCGTAGGCCGCCGCGTCCCCCAGACGCGACAGGTCGCAGAGTACGGAAACCTAACCCTGGCAGATCAGGGGGCAGCGCGATTCCAGGAGTCTTTTTAGCACAACACCGCATCATAAAGCTCCGCTGCCACCCGTTTGAAGGGTAGGGGACGGAGCGCGCGCGTCTACTTCGACTAGGCACCAGCTTCGCTGCCACCCGTTCGAAGGGTAGGGGACGGAGCGCGCACGTCTACTTCGACTAGGCGCCAGCTTCGCTGCCACCCGTTCGAAGGGTAGGGGACGGAGCGCGCGCGTCTACTTCGACTAGGCGCCAGCTGCGCTGCCACCCGTTCGAAGGGTAGGGGACGGAGCGCGCGCGTCTACTTCGACTAGGCGCCAGCTCCACTGCCACCCGTTCGAAGGGTAGGGCACGGAGCGCGCGCGTCTACTTCGACTTAGGCGCCAGCTCCGCTGCCACCCGTTCGAAGGGTAGAAAACGGAGCGCGCGCGTCTACTTCGACTAGGCGTCAGCTTCGCTGCCACCCGTTCGAAGGGTAGGGGACGGAGCGCGCGCGTCTACTTCGACTAGGCGCCAGCTTCGCTGCCACCCGTTCGAAGGGTAGGGGACGGAGCGCGCGCGTCTACTTCGACTAGGCGCCAGCTTCGCTGCCACCCGTTCGAAGGGTAGGGGACGGAGCGCGCGCGTCTACTTCGACTAGGCGCCAGCTTCGCTGCCACCCGTTCGAAGGGTAGGGGACGGAGCGCGCGCGTCTACGTCGACTAGGCGCCAGCTTCGCTGCCACCCGTTCGAAGGGTAGAGGACGGAGCGCGCGCGTCTACTTCGACTAGGCGTCAGCTTCGCTGCCACCCGTTCGAAGGGTAGGGGACGGAGCGCGCGCGTCTACTTCGACTAGGCGTCAGCTTCGCTGCCACCCGTTCGAAGGGTAGGGGACGGAGCGCGCGCGTCTACTTCGACTAAGCGCCAGCTTCGCTGCCACCCGTTCGAAGGGTAGGGGACGGAGCGCGCGCGTCTACTTCGACTAGGCGCCAGCTTCGCTGCCACCCGTTCGAAGGGTAGGGGACGGAGCGCGCGCGTCTACTTCGACTAGGCGCCAGCTTCGCTGCCACCCGTTCGAAGGGTAGGGGACGGAGCGCGCGCGTCTACGTCGACTAGGCGCCAGCTTCGCTGCCACCCGTTCGAAGGGTAGGGGACGGAGCGCGCGCGCGTCTACTTCGACTAGGCGCCAGCTTCGCTGTCACCCGTTCGAAGGGTAGGGGACGGAGCGCGCGCGTCTACTTCAACTCGGCGCCAGCTTCGCTGCCACCCGTTCGAAGGGTAGGGGACGGAGCGCGCGCGTCTACTTCGACTAGGCGCCAGCTTCACGGCCACCCGTTCGAAGGGTAGGGGACGGAGCGCGCGCGTCTACTTCGACTTAGGCGCCAGCTTCGCCGCCACCCGTTCGAAGGGTAGGGGACGGAGCACGCGCGTCTACTTCGACTTAGGCGCCAGCTTCGCCGCCACCCGTTCGAAGGGTAGGGAACGGAGCGCGCGCGTCTACTTCGACTTAGGCGCCAGCTTCGCCGCCACCCGTTCGAAGGGTAGGGGACGGAGCGTGCGCGTCTATTTCGACTAGGCGCCAGCTTCGCCGCCACCCGTTCGAAGAGTAGGGGACGGAGCGCGCGCATCGACTTCGACTTCGGCGCCAGCCATGAACGGAGAACAGCACATACGACCACCATAACTCGAACAAGCTCGAACAGGCAAAGGGCAAGGTTGCGGCAAGAGCAGACATTATCTCGTAGGCAGATATGAATCGCCGCACCAGCATATGCTCGTTCGCACGAGCAGAGCGTACGGATGACTTTATATCTGTCTACGAGAGCAAGTCAGGCCTTGCCATTTCCGCGTCAAGCGGTGAAGCATTCCCACAAACGGGACGGTTTTTGGTTCGCCGGCGCTCGCGGGCATTGACGCCGGTCGTAGCGGTCATCAAAGACAGGTGCACAAAACGTTTCCTACAAATGAGAAGTTAACCATGAACAGGTACGGGATGTGCAGCAAGGATGTCTAGGGAGCAGCCCCTGGCGCCAGCATATTTATACTCAGCCTCGCTAGGCGAAGAGTCGCCAGCAGGGAGGCAGGCCAACCGACGGAAGCACAAGCGCAAGGCGTCGGGCGGCGCAGTTACCAGAGGCGCGTAAGAGCAATCGTCCGCACTCCACCGCATGCTATCCGGAAACCGTCGCGCGCTCCACTTACGAGAAGGCACACTGCTCGATGCGACAGCCTGCCCCCTGGCAAGCCAACCATCATTAAAGAGCACCCAGCCAGGCGGCAAGGTCGCAACGAGTGCAGAATGCGCGCGCCTCGGAAGTCCAGATGCCGGGAGTCCGCCGTCACATGGACGGTCACGACGCCTCAAGGCCTGCACCGCGCCGAGCACGCTTCACCGCGTGGACGACCAGAAGAGCACGCAGCTGCTTCGGCCGCAGCGCAGCCCCTTCGGCCGCAGCGCAGCCCCGGATCACGTCTGGACAGGTTCACAGGCCGCGGGACGGAGGGGGCCAAAAGACTCGGCAACATGGCTTCGGCCTTGTGAAGCCCGTTACCATGAGAGGCTCCTGTCGTAGGGGTGGCCCCCATTTAAACCCAGCAGGCCTGGTAGGAAGGTATAAGGCCCAGAATAGGCCATGTGTAATGACATAACTGCCCACAGGGGGGATAACCAGATGTAAGGGTAAAACCGTAAAAGCACTCCTCATGTATATATATATGATGAGAAGCCATGGGGAGGACCCAGGCCATTACACTTATCTTCATCACTCTCCACTACCATCTCTCTCTCTGTTTGGTCTGTAGCCACAACAGGATGAATTTTGTTTGATTTCAAAAGTTGTAGCTTTGCCCATATGTGCCACTACTGCAAGTTTACAACTTCAAATATTTGAATTGCATAAATGCTTCACTTACATTTGCAAAACAAGTTGCAATAATTAGTGTGTGAGAAATTTTGATTTGCTCATTAACATATATCATTACTCTTGGGTTAATAATACAATGGGCTTTTATGATCACTTCTGTTTTATAACATTAATTGTGCAACAACGAAGAACTGTTAAAATAGATGACATATACATATACCATGCATACACCTTGACTTCTTTGTTACCCTATTTTCAGTTTATTAAAAGCTGAAGACGGCTTTATTTGCAAGAAGGGGAGGATGATACGAACATGTACCCTATGGATACAATCATATTTACTATGCTTGTTGTTCCAATTACAAGAGCTCCTACACATCACTTAAATTATCAGGTGAGATCAATTCAATAAGGTTTTATTTTGTTTGATAAAGAACTTATGATAATACATAATGAGAGTTTGTTGCATTTGTTACCATGTACCAAGATTTATGATCAAGATCATGCAATACATGACGCTACACATTTGTTAAAACCGAGGACGATTTTCTGTCAAGAAGTTGAGGATGATGTGACTACGCCACAAACACATATGACCATAGTGCCCAATATTAAGATTGAACTAAAGGTGAATTTGTTTCTTCAGCTTCAACATATTTTAAATGAGAATATGATGCTATCTAATGATAAAAAAATATATTTTGGCACCACATCACTTTTGCACCAATTCAAGCAAGAGTTCAACTTGGACACGTTTTGGAATCCAATTTGGCCTCCAGATCAATTCGGATTCAGTTTGACGTCCCAACTTCAAATATGCATAACTTTCACATACAGAGTCCGTTTGAGGTCCACGAGTACTTGTTGAAAAACTTTTCTCGTCCTCTTTCCAATGGATCAAACCTCATCTCCAAATTCCTTCTGTGCACACTATAATCATCAAAAGAAGATATTATATCACCTATTTAGGCCAAATTGAGCCTTGTAATGCTTGGGCCCAAGGGGAAGACGCCCTCTCTCTAGGCCTGTACAGTTCACGGACGTACTATTCATGTGAACAATACCATAAATAGTACCACCCCTTATTTCTTAGTTTTGTACGGCTTTCCCTCCCCTATTTAAGGAGGCCGCACCCTTCTAGTTTTTTTGGATTTTATTTGGTTAATTTTTCCATTGTGAAAACTCTTGTTCTTCAGTTGTGTCGGACGACTACCTGTTAAGACAACCTTCGGAATCTCACCTTTTGAACTCAATATAAATATTTCCAATTTTAGATTGCTTGTTATCTTGTTCTTGCGAGTTTTTCGGTTGCATGCAGGAATAGACCTTCGTGGTCAGGTCAACCGTGTTCTTGGCACAGTTGATAATGACTTGGAGTGTGGTTGTAGTCGTACGGTTGTAGATAGGCGCAAGCGACGTCGTACGGTTGTAGTCGGATTGCAAGTGTCACTTCCAACAAAATCAAAGTTATCATCCTATCGGAAGATCGGGACCCCATCGCCTCATCAGGAATGTATGAGGAGGAGCTGCTGGGGTGGGTATCGCAGTTAGAGCGACGCCCATGTGACGTGAGAGCCATAGCACGACGGTATAGGTAGTGGTCACAGCGGTAGGGGTGTGCCCTGTGTTTGACCTAAGCAGGCCTGGCGTGTTGGTCCGAGCAGCACCTCATCGTCCTTTGGTGAGGCGGCAGGTTGAAGGGAGATGGCTAGACATGATAGTGTTCCTGTGGTGATGCGGGAGAAGAGCTACGACAGCGCAAGCGGCTGACCCAGCGGCATGGGCGCAGGAGCACGCCGGCGATCGGCGGTCACAAGGGGAGCGCGGTGGGGAGACGGGCTACCGGGGCTAGCGATGGAAGGCAAGGCAATAGAGGAGCTGGCCCAGGGTTGACTGGGCTAGGACGAAAGGCCAGAAGAACTTTTGAATTTAGGCCCAGTATACATTTTCAAATTTTGTATTAATCTCTTTCATCCTTCTTCATTTGATCTAAGTTTTCATATTCACCTTTACAAAGCCTAACTAACTCTAGGCCTAGGGTTGGCTAATTATTTACATCTTTTCATCCTGTTGCCATATGTGGATAAAAGGTACGATGATAATCTGCCAGTTTACTCTACGGGCTTAATCCTTGTTTTTCGTGGTTCAGCTCACGACCGCACTTCTGCCACTGATTCTACGGGAGTTCTCCTACCCTGATTGCTGGATCACCTTTTCAGATTCACCTTTCAATTAAAAATTTACTTCTATTAATTATACTTTTCTTTCAATACTAGGTTTTCATTATTTCTTATTTATTGGAACCTTAACCAAGAATTCAAGAAAAATTCCATTAAAATCCAACGGCAGAGAGAGAATGCATTCCAAAAGGATTTTGTAATTACACAATTTTATGACCCAAATTTTTAGGTTGTTATAAGTCTACCCTCCTTACAAAGAATCTCGACCCCGAGATTCAGCCTAATCCGAGAACAACTAAGGGTAATCTATTCTTAGTTGATTTTCGCGTTCCCAAGTGGCTTCCTTCTTGGTATGATGGTTCCATTGTAGCCTGCATAAGTGGATGGTCTGGTTCCTTGTCTTCTTTTCTACAATGTCGAGGATCTTGATGGGACGCTCCTTGTAGGTCAGGTTACTCTCGAGCTTGATTGTTTCTAATGGGGTTTGATCTTCTGGCAACCAAAGACACTTCTTGAATTGGGACACATGGAAAACACTGTGTACATCGGCTAGACTTGCGAGCAGCTCTAGTTGGTAAGCTACTTCTCTTTTCTGGGCCACGATTGGGAGTGGTCCAACATAATGTTGGGCGATCTTGCATTTGGCTTTCAACCTTCTAACTCCTCGCAAAGGTGACTCCTTCAGGTAAACATAATCTCCAATCTCAAAACTTAATGGCCTATGCCTCTTTCCACGTAACTCTTTTGTCTTGATTGAGTGGCTTGCAACCGATTCCTAGTCAGGCGGACCTTTTCTTTAGCCTACTTCAAGGTTTCTGGTTCGAAGATATAGCCCTCTCCTACTTCTGACCAGTGTAGAAGGGTCTGGCATTTTCTTTCGTATAAGGCTTCGAACGGGGACATCCTCAGGCTGGTTTGATAACTATAGTTGTAGACAAATTCAGTGTAGGACAGGCATTTCTCCCAATCCTTAATGAAATCTAGAGCACAAGCTCAAAGCATATATTCTAGTATTTGATTTATCCTCTCTGTTTGGTTGTCTGTTTGTGGGTGGTAGGTAGTACTAAAATCTAGATGGGTGTTG
Organism: Dendrocalamus latiflorus; assembly: GCA_017311315.1. Lineage (NCBI taxonomy): Eukaryota > Viridiplantae > Streptophyta > Magnoliopsida > Poales > Poaceae > Dendrocalamus > Dendrocalamus latiflorus. The sequence continues at coordinate 21,630,809 of CM029619.1, read as the reverse complement.
AGGGCTTCATGAAGGCTAGCACAGATGTACGAGGTAAACTGAGAACCTCAATCTGAGACTATCCTTTTTGGCACACCGTGCAAACACACGATGCGGGACATGTATAGCTCTGCCAGCTTGTCTCCTTTGTAGGTAGTTTTGATAGGGATGAAGTGGGTAATTTTGGTCAGATTATCTACTATGACCCAAATGGAGTCGTACCCTGATTTGGTTTGCGGTAGCCCAGTGATGAAGTCTATTCCAACCTCTTCCCATTTCCACTGAGGTATTTGTAATGGTTGTAATAATCCTGCTGGTCTCTGATGTTCGGCCTTCACTCTTTGACATACATCACAGCAAGCAACATGTTCAGTGATGTCCCTCTTCATGCGTGGCCACCAGTACCACTGCTTCATGTCTTGATACATCTTGGTACTTCTAGAGTGAAGGGAATACGCGGAGCTGTGGGCTTTCCTAAGTATAGGTCTTTAAGGCCCTTTTGGTGGGGAACAAAGATACGTGTCCCATACATTAGAAGACCTTGTTGATCCTCAGTTATTTTTGGAGCCTTCCCTTTTGCCATCAAGGTTCTTAAACTCAGGGCAGTTGAGTTCTCCTTCTGTGCAGCTATGATATGCTCTTCTATACTTTGTTGTATCTCCATGGCTGTTATGGTGCCTTGTTCTATTATCTCTAGGTTGAGCACCATTAATTCTTTATGAAGCTTATGCTGTTGCTCTTGAACTATGAGATTATTGCAATATGCTTTATGACTTAGGGCATCAACTACCACATTAGCCTTGCCAGGGTGGTAGCGAACACCCAAGTTATAATCTTTAATTAGCTCCAACCATCTTTTCTGCCTCAGGTTGAGGTCTAACTGCGTGAAGATGTACTTGAGACTTTGATGATCGGTATATATGTCGCAATGGTTACCGATCAAATAGTGTCACCAGATCTTTAGGGCATGCACCATTGAAGCTAATTCCAAGTTGTGGGTAGGATAATTTGCTTCATGAGGGTGAAGCTGTCTAGATGCATATGTCATGACCTTGCCCCCTTGCATCAGTACACACCCAAGGCCTTAGCGTGAGGCATCACAATATACCTCAAAGTCCTTGCGTATGTCTAGCAGGACTAGCATAGAGGTGGAGGTTAGTTTCTTCTTTAGCTCTTGAAAACTTTCTTCATAGGCCTTTGTCCATTCAAATTTCTCCTCCTTCTTGAGTAGTTATGTCAATGGCATGGCAATTCGGGAGAATCCTTCTATAAATCTCCTATAGAATCCTGCCAACTCAAGAAAACTTCTCACTTCCATGATGGTAGTGGGCTGTTTCCATTCCACCATGGCTTCTATCTTGGCTGGGTCGACGGATACTCCTTCGACAGACACTATATGGCCTAGAAAGCTGATATCTTTTAACCAAAATTCACACTTGCTATATTTGGTGTACAGCTAGTGTTCTTTTAGCTTCTCTAGTACTAGGTGTAGGTGCTCGGCATGTTCTTCGGCATTCTTGGAGTAGATGAGATGTCATCGATAAATACCACCACAAATTTATCTAGGTATTTCATAAAGACTTTGTTCATGAGATTCATGAAGTTGGCCGAGGCATTGGTTAGGCCAAAAGACATGACCATAAATTCATGTAGTCCATATCTGGTGGTGAAAGCTATCTTCGAAATGTCTTTTGCCCTAATCTTTAGCTGGTGATAGCCTGAGTACCCTAGGTCGATTTTGGAGAACATGGTAGTTCCCCCAAGCTAGTCAAATAGGTCATCAATCCTAGGCAGAGGGTACTTATTTTTGATGGTTACTTCATTCAAGGACCGGTAATCCACATACATCCGAGTGGTGCCATCATTCTTCTTGATAAAGAGCACCGGAGACCCCCAAGGTGAGGAACTGGGCCTGATGAAACCCTTATGTTGTAGTTCTTGGAGTTATTTCTTAAGCTCCTCTAACTCATCAATAGTCATTCTATAAGGTCTTTTAGCAATTGGGGCAGCACCAGGCTTTAGGTTGATGATGAACTCGGGGTCCCTATCTAGCGGCATGCCTGGCAATTCTTCGAGAAACACTTTAGGGTAATCCTGTACTACTAGCATCCCTTCCAGAGGTATGTCCTCAAAATGACAGACTGCTCGACCCCAATGATAGGGTCGATCCACTTTTACTTCTATGGTCAACCCAGGACACTTGGTTAGGCTCACTCTCCTAGTAGCATAGTCTATTATTACCCGATGTCTTGCTAGCCAGTCCATCCCTAGTATAATGTCTAAGGTCTGGGAGTTCAATACTATTAAATCTGTTAGGAAACCAAATTCTTCGATGGTAATTTCTACCCAGGAGATACTAAGGTGGCGGTGATAATCACTGCAGGTGAACTAAGTACCCACTGGTTTCTCTAATTGGTAAGTGGGCAGCCCAAGCTTATTCACATATCTTCTTTCTATAAATGAGTGTGAAGCCCCAGAATCAAAGAGAGTATGTGCTGGTATTGTCTTGACAGAAAACGTACCCATCAGAATTCCTGTGGTTTCCTGGGCCTCCTCAATAGTGATGTGGTTTACTTGGCCACGGTGGGGAGTCGGAGTTGCTTTGTTAGACTGGGGGGCCTGATATCCCTTGCCGGAGGCCAAAGCTTGTCCACGAATTGGAGTGGTCCCCAGATTAAACTTCACTGGTGCCATCTGGCATTGCGGGAAGTGATAGGCAAAATGCTCTTTTTCCCACAGCTGTAACAGTTGAGAGAGGTAGTGAGGCTTGTCCTGGTGGATTGGCCTCCTATGCGTGGAGCTTGAAAAGTGCTACTGCTAGGGCACGGTGCTAGTGCTGGAGTCTAGCTTGGAGAGGGAAGGATTATTGAAAAGCTTCTGGATGAATCTCCCTTGAGGTCGCTACACTGCTTGCTTGTGCTTGTGGCTGGCTTCTAAGTTCCTCCTTTCATTCTCCAAGATAAGGGTTTTGTTCATGAGTTGATGGAAATTGGAGAAGTCTTGAATGATCAGTTGCACACATAGATCCTCATTCATGCCCTCAAAGAACCTATCGATCTTTTCCTCCTCGTCCGCCACGTCTTTTGGAGCATAGCGGGCGAGTTGGTTGAACTTAATGATGTATTCGTTGACAGACATGCTCCCCTATTTCAGGGTGCAGAATTCATTCTTCTTCATCCTCATCACCCCTGCAGGAACAAAGTTGGATTTGAAGGTTGTCTTGAACTACATCCATGGGGTGGCTTGATGGGCATGTCGGGCTCAAGGGGCTTGGTTGGCTTGATTTGCTCCTCCTTCCCCTTCTGCATTTCCTCCTGTAGATACTCCTTGTCTTTCAGCTTCCTCTTCGACTTCGACTTCAGTAACGGTGCCTTCATTGCCCCTAGCGGACAAGTAGTTCTCCCACTAAGCAGCTACTGCTCCCTTGAGCTGGTGGGTGGCGAAGACTACCCGATCTTCGTCTGCACATCTAGTAAGTCGTAGTTTCCTTTCGATATCTCAAAGCCAGTCTTCGGCATTGAGGGGTTCATCTGCTGAGGAGAAAGTTAGGGGTTGAGTCCTTAAGAAGTCAACTGGCTTTGATCTATGGTTGCTAGTATTTGCTTGCTGGCCGGCATAGATGGCGTGCAGAATTTGTGTTTGTTGTGCTATGACCTGTGCCATGGTGGGGTTGACCAGTGGGGGTAGAAGATCGACTCCTTGGCCCTGGCCTCTACCCTGGCCTGCAGGCGGCGTTCCTTGGTTGGCATCAACATCAGCTTGTATGTCTGGATTGGCGCTAGCTTGGGCTCGGGTAACTCTCTGGGTAGCCATCTATAGATACTGTTTTGCACTTAGCCACATATGCTAGGAAAGTGGGTTATCAGCCCACAACAATTATGTAAAAACCAACCAAAGTAAAATAAATAATAAAGTAAATTACAATACAAGGCCTTTGCCTGGCCGCATATCATTCATAGATACGAGTTCACATAGCTTAGCATATATAGCACTTAGGCTAGGCTGAGCATAATAATTACACAGCACTTAATGTTCATAACATCCACAGCTACCGTACTAGCTCCTAACACAGCTTCTTACTATTACAGGGGATTAGTGCTCACTATCACCATACAACACCAATCAAGCACTATACTAGACTATCTACTCCTCCATGGAGCTGGCTCCTAGATAGGAGAGGCTGTAATCTGGAGACTGGGAGCGAAAGCGACTGCCACTGAAGTATGATGAGTTTGAATGGGAGCGAGAGTGACTGCGGCCACGACGGGTCTCTCCGAGGTTGATAGTTGCCCGTGACTAGGGGTCACATGCTCTTGCGAGCGGTGAGCCTTGTGCGAGGCCCATTGGCCTGCAGCTGGGGTGGGATAGGATCTGTGGCAATGATTGCAGGTGTAGCGGGAGCTGGAGCGAGGATTGCTGTGGCAACTGTCGTCCACTGTAGCTTAGTGAGGGCAGTGGCCTTCTCCTTCTCTACCTTCGCAAGTGCCTTCTCGCATTTAGTGAGCTGCTCCTGAAGTGCCTCCACACGGCTATAGTTGTCGAGTAGAAGCTGGCGAAGGTCGGTGATCTCCTCGAGCGCCATAGTGTAGGTGGCCCCTATAGCCCTGGTGAGGTGCACCTGATGGGTGAGCATTGGGTTGTCTTCTGCCACTGGAATAAAGGTCTCATTTTTGTTGGCCACTTCTTGGCAGGACGGGTAGTAGAAGAATGGAGACTTCAGTAGTGTGGGTCCATGGATGTTGCATAGCCGAGCAGCGGCTAGGCGAGCGGCATCTTGAAGAGCAGTGGTTGCGGTGCTCCTCCTATGCAGGCTCCTGAAAACATGGGGTGGCTCACTTTTGTCTAGAGCATAAATGAAGACCTCCATGATCCAAGACTCCCTAGCTCCTTTTGCGGCCTTGTGTCCCCGATATATAGGTTTGTAGGATCGGAAATGGCAACAGAGGGGGGAGGGGTGAATGGTGCCTTCAAAAATCGCCCCAAGTATCCACTCAAAATTTCTTCTCCATTAGCTATAAAAGCTATGAAGCAAGAAATTTTTGTGCTCATAGAAAAACCAAAATCAAACTGAAAGAAAGAGTTGAAACAAACTTGACCGAAAAAGCTATAAAATAACAAACTTCAATGCTCATAGGAAAGAAAGAAAAACTTGCCTGAGAAAAGATCACTGAAAAGCACAGCTGACAAAAGAGAGGAAATAGCATTCGGCTTGCAATAACTGAACACAAACAGCTGAACCAAGAAACTGATTGTCGGCCGAGACTAAATGACTAAAATACCGAAAACTGCAGATGCTGCCGAAAATAGAATTTTTGAGGCCGGTCCAACCTCACTCAAAGCAGCGGTCTGACCGCAGGCATTAGTCCGGTCTGACCGGTGATGTCTAGCTGGTCAGACTGCAATTGGGAAGAGGTCTGATCGTAGATGAAGTTTCAATCTGACCGCCCACAGGGAAGCAAAAGTTTGCTTAACAGCAGATTAAAACAGGGAAGGCACAGCCGACAGCAAAAACACTTAAGGGGACATATTTGACCAAACACAGACTTAGGCAAGAGATGAAACTGAACAAGACAGACTGAAAAAAGAAATAAAAAACAGAAGGGAGCCGGCGACAAAGAGCAACACAAACACACCTAACCGAGGACTAACCTGATCCAAGAATGCAGATCAAAAACAGCAAGTAAAAGAGAACAGCAAAAAACAAACAGCCATAAGCAGAGACTGTAGAGGAGCTAGTCCGAAAACATAAACAGTAAATATTGCATGACTGAGGCAAAGACCAGAAACAAACTCAAACAGCAGATCTGCTTCTCCGGTCAGAGAGAGGAATTTCATCCTAAATAGTAAACTGTCCTCAAAGGGAGAAGTCTCAGATCAAAAGATCAAGAAGACTGAAATTTAGACTAAAAATTCAGTCCAGAGCTACTCAATTGAAGATCCATTCCAGAGATCAAGATAAACTTGTGAATCTCAAATCTTTCAATCAATAGATTCTTGATTACATCAGGAGATGAGTCTGAAATGAATACCCTAGATTTCTGAAAACAGGGGAAGTGCAACAAATGATCATTCTGGAAGGAGCTAGCACTAGAAATCTTTTCTCTCGGGAATAAACCAGCCAAAGGGCTTTGAGGAAGTTCCCTGTTCAGAGATAAAGTCATTTAGCAGCTGATTCAAAAGAACTCTCCATTCAACCAAAAGAAAAGGAAGAACATAAAGCTAAGAACAGAGCACAACAAAACACCAGAAAGAACTAGGAACCATTAGCTCTAGCTCAAGATTTCTCACAAGGAATCAAAGAGATGAATGATTAAACATGATTCTTTTAGAACCCTCTTATCCCAAGTCTCTCATCTTGAGAAGAGCTCACACACCAGAACTAAAACACACACGCTAGAACTGCTCTACATAAGCTCTCACTTGCCTGACTCTCCTCATAACCTATATGAAGGCAGGAGCTCACACCCAAATAGCAAATCAAGAAGAGTCAGCCACTCTCCACTCCATGACTCTCATCCAAGCAAGGAAATAAGTCAAAACAACCAGGATTGGAGAGAAACCAAACATGCCTCCTCCAAACCCTAAACCCTCTCTTCCACTAACGGGTCTCCAACCCGTTATCTTCAACCGAATCCGCTTCCTCAGGCCTGAGTCAATTTTATCGAATTGCCCCTCACGCGCCTTCTTGGAAGCTTCCTCTTTTCTCGCTGTCGACACCTCGCAACCACTTCGAGTCCTCGTCGTCTTCGACATCTCCCGACCGCTTTGACCTCAGCACCGCCCGTGCCTAGTCTGGTCATCCCATGCCTCGCCACGACTCCACCTCAAAGTCCTGCAGCCATCACAGACAAAAAACCATCACATAGCACCGCTCGAGACAGTATAAACAACATTAGCAACAACGAAACAAACTCAAACACAAAATAGCTTGAACGACCGATCGAGAATAAGAACAAGCGTCCTAAGCACGTCCGATGGTGTTCGACCAGGTCCAACCGTACTAGACCGCGCCATGCACCGACTTGGCTCGAACCAACCAAATCAAACTCAAGCTTTCTAGAACACGAGTCAATTACTCATCACAAACATAGGGACACCTCCACATGGTCTCTCAAGGTTGATCCTTGTATCCCAGATAGTGTAGTAGCTTGTGCAGGATACTTACAAAGTCCCCCTTATACTGCCCATGGGTGAAGTAGTCCCATGTACCATCAATTGCAGCTCCGGACATCTATAAGTTAAGTTACTAGTGTCGGTATCTATTTTAAAATATCAAAGAAAGGAGGACAACGTCAGATCTAAGAGGGGTAATAAAGGAAGTAATACGCTATATTTTTTAGAAATTCTTTTTTATTAATTATAAAATTTAGTCTTAAGACCCCATCTAGTAACCCTCCTAAGGTTTTTACCATACACTCGTATGCTTTGATACCAGCTCCATCAGACCCGAATTTTTCAATCTAGAATTCTTTATGATTTACCGCACTATTCCCTTGATCAGTAGATAGTACTCACAGATACATTGCTGCATCAATTCATACATCGAATAAAATATACCGAACCATAATATTACATATCAGAGTTAAAATACACCATGTCGGGTGATAGTTTACAGAAGGGCCAATCATGCCAAATATCTATAGTACAAAAGATAGCAGCGGAAAGTATAAACAAATGTAGGACCAACATCTATAGGCAAGGACGGAGGGGTAAATGTATGCAACAGGTATTGTCTAGGTTTAGATAATATATGTGCACACAATTTTCATTAAGTCTACTCGTCTACGTCTCGAACTTGTGAAAGTCATCCTAATTCCCTATGTCAGCTCCTCCATCTGTGGTAGTGCATCATCATAGGCACAGTGGTCCTAGTTTCTGGTTTTGGTAATGTGAGGGTGAGCACAAATTCACTGTGCTCCACGAGCCAATACACAGTATGTAAGGTAATAACATGCATGGCTTGTCAAGGAAAGGTTCGGGTTGTTTTGTTTACCAAAAAATGCTTTAAAAGATTATTTTACAAAGAAATTCCCTGAGACCTAGCAGTTTGGAACTAAAACATAATATTTGGGTAAAACGAATGATGTAATAATAGTAGCACAGATTCCATCCACCGTTACATGACTCCTGCACCATATGCTAACCTTTCGGTGTTATAACTGCCTATCTTATCACTAGGGTGACACCCAGGGCAACACAAATTAGGGCTTCTTGCAGCCCGCCATTCTCCAATTTCACCCACAAGGTTTTTAAAATATAACTATATCTGGTTATGTTCTCATGTCCGCCCTCGACCATGGGCACGACTATTTGAATAGTTTTCACTCTACAGGGGTTGTACACTTTACCCATAAGATATGATTATCTCACAATGTCAACCATTACACGCTTCCTTAGGCGTGCGACCTGAGTAATCATAACAAGGCTGTTATAATCCATCTTCCTAGTATGGTTACGCCCACTAAGGTCTTTCTTCTGTAGGATACGACTATCCCTTGAAAAATTTCTTTCTTGAGCCATCACACCAAAATCAGGGATGAAACCATCCTTCCCTTTGCATGTGTCCACACCTTCACATAACCATGATAGGAGTACGCAAATTAGTTAGCCATGCATACACTTTGCCAGCTTGTAGTTGTACTATTTTACACTGGGAGGTTATCATAAGATTTAGTCTTTAGGGTTATTTGGGCAGTTCTACCACACTCCACACTCTTGTGCATCAACTGCTCCACACCCTCGAACCATCCGCCTAGATAGTTAAGCAATTTGAGGTTTTGGGAGTGTCAAGAAGAAGGACAGTAGTATGAGAATGTATGTAGACTACCGAACACTCAATGACAACACCATCAAGAACAAATATCATTTGCCCAGGATTGATGATCTATTTGACCAATTAAAGGGAGCCAGTGTGTTCTCTATAATATATATGAGATCTAGTTACCATCAGCTAAAAATTAGAGAGGAGAAAATACCCAAGATCACCTTCTCCACTCGTTACGGTTAGTACGAGTTCACAGTCATGTCTTTTGATTTGACAAATGCACCAGCATATTTCATGAGTATGATGAACAAGGTGTTCATGGAGTACCTGGATAAATTCATGGTGATCTTTATTGATGACATTCTCATTTACTCTAAGAATGAGAAAGAGCATGAGAACCACCTTAGAATAATTCTGGAGAAGCTAAGAGAGCACCAACTCTACGCCAAGTTCAGCAAGTGTGAATTTTAGCTAAGAGAAGTAGCTTTTCTTAGTCACATTGTGACAGCTGAGGGAATTGTAGTAGACCCCTCCAAAGTTTAGGCAGTAATGGATTGGAAGCAACCAAGGTTGGTAATTGAGGTCAGGAGTTTCCTTGGGCTTGCCTGTTATTACCGACACTTTATAGCAGGATTCTCTAAAATTGCCAAACCCATGACCCAACTCCTAAAGAAAGAAAAGAAGTTCGAGTGGACAAAAACTTGTGAGTAGAGTTTCCAGACCCTCAAGAAGAAGTTAGAATCAGCCCCAGTGCTTGTCTGACATACACAAGGACTTCAAGGTATTCTGTGATGCCTCTCGGCAAGGACTTGGTTGTGTTTTGATGTAGGAGGGCAAGGTGGTATCCTATGCATCTCGCTAGCTGAGACCTCCCAAGTGCAACTACCCAACCCACGACCTAGATTTAGCAGATGTGGTTCATGCCTTGAAAATTTGGTGGCATTACCTTATCGATAATCATTGCGAGATCTACATAGACCATAAGAGCTTGAAGTATATCTTCACTCAGGTAGAGCTCAACCTGAGGCAGCAAAGATGGTTAGAGCTAATCAAGGATTATAATATTGGGATTTACTACCACCTAGGCAAGGCTAATGTTATAGTAGATGCATTAAGCAGAAAATCTTATGCAAACTACACATGGCTAGAAGAGGCTCAGACCTAACTTTAGGAGGAGGTTGCCCATCTTAACCTAAACCCAATCAAGAGGAGTATACTCTCGGTCTTAGAAGTCCAACCCACCCTACCAGACTAGATTCATGAAGCCCAAAAGGTGGATGAAGATATCAAGGAGAGCAGGAAGAATATTAGAAGAGATAAAGCCATCGAGTTTAGTGAGAATGAGTGTGGAATAGTTTGGTTTGGGAATCGTATCTATGTTCCCAACAACTAAGAAATTAAAGAGATGATTCTGCATGAAGCCCATGAAACCCCTTACTCCATTCATCCAGGTCACACCAAGATGTACCAAGACCTTAGAGAAAGATATTGGTGGGTTAGCATGAAGAGAGAAATTGCTGAATGGTGGGTTAGCATGAAGAGAGAAATTGCTGAATTTGTTGAAGCATGTGATACCTGCCAGAAAGTCAAGGCAGATCATCAGAAACCCGCTAGGCTTCTGTAGCCCTTGCCAATTCCAGATTGGAAGTGGGAAGAAATTGGCATGGACTTCATCATCGAACTCCCCAGAACTCAGTCTAGTTATGACTCCATTTGGGTAGTTATAGATCGATTGACCAAAGTAGCTTATTTCATTTCGGTCAAGACTACCTTCTTAGGGAGCAAGTTAGGAGAGCTATACATGGCCAAAATAGTATGCCTACATGGAGTTCCCAAGAAGATCATGTCCAATCGAGAAAGCTAGCTCACCTCTAGGTTCTGGCAAAAGCTTCATGAAGAATTGGGTAGTAAACTTAACTTCAGTACAGCTTATCACCCCCAAATTGACAGATAGACAGAGCGAGTTAACCAAGTGTTGGAGGATATGCTAATAGCATATGCTCTAGATTTTGGCACCAGCTAGGACCAAACCTTAACCCTTTGCTGAGTTCTTATACAACAATAGCTATCAGGCCAGTCTCATATGGCACCCTTCGAGGCTTTATATGGTAGGAAGTGCCGAATACCTCTACTGTGGGAGAAACTTGAAGGACATGAAGACCCTGTGCCCAATCTACTTCAAGATTCTGAAGAAAAGGTGAGAAAGATCAATGACCAATTAAAGATAGCCCAGTCTCACCATAAGAGCTACGCAGACAACCGTCGTTGGGACTTGACCTTTGAGGTGGGTGACTTTGTCTATCAAAGAGTGTCCCACTTAGAGGGGTAAAAAGGTTTTAAACTAAAAGGAAGCTTGCACCATGGTTTGTGGGACCATTCAAGATCTTGGAGTGCAGAGGAGAGGTTGCCTATCAACTGGAGTTACCACCAACCATGTCAGGAGTACATAATATCATCCACGTGTTCCAACTAAAGAAGTGCCTTCAAAAACCTACGGAGTAGGCATCATTCGAGACCCTCGACCTTCAAGAATACCTCACCTACAGAGAGCACCCTATCAAGATCCTTGAGACAGTAGAACGTCAGACTAGGAGGAAGACTATTCGATTCTGCAGAGTGCAGTGGAGCAATCATATTGAAGACGAAGCCACATGGGAGCGAAAGGACGATATGAAGGCCAACCATCCCCATCTCTTTGCTAACCCGTCCAAATCTCAGGGTTAAGATTTCTCTTAAGGGGGTAGGTTTGTGACATCTCAAATTTTTGTTTATTTTTTTGGAGTTAATTGAGTTTTTCTGGAATTTAATTCCTCTTTTCTTTTTCTTTTATTTTGGCCTAGAGTAAGAATCTATTAAAACCTAAATTTATTTGAAGCCAAATCAAGTTTATTTCATTTTTGTTAGGTCCCTTCTAATTTTAAGAATTTTTGAGAATTTTTTGGGATTTATTTGAGTTTTTCTTTTTGTATAGGCTTTTCTTTGCTTTTTGGGAGTTTCTAGACAATTAAAAATAGAATTTCAATTTTGAATCTCCCTCTCCCTCTCCTGGGCTAACAAGTGGCTGGCCCAGATCCTCCCCTGCCCCACACCGGCCTATCCTCACCATTCTCTCTTTCTCTCTCTTACCACCTGGCCCCACTTATCCCCATCCCCCGTCTCCTTCTTCTATTCCTTTCTTTCTCCCCACCCTTTCCTAATTAGCACCAGTGACCGAGGTCACCCAAATCAGGCCTTTCTTTCCTCACCTTTCTCTGGATTTGGAAGTCTTGCACCACATGGGAAGCAAACCCCAAAATCCCATGCTTGCCTTCCTTTCGTGCCTTGCCCCTTTCCTTTCTTCTCACCCCGAATCCACATCAGCATGATGACCAGTGAGCAATTACTACTCTTTCGTCCACCCATGAGGCTAGCTATTTAAGGGGCCCTCGAGCACCCCTCAGCCCCGCACAACCCCTCCCACTCCCACATTGCACCGACGAGCCCCGAACCCCCTCTCGCCGTGCTCTCACCACTTTGGCTGACCGCACTACTCCGAAGAGCAATTTCGACTCACCGGGACAACGCTGAGGCCCACCGACGACACCACCGGCTTCCCCGTGCTAAGAACAACCCCACTCCCTTCTTCTCCAGTCTCAAGCACCACCAGAACCATGCCCCGTCAAGCATCATCCCGCCACTGTCTTCCACTCATCATCAATCGCCTTTCGACCTCCTCGAAGTCCGTGCCAAGGAGCTCAACTCCTCTTCTATAGTCTTCTTCGACTACTACAGTATATGACCATTGTAGCACATGACCATTGTAGCCCACAACCACTATAGCTCACGACCACTGTAGCTCATGAGCAATGCAGCTCACGACCATTGCAGCTCACAACCATTGCAGCTCACAACCACTACAGCTTACGACCAGCTCTCGGCATGGTCACTTTTCCTTTAGAAAAATAATTCCAAAAATCCTAGCTTTTCTTTTCCATTAGAATTTAAACTTCCAGAAGCTCGTTCTCCTTTCATCCTAATTTTGATTGAACCCATTCAAATTTGTAAATTCATCTAAATCAAGATCTACCCAAATATGCCATGTTTTCAAATTTTTTAAGTTTATTTGAATTTTAGTTCAGTTTGCTTGATTATTTTTACATGTAGACTGTGACGGTTCTAGAGAGCTGTACTTCAACGACACACACAAATCAGCAGAGCAAGACAAATTACACACCTTGACCATGTTGAACTAAGTTTGCAAAAATATTGTCTTGTTTTAAATTATATCACATGCTTAATTTTATTCAATGTATTTCAACTGAGTTCTAAATTTAGTTATTGTTGACTTGTTAATTCCTCCATTGATATTGATTCTCAGATACCTTGTCACTCTAGAATAAAACTCTGGTTAGTACACTAGTATGACTAAAGAATTTTGTAGCAAATGCTTAGATCTGTATAGTTATAACTTTAGGCTTGGGATAACATTTTTCACATAAAATGATGATCTTTTAAAATATATGCTTGACTTCGGTGAGTCAAGAAGGTATATGGAATATTTAAAAATAAAATATAAAACTTGGTTTAGACTTAGGAAAATGGTTAGGTGGTGGTTGCTTGCTGGCACACGTTGTTGTTCGGTGACACAATGTTGATGCCTGGCATAAGGGTATGTGGGAAGTGCCTAAGTCAATTAAGAATTGGTCTGTGAGCTATTGCTACGAAGCCCTATCATACTACCACAAGACTGGTATGGAATAGTCCTGGCTGACTAATTAGTGGGTCACAACCTAAATCTCGCTATAGGCTAAATGTGAGTATAGTATAGGCAATGAGAAGTCTCACATAGCATAAGAGGGGGCCTCGATCTGGTGAATTCATCATTGGGATGAAACCTTAGTGGAGGCATGGCCCGATTGATGGTTTAGCTTTGTAAAGGCCTTATTATGATTACTTAGTCACATGTCTACGGAAGCATGTAATGGGTGATAATACGAGTTAATCATATCTTATAGGTAAAGTTGTACAACCTCTGCAGAGTGTATAAACTATCCTGGATAGCCATGTCCACAATCATGAGCATGCTGAGTAAAGTTTTTCATGGATTAGACTTTGTTTATCATAAATTGGTTTTGGATGAAAATGTGGTATCTTTTTGGAGAAAGATGATCTGGATGGGATACTCGTGGATAGGTTAGCATTAGGTCGGTGCCTGTGCTAACGGTATTACTTTTTTAAATTATTGTCTTTACTTACAATATTAAATTCTACAATTTCTATCTATTTACTATATCTCTTTAAATGTTGTTTTATGCTCAATCAACCCTGTATGCCCTCACTTGTCAGCCTTTCATTAATACTGCATTTTCCTATGTAACTTACAGAGTATATTTCATGTGCTCACCCATGCTAAATATGTTGCTCAAAGGAGGATGACTTCAACTACCGTGAGGACCAGGATGAGTAGGCCGCGGCTTATAGTTGTTTGCTTATGGGCAGGCTTGGGCTTCACCCTTTCTATTTATTTGTTTCGGCTGTTACTTTCTTTATTCTTTTGCCAATGAGCATGGATGATGTAAACTTGGCCATAAGGCATGTACTCTTTTATGTAATAATAAAGTTTGTCATTTGCGCTTGATATGAATCCCTGTTACTGCTATGTGCACTAGTTGGTCCTAGACTAGTGCAATTTACACAGATGATCCATAATCATCGCTCTAGGGTTCGACATGTGATTGCTGACACCTTAATGGTTTGAATGAGTTTGCGTAGTGATCTCTTCAAAGAAAATTGTGAAGAGACCCAACATAGTTGTGAAAGGTCGGAGCTCACCTCCTAGAGCGGGAAAAAGCTACCATAGTGGATTGAGGAAAGACTCAAGAGCTTAAGGAGCCAACTTGATTTATTCAACTCTCTCAATGTGGATTAGGGCGAGTAGCAAGTCTTCGAGACCACAGAAAAACATCGCGTGTCATCTTGTTGTTTAATCCTCTTGCTTTTACTTTTCACACATACATTTCTAGCAATTATTTGATTGATTTATTTAGTTAGAATGGTATCTTGCCTAGACATTGGTTTGCAATGCCTTAGCAAGACATGGAGAATTTAGGCCTTGCCTTGTGTAAAACTTTTCCAATTAGCTCATACTTGTTATAAAATCGTGTTTTAGCCAAAATAATTTTAAAACCTCCTATTCACCCCTCTAGTCAGCTATCCTTGATCCTACAAGTGGCTACGGTCAAATCGCTCCCCTGTTCCTGGGGTGGAATGGGGTGGTCAAACCGGCTGAGTGTTAGTGGTCTAACCAGTGCTGTTGGGCAATGTGCTGGGTATGCACTCTGTGGTTCAATGTTTGGTCCAAGGGGTTAGGATCAGTGGTATAGGTGCATACATGTTACATGGTGCATTGTATGGACTAATGTGGGTCAAGTTGTAAAGAACTTATGTCTAGAAATGGTTGCTTGGGCTATTGTTGTGCAGGGACATTTGGAGACAACTATAGTCAATGACGGGCGATTGGGACTAGGTTGTGGATAAGCAACGTCTAGAGCGATCAAGGTGATCATGTGAGATAGTTGGGTTCAAGCAACACATAAGATGGATAAGGACCATTGATGGTGGAGTTTGAGCAAAGACTATGATGCATTGGAGATGCACATGATAATTTATGGTGGTGCTTTTGTAATGGAAGCTTTGGAGGAAGTGTTCTTGTGTCATCAGTTGGGTCAATTGATGATGTTTGTGTGGTGCAGTGCTACGTGATGGTTTAGTTGTTGTTGTTGGTTGTAGAACATTGAATCTAAGTCATGGTGATGTAGACAGAATGGAGACTAGGCGAGGGGTGATGAGGTCTAGAGCAGTCGAGGGAACAGGACTAGGCTCAGGAGGAGCTAAGGTCCAAAGTGTTGGATCGTAAGGGCCTTCTCACCCCAAAAGCTAGCCAATGAGGTGAGGGACTCCCTCACTTTTAAGTTAGGTCCCTTGCCCTTCCACAACCAATGTGGGACTATTCCAATAATCTCCCCCTTTACACATTGGTGTCCCTCAGCCCTTCACCGCCCCTTCACCGTAACACCGACGGTCCCTCAGGGTCCCTTCACCGTACATCGACGGTCCCTCAGGGTCACAGTCCATCAGGTGTTCACATACTAGTGTCCATTGGGCCAGAGATGTTAGAACCGGGCTCTGATACCACTTGTTGGATCGTAAGGGCCTTCTCACCCCAAAAGCTAGCCAATGAGGTGAGGGACTCCCCCACTTTTAAGTTAGGTCCCTTGCCCTTCCACAACCAATGTGGGACTATTCCAACACAAAGTGATCAAGGTGTCACCAAAATATGACTAAGGCTTACTAGGTGGTTACAAGCCAAGATTACAAGGAGCCGAAGCTACTAGTGGGGGACATGACGGGCAATAGCATGGTGCGGTCGACTAAGCTAAAAGAGGAGCTGAGATCCATGCGGTTGGGTAAGTCTGGGTGCCGTCATAGTGCGAGGAAAGGCATGTGGCAAGCCAAGTGACTTGGGTCCGTTTGTAAGCAACAACGGTTCAGTGGGATCTGGACGCATTTAAGGCTTAGTGGCAAGTCATTAGGGCCATATCGAGTTGAAGATGAAGCACAGGGCAACTTCAAGGCAAAGAAAGTGCGAAGCTTCATGGAAAATGGTTTGGGGGCAAAATAGTCTTTTTGCCCCAAACTATAAAGTTGAAGGCTTGATCAAACCACGGTGCAAGGAGGCATAAGAGAGGTGGTTTAGGTCAAGAATATGTTGAAAATGTTAAATGGATCAAGTGTTGATTCACTAATTAGTTAATGGTTATGTGTGCTTTAAGAAGCATATATGTGTGAGTGTAAAACCCGGTATGGTATTGGGTAAATGTATTAGTCTTTGTAAGAGTGGATGAAACCCAACTAGAGGTGTTGGTTAGAGTTTTCCTTGTAAGCCTCCATATATAAGAAGAGAGAGAGAGAGTGGCTTGTATGCTAAGCCTTGGGGAGAGTTTAGGTCTAGCTTTGAGAGGAGTTAGGGTTCTTAGAGAGAACCTTTGGGAGATAAGTTATAGCTCTTTGTCTTGAGCTTATTATCATCCTTAGACTTGTGAAGTCGCTAAGGAGTGGTTGTAAACATTCATCTCTAGGTATCAATAGATATCCAAATTTGCCCAAGTCTTTCTCCTCTGTGCTCAAGTGATGAAATCTTAATTTGGTTTGGTTTTTGATGCTTATCCTTCCCCTCTTGATCTTGCTTTATGCCAAGGACATGTAAGTGATGAAAATATTTCTTGGAGATCGGATCTCATCCATCCAGGCACTTGTTATTTGCATGTTCATGTGGTTGCCCAGTTTCGACTCAAAGAAGGGTGATTCTTGGGTTGTTTGGTTCTAGGGATTTTTACTTAGAATCTTGTTGTGTTTAGACTTGCTAGGATATGTGAAAGTAGATCCAAGGTCATCTTGACCATCAATTACGCACGAACAAGTCATAGTTCAAGTTCTTGAGTTTTGCCCGATTTTGGTGTCACCTTATTTCAAATGGAAAAAGGTTGAAACTTTGGCAATGATTTTCTTAATCATTAATTGGAATATAGTTTTGACATCCTAAAAAAGGTACATGCCAAGTTTCAAGTGATTTGGAGCCTCGGTTTGAGAGTTGGCTCATTTTGTGGTTTGAGCCCAATTTTGGTGCAGTAGAGTTTTAAGAGCCAAAAATTCCTGTTGCGTTGGTTCAAAATTTAAATCATTTGGACCTTTCATATGAAAATTGTGTGGCTTTTAGTTTTGCCTGGGCTGAATTTTTACTAGTGATTTGAGGGAGAGGTACTAATGCCATCTTGAGAGGTAGTACCACACCCAAAGGTACTACCTCATTTTAGTTGGTGGTAGTAGCGCTTTGAGGGGTCAAGTCCCATGTTGCTTGATTTTTCAAAAAAGATTTCTTTGTTGGTACTTAGGCTCTGATATTCATAGCTCATCATAGCTATTGGAGTGAAAGACTATAAAAATCTTCGAGCAAAAGATTTAGAGAAATCGTTATACATGTGGCTGCTATTCAACCCCCTTCTAGTTGCCTTCTCAGTCCTACATTTTCTAAAGTATTTATTGTCAAATTGATCAAGTTTTAATGATGAATTCTCTACTGTTCATGAGACACCACATGCAGAACTCTGCTGTTCCATTTTCTGCGGTGATGTAGTTTCTACCTGAAACCAAGGAGTGAAGTCATAATTTTGCTTTGCAAAGAACTCTGCAGAAAAATTGTGCTATTGTATCCACCATGCATCTAGTCTTTAATGCCAACCAGATTTACACACTTCTTTTAGTGTGTGGTAAAGACTAAGAGTTCAATATGCCTTTCCAATATTCCTTCAAATTATATGTCTGGCAAAAAGCTGCAGATCGCACCCTCTAGCTTACTAGAAGCACAGAGTCCTTAATCCTAGCTTCTGTAGAAGCACGAAGTCCTTAATCCCACCCAAATATACAACTTCTGAAATAATTACTTGGCAAAACACAGATAACCAGGTATGTGGTCAGCAAAAATTAATGACGCTTGAATGCCTTATACTTAGTCCTTATATGATAACCCATAGTGTAGTGGAATCACAACACTTTCAAAAAAACACATACAAGTGATTCCAACTACCAGCCATCCTAGTGATAATCATAAAACCAAATCCAGGTGTTATATTAATTCAAAGTTTATAAAGTTGATTTGATATGCAGGTGATAACATAGAATAGATTGCAAGTAATTGATACTGAAATTAAATCAAAGTAGTATGATCAACAGTGTTGAACTTACCTAAGAAACATAGAAGATTGGAGTACTGAGGTCTATGTTCAATAAGAACTTCCCCTGATGCTCCGATTCCTCAAAATACCAATGGAGTCCAATAAGTACCAAGACTAATTGAAAAACAATGCACATGTCGTTGCTCAGTCTACACGTCTTAGGCTATCGCTGGATCGAATGACACTCTTCCCCAAAAGACTAAGGTTTTGAAGGAGAAAAGAACAAAGAAAACATGAAAAGATTTAATTGAAGAAGAAAAGATTTACTTTTATTAAGCATTCTGATTAATAGATTTATTTTAAAGAACCTAAGTATTTTATTTAGTTATAAAAGGTGTTTCACCTTATTAAAAAAACTTAATTACTGAAAAAGGGTTTACTTGATTTGTGTAAACAAAAGAAAATCTTCTTTTATTAGAATTTAATAAGTAATTAATGATACGAAAAAGGTTTATCCATTTTGAATTGAGTAGTGATTCAAGTATATTTTTTTACAGTTTTATTTATTGATAGTTTATGGGCTTGATGTTTATGTTATTGAAAATATATCTGAAATTGGAAATAGGTTTGGAAAAGGAAAAGAAAAAAAGTAAAACAAAACCATGCCAGCTAGGCCGGCCCACCAGGCCCAGCACACGCACATGCCCAACACCCCCCACGCGCACCTCTCCTCCCCTCTCCGCTCTCCTCACCCAACGCCGCCGCCGGCCTCGCCGGCGCTCACCGGCACTGGCTCCGCCTGAGCTCTCGCGCTGCCGGGACCGGCTTCCGTTCGCTTCCTCCTGATCCTCCTCCCATGGTGCCGCCGCTGCCGCTCGGGATTTTGCCATGGCGCCGCCTC
Source organism: Dendrocalamus latiflorus (assembly GCA_017311315.1). Taxonomy (NCBI): domain Eukaryota; kingdom Viridiplantae; phylum Streptophyta; class Magnoliopsida; order Poales; family Poaceae; genus Dendrocalamus; species Dendrocalamus latiflorus. The sequence continues at coordinate 21,611,455 of CM029619.1, read as the reverse complement.
CTCGCCCGCGACCTAGCGCCGGCGCCCTTTGCCCCTCCCCCGCCTCCTCTGCGCCGGGTTCAAGGCGCCGTTGCCGCCGCTCGGCGGGACTGCCATGGCGCCGCCACCATGGCACCGCCGCCGGTGGCCTCGCCATGGAGAACCCAAGAGCCCCTACTTCCCTGGTCTTACTTCTCTCGTTCTCTACCTTGGTGGATTTGGATTTGGGGCAGACCTTAGTCCGATCCCCACCGCCGCCTCAACTCGCCGGTGACCACCGCCGCCCGTGAGATGGCGTGGTGCTCGGCACCACTGCAACTCCGGCCGACCACCTACTCTTCAGGTTTGGTCCCTTTAGCTCCGAAATCCTATTTGGCCGTTTCCTGATGATGCTTGAATGAATGAATGGGTAGGATGCATGTATGGATGAATGATGATGTTACAGAAATGCTAGATGATAATTTATGCAAGGATTGTTGGCATTTTTATTGCTAGAATTCACTGATCTCCTAACTAGCTCAAGGGCAACACACTAGCCATTATGATCTCGATGAACTGAACTAAGGATTAAAGGAATGACAGCATTGCAATGATGGATAATAATTCTGAGCATTGTTGCAGCACATGCGTATAGTTTTAGCAAGAACTCACATTAACATGATGAGGTCCTTAATATCACATCATAATACATGACCTGATTAAGCAAGAATGGTGTGAACTGCTTTTGATAACATGACAATGAGGAGAAAATATCAGGTCTGAGTCTATCTGCATATATTACTTATGATTCTAGAATTGCCCTGGTTCTAGATACAAAAGAATGGATCGTGTAGTGTCACTGTTTAATCTGAAACAGAGATATCCTTTCCCCTACACATGCTAGTAATATTCACATTTATTTATAGTATCCACTTGCTAAAAGAATCTATTGAACTGCTAGTAAGAACATGATACTATACCTTAATCTGAGATGGCTCAATGATAAATTGACAATCTGCGAGCAAACCTACACAGACTAGTTACTCAAAGCATTTTCAGAACACATCAAGCATGACCATTGTAGTTTAATCTGCACTTTATATAAGAAGTGACATTTTGAGCCTATCTTGATTTTGATGAGAAAATGAGATGCTAGAATGTTGACTGATGCTTGAGATGAAATGAGGTGTTGGTGTTGATGCTTGAATAAATGTTAGGCTCACTCTCCCTTTGTTCTTCTATCCCTTGCTTCCTTCCCTTAAATGGCCGAATCAACAATTGAGATCATTTGGGTCTTCCTTCATAAAGCAACTAAAAAGTGTCTTCCTTGATAAAACAACTAAAAAATGCTAAAGTTGAAATTATTAACATCAAGTCTAGTTCTACTTACTTAGAAGCTAAGGACCCTTCTAGAGCTAGTACTTTGTCATGTTTTAATTGTGATGAATTGGAAAAGAAATTTGCCATGCAAACTAAAAATTTGCTCCAATTCAGTCTTGAATATTCTTTTGCACATTGTGAGTTTAGGGAAGAAAAACTCAAAGAATTAACTGACAATCTTAATTGTGCTAGAGCTGAATCTTGTGATAATTGCCCTAAGCTCACGTATGAAATTGGAGTTTTCACTAAAACTTTGTATGATAGATGTGATAAAGAAATTCTTGTTTCTGTTAATACATCAAAGAAAGATGATTCTATTACTTCAATAATTTGTGCATTTTATGCTGAAATTGGACATGATTTACATGACATGCATGAGGATTTTAGAGTTAAGTTTGATAAGCAGTTGTGTAGAATCAAAGATGTGTCTAGTCTTGTGAGGCTTTGAAGTTAGAAGCGGTTGTGCATAAGGAGGTATATGCTAGAGCTGTTAAGAACCAAGTATGTGAGTCTTGTGTCAATCTAAGAAGAATGATTATTTGCGTTTGTGAGTCTTATGTCACTCTAAGGAGAATGATTATTTTTAGAAACCCTTGAGAAGTTCTCTCGTGGCAAAAATAACCTAAACATGATTTTGGATCAATGAAAAGTTAGCAAAGCCAATAGAAGTTTAGGGCTCAACCAGTATGAGCATTCTAAGAGTCATCCTCTTAATGTTGTGAGAATAATTGAGATTGGAAAGATAGATGTTGCCCCTCCTGAGCTAGCCAAGATAGTGTTCAAGTCTATAGGATTTGCCCATAACCCTTCAAACATTATAGGTGCTTCTACTTCATCAGGTACGACCCCTCAAAAGGTCAAATAATATTACACCTATTGCATAAGGATGGTCACATCATATTGTTCTACTTTAGGCGGGTCAAGAAACTTCGTTGTGATCTCACTAGAGCCTTGATGAGCTTTTAGGATCAGTCACGTCTAGTTAGTATCCCTAGAGTTGTCTCTAGACATCACTTTGTAGATGAATTCTTTGATTCATTTGGTGATGTTAGAGAGGGACGTTGTTTTAGGTTCCAGCAGAATAGGTTTCGGTCCAGAGTTTCCCATGACAAAATTTCCATTGTTCTGGTCCACGACGAGGATTTGAGAGGGGTTTTGGTAGCTCTATGATGCATCCTAAAGTATATCATGCTAACCCATGCTTTGGAGCTTTTCTTACCGGCCGTGTGTCTCAGTACTGAATACGTAGATCATATTTCACTAATTCCAGTACCGAGGCACGTGCTTCTTCTATCTCTTTAATGTAGGCTTTTCATGTGAGGAGTTCATGTGGATCATGTCAGCATCTTTGGATCTCCTACCTTAATGTTGGCATCTAGTGATGTCTTTCATTTCTCAGGATGCAGCTTACTCTAATTACGACTACATTGACTACATCTTGCTGCCAAGCGGTGTGACGTGGGTTTAATGCTTGAGCTTTGTCAATTCCTTGTTTCCATACTCAATAGTGCATATCATTTAGGAGTGTTAGGGTTTTAAGTTAGTTCAGGGTGTTGTCACACTTTTTGTCTTGTGTCTTTCTTTAGCCACATCTCTTCTCTACTAGGTTTTTAAGGATCTTCTAGTAGTAGGGATAGCTAGTTGTTGTTTTGCTCCTTAGTAGTGCATTCTCCTTAGCTAGATACCATATGGAGTAGAGGTTTTCTATTCTTGCGTGAGGTTTTTCTTTCTTTTGCTTTTAGCTCTTGCTTTCCTTTTGCAAGTTATTCTTGTAGTTTGGGGGAGTTTTATTTTTTTGCTTCCTTTTTCATCATGCATACATGTCATTGCGTTGGAAGATAGGTATTTAGATTAGTTTTGATTATTACTCAATTGTGATGTAATTTTAATTTGATATTACTTATTGTCATGTTATACTTAGCTAGTTTTGTCATGCTTTTGTATGTATACTTAAATCGTTACCATGCTAGTTTAATTTAAAAACTTGAAATAAATTTCACAAGTGGTATTAATTATTGCAATGGTACTTTTTAAGTTTGCAAGATAGATCTTTTGACTAGTTTCCTATCTAGTGATTCTTTTATGTATATATCATATCAAAAATGCTCTATTGAATTTGGAGTCTAAAATTGAACTTTTTTTTAGTGTCGTGCTAGTTATTTGGTGAATCATGTAATTACTCAATAAACTAGTGGCTAACTTGATTAAATGATCTTTTTTGTGCTGAATCATGAATCTCAGTAATTCTTTTTCATGAGACAGGTTGTCATTGCTCTTGGCATAAACTCAGGGAGTCATCTAGATCATCAAGGACTTGCGAGCAAGAGTAGATCATTGCTTCTCTCTTTTTCTCGGTTTTGGTGCGACCTTTCTTGTTTTGGATAAATGTCAAAACTTTGGTATTGATCTTCATGATCCATGAGCGGTACTACCGGTGTCTCACCTGCGGTTCTAACACCCGAGCGGTCCGATCGCCCCTGGCCTGCTGTCAAACCGGTGAGAGAATTGTTTCGGGTGATCTTTGTGATCTTTGGCTCCTGGTTTTGGGGTAGCTTATAGGTTTGAGTTTTTTCGCTGCACTCTCTTGGTAATACTTAGAGAAAAATTTTAAAAAGTCATTCACGCCTATCTAATCGTACCCGATTCTACACGAACGATCGAGCACACGAATGAATCACTAATGAACAGCGATCAAATGCAAATGTACGAGGACAGCAAATAGACAAGTAGGGTTTTACCAGCGGCGTGGCTCAACCAGCACTGCTTCCTAACTAGCTCAATCGAGTCAGCAGTCCGACTCAACCTAGGTTAGGCAGGATTATTACACTATTGCAAGTTGGTGTGGGTATCAAAGCAGTGATCATGGACATCGTAGGTATCACAAGTTGCTTCCTACTTGTTTCAAAAAAAATAAAGAAAGAAAGAAAGAAAAGTTGGTACCAAACTCAGTTGGGCTGAAAAGCTATGACTTATGGTTGAAATTGTACTATATTAGTTAAAATTTTACTGTAGTTGAAGATGGTTTATTTGGTGTAATTAAATTTAAAAAAATTAAAAATAAAAAAATATGCTAGCTCATCACGGACAACGCAAAACGAATATGGAATAAAGAACTGGCAAAAAAGCTCAAAAAAAGTCAAAAGTTTAGAAAAAACGAAATTTATGAATAGTGAAAAATAAGCAAAAAACTATCAGTTGAAGCTGAAACGAGCGGGAAATAGAAGCAATGGTGTACTTGTCCTTTTTCAGCATTTCTTTTGTTTCTTTGGTTAAAGCCGCGACCTTTGAGGCGGCTATGACATGTTTGTTCAGGATTAAAAAAAAGGACAAGGGAAGAGAAGGATTAAAAAAAGGACAAGTATCTAGGTCGATCGCATTTCTTTTGTTCCTTTGGTTAAAGCCGCGACCTTTTGAGGCGGCTATGACATGTTCGTTCAGGATTAAAAAAAGGACAAGGGAAGAGAAGGATTTAAAAAAAAGACGAGCATCTAGGTCGATCGCAAATTTAGCATCAAGTATTAAGTATCAACAAATCTATTATTTTCAAAGAAGAGTGCAGATAAATTTATGCATGACTATTCCTTTATTATTATTAAGTATCTACACCAATTTGCCTGCATATGAATGAACATATGGTGGTGATCATTTGGGTTTTTTTGGTGGCTTATAGCTGAAAAGCACTATAGCTGGGTAAAAAAACATTGTAACTGATAGCAGGGGCGGATCCAGCGGTGGGGCGGGGGGGGCTCGAGCCCCCTACCGCTACCGAACCCTTGGAGCCCCCTGGAGCCCCCCATAAATTTTTAGCTATGGATGTATGGTGTAGAAGGGGCATAGTGGAGTTATGTCGCTGTATCGCTTTTGTTCAGCCCCTCCTAAAATTTTTCCTGGATCAGCCACTGACTGATAGAGAATTATTTAGCATAATTAAATTTAAAAAAATTTAAAAATATGTTAGCCCATTACGTATAATACAAACAAATACGGAAAAAAAGAACCGGCAAAAAAGCTCAACAAAAAGTCAAAAGTTCAGAAAAAGACGAAATTTATAAATAGTGAAAAATAAGCCGGAAGCTAAAAGCTGAAGCCAAAACGATCACAGCGAGAGTATAACCAAGATGAGCAATGGCAATCATCTCACCACAACATCATGAGTGATCAATAATCCTGATGAGGTGTTCCCCTCCTTTTAAAGGACCTATATTAAAAACACCGAATGAAAATACATGAACAGAAAAATTATAGGAATGTCGTGATCCCATTGGAAGAAAATACAGAATGGATGTACGGGTGTTCCGATCCTTCCCAAGGGATTTGCAGGAACTCAGAGAGAGACGACGGGTATATGCAAGTATGCTACACAGGGAATTATTTCCGCAAGCATATCTACAGTGCTTTTTTCAGCTATCTACAGTATTTTCAGCCATAAGCCATGAGCTTTTCAGCCGAACCGATCACCACCATAATAAGCCGCTCCACGCATGCTTCACATGAATTCAAGGAGCCTACTCCTTTGTTTCAAATACTGCGCAAGATCTATATGATTCAATTCCTTGAACTCCTAGTTCTTTTTTAGGATTTAATTTCTAGTTGTAAACAAGGCCATGCCACCACCCTATGTGTTGCGAAAACGGCGCAGATGGTCGCCAAATTGCGGTGAGCGGGCCCGGATGTGTTAGATTATAGTTTATAGTTTTTTTGAACAAATAAATAGAACAATTTTTTTATCACTATTTTGAAGCAACTTATCAAAACAGTATTTTTGAATCTACCCATTAACATTTAAATTTATTTTTATATAAATATTTGTACTAGAATAAAAAATCAATTGCCCGTGCCGAAAAGCAAGCACCGGCTAGCGGGCTGGGAGACTATTGTTTCGGGTTGGTTTCTTTGGCGGGCCCACCACTGGCCGGTCCTGATCTGATCACCGCGGGCAGCGGTGTTGCCACGTCAGAGTGAGGTGTCGATCCCACCACCTACCATGCTGCCAGCAGGTCAAAACTTTGACCCGCCGCGCAAGACGGTGTTCTCCGCCGCCACCTACCAAATTGCAGAAGCAACCGTGGCTTACTCATCTATTTACGATTCACCCCTTAAGACTTTTTTTTTTTCCAACGCCGAGCTGCTCTGCTGCTCGTCAAATCTTTGGGCCCCCGAGCAAACCGGTGTTTAACGTTTCGTTTTTCGAAGACATTTTTTTCTTTGTTTTACCGGGTGAAACTACTATGAATGCAACGGCCCGTTTTGGGACACAATACTTCTATACGAATTTTGTAGGAAACGGCACGCTATTAAAGATGCATCTTTTCCTTTTCTGCAAAGTTCTATGAAATTTTCGTGTTCCAAACAGGCCGTGGATAGGCTAGTAAACACATCTCCAAGAATTTACGTGTGCTACAGCTACTGAATCTGGCTACCAGCGAGTAGGATATCAGTCTTGTAGCTCTAGAAAAAAAATACTAACCTTTACCACCTGGTTTCACGAAACGTGTTGCTAGTCCTTTTTTAGAACGCAAGCTGCAAAAGGGGTGGAAAACGGTAACGAATAATTCGTTTTATCCGATATTCTATCCAAGAAAACGCGAATGTGGTAAGTAAAATCCGTATTCGAGAATATTCGTATCCATATTTGAAAATATTCATATTCGCATTCGTATTTGACAATATCCGTATCCGCATTCGAGAATATTCGTTGATCCGTTTCTATAACCCATGAAAAATCCGTATGAATTTTGTGATTCAAAATTTGAATTTAGGCGGTTTAAAACCGGTAACGGGTCAAAAACCGGTGAAAAATCGGTAAAATTGCTAGGAATCCGTTTTATCCGATATTCGTATCCGAGAAAATCCGTATTCGAAAATATCCGTATTCATATTTAAGAATATTCGAATTAGTATTTATATCCATTTTAAAAATATAGATTCGTATTCATATTTAAAACTATTCGATCGTATCTGATTCATTTTCACCCCTAGCTGCAAACCCATCCGACTTGCACGTGCCATGATCCCTGCGGAGCTAGCGGGATCGAGGAGTTCATTAACGACGACGAGCTCGTTTGGACAAATCCTCAACGCTGGTAAAGCCACATCTCGTTTGGCTTAAGTTAAAATAACTGATCTGCATGCTAATCATAGCTCAACTTGTGATCTAGCCATTGGCAAAGCCGTAATGGTCTAGCTCGTGCCATTAATACTACCTCTGGCGCATGATATAAGTTCATTTTTGATTTTTCACGGTCTTTGACCTAACTCCTTGACTGTGATTTTGCATTACGAAAATATTTTACAAGATAAATCTAATAATAATATTATTATATAATCAATTTATATATTGTAACATATATTAATCGTTAAAATTTTAAAAACATAACTATATGAATTTCAAACAGACTTGTATCATAGGACAGAGAAAGAATAGTACAAGCTTTATATGATCGAGATGAAATGGTAGCTCAATGTTTAGCCATAGGCTCGCTCCATCAGGGCCGGTCCTGGGATTTTAGGGGCCCAAGGCGAAACTAGAAATAGAGGCCCTGGTATAAATATCTAAATATAAATCTACATACACACACACACACACACACACACACACACACACACACACACATATATATATATATATATATATATATATATATATATATATATATATATTACCAACAAACACTTAAAATGCGTTATGTATTAAAGAAAAATTCATATCAAAGAGTTTATAGATATTACCTTAAAAATTTCTTCAAATATTTCTAGATGCGAAGTCATTAATGATGGTATTGATATCAATCTCATCCAACAATTTCTTCTCAATACATAAAGTTGCCAAACCGTTTAACCTCTCTTGAGACATTGTTGACCTTAAATGATTCTTCAACAATTTCAACTTTGAAAAGCTTCTTTCAGCTGATGCCACAGTCACAGGCATAGTAAATAAAATCCGATAAGCAATAGAAATATTATGATAACAATCCGCTTCTCTGACAAACTCAAAGATCTCCATAGCAGACATTGGTTTATCTGATAAAGTCAATTGCATAACACTTAACTCAGAAATTAGATCATTTAACTCAACATCAGATGAACCATCTAGAGAGAAAGTTTTTGCAAATTTTGTACAACATTCTTTTAATTTAGTTCGATCCAACGACTTCAATGTTGTTGAACTCATTAAAAATCCAAATATACTTCCGAATGTTTGGAGTTCTTGAAATCTACTTTTCCATGAATTGATTGCCATATCAACCATAACAAAAAAATAATTAACTTCAAAAGGCCCAAGATAAATCTTCAAAGTATGTATATACACTACATAGTATATGGGGGCCCCTACATTTTGGGGGCCCAGGGCGGCCGCCCCTCTCGCCCCCCCTCAGGGCCGGCCCTGGCTCCATAAGTGATGCACGTATCCAGAGTGGGCTTGTTTAGATCGCCTAGAACTAATTATTAGTTCACTAGTTGGTGGACTAAAAATTAGGTGACTAAAAATTAGTTCAGGTATTAGTTCACCTGTTTGGATGGACTAGACTTAAACTTTAGGTGACTAAAAATTAATCAAGAGATCCAAACAGGGCTAGAAAATTAGTCAAAACTTTAGGTGACTAAAAATTGTGCCGTCCATATTTTGACCTCGTTTACTTGTTACCTCTTTTTCAGCATTATTTATGTGCAAGCGCACACACCGGACACCGTCCAGTTGATGCCTTTTTTAATCGTATGCTTTGGTAAAAATAAGTATAATACTACCTTGCACTCTGAAACAAAAGCATTTTAATGTGCCCACGAAGTTGCCATTGAATTTCTACTCTCTCTTGCCATTGAAAGAAGTGACGCACTGGATTGTGTGATGTTTAACTATGGGTGGATTGGATTCTTTGGGCTGATGAATTATGACTTAAATATTTGAATTTTGGTGGTTTATGAGAGATAGTACGTGCAGAAAATAGTTACATATGATTTTATCTGGTACAGCTGAACTCAGTACACTTTTTACTACAATATTACTATTGACCCCATCTTAAAAAACAAACTGTTTAAAAGCTAGTTACTGTAGACAGTACGAGCATATGCCAGCAAAAAGCTGGTTTGAACCCAGCCTATATTGAAGTTAACAGAGATATTGTTTAGAATACGTAGTTTAGATATATAAAAATAATATGAGTACATTTATCATATTAACCATAAAAAATGAAGAAAAAACATCACTTTGTTTTAACTGGAGGCAGTTTATACAATATCCTTTGTTCTTTTTATTTGATGTTTTTTATTTCTCACCATCTCTGATATTTGATTTTGATCATTTCTTTTTATAATTTTATATTAAAGTATACTATTAATATGTAATATTGAAAATTAGTGATAAATTTAATGATATAACGTCGATTAAAAAAAAGGAAGGGAGGAGGCACCCGACAGCGAGGCCTCGAGAAATGGCACACATTTGTGGGCGGGCTGCAATTTGCAGCAAAACTTGTCCAGTGCAAAATTGCAGTCAAACCCAAAGAAAGAAATGTCATACGCTTCTCGTGGGTAAAAGAGGCGGCCATCCAAAGCAGCACTCTTGGCGATGCCCAGCCAAAAAAATAAATACGAGTCGGAGCAGAAGCCGGCACGAAGCCGACGCAGCGCTATATATTCACCTCCTCCGATCCCATCTCGTAATCCAACACCGACACGAACCCGGAGCCCCTCCAAGAAATCGTACGACAATAACACCCATCCATCCATCCATCATCTATACGTACAGCTCAGAGCTCACGAGCTAGCTCGATCTCCCAACACCAACCTTTCTTGCTCCTGGTTGTCGATCGCTCGCTTTCTTTGTGGATCCTGTAGCGACACCTCTGGCTGTGTTCGCCGCCCCCAGATTAAGGCTCTTGTTGGGTGAATCCGAGCTGTAGCTCGAGGAGTTCCTTGGCCCCGGTAAATTTGGTTGGTCGATCGGGAACCATGGTGGCGGCGGCGGCTGAGCAGGTGGTAGCGGAGCTCCGGGAGGCGTGCGCGACGCCGGCGTCGCGGCTGAGCGAGGTGGCTGCGGCGATGGAGGAGGAGATGAGGGCGGGGCTGGCGGAGGAGGGCGGCAGCAAGATTAAGATGATCATCTCCTACGTCGACAACCTCCCAAACGGGTAATTGTTTACTCATCCTCGGTTCTTAGCCCTTTCCATTCTTCGTTCTTGCAAAAAATTTAATTTCTTGGAAGAAGAGTGCAAGAACAGAACGGGAAAAATATGTATCTTGTTTTGCTTTAATTTCCCATGAGTATTAGGTGCTGGAAAAATAAATCCAATCTTCATGTTTTGCCTAGTTTTAGTTTGTGACGACTACCACCAGCTTGCTAAGTATGTTTTGCCTAGTTTGACTACCACTAGCTCGCTAAGTTCCTTGCTTAAGTTGATAATGACAGAGTTTGTTACTCCATTATGGAGGTAGTAAATTTTACTTTCAGTTGGCTTCAGCTCGGTTGGGCTACCTGCAAGCTGAACTTCTCGTGCTGCCAGGTGTAGTAGTAGTACGTTGCATGTGACATCGTCGTCTCGAACTGGATGGTTCTTTTGTTCACTCTGTGACAATGTTTACAGCGCTAAACCTTGACTTTATTAGGCGTACACTTGAGTTTTAGTATACGTCTAGACGTTTCAGTGCCTGTGCGCGTGGCCGCGCGCGTGTCCGCGTCGGTGTCACTTGCATAGTTACCATCACAAAGAAAATTGTTACCATTACAAAGTTTTGCCAGATTGTTCTTCAGAGAGAGAGAGAGAGAGAGGAAAAAAAAGAGTTTTTGCCATTACAAAGAAAATTGTTACTATTACGCATTTTCTTTTTCATGATCTGTTTGCTTACTTTCTTGCGCCACTGAATTTGATCAGGAGCGAAGAGGGCTTGTTCTACGCGCTGGACCTCGGGGGAACCAACTTCCGCGTGCTGCGCGTGCTGCTCGCCGGGAAGGAGAAGCGCGTCGTCAAGCGCGAGGCCAGGGAGGTCTCCATCCCTCGCCATCTCATGTCAGGCAGCGCCTCGGTGAGTTGCAGCCTCGTAATCTCGGTGCCCTGTTTAGTTGCGTACGTTTGATGATCTTCTCGTTCCTGATGTTCTTGTGCCCTTTGCAGGAGCTGTTTGCCTTCATCGCCTCCGCGCTGGCCAAATTCGTCGCCGATGAAGGCCGCAATAGCGTGTTGGATGGCAAGCAGAGAGAGCTCGGGTTCACCTTCTCTTTCCCTGTCAGGCAGTCGTCGATCGCGTCAGGCACGCTTATCAAGTGGACCAAGGCGTTTTCGATCGATGATGCGGTAATTATTATCCTCAATTCGAACAAATCCATTTGTTAATTGTGGGCACATCAATGCTAATGCACAACTTGTGCAGAGTCTTATGTCGCGACTATGCAGTTCTTTGAGAAAGTTGTTTCTGAAATTGTGACTTCTCCGGAAATATGACAGGTCGGCGAAGATGTAGTGGCTGAATTGCAGACGGCCATGGAGAAGCAAGGTCTGGACATGCGCGTGTCCGCATTGGTTAGTTCTGTTCTAATCTGATCATATTTGTGACTGTGTCAGCATTGTTGTCAAACAAAGTCTGCTCTTACATTTTGACATTACTTGTTCATGGTTCAGATCAACGATACAGTCGGGACACTGGCTGCTGGAAGCTACTACGACGAAGATGTTGTCGTCGGCGTGATATTAGGTACTGGCTCAAACGCCGCATATGTTGAAAAGGCAAATGCCATACCAAAGTTGGAAGGCGAGTTACCGAAATCAGGAAACATGGTAAGGCTCAAAGAGTTTTCACTTCAGGCAACTAGTGTATACTCATTGCACGAAATCATCTTTCTCAATCTTCTCACTGTAGTTCACTTTCCGCATTTCAGGTTATCAATACTGAATGGGGAAACTTCTACTCATCGTGCCTTCCGATCACGGAGTATGATGAAGCATTAGATGAGGAGAGCTTAAACCCGGGGGAGCAGGCAAGTTTCTACACAAGATATGCATAATTCTCTTATTCTCAATTCATGTCAAAGCTTTACTTACACTGTATAACTATGACTTGTTTTCAGATCTTCGAGAAGCTGATTTCAGGGATGTACCTTGGCGAAATCGTGAGGAGGGTGCTCCTGAAAATCTCCTCACAGTCGCCGATTTTCAGCGATGCCAAACACAACAAGCTCAGTACTCGCTTCATCCTGAGGACTCCCGATATCTCTGCGATGCACCACGACGAAACACCTGATCTGAGGATTGTGGCCGAAAAACTGGCAGAAAACATGAAGATCGAAGGCACGTCATTGGAGACGAGGAAGATGGTTGTCGAAATCTGCGACATTGTGACCAGCAGGTCTGCCCGGCTGGCTGCAGCAGGGATTGTTGGGATCCTTAGGAAGATCGGGAGAGGCACCCCCGGCGACGACCGGAATACGGTCATCGCCATCGACGGCGGCCTCTTCAAGCACTACACCGAATTCCGGCAGTGCCTGGAGAGCACGCTGACCGAGTTGCTCGGCGAGGAGGCGTCCAAGTCGGTGTCTGTCAAGCTCGCGAACGACGGGTCGGGTCTCGGAGCTGCCCTGATTGCAGCTGCTCACTCTCAGTATCTGCATTGATCAGTGTGTCCATGACGCGAGTTTCAGCTCTCCTGACTTGTGCTGTCGTTACAGTGTATTGAACTTTTGCACATTTCAAAGACCCATCAAACAAATTTTCAAATATAAAGGGCCTTGTGTGTGTGGTTGCAATCTCCGCCGTGTGAAGTTCTAAACTGAATCACAGCGGTATAAAGTAGAATCGAATTTTGGTTTTATCATTTTAGTTTGGCTGCGTACATTTCCCCATTTTAAGACACCGCTGATCTTTGTTTCTCACATTAAATGAAGCTTATATTTACAATTTTTTTGCGGGCGGCTAAGGATGGTCTACCAGGTGGTATTAAGATTAGGAGAAAAAGAAAATATAAGAGAATGACAACAAGGCTGTCATCAACAAACACAACAGTTTCACAACGGAACTACACGGCATAACAACAGAGAGAGGATCAAATCCTTGCAGGGCACCGGACGCTGGATAAGGTCGTCCTAGCTCAATAAAAACCAACTACTGATACCACGTAAGATAATATTGGACGCAACTAGCACCTACACGTCCAAAGTCCCCGAAAGTACAACGAAGTATTACTTAGGTCCTAAATTTGAAGCATAACACAAGTCTAACCTGTGAAACGTTTCACTTAGGTCATTGCTGTGAGTGGTATGCCCTAAAGACAATTATATAGATAATTGTATCGCTTCTATGTTTATAAACTTTTGAATAATACATTATTTTATCTCTTAAATGAACTATCATTTATATTCATTGACAAGTACACAACTTGTTCGTAAAACTCTCTATTTGTGTTTATAATGTTATTCTAAACATCTCTGATCTTATATCATTATATAGGGCATTTATGATTTATAAATCAACATATGTATTAATTGATGATCACGTTTCACAGATTATGGATATGAGATATCAAATCAATAATGTGGACATATGTTAGAGAACATAGTGTTGAATTCATCCACCTTGAGATACTGTGAGAATTGTTATATATTCTTAAGTGTCATCAATTGGTCTCATATATAGTTTATATAAGATCTGAGGTTATTATAGTTTCCTACATGTGTAATAGTTTACTTAGGAGTTGTCAACTGCTACTTCGTAAATAGGTGACCATAAATGTAACTTTCAGGTTCACTATAAAACATACGAAGGAATGTAAGTGATCAAGATGGAATTTGCTCTTTCTTTTTAACAGAAGAGATATCTCTGGGTTTCTCAATGTGGTTGGATTAGGGAAATGCATGAGGCGTCAACTACGACTAAGTAATCCTTTACAAGATTGAGTGAAGGATCGAGCTACATAGGATGGCACGTATCTCACCTTGAGTTCGATTTGACATTGTGAGGCAAAAGGATAAGCACATAAACATTATACAAGTTCATTTGATATGATCTTTATGTGTATTCGGGGGTCGCTACGTCCTGCTAGGGACCAGTAACGATTTATAGATTTGAAAGGGGTTTTCGGATCACGGTCGAGTACATATGAACCAACAGAGTAGTACACTTAATGGGCTAGAATAGAGTGCATATGAACCAACAGAGTAGTACACTTAATGGGCTGGAATGAACTAGTTTGAATATGATCTATTCGTATGGGGCTTCACACTTTTAATGGGCCCTGAGGGTAGGGTTCCACCAAAGGGACTCTTTATAAGGAAAGATGTGGAGATTTTGGTAGTAGATCGTATCACCCATCAAAACCCTAGCCACCTCCTTCGGAAAGCCCTACCATGCGCACGGATGCTAGCACACCGGCGCACAGTGTTCTACCTTTGGATGTGTGGATACCGTAAAGGCGATGCAGTAATCTCTATCGTAATGACCGATTGTGATTCGCAATATATTAAGGAATGCGAAGGGCCACTAGAGGAGACGATTGGTGGCCAAGGACATTGAACGATCGATTACTTCCACTACATCAACGCGCTTGACGTTGAATCAAGCTGCTCCAACTCTTCTTCCGCTGCACTGTACGTCTAGTGGTAACGATCTATGATCTCTTACTCGCATAGTTTTCTAGTTTATGTGATATAAAGTTTTATTGCGTGCTAGTGTAGCGTACCTGTATTCATACAATTTTGACTTATAAACAACTAAAATGCATATACTATATTGAAATAAGGGTACATCAATGATGTTGATCATTATATAACCCAAAATTTTCAAATTGGTCATCCACCTAAACGATTATTATTAGTTCAACATTTCTATTCAATTGACATGTCATTGGTTCTAGATAATTATTAGTCATTGCACATCCAAATTGCTTTATGGATCAATTTGAATGTTCACACTAGAACATTAACATTTAACTAATTATGATGAATTCATAATGACTTAAGTCACACAAATTAGCAAGCTTGATGAATAAGTGGTACTTTATTACAACTTTATTAGAGACTTGACAAGTTAATTTTGAAATTTAGGAACCCAAGTGATAATTATGGAAGTTCTAGAACCTTTAATACAATTTACTCTTTAATAATTATCAATTTGAAATTAATTTGAGAGTCTGATATTTTTCAAGAGATTTTCAAATTGTGGTAAATTAATTGGGAATATGAGATGTCATTTTTTTAAAAAAGAGAAAATTTCCACCTTCATATTAGAGAATATAAACACCCCTGCGATGTCTACAATGGGGGGACCGTCAAATAATTTCGCTAATATAAACCTATCAATTGATGAAGCAATGGTAATAACACAAACACTGGCTTCACAATCTAGCCAATGCTTACATCAAAATCAATGCTCGTGAATGTGTTAGCATCAGTAACATGTTTAACATAAAAGTCAAAACATTTTGGCTTAACCAAAGCCAAGAATGTCACCCATAACTACGTTACTTTCTGGGTTTACCACCGTGAGAGGATGCTCAACTCTTGCTCGAAGTTGACGCTATCACTATTGAGATAACTTGATAGGCCTCTGGTGCTTTGCCGCCTTCTTCCTCCTGATTGATGTGTACCTACATGAGAACCTTGAGAATCTCTAGAGAAATAACCAAAAATCATGTCCCATTGCATTACCCATAGTGGTGCTAGGGGCTACTGGGGGGTCTTTCCAAACGTACGGACCCAAATTTATTTTTTGTATTTCTCGTATACCTCATATAATTTATCCTTAACTACTCTATAGTATATACATAATCTAAACCAGTAGCATCACTTAAAAAGTTGTAATATATTTGTAAATCCTTGGAGTTTGGCCCTATGATCCAAAATAAAGGAGAATGCATATAACATAGGAATTTTCCTCCAATATTTTAAAAACTTAGTTTTCATGGCAACTACAGTATCACGTAGTATAGGATCATTTTCAAAAGCCTTTAGGTGAGTAGCAATTTCGAGAATGTTATGAACAATTATATGAGATGTAGGGTAGTATACTCCAGAAAAACAAAGTGTAGCTTTATGAAAAAATTCTAAAAAATATTTTTTCACCAACAACTCAATCGGCCTCAGTAAGTTCAGAGTCTCTAACTTGGGTTCTATTAGAGGAGCTACGAGATTGATGAACTTGGGTGTGAAGGAAGACAGATAATGTGCTCTTATATAGCAATATATATTTAAACATAAGGTAAGTAGAGTTCCATCTAACAGACATGTGTAAACCAAATTTTCTTGGACGGACATCCATTGCTATGTAAAAGCTCTTATATACGGCTATTCATTAGTTAGAATGATTAATATATGAAATTGCATCTCTAAAAGAATCAATACAAATATTTAATCTTTTAAAACCAAATTTAACAATAAGATTAATAATATGGTAAGCACAACGTTGATGCAGTAAGAAAGATTGTGCATATGTATTAAATAAAGGAGTAAGAATTTCTATAGCGATAGTGTTTGCCACTACATTATATAAAGTTATAGAAAAAATCTTATTCGTGAGGCCAAAATCTTCTGTAATTTTAATAATGCATTCTGCAATATTTTCAGCAGTATGTGCAACATTAATTAATTTAAATCTTATAATTCTTTTTTCTATTACCCAGTCATCATTAACATAATGAGCAACAACACTAATAAAATCCTCTCTAACCCTACCGCTCTATATGTCTAATATCAAAGCAATAGAGAATGTACAAGTATGAATTATTTCTTTTAATTTTTCATGGTAGTTATTATAATATTTAATTAAATCTCTAGTTGTAGTTTGCCTAGATATAACACTAAATCTAGGGTTATGAGTAGTCCTAATATATTTTTGAAAAGCATGAGACTCACCAAAATTTAAAGGTAAATCTTGAAAAACAATTAATCTACAAAGGGATTCCCGGGCTACTTCCGGGTTGTACTCCCAAGTACGTACCAAGTCGTCGGGGTTGTACTGCAGCTGTGTCTGGCGCATTTGTATTCCTTTGCCTTCTTTTGCAGCTTGCAGCGTGCCGTTGCAGATGACCTGTCCCACCTAAAGATTCTGCAGATAATTCGTTACAACAAATTTTACAAATAGCATACTGTCGTAGGGGTGGCCCCCACCTAAGCCCAGCAGGCCTATTAGAGGTATGTAAGGCCCAGAATGGGACATGTGTAATGACATAAGTGCCCCTGAGGGGATACTCGGATGTAAGGGTATAATTTTAAAAGTACTCCCCATGTGGATATATATACACACACACACACACATCACAGACCACGGTGGAAACCTTAAGCCATTGCTCACCTAACTCTCCACTACCATACTCTCTCTCTCTCTGTTTGGTCTGTAATCACAATAGTTAGGTGAGCAATGGCTTAGGGTTTCCCCCGTGGCCTGTGTTGTGTTGTGTTGTGTGTGTGTGTGTGTGTGTATACCACCTAAACAAACTTGAAATACTCCTTTATCACTTTAGGTATACTCATATACTAATTATAAGATACTTCATTGTGAACCACATGAAAAAATTGCATGTAAGTCTATAGTTTTTAGCATATTTTATAAATACCTTTATATATGTACATAAAAGGAGTATGTCAAAAAAAATATGCATACCACCTCTGAAAAATTGTTCATACCACTTATATAGTCTTAAATACTCGTATACTACACGTACATACTCTCCGTTACGCGAGATACTACCTATGTTGTGAGATACGACATAGGGTGTAATTATACCCGAGAGTAGAAAAGAGACTTCATATATATATATATATATATATATATATATATATATATATATATATATATATATATATATATATATCCACATGGGGAGTACTTTTAAAATTATACCCTTACATCCGAGTATCCCCTTCAGGGGCACTTATGTCATTACACATGTCCCATTTTGGGCCTTACATACCTCTAACAGGCCTGCTGGGCTTAGGTGGGGGCCACCCCTACGACACATACCTTACCAAATTCTCATCATTGTCGGTCTTGAACGTTTTGTCGAAATTGTTCCAGACTCCCGATGTAGTAGCTCTTGTTCTTTTTGCACCCGTGCTTTGGGATGCACTCGTTGAGCCAGTAGAAGATGAACCTAGCGATGCTTTTTCTGGCTGTACAATTTGTTCTAAATGTCGACCTTCCGCAGATGGATGTACCTCTTGAAAGGATTGTATATCCTCCACCGTGAGGCTGAATTCAAAGAGCTGGAAATCATAGTTCTCCATTCAACAAACTGTAGATTAATACAGTAAAGTACAATTAACTTACTATTGAATAAACAAATAATAGCAAAAAATTGAAATAAGGTAGCACTATTAGTCTATTACCTCTTCTGTAGCTCTCCGAAGATTCTTCGAAGTTTTTTCAATTTTCTGAATTTCGCACGAATTTCTCATTAATTTTGCCAAATTTGCATAAAAACAACCGTATTTTTCATAGCAAAACAAAGAGATGAGAGTGAGGTTTGAGGTGTGAAGAATGAAGGTTGAATAGCCTGTATTTATAGAAAAAAACTCAATATTTTTTTGAATGTTTTGCTTTTTTTCGGATTTTTTACCCCCAACGATAAAAACGGCTATTTTTTCACAGACTGTACCGTGCCAGCATGACCTATTTACGCCAATTGGAGCCCGGACAGGTCGTGCTGTGTCGTGCTGGCCTGCGGTCACTACCGGGTCATACCGTAACACCCCCTCAGCCCAAACACGGCACGGTCCACCAGGTTGTGCTAACACAACACACGAGCTAGACGGGCCGTGTCGTGCTAGCACAGCCTACGAGCTAGACGTGTTGTACCATACCTGGACCAAGCCTGCAATGATGGGCCACATGCTGGCATGTCTAGACCCAGCCCATTGGACAGCTCTAGTGGCGACTCCCTGGCTTCAAGCGTGCCAGCAACGTGTAGGCAGACGAACCAGCTACTAAGGCGTATGGCGGTGGATGCTGGCGAGGGCGAGTGATGGAAAGAAGCCGACACAGGCGACAGCGCCTGCGAACAGAAAAAGAAAAAAACATGACTAGGGTTTTAGCTTCGGTTCCTCTTCTCCCCAACGTTCCGTTTTAACAAGCCACGAGTTCTAATCTGATCTCAACTCCCGCGTACGACTCGTTCCAGGAAACGATTCTCTCTAAAATCCAAGCATCCAATTTTCACGTATCTCCTTTTCTCTATTTACGCACAGATCTTCAAGAAGGATAATTTTCAAAATATTACAAGTCTGCATTAAGTTCGGCAAGTACAAACAAAGACATCCATTTTTTGTTCTAGCAGCGGAGAAAAAATAGCACAAATTCTGAGTATGACTGCTTGTCCAAATGTAAGCACATACGAGATCACTCTTCCATTGCATCGCCCTCCGCGACCTCAACCTTCGGCTTCAGCTGTGTGATCTTTGTGGACAATACCTCTGCAAATAAAAAAAAGGATTATACATAACCTCGTAACGTTCAACTTCTCTGTATATTCTGTAACATTAATCAGACAATTACCAGTCTGCCCCTTGGTGAAGCTGTATCCCTTCGAACTAACGTAAGTCCTTGGATTTGGCAGCTGGTGGTTTCTCAAGTACTCTGTCTTCCCCTGGCAATGTAAGCAGAAGACTTGGTTAGTGAAGCTGGTGAAATAAAAACACGCCCTACCACTTTGAATAAAAAAAAAAGAACATCTTCATGTGCTTCAATCAAACCTATCACGCTCTACTCATTTCTGAAGATTATAAATAGAAGCATCTGGCCTTATTTTTGGTTTCGAGGGTACCTAGATAGTCAAATGCAACTGTATATCACCTGCTGAAAATTACACAGGTTGCATCTCACAATTTGCTCAAATGCTTCTACCACGTGGTAAAAGGCAAAATGCAGCGTCATAGATTACTGAATTGAACATTTGAATAGAAAGAGAGTACATAGATAATTCAATTGAGCATTTGATTTACTAGAAATTACGACGAGAAATGTAAGTAAACCATGTGCAATAAAGACTATCAAAGTAGAGAAGCACAAGTGAAATGGCATGAAGATGGTTTGGAAGCTCAATCTCTAAAAAGTAAACATTTCATCCTTGTTTGTTTACATTTGCAAATAGTGTTCGTCCATTTCAGGTAACGTATGGAACAGTTGTGTACCTTGGTTATTACACAAACATCCACATTGCTGCCACTACCCAAGTCATTGAAGATACCAGCACAGATTGCCTCAGATACAAGTTGTATTCCCTCCTCCCTCTTAAGAGTATAAAAGAAATCAGTTAATACACATAAAACATTAAAACATTATACAATATTATTTTTTGCAAAATAAAAACAAGCACTATCATCCACAAATGCTACTTGAGTCACCTCACAGGATAATACTCATATTATCAACATAGTTAAAGTGCAGGAACTATTGCATTAGTCCACTTACTGTGAGGCCTTCTTTGTACTTCGATTCAAACACCGACATAGCGGCGAGGGATCCTGAACCCATCGTGGCAAAAGGAAGTGTATCTGTGGAGCCATGCGGATAAACCTGTGCATTCAAAAGTTAAAACTACCCAATATCTCTCTTATCAGAAATTCAATAACAATTACTCAGTTACTCACAGTATGTAGATGTGGTCCAGTAACATCTACTCCACCAAGAACAAGGGCAGCACTGACATGACCTTGATAGCTATAAAATAATAGAATAAACAGGTGATATGTTTGCAGTAAACTGGAATTATGCTAATGCGTGTGAGTGAGAGAGCACCTAAAAAGATGTGACTTCAGTAGTGTAAGAGCAGTTACAACTCTTGACTCACGACCAGTTGCATAACGGTGAAGCTGTAGCTGGGAGCTGACCATATCTGGAGTAAAAGCAAACATGGTATTTTTGTAATGGATGCATAAAGAAATTCAAGGAAACAAATGAGGGTTGGACTGTTGGAGATGAAAATCTATTACTGGTTTGCTTTCTTTCTGCTATCAAGATGTCAATGAGTTCTTCTTACCAGTTACAGCCTCAGTGTCAGCAGCAGTTCCTGCTCCACAGCAATATATGTTCGGTGCCATATAGTGAATTTTCTCACAGTTCTTATCGGCAACTATAGGCCCCTCGGTTGCCCTTGTGTCTGCCCCAAGAACAATTCCATCCTATATAGAAAACATAGTTTAATCCAACTTACATCAGCCAATTCTTCATGACAACCATAAAAGATGCCAGTTTGAAGGCATAAATTGTACAATCTTTCATCCAATATAACTATACTAAGAACTACTGCGAGGCTTGAAACAAACATAGTCAAATAATGGTATGCAAACTTCAACAGTATTTAACAACAAATATACTCTTATCATTCTAAAACACATACTTATCATCCACAATGAGCTGAATGTGGGTATGTCTGCGACAGAAGGTTAACAGGTTATCAGATATAATTTCAAGTGTGCACATTGTACTCTTAAAGAAGCTGCAGTAGCTAACATAACGACTACTAAACTGCCCCGGTTATCCATTATCATTCACGCCCATCAAATGTGCATGCGGTAAGACCTCAACTGCGCACGAGGCACACTAAACACCGAACAAGGCCGCACCTGAAACACGAGGCCGACAATGGTGGTGCCAGTCTTCCTGAACCCGAGGACCTTGAGGCCCTTCTTCTCCAGCATGTCGTTCCTGCGGCACAGGTCGAAGCTGAACCCGCCCTTGGCCGGGAGATCCATCGATCCGACCATCCTGCACCACACCAAAAACAAATCAAGATCGCACCAACCAAATCTAGATCACCGCAAGCCGCAGCCTATCCACCCCCCTGCTCCCGCGGCCTAGGTATTTACCTCGGTTCCGCACCAGTGTCGTCCTCGATCTAGCAATCGACGAACCAAACGAACAAAGCGAGAAGAAATCGCGACGGAAACCCTAGAAACCCCCCGAGCCGATTGATTTGTAGCGAGGTAAAGAAAAATAAAGAAATCGAGAACGGGATCAAGTAGCGGTAGGACGTAGATGGATTCGGAGTAGCGCTCGTACCTGATCTCGGATCGTGAGTGGTTTGGAGACAAGGGGAGAGAGCTAGCGTCTTGTTCTTGTGCTCGTTTTTTTTCCTTCTTTTGTGGGTTTGTGTTTCAGCTGCGGAGTTGGGACTTGGATTGGGGGAGAAGAAAGGAAGGGAGGCACGGCGGCGCCAATATTCGTGCTGGGCTGATTGGACAAAGTTTTCGGCCTTTCGAGGTGGCATATGGGCCGTGGCAACCAAGTTTTAGGCCCTCTTTTCTCGTAGGCTTCAAGAAGGACTTGTCATTTCCTTGTTACTGTGCTCCCCCTCTCATTCTCTTTCTATAAAACAATAACTTGCCGTTTGCACCACCCAATTTAACTATAATTTTATAAGGTGGTGTCTAAGTAATACTTGAGTTTTTTTTGCTAAATGGTACTTAAATTTTAAGACCTAAGATCTAGATCCAATGGATAAAATCAATTTGCCTCCTACCCTCACGTTTGAATACTACTTTGTCAAGGAGCACTCAATTTTGTAGAGTGGGTCTTTTGAGCTGTGGTTTATAGCTTTTCGCTTTTGAATTCTACCTGTTCGTGAGAGAAATTACGAAGAGAGAGAGACAATCGCATGCAATTTTGATTGGTACCACTAAAGTCGATATAGTGTCTACTACATTGACTTGTAGACCCCGCATTGAAAAGATGCACTGTTTAAAAGCATGTTGCTTTAGCAAGTACAAAAGCCAAAAGCACTAAGCCAAATCGAACCTGGCCATAGACGTTGGATGGATATTTGTCTGATCATATTTTCTCATTAGTTATTAGCATATGATGTGATGCATTGAGGAATGCTCCAATACATATTATTCTTTTCTACCTAGATTTTTTTACAATTATATAATAGTTTTACGTGAACTAAATTATGTAGAAAATGATGTGACAATTTGTAAAAAAGAGAACTATAAGGGACACAACAAAAGCCATAAAAAACTACATCTTTGTTTATGCTCATATGTTGTGGCTCCCGATGACCCTAAACAAATTGAGTACTCCATTATCACATTGTGCGCTTGTAGAAAAAATCATATAGCATAGTGTGGATCACAAAGTAACATCTAACAGACAAAAAAGTGAGTACTCACAAACACAAAAAAAAAAACTCAGTGCCATTTAGCAAAACACATGTTCAGAAATTTACAAAGATAATGAATATATTTTACATTTTTAAAAACTATAAATTATATTGTAGAATTATATATTTTAAGTTTTGTAAATATAGAATAAAGGATAGAAAACAATTCAGAAAATATTTCACTAATAAAACAACACCCGAGATGTGAGCCGTGCTCCCTCTGCTCCCCCTGTGAAATCTCTCTCTCTCTCTTAAAGACTTGTTGCTTTTAGCACACACCAAGTATATTCATTCCTTATTCTGTAAGATATACTTGGTGTGTGCTGTGTAAAATTATTTTTTACTTCAGATTTCACCAACTCGCAGACGACTGTCATACGGGCCGTGAAGCTGAAGTGGTAGAAAGCATTAATAAGTGGTATTCTTACCTTAGTGATGAAGGCACCCTTGGAGGTGAGGTACATAGATAAACCAATTATCTTTTAACATAGATAAAGTATTCAGATCATTTAAACATAATAATATGCTGAACTATACAAGAAAGTGGGCAATAATAATCTGTATAATGCACATAATTAATTTTTTTTGCTCTTAGCTGAGGAGTTGCTCAAGAGTTAAATCTTGGGCTTCTCTACTCTTGTCAATAGATCAGTAATCAGGGTGCTATCCCTTCAAAATTCTGCTAGTTTATCAATCTAAATTACCTTAGTATAATGACATAACATTTGAAGTTCTAACTAGAAACAGGTAACTAAGAAATGCTAATGCAGTATCAATAGAATTTTGGCAATATTCAGAACAGGACATTAGTGAGCAACATTGAACAAATGTATATAATTAGCAATTGACAAAGCAATAAACTAGCAAAATACTTTTAGATGGTCACAATGATATCAAGTTTGACAATTTATCCTTATCAAGCAATCTTAATACCCACAATCTATCATGCAAAGTCCTCCCAATGCTAGTATTATTCACAAATTTCAGAGATAATAAACTGATTTCAAACTAGCACAACAATCTTATGCACAATAGTAATACAAGAATGCAAAGTAAAGCTTACTGGGTGATAGCAATCCAAGCCACTGAGAAGGCAGTAAGGGCAAGTAAGGTTCGTGTGGTGAGCTCTTGAGTTCCTCCCAGATCCCCAGCTCTCCCATCTAGATTTAAAGGTAAAAGAGGTCAACACTCACAGATGGGGAACAATGGCGCAAGAAATTGCCTCTCCGAGCCTTCCGCCCAAAGACTAGGAAGAAGAGGGGATGAGGAGCACGCCCCATATCTGAATCGGCTTGCTGGCCTTATCTGAGCCTTCCAACAGTAACCAAGGAGGAGGCATGCTCAGGGAGGAGGAGGCATGATCAGGGAGGAGGTGGCGTGCTCCGGGAGGAGGCAGCCGCTCGTGCTCGGGGGGAGAGTTGAGATATATTAAGCCTTTGAGTGGGGGCACGGGCAAACCCTAGAGTTTGAATATAAAATAAGTTGGAGATATAACAGTCAGTTCTAAATTAGAACCATCTGTGATAATATATATCACAGATGGTTCTCACTTTATAACCATCTGTGATAATGCGCATCATAGACGGTTCTAAATTAGAACTGTCTGTAATAATAATATCACATATGGCTATAAATTCATTCTCATATACATAAATGCAAATTCACACACACGCACACACATATATGACACATTCTCATATACATAAATGCTAATTCACACATACATGATATATTCTCATATACATAAATGCAAAAAATTCAGTGGCTAAACAGTAAATACAAATTCAACTGCTTGTATTTACATATGGTCAAACAGCGTGGTCAGTCGCTTCCTACAAAGGATTAAAAAAAAGTAGAAACCTAACTATTTTGAAGTTTTTCTGGTGCCGGAGGTAACATGCTATCTTTGTCTTCAAAACTTCATAGGTGATGTGGTCCGCATCGGGCAGTTTGGGATCATCAGCGAACGAAGCCTGAAATGCATCCACCCACTGATGCACGCATTCGAGTGTCTCCCAAAGACCCACTAACTGATGAATCAAGTCGAATAGAGCCCATAGGCTCTCTTTCCTTACTTCAGGGTCTCGGCAAGATTGACTCGATCATCTGTCGCTTCGAGTAAGCACTCCAAGTGATGCCAAGCCTCCTGGAGACATGCAACATCGTTGTGGAGGACCACATTGATGGAGAGGTTAGCTCACCGGAAGTGGGAGACCAACCAAAAGACGTAGTGGAGGAGAATGTCAAGATGGCGAAAGGTGGCCATCACATGCTTTGGCAAATCCTTAGACAGGCGAGGAAGGACACTGTTGGCACAGTGTCCTTTCATAGCATCTGCCAGCGTACGGCCGGCGAGGTACTCGTACAGGATGGTCAGGGTGGCCATCAATGCCGGCACAAGGAAGAGGCCGCCAGAGCCATTTGTTTGTGCTTGAGAGTAGATATGTGTATCAGCAATTTGGGGATTCATCTTTGGTACATGACGGATGATCAATTTTACAAATTCAATGCGTGAGACAAAGAAACGCATTGGGGAGTCAAAACAATCAAAGATGCATTGGGGAGACGAAGCGATCAGAGACACATCGGGGAGATGAAGCTCGCGCATTCATTCATATAAGAGATACATCACAGATGGTTTATATTAATAACCATCTGTATTAATATCATAGACGGTTCTAATTAAAAACCATCTATGACATCTGCAATTATCACTGATGGTTCTTTTTAATAACCGTCTGTGATCTATTATAGACGATTATTAACAAGAACCGTCTATGATAATTTTGTATTACAGACGGTTCTAGCCATCGCTAGTAACATAGATGCCCATGCTTTGTAAAACCATCTGCGATAATTACAATACAAATGGTTCAACCATCTATGATGAGGCGTCTAGTATAGTCTGTTTTGTCTGAGCAATTACTACCGTTCTAAAATTAACAATCTCAATACTGAGACAAGCGAAATCTAGGGTGACAAAGGTACATGGTTGTCAATGTCAAATGAGGGCATAACAATTATCAGTTTAACTATTATCCTTAAAACAGATATTATCATTTTATGTAACATAGCAAATGAATTTAAATTTAACATAATAAAATGATTTTGGTAAACATAGGTACAAGATGATCGAAGGAGACTTGCCTTCTTGCATGTTGTCTGGACCTTCTTGTTGCGGCTTAGAATATTCTTCGGTGACATCGGGTTCTACGCGCAAAATGACAAATACAAATGAATAAATAAATACAAATAAAATCACAAAAATAAAAAATATATACTGGAAGGAAGTTTATGATTTTATATGAATTTAGAAATTTGAATCACTGAATTCGAAGTTCGGACAATGGAGAACGAGTGATTGGAAGGTCGAATGGATTGGAAATTCTAGAAAATACAAAACTGAGGGAATATTCGTTGGCATCTTATTTTGCTGAAATTTTAGAATTATTTGAGAGTATGACGTGTGGGGCCCGGCTGTCATTGAGTAGTGATTTTTTAATAATATATGACAAGTGGGTCCCGCTTGTCATTGACTAGAGGTAGAAAATGGCCAAGAGCTAACAGGAAAAACTTGCATTGCTTAGGATTCGAACAGAGGACCTCACAGGTGATGCATTTGCTTGTCTCTACTGACCAAGTGAGCAAATGCTCTTTTGCAACAAAGAACCAACACACACAAATGAAAAGCTAAGAGCGAACTCTTCTCTATTGAAGAACACACGAGGCAGAGCATGGAGGTGATGGCCATGGTGGATGGAGGCGCCGGCGAGGGAAGAGAGGGGTGGCACGGAAACCACCAAAACAGAACCCCAAAGAGGTCCTCTACCCAATGGTGGTGGCGGCAGCGCCGGAGACAAAGCGAGGCGGCGGTGGCAGCGGTCAAGGCACACGACGGCAGTGGCCACAGGGGGCCCAGCAAACCGGCGACGTTCCAGAGAAAATAGAGGGATCTTGAGGTCGCCAAAGGCATGGTGAACGTGATTGAGAAGTTGGTTTGGCTTGAGAGTGGCTGAGGATGGCCCGTGACGGTGACGACGGCCGGCATGGTGGTGACGCACGGTGGTGGAGCTCCTCGATCAACCATTGAGGGAGCTAACCTATAGGTTACGTTGAGGGGATGGAGGTGATGCTATCAACACAAGGAATCGAGAAAGCGCTCACCGAGGAATCAAGAAATCGAGGTTTCATGACCTTAGTTGTAATAAAGAGGCCATATGGTCGGTACTCTCTATTATTGTAATAAAACATTGTTGGTTATGTAATCATCACTGTTTGAGTATGTGCACTAGTTTTGATCTGGGACTAGTGCAGTAATACACAGAGGGTTCGGATTCAGAAAATCCGGGGTCCCGACAGTGGAGGCGGCGACGGCGTCAGGGGAGGCAGCGATGGGCTCAGGAGGGAGGCTGCCTGCTACATCGGAGGAGGAAGGCCGTTGGAGTCGAGCGAGGAGGGCAATGGCCTCGGGCGAGGAGTGCCACCAGAGTCGGGGGAGGAGGAGGAGGCGATAGGCTAGGCTCAGGGCAAGGCGGTGGCGTACGTAAGTGGGCAGCATAGTGGTTACAAACCTAGTGCGCAATATATAGAGGAATAATCACAGATGGTTCTTTGTAATAACCGTCTGTGATATTTATCATCACAGACAGTTCTTAGGTAAAACCATCTGTAATAAGAAAACATCACAAACGCTTCTTAGTTAGAACCGTCTGTAATAAAAAACATCACCGACGGTTCTTACCTCGAACAATCTGTAATAATAAACATGACAAACGGTTTTAAATTAAACCGTCAGTGATGTTCCCTACTGACATTCACATATATATCACACATTCTCATATATATATATATATATATATATATATATATATATATATATATATATATATATATATATATATATATATATATATATATATATATATATATATATATATATATATATATATATATATATATATATATATATATATATATATATATATATATATATATATATATATATATATATATATATATATATATATATATATATATGCAAATACCAAACATATGACACATAAACATTTTATTCATCATTCCACTTGCTTATTTCCTTTAAAAATTAGCCCTTCATGATGATCAATGCGTATATAGCTACTTTCGTCACATTCTTCCTCTACCCTTATGCCGTTTCCGAAAGGAGGCAACTCATCAAATTGATTGTATTCTTCCTCATCCACTACATTCTCAACTCTGACAATCCATCTTTTTCCATGAAGGACTACGTGGTGCTTCTTATTTACCTGGCCAGTTACATAGAAAACTTGAACAACTTGGTTAGCGAGTACAAATGGTTCGTTTGTGTTGATAAGTTTGAGGTCCACGGTGATGACACCGTACTTGTCCACCTTCATCTATAGGAGATAGACCTAATGGCACTGAAATAAGGGGATCTTGAAAAGCATATAGTTGAGCTCCCAAATCGCCTCTATGAACCCATAGTAGGAGTTCCTCACCCATCTGTATTGAACGCATCTATGCGGGCACCACTATTCTGATTAGTACTCTTTACATCCTGAGCCTGCGTATAGAATGTGTACCCATTTATTTCATATCATTGTCATGTCATAAATGTAAATGTTAGTTGTAACATCCCAAATTTTTGAAATTTGAAAATGAGGAGCTTTTGAATTACTTTTGCAATATATTCTATTTGAATTTGGATTTTACGGTGTTTTCCTGAATTTGGTTGATGTTCTAAAAATTGAAGAATTAATAAAAGAGAAAGACAGGTATTAATAAACCCTAAAAAGGAATGTGCAAATAATGGAAAACAAAAATTTGTAAATACGAATCTGAAAAGATGATCTAGCATCAAGAGAGAGAAACCCGAGCAGAAATATAAAAAAATCTCATTTTGGAAAGGCTAGCATAAAAAGCATGCAAAACCTAAATTTGGGCATTCAAAAATTTATACAATTTATAGCAAAAATTTAATAAAATCAAAATAGAGGACTATTATATTTTGTATCAAGATAATTGAGCCAAACATGCAAACTCCAAAAATCAATAGGACCTAATGCAAATTAAAATTTAGAAATAAAAATCCAAAGTCCAGAAAAATGATTGGGTCTCTCTTCCATTTCTTTCCCTATTTTCCTCTCTCACTTACAGGTGGGCCCCACTCCTCTTTCCTTTTCTCCCTTTCTTTTTCTTCCCTCCCGACTGCTTCTCTGGGCAGCTGGGCCTGGCGTCTCCTCCCTCCCTCTCTCTTCTCCCTCTCGCTGTCTTCTCCGCCCCCGCATGCTTCGGTCAAGGCCAAAGACTCCCTCTGCTGCTTGCGTCACCCGGCCTCGCGGTCCCTGTGCGCGCGTCACGCCTTTGCGTCGCACGTCGCCGCCCTTGCGACCGCATCGCGTCACCCCCGTCGCCTCTGCGTCGCCACCGCCCTGCGCCCGCGCCACCTCTCCTCTTTTCTCTGCTGCGCCGCAGCTCTCTTCCGCCGCGTGGCCTCCATGCACAGCGTCAGCGTTCCGTCCCCATCACCCGGGTCACGCCCGTGAGCCGCTGCAACGCCCGTGCGCCCGCACCACCTTCTCTGCGGCGCTCTGCTCCTGGCCTCCCCGTGGCATCCATGCACGCCACCGTCGCCCACAGTTTTCTCCCGTCGCCCCTGGTTTCCCCGCATTGCCGCGTGACTATAAGGAGCTCACCCGCGCCGCTTACCCCTCGTTCTTCCCCTTCCTCCCCCACGTCTTTTTCCTCTGCCGCCATGAGCTTCCCGACCGCCTCCTCACCATTCCAGATCTCCAGTGCGTCCCCCTTCGATCCAACCAAACCGCCTTGTTCGCCCGAGCCTCTAGTCTCTTCCCTCCGGCCTAATTGGAAAACCGTGCGCCGAGCTCGCCGGAATCCGCTTTCTCCTCACCGCCGGCCAATTGCACCATTACTGCCGCCGTTGCTGGCTCAGTGGATGCCGGCCCAATTCCAGTCGCCGGAAGCTCCACCTAGGCTCCACAACCCTTCGCCGAGCACCGCCCTACCCTCCCCTTCGCCGTAGCACGCCGGCCACGGTGACCTCCCCCGCGCCGCCCCTGCCCTCTGCCGCCGGCCCACCTCGGCGCCCCTATGGCTCGGCCAACCGCACGGTGAGGTTCCTAACACCCTCCTCCAGCTCGTGCTTCCCCTATTCCCCTTCCTCTTCAGCGCCGGCGCCGCCGTCTCCGCCTCCGGCCGCCCAAGCCGACGCCAGCCACACCCGACGCCACCACGACCCGTGACGACACCACCAGTGGATTCCTCACCCCCAGAGCGACCCATTTTGTCGACCACGCTAGCCTCCCCGGCCGATCCTTGCCGGCGATGCCGTCGGCCATGGCCGCCCGAGCCGGCTGCTCTGTTTCTGGCCAGCTCCTAACGCTTACCTCTTCCTAATATGTGCGCAGACTCCATCAGCCCAGGCGTCCCGCCCATTTGGCTAGCAGCGCTCGCGTTAAGAAGCTCCAAGCCGTGAGGTACTGAGATCGATTCCAGTCGGCTGCAATTTCTTCCCCACATTTTTGTTTCTACTTTTTATAGCTCAAATTAATTGATAAAAATCAAGAAAAATTTGGGAATAATGTAGAGAAGCTAATATTATTTAATTAGAAGGTAAATAAGGTTATTTAGGATTTAACATTTAGTTAAAAACCACCTATGAAAAGGTAATGAACCTTTGTTGTCTATATTAAAGGTAATAATTAATTAAAGGTATTAATATAGAAAGAGTGGCTTTGATTAAATATTCAACCTTAATAAAGATTAACATTAATTATGATATATGCCCTAATGTTCGTCATGCCATCATCAAATAAATACCAATGGTAAATTTTAATTAAAGCTAAGCCAGATAACAACTTAAATATAGAGACTTATTAAGTATATATATATATATATATATATATATATATATATATATATATATATATATATATATAAACATCTATATGTATATATAAAACGAGTGGTTAGAGTAATGCAGATGGCATGTATGCAGCCCACTAGCAAATGTAATAATACAATTCTTGCATTCACCTTAGACTCTACTAAAATATATATGTGTGTAAACATTAAAATACTGCCATCACGAAATCTTAAATGGTAGCTTTAGTAATAATGATAACAAAATACCATCATGCATGGCAGGCTCGAATTATAAGGGGATGAAATATCAGTAGCAGTAGTACTTTAGAGATCACTTAAATTAAAAGGGCATAATAATATATATGCTAAAATATAATAGCCCTAAGTCGTCAAGTATCAAAAATAATCTCACCAATACACAACTCAAAGAAGCATGTAATATTATGACCAATAGTCGCAGATGAGTAGCAAATAAGAATATACTAAAAATTTCTATTAAACATCAATGAGATAATTAAATACGCACGTACGACAATGAATCATTAAATCAACCATTAGGTGCATACCTCGAGTAATTGCCAAATAGAACCCCGTAAAATACCATAACCTAAGTTATTAGGATATAAATGGGCTTACTTAATGTTCAATCAGGGATTAATAATTATATACTAGTGAACAGTATGCCTTGAATATTTATTTTAAATCCTAACTATTAATTAAAGGCTTGGTAGGGAAGTTGTTAGGTGTATGCTCTCCTGGAATGACAACTTAGCAAATGAAATTTGATTAATCAATGAAGCCTAAAACCTTGCATATTAGTAAATGTTATAAAATTAATCTCTGTAAAGTTTAAACCATAAACCCTTGTCTTTATACCCTAGCAGTTAGGAGAATCCTTTTGACTATTAAATAATGTGAACATTAATAAACAAACCTTTAGGCCATGATATTCAAATTGAAATAGAGACTGCCTTGTATGCAACTGACTTATGGTTAAGCTTTAAATAGTTATTGATTCATGCTAACACCAAATTAAATGAAATACATATTTAAATTGAAAAGTCAGGATTCATAATGCAGACCCCACCCTTAGTACATCGCCGATAAATAAATATCAGAAGCTAGATTTGTACACCAACTCACAGATCTACCCTAACTCATGGAACTTCCTTGATAAATACAAAAATAATAAAAGAGATTATTAATAAAAGATCAAGTTGTC
The DNA here is from genome assembly GCA_017311315.1 of Dendrocalamus latiflorus. Classification (NCBI taxonomy): domain Eukaryota; kingdom Viridiplantae; phylum Streptophyta; class Magnoliopsida; order Poales; family Poaceae; genus Dendrocalamus; species Dendrocalamus latiflorus. Next base: position 21,578,937 of record CM029619.1, on the reverse strand, counting down.
GTATTCTACCACCGACCTCGCAACAAATCATCCTAATCACTCATAATGAATCTAAATTGAGTTTACTTGGATTTAATTGGATCTTTTGAGTTATTTGCCTTTATTTGAATTCAGTTGCTTAGCACGTAATTAGAAATTGAAGTCCGGAGGATTCTATGGATCAAGCGAGACCGAGATTGATGAAGACCAGGAATTAAAGATCATCGTATGAGACAACTTCGTGTGAGCTCAAGATCGCGGTAAAACGCGCCAGGCGAGTCAATAGTTTGATCATGTTGAACCTACATTTTATGCAAACTACTTTCGTTTAAATTATCAAAATTGCATGCTGTTACTTTATGTGCAAAATATGTTGATTTAAAACTTTAGCTAAATGCCCATTGCTCAACTTGATTAAGTATTACACCCCTCTTTGGAATATTGCATATGTGAGCCTTGTCGCCTAGTGGAAAATCTTATAATGGTTAGCATTCGAAAATAAGTCCTTAATTATATGCCATGCTTAGCATTGTTTAGGAACCCGGGGCAAGAAATTGCCCCAAGTATCACTTTTAATCATGAGAATTTGATTCGGGCAGTCATGGTGGGAATGACTGGTATATTTTGACATGGTTATTTTATGCTCCCAAAACTCTCAATTTGCTTTAATATCTGAGCGGATGGTTTGGGGGCTGGTATGTGGTGCGAAGGAATGCACAAAATTGTGGAGTGTGGCAGAACCGCTCAGATAATACTAAGGACTGAATCTTGTCATGTCAACCCGTGTAAAACAGTACAACCTCAAGCTGGCAAAATGTAGGCAGGGTTAACTAATTTGTGTAGCGTCAAGGTGGTTACGTGAAGGTATGACCACGAGCAAAGGAATGGATGCGTAATATTCCTCGCCTTTGCCCGTGATGGCTCACGAGGGACCCTTCTCGGCGTATGTGTAATATTACTACGGAAGGTTGACCTTAGCGGGCGTAACCACAGTGGACTATGCATTGTAAAGGCCCTGTGATAGTCTATTCAACCACATGGCTAAGGAATCATGTGGGGGCAACGAGTAGATCTATCTCTTGTGGGTAAAGTGTGCAAACTCTGCAGAGTCAAAGCTATTCGAATAGCCGTGCCCACGGTCAAGGGCGGACATGGGAACTTAACTGGATATAGTTCTGTTTTAAAAACATTGGAAACTGGGAATGGAAACTTGAAGGGCGAAGGACTGCCCTGGTTTGGAATTGTCCTGGGTGTCGTCCCAGTGGTAAGTTAAGCGGCTATAACGCTGAAGAAATTGCTATATGGTGCAGATGCCATGTAACGGTGGATGGAATCTGAATCGATATTAATAATGCATTTCCTTGTACATTATGATTTGGTTCAAACTGCTAGGTCTCAGGAAATTTTAAGTAATTGTATTCAAAAGCACTTTTTGCAAAATAAAACAACCCGAGCCTCTCCTTTGTTAAGCCATGCATACTATTTATTTGCATTCTGTGTATTGGCTCGCGGAGCACGGGGTCGGAGTGCTCACGCTCGCTTTTGCGACAGAATTCAGAATCAGGAATCAAATCACTTCGACTCAGCAATAATATTGGACAAGCTGGCAGAGAAGATGAAGATGTCAAGGGCTAGGTCGCGATCCTCCAGTTGGCTGCCTGTGGGCATGTCCTGAAGGTCCCACCTGTGTGCTTCGTTCTTCCGCTGCTGCAATTTTATGATTTCGGCCTAATCGGCCCATGAGTAAGTTTACTATTATATTTACGCTTCCGCATGATATGTACTTTGATAATCAGAACTGTAATCTGTGAGCACTATCTACTGATCCAGGGAATAGTGCGGTGGAATCACAGAGGAATCCGGATGTTAATATCTGGGTCCCTACATTAGTCCTTTCGCCAACCATATCAGCATATTAATTGATGAACTCCTAGCGAGTCACTCCTTCAACCACTCGTTGAACGGACTATTGTATTGTCTTGTGATCCAAACATCCGGCCGCTCTAGATTCTGCTACCGAAGCACGCCCTTGTGCTAGTTGATATATGAGGACACTTTAGTCATGTGTTGCAAGACCGTGAAATGGGCTTGAGCATACGCATCCATATCTAGAGTGATTACTTTCTTTCTAATGGTCTTGATACCCTTGAGTCTCCCCTCATGGCAAGATCGAGGCACACATATTAGTTCGACCTGAGCCATGTAATCGACACAGAACTCAATGACCTCTTCGATTGCATAACCTTCAATGATGCAGACCTCTGAGTGAGATCGATTCCATGCATAGGATTTAGAATTCCTATGAACCTCTCGAACGGGTACATGCTACATGGGAATACATGCCCACACATTTTTATCTCTCACACAATGTGAACAATGAGATGGACCATGATATCAAAAAATGATGGAGGGAAATACATCTCAAGATGACAAAGAGTCATCACCACCTCGTCCTACAGAGCATCTAGTCCTTCGGAATCGATGACCTTCTAAGCAATTATGTTAAAGAAATAATATAGCCTCATGATTGTCTCTTGGACATAGATAGACAAAATACTTTTAATTACAATAGGGAGCATCTATGTCATCAGCACATGACAATCATGAGACTTTATGCTAATAAACTTCAAATCTTCCATCGAAACAAGTTTCTTCATGTTAGCGGAGTAATCAAACGGAACTTTTACACCACACAAGCACTGTCACGGTTCAGTTTTCTTGGCCTTGGACAGAGTGTAACAAGCATAGGGAAGGTAAGTTCATCCTTTATTAGTCTTTGTTGGTGCTAACTCAGACCTGATGTCCATATCAGCCAAGTCAAGTTGTGCATTGACACCATCCTTTGTTTTATCACGAATATTCAGTAAGAGACCAATCAAGCTGTCACATACATCCTTCTCTATGTGCATGACATGGATGTAGTGGCAAACTTGTAGGTGCACCCAAGAAGGCAAGTCCTAAAATATTGATCTCTTCTGCTAAACATTATTCTCACAAGTCATCGATTTACGTCTCTTTTCGAGCACAATATCTAAATTCCTAACCATATCATATATCTTTTTCCGCTTAAATACCTTGGAGATGAACTGTCCTTGTTCTCTCCATCAAATTGTTTCTTCATCCTAAGGTATGGGTGAGCCCTCCGAAGGTACCTACGGTGACACATGTACATAGTTTTACGCAAGTGCTTCAACCACACACTCTCGATATTATCTAAGCAGTGAGTACAGGTTTTGGCCCCTTTTGTACTCTAGCGTGATAGGTTAGTAAGGGTAGGATAATCATATATGGTGTAGAACAATAAGGAGCGTAAAGTGAAGTTCTCTCGTTTATACGCATACCATACCTGTACTCCTTTGATCCACAGTATTTTTAGATCTTCCACCAATAGTGCTAGGTACACATCAATATCATTCCCGGTTGTTTCAGCCCTTGGATAAGTATCGACAGCAAAATATACTTCTGCATTATACACAACCAAGGAGGAAGGTTGTAGATGCAGAAAATCACGTGCCAAGTGTTATGTCGACTGCTCATGTTACCAAAAGGATTCATTTCATCTATACTCAATCTGAACCTTATATTCCTCGATTCTGCACTAAAGTCTACAAAAATCCTATTGATGTTTCTCCACTAGGTGGAATCAGCAAGGTGTTTTAGCATTCTAGCTTTCTTTATGGTAGAGGATACATGCATATTTGCATACTCTTTACGGTAGAGGATACAGTCGTTCAGACATGCATGTATTCTTTCTACTTCTATTTCTAATAGACAAAGAATCTTCTTGGCTTTATAGGTAGTTTTGGGCAACTCGTTTCCCTCTGAAAGCATGTATGGTAAAAGACCTAACAATACCGTGAAACTCTTATCGGACCACCTGTTGCTTGCCTTCAATTTCAGCAGTTCAAGCACGGCTGACAATCTCGTGTACATTGACTTACAAAACATGAAGAAAGGTTTCTCTGAGTCCTCCATCAAGCCCTGAAATTTAACATACTCTCTCTTATCACAGTTCCCTTCTGGATAGTACATATATTCACCTTCTTATTCAATATATCTTCCTCATCAACTCTTGTAAAAGCAGAAATGCCATTAATGTACCCTTTACTCACACGGTTCCCAACGTACATCCAGCCTCGGTCCTACGTTATGCATATAACAATTTAGTATAACATATTCAATTAATTAATTACTATACTATATATGTACAATCTAAATTAAGTAGCTATAAGTAGCTAGGTGTAAATAATCTTCTCTCCATATCAAGCTAGCTAAACCTAAACCATCTTCAATTCTCCTTTCACCAAAAGCTAGATCTAAATTATAATACAATTATAAACAAATTACTAATCATAGCTACCCAATAACTTAGTGAATCTACAATTACTCTTGCCAAATATTCGATCTCCTTCCACCAAATGGCCTCAAAGCCCTGCCTGCAGCTCAACACAGTAGCATAGATCTGGAATTTAAGACAGAGGAGGTCGACGGGTTTGCATGCTATTAATATAGTGGAATTATCACCGACAGTTTTTATAATGAACCGTCTGCGAATTATCATAGATGGTTCAAACTAAAAACCGTATGTGATACTTCATAATATCATATATGGTTCATGGTTAAAACCATCTGTGATACTTTATAGATAGTTTTAACCATGAACCGTCTGTGATAGTTCACATTCATAAACGGTTTTTATCACTAGCAGCAACACTGATGGTTCTAAACTAAAAACATTTATGATAGTATTTAATATAGGCGGTTTTAAAGAACCGTCTGTGATGTAGCGTCTAATATTAGGTTTTCTGTAGTAGTGACTCGTGTTTTACTCTTGTCATGCCTTTGTGAGTATGTCACTTGTATATCCATTTACTAACTAATTATTCGTGATTTGTTGATATATGAGTTTTGATTTATGTCCATGAGCATGTATTACTCTTGAGTAGGGATGAAAACGGATCGGATACGGACGGATATTGCTCATCCCATATCCTTTTCCATATTTTTTGTCGGAGTCGGAGTCGGATACGGATAGTGCCGGATACGAATACGAATGCGGATATTCTCGGTCACGAATACGGATCGAATACATGCCGCTCCGGATACGGTTAGTCTCGGTCACGAATATTTAGTCGGATAATGCGCGGAAGCAAATTTTACATGATGACAGAGACAAATTAAGCAACTAATAAATTCTAACTAGCAAAGTAACAACTAACAAGTAAATTGTAGAGGCTAGTTAAATAAATAGTAGTCTAGTAGCTAACTAGCTACATGCAACATAGTTCAAAAGTACAAATTGCTCATAAAGTAGTCTAGTACATCACTAGTTCATTTAAGTTCATTACATTTACATCACGTGATAAGTCCACAATGCAGATCTTGTCTAGCAAAAAGCCAACAGCGAGCCAACGAGCCATCTCTAACCATGTTTCAGTGGAGCTCAACCTCGGTCATTATCTCGTCCTACAATAAAACATCAATTGGAATCCAAAATTATTAAATGAAGAATAGAAACCCAAAATTAATACTTGTATAGTTCGGTTCTACTCACTGTCCTGTTAGTATGTCAATGACTAATTGGAAGTAAATAACGATCAAACTAGGGAAGCAGTAATAGTGTATATATGTGTAGGATTATCAAACCTTCTCATTTATGTTTGTGGTAGCACATTCTTTATCATCTAGCTCCAAATCCAACTCATCAATAAGTGATGCTATCTTCTCCTTGCAATCTAAAATTCAAAAATAACATGAGGTTAATAAACAAAAGTTGTAAGCGGTGCAATTGGTGAACTAAATGACTTATTATTTACCTTTCCTAGATGAAGATATCCAATCTTTTGTACATATTAGAGCCTCAACCATCTCAGGCTCTAATCGACTACGAAATGGATCAATAACACGGCCACCAGCACTAAAAGCCGACTCTGAAGCAACAGTTGACACTTGAATAGCTAGCACATCACGAGCTAGTCGTGAGAGAATAGGAAACTTCCCTTGGTGTGTGTTCCACCATGACAATATGTCAAACTGTGCACCCTTACCCGTAGGATCAACCCATCGAATTGGTTTCTCTTGCATGTATACCTCAAGTTCATTTATACTACCATGTGCTGTAGCGACATCCTCATACAAGAACTGTTCAATGTCATCAAGGCCCAAGTCAGGATCACCAAGTGGCTGAGAAGGTCCTTGAGGAGGGTCAGACTTCGAAGCTTCAGATGTATTGGACATGTAAGCTTGAAATAATCTGGTCACAACATCCATAAAGCGACTAACTTCATGGGCAGCCCTCTCATGATAAATCCTCCCCATGAAATACTCCACAAGCTTTTTCTTGTATCTAGGATCAAGAAAGCATGCCACAACGAGAGCTATGTTGGACTTGTCCCAATACTTATCATATTTGGCTTTCATAGCCTCTGCCATAGACGAAATAGTAACATCAGCACTTTCACACCAATCTGCAAGTGCTAACTTAATTTCACAAAATTTCCACCAAAACAAGTTTGCTGTTGGATATTGATTTCCAGAAAATAGCTTGGTAGTATCATAAAATTTCTGCAAACACTTGTATAATGATTCTGCCATATCCCATTCTTCATTTGATGGAGCACACTTATCGTACTTACCCTCATTCAAGTACAATAGCCTATCAAAAGCCCTCCTGTAATAAATAGCTTGTGACAACATTTCATATGTTGAGTTCCACCTTGTAGGCACATCCAATGGAAGACCAGATGTATTATCTAAGTCACATTCTATTGCACACTTTTGAAATTCCTCCCATTGCAATGAAGAATTCTTCACAATAACAACAGTAGCTCTAATATTTTAGACTGAAGATGCAATAACTTTCAAGCCATCTTGGGCAACAAGGTTTAGTATGTGACATAAACATCTCACTTGATTTACGGCATGCTTTAGCAAATGATTCCATAAAGCCTTCGTGCCCCTTGAGGTCTCACATCGAGCTTTATGAGGACATTTATGACACTGTGCCCAAAGTTGTTTCTCCTTTCCACCCTTTGGTGTGTCAACAGTCACTGTATATTTAGTAAAGTGGTCCCAAACCTTCGAGGTGCACCTCTTCTGCTTCTTCTCAGCAGGCTCAACTTCTCTGGTGCAAGTCGCTTCATCCATATCAACAACCACATGTTCTTCACCTCCCGTGGCTGTGGTTGTCAATGCACGGGCGTTCGGTGGCGTTGGTGTTGGTGCCGAGTGGCCCGTACCAACTGCTGTGGAAGTGCCAGCAGGGGATGCTCCTATGCTTGCACAAATGCTCGCACTTCCACTTGCAGCAGCCATATCAAATTATCAATATCCTACAAAGTTAGTTTCAAGTTTCAGCATATCTAGGAAGTTTCAGCATACATAATAGATTATTTGATAAAATGATCTAAAATTGCAGCATACTGTCTACCATGCAAAATTAGTTTCAAGTATTTTTGTTGAGAGATGGGTCTGCATTGTTTGTGTAATGTCTAGTGTATAGCTTATGGATTTATACGTTGTGCAAAGTACACATGTCATGAGTTATGATAGTTACAGACTTAGATATACCCTAAATCCGTGTATTTGCATGATCAGCTATCATCATCAATGCAGATTGTTGAGCTAAAATGGGAGTGGCAGGTCACAATGATCCATTGTTAGGTGAAACCACATGCGGGTCTTTGCTGCAGCAACTTCAGGTATCTATGATGCATAGTCCTTTCTTGTTTTTGTGCTTTGTAAGAGCTGAAACTTAAAACAATGGTAACAGAAACACCATTTAAACTCCTTATCTGCATCAGTAAGAGTTAACATGGCATCTTTGTGACAAGGAAGGTACATAAGATTCGATGAGTGACTGACGGGTGTTATTTCAGCTGATATGGGACGAGGTTGGTGAGAGCGATGAAGATCGCGACAAGATGTTACTTCAGCTAGAGCAGGAGTGCTTAGATATTTACAGGAGAAAGGTTGATCAGGCTTCTAGTTCCAGGGCACGTCTCCTTCAACAACTTGCCAACTCCAAATCCGAGCTTGCTAGACTCCTTTCTGCGCTAGGAGAGCTGTCTATTTTTGGCATTGTAAGTATCTGGGAATAGCCCCCCATCCCCACCCCAACCTAATTCCTTTTCATAAGAGAATCAAGAAAATTAAGTACACGATGAACATGTAACAGGAAGTCAGGAACCTGCCAAAATTTGGGCCGGTCTGCGGGGGCGGAGAAGAGGCGCCGGCGCCGGTCACGATGGCGGAGATGGCAGAGAGGCGGCGACGGTCACGGGGGCGGGAGGCGGCGCCGGTCACGGGGGCGGAGAGCAGGCCGCGGGGGCGGAGAGCCGGCGCCGGTCACGGGGGCGGGAGGCGGCACCGGTCGCGGGGGTGGAGAGGCGGCACCGGTCGTGGGGGTGGAGAGGCGGCGACGGTCGCGGGGATCCCAAATTCCCGATCTGAATTTTGGGCGCCGCTCGCCAGGGAGGCAGGGATTAGGGTTCGCCGGTAGTGGGCTGCGCCTAGCGTCGCTCGGTCCGTCAGATGCATTGGGCCGGGCCGTTAACGTTATTCGGATAGTTACCGGATAATAATCTGGTAACTATCCGGAAAATTATCCGGATAGCTCCGTATCCGTCGGATACTGTTTGTTCCGAATCCGTATCCGTATCCGACAAAAAATATCCGAATCCGTATCCGACAAAAATTCCGGATATCCGAGAAAATGCTCCGAATTATATCCGAATTAAAATGGACGGACGGTCGGTCGGGAAATATCCGCTCCGTTTACACCCCTACTCTTGAGACATCGTTTATCATGCTCTTGCTAGTGTGTTGCTCTATGTATCCCTGTGCTTGTTTGATGTCATTGTACCATGTATTTGCATTATTTGTTCTATGCTGTGTTTTCTATCTACATGGTATTGCGATATATCAATTGTTGTTACATAAGCTTTGTCTTGATGTTAGCAGCATATGTTTTTCTTAATTCATCATGTGTCACCATCATGTGTCATGCTATATACTGTCTCATATGTGCATAGGCTAGACTATTGATCATGATTTTCATGGATGTATAAGCATGTATTGTCTTGATACCTTCACTATCATGCTTGTGTTGACATCTTACTCTCTCTCTCTCTCTCTATGTGTGTGTGTGTGTGTGTGTTCATTTGATATCCATGATTAGCATATTTTATTCATAATCTATGTTATCATACTTTATGCATGTTTTGTTCTATGATATATTTTATGCTTATATGGTATTGGTTCGTATTCATAATTATTGATAGATGAGCTTTACCATAGCTTCTCTAGCATGCTTCATCCTTAATTTTGTGCATGCCATGCTATGTACTTACTTGCACATAAGCTTTGATTCCTATCATAGATATATAGAGCTTGATCTATCTCTCTAGTATGTAGTATTTATGTTTTGCTCATTTCCATACTTTATCCATTCATGTTTATGCCCTAAATTATTTGCTTATGCTTATGTGAGTATTGAATTTTATTGCCAACCTCTCACTTTGGATCAAATATGAGTATTCTTGTTTGTCATGTGTCACGAGACCGAATTTGCATGTCATTTCTCACAAACCCTAGTTTCGAGGAATAGACGACTTCTATTTTGTTGATGTAAACTTTACATAAAAGAGGTTAAGACCTTGTGTGCAATACTTTAGCTGGGTACTAGGGGCGCGGTTAGACCATCTTCACCTGGCAGTCAGATCGGCCCCACAATGGCGGTCCGAGTGGATGGGTGCTGAGTCTCTGGTTTTTACATCTTTTGGGTCTTCTTCCTTATTATAGCATCCGGTGATGGCTATCACTTTTGAGTTGCAGCAAGAGTCAGCTTCTACTCCTTCAACTACATATCATTGCCAAGTGGTGTGACACAGGTTTTATTTCCTGTGCTTTACATTTGCCTATTCCTGTGCTTTACATTTGCCCATATTACTTCATTACATATCATTCAGGGGCTTTGTAGTTGCAGGGATGGCTGAGTTAGGGATATGATCACTTCTTACATGAGTCCCTCTAATGTTTTTTGGGTTCTCTAGGTTGTGCTTTCTTCGGTCTAAATTGAGCTTTCTTCTTCAGTCACTAGTGTCTAGTAATGAGATAGCTAGTATTTTAGATTCGCTCCTTAACTGATAGTTATCCTTTTTCTAGAGGCATGTGGAGTATAGAACCTAGCTCTCTCTAGCTTCTTCAAGTCTTCTAGCCATTCCTAGTGAGGGAAGAGCTCAGGTTGTGACTTGTGGTTGGTCCTATCTTCTGTTGCAAGTGCATTCAGCTGGTCCTTCTTGTAGCTTTTGTGTAGGGAAGTTTGATTTTTTGTCCCCACAAGTGGTATCTTGTAATTGGTATTCTCTTGTAGTTAGAGGAGTTTTATTGTCTTGTTTCCTTTTTTTCTTCATGCATTCATGACATTGCATTGTAAGATATGCATTTAGATGTGAGCTTTGATCATTACTCACTAGTGATGTAATTCTAATTTGACATTGCTTATTGTCATGTTATGCTTACTTAGCTAGATTTGTCATGCTTTTGTATGTGTAACCAAATCTTTGCCACACTAGCTTAATTTATAAATTTGAACTAAAATTTACAGGTGGTATCAATTTTTACAATTGATATTTTTTTAATTTGCAAGGATGGATCTTTTGACTAGTTTGCTTTCTAGTGATCTTTACATGATATATGCTATGTCAAAAATGCTCTATTGAGTCTTGAGTTAAAATTAAGCTTTTATTTAGTGCTATGCTAGTTCTTTAGTGAATCATGCAATTCCTCAATGAACTAGTGACTAATTTGAATGAATGATCTCTTTTGTGTTTAATCATGAATCTCAACAATTCTTCTTCATAAGATAGCTTGCCATTGTACTTAGTATGAACTTAGGGGGAGTTTTGTATGGCCAAGGCAGTTTTTTAAGTGTAATGCTTGAGATGGTCGACAATGGCATGATATTATTCAAATTGACTGAATGAAATGAATTCAAATTGGTTGAAGCTCAAGAGTTAGTTATAGATAACTCCTAGTTTAAGACTTGCTTTACTAAGAGAGACTATGTAATTATTAAAAATAGTTGAAGTTTAGGATGCAGTTATAGATGGTTCCAAATTTAAAACTTGCTTTACTAAGATAACACTTTAAAATGATTTTGAAAACATCAAGTTTGGCTTTAATCACGTGCTTGAGCATAATTGTTTAGAATTGAATTTCTAGTACTTTGATTAACTCAATTGTAGATTCTAGGTTCCATTTAGTCTTTTTGATATGGTTTAGCTTATATTGGATACCTTTAGATAAACTTATTAATTTTGAAGCCTTAATTATCATGAAATTAATTTGAATACTTTAAATTGTATTATCTTGCCTAGATTAGTTATATATGCCTCATCATGATCTAGATAGCTTTGTATACATTCTATGACTTCAAGTGGTATCTTTTTAATTTGAACATCATTTTGAATAATTTTCAAAGCTCTTTTAGGTTATATATTTTCATTCATGCATACATGCTCTTTCTTTTGATCCCTAGTGCTTTTCTTGTTATCATGTATCATTTAAAGAGAATAATTGAAAGGATGAGTTCTAGTGAGCTTGCATAGCCCCTCGACCCTTGATGACTATTTTGCCGAAAGGGTGAGAATGATTACGGCAAAATTTGGTTTTAATCAAAAATAAAAATTGTTGATAATGATCTTAAAAGAGAGAGAATACTCATTCAAATGGTAAATGAACTAAAAATGTGAAAATGAGCAATGTGAGGTTGGAAAAAAGAGCAAAAGGAGCTATTAAGTGAGAAAAATGCATCTTGAGCCATAAATGAGAACTTGAGTTAAAGGAAAGCTTATTTGTATTGCATTTATTCTCTTTTGTTCTTTTGGTGTTGTCTTGCTATGAAAATGGTCATGTTGTGCAATTGCTCTTTTTTTTGGATCATGAGCAAGATTCTAGCTTTTAAAAAGTTTTTGGTGTGGAATGGAGTTTTCATTGAAAACTTGCTTTTTCTTGGTATTTGCACTTTTCACATCTTGCCACATTAGTTATGATCATTTTTTGTCTTGAAAATGGACCACTTGTGGCTCTTGCAACTTGTTTGATATTCTTATCCAAATTCAAACTCATATTCTTGCCTGTTAGGGTGTTTGTCAAATTACTTATCAAGGGGGAGATTGTGAGACTATGTAGACGTCACCCTATATTGTGTTATGAGTATTTGACTTTGCTTGTGCTTTGTTGTCAAAGTTTGAGTTTCATTTATGCCTTTTGCTATTAGCAATGCATTGGTCTGATTGGTCTGCAGAGATGGTCCGACCGACCGTGGGCGGTGGTCTAACCGGTGTACGGTGTATGAGTGGTTTTCCAAAAATGCAGTATGACCAATTTCTACTTGGTGGTTTGTTTATTCCAGAAAGGTGATCATTACATTGTGTGAGAGGAAATATGAATGGTCCGGTCGGCCATGGGTGGTGATCTGACCGGGGTTGGCCGAGCTGTCAGACCGACATGGGTTCCATAGTCTAATCAGCTCCCCTATTACTGGCGTTTGATGGATTGACCGATGTGGTCCGATCGGCTGGTCAATGGTGATCAGATCGATTTTGACTGAATTATCTAAGGAGTTTTTGGATATTTGTGGGAATTGGTTATGTATTGAGTTTTGAAGTTCTAGGTCATTGCATTTATGGCGCATGAAGCATGTTTGGACTAATGTGGGCTATGTTATGAAGAACTTGTGCTCGAAAATAATTTCTTATTCTTTGATGTACAGAAAAGCTTGGAGGCGACCATGGTTGATCGCGTGGATCGGGACAAGACTCCATGAGCTGAGTACGGTAAAGGAGCTCGATAGGATGGTTGGGCTCACGCAATGCACAGATAATGGTGCAATCGGTGTAAGTATGGCGTGGTTAGGGGAACCGACACGGAGAGACTTGACGATGCATGAGCTATTTGTGAATCTACACATTGCAGGCATGGGGATTACTTGCAAAGGAAGATATGACCATAGACTAGTCTTAGGAAGAGATGAGGTCCACAATCAAAGCGAGAGTGTTTTGACGGGAAAGCCAAAATACCGAAAACGATGATAGGACCAAAACCGTGATGCTTGGAGGGAGTTGGGAGAGCAGTTTAGAGTAAGAAGATGCTAAGGAGGCCAAGGGGATAGAAGCTAACTACTTGGTTTGGGCTTATGCACTTTGGAAAATATGCATAAGTCATGTGTGAGTGCAAAAACCGATATGGTATTGAGTTAACGGTTTAGCCCATGTAAGAGTGAATGCAACCTAACTAAAGGTATTAGTTAGTGTTTCTCTTGTGAGCCTCTATATATAAGGAAGGAGAGATGGCTTAGTAGCTAAGCTTTAGGGTGAGTTTAAGGTAAGTCTTTCGGGAGAGTTAGGATTCTTGGAGAAAACTTATGTGAGATGTGAGAGACTCTTGTAGTTGAGCTTTTTGTCATCCTTACGTTTGATGTATGGCTAGGGATTGGCTGTAAGCATTCATCTCCAAGTACCAATATATATCTAAAATTCATCCAGGTCTTGATTTGGCTTGATTTTTTTGTGTTTCTCCTTCTCTACTTGATCTTGCTTTGTGCTAAGGATTTGTAAGTGATGAAAATATTTCTTTGAGACTTGATCTTATCCATCTAGTCACTTGTTATTTGTATGTTCTTAGGATTGCTCGGTTTTGGCTCAATAAATGTGACTTGGGGTTCTTTGGTTCTAATGCTTTTGGTTTAGAATCTTGCTGTATTTAAACTTACTAGGACATGTGGAGTAGATCCAATATCATCTTAACTATCAATTACCCATGAGCAAGTCTTGCCTCAAAGTTCTTGAGTTTGCTCGATTTTGGTGTCACCTTGATTAAAATGAAAAAGATAAAAACAACGGTTTTTTTTATCGTTGATTAAAATAGGTTCTTGATATCCTAGACTAGGTGCATATCATGTTTCAGGTTATTTGGAGTTGTTGATTAAAGTTAAATTATGTTATTGGAAAGATTATACCGTCAATCAACTAGAGTCAGCCAACCAACCAAGTATCTGTTAGACCAATCCAAGCAGTCATATCGCCCTCTAGTTAACGGTCAGACCACTAAAAACTTGTTAAGGCATGCTTTGCTCAGTTTTTTTGTTGAGCTTAATCTTGAAGAAAAAGAATTTAGAAAAACAAGTATTAGTGAGGCTCCTATTCAATCCCCGCCTTCTTGGTCCTACAAAAACACAACATGAGCTGTACATATATGCTTCGACCGACCGGTTACCGATGATAGGCATAGAAAACGGATCGAATATGAAACAAATAGTCTCGAATACGAATATTCTCATACAAATGCGAATATGAATATTCTCAAATACGGATACGAATATTCTCAAATACGAATACGAACATTTTCAAATACGGATTTTGCTTACCACATTCGTGTTTTCTCAGATATGAATATCGGATAAAACGGATACGAACATTTTCAAATACGGACTTTGCTTACCACATTCGTGTTTTCTCGGATTCGAATATCGGATAAAACGGATTATCCGTTACCGTTTCCCATCCCTAATGATAATTAAGCAAATCAGAAACAGCTTGAAAATTTATACAGATCGCTCGGGGAAAAGCCTACAAGAAGGCAAAAACATTCAGAGCCGTGGGCACGGCTCAGCACTCAGATGCTGCCCTCTTCCTGCTCACTGCTGTAAGCTGCAAAATAAGAAACAAGAAAGGAAGGATCAGCTCCACTTCTTAAAATTTTCAGACCATAATTCACTACAAATCAATTCTAGAATGGACTGACCGATGAAGTATTCAGATCCGAGCTCCTGAGCACGCGCAGCCTCTTTGCGGTGGAGATGAACATGCTGCAAGATCACCACAAGGAACGCCGTTAATAAGATCAGGCATTTCACAATCGCGACAAGAGGAATTTGTCGAGTTCACAATTGCAACAAAAAAGGATCCTTTAATTTGCTTATGATGACTGTATTTATATATTGAACTCACTCCCATGGGACGTCTCCAACCAGCATCTGGTCACCCTCATCATCCTCATAGACCAGAGTGTATTCACCACTGCCATCCAGTAGCCCTGTGATCACCTTCTGCTTCTCCCCTGTGCAGCTCTCACTTGCAGCAATGGCTGGATCCCTTTGAGCTGGTACAACAAATAGAAAAGATTGTAGATTCAGGTCCCCTACGCCAACACAATCAAAGTTTTCATCCTTACAACTAGCAAGTTGCCGGATGGTGTATGTTGATACATACCGGCTAGAAGGCCTCGAAAGAGCTGATCGACGGCGGCCGAGAGCTTGTCATAGCTGCCGTGCGCCTTCAGGTCGACCTTCCTGCCAATCGGGACGCCGTCCATGTTGATCTTCACATACAGGCCCTTGTGACCCGTCTCGATCTTGGCATTTGCAGCATCTTTGCCTCCACGGTTTGATGTTTCAGTGGATGGTTTGGATGATAACGAAGCGAGGTTCCGTCGGAACGACCGCACCGGAGGCCACCCGACGACCGGAGCAGCTGCCGCCGGCCTGCTGCGCATTGCAGAAATAAGGAGCAAATTAGGATCTTGTAGCAGACTGGTTATTTTCTCAAACACATCACCACTACCAAGATTTCTCAAACACTGATGCATGTCACTTGATGATGCAAGACAACAAATACTGAAATAGTACTACTAATATGGAGTGATAAACTAAACTGAGCTGGCACAAGATTTTTCTTTTTTCGCATATGCTGTTGTATCAAGTTGACAAAAATAGAAATTTACAGCATGCTCATTTCGGCAGGGAAAATAGACATTTAACAACCTTGTTTTATTGGAAGACAATCACAAGGAAGCTAAGCTAATCAACTACTACTACAAAGGAACTTCATGCTTCAAGAAAGGAACAGCCAAGAAACTAACCAAACAGCAAACAAACAAGATTACCCTAAGCCTTAAGCTCCTAATTAACAGTAGTTTACGTTGCCTTGAAGCCATTGCTTCCCTTTGCTCCAGTAGCAGCACCACCACCACTTGCCTCCTTCTCCAAACCTGAAACAACGAAACAAACCCAAAGAAGCTGATCAAAGCATGAAACTTTCAAACAACAACAGAACCAAAGAACAAGAAGCAAACATGCATGATGCAACACCTGGTGATCTCGAGAAGTAGCCAGGGAGGCCAAGGCTCAGCTCAAGGCCCCTCTCCTCTTCCTCCTCCCTGAAGCCATTCCAAGCCATCTCTCTCTCTCTCTCTCTCTCTCTCTCTCTCTCTCTGAGTCTGAAGCCCTGTCTGCTCACTGCTCAAACAAGTTATAAGTCACAGGCCCTCTGAAGCAAAGAAGGCAAGCAGCGAAGAGGGGGGGGGGGGGGGGGGGGGGGGCAGCATAATATAGGTGAGATACTGGGATGGATGACAGGAAGGGAAGGCTGCAGGAAGAGGACACAGCTGGAGCTGCACCCAAGAAGCAGGCAGAGACAA
This sequence comes from Dendrocalamus latiflorus, assembly GCA_017311315.1. Lineage (NCBI taxonomy): Eukaryota > Viridiplantae > Streptophyta > Magnoliopsida > Poales > Poaceae > Dendrocalamus > Dendrocalamus latiflorus. The sequence goes on along the minus strand of CM029619.1, from coordinate 21,562,479 downwards.
AAAAAGGCCAAGGGGGTTGTGAGAAGGGACAAGGTTTGAGGGTGTGCACAGAGAGGGGCTCAGCAGTCTACCTTTCTACCCTTTAGGTCTCCTTACCTCTCTCTGCGCTCCACTCCACTCTACTTTTTACTCTCTCTCCACCCTCCCGATGCTCCTGCTCCACTCTACTTTTTACTCTCTCTCCACCCTCCCAATGCTCCTGCTCTCGGGAAATTTAACTTTTTGCCACTCATATGAACGCCACCTATCCAAATGCCACTCATATCGTTGCACTCAACAATTTGCCACTCTTAAGATGGGTTGACTCATTTTTTTGCCACTTTTGAGCCCACCAGCGCCAACTCCACTGCCATGTCAGCGCCCGCGCCATGTCAGCACCCGCGTCGCCGCCCGCGCGCGCGCCCGCGCCGCCGCCGGCCTCCCCGCGCCCGCGCCTGCGTCGCCCCGGCTTCCCCGCGCCGCCGCCCGGCCTCCCCGCGCCCGCGCCTGCGCCGCGCCGCCCGCGCCTCCCCGCGCCGCCGCGCGGGGAGCCCGCGCCCGCGCCTGCGCCGCCCGGCCTCCCCGCGCCCGCGCCTGCGTCGCCCCGGCTTCCCCGCGCCGCCGCCCGGCCTCCCCGCGCCCGCGCCGCCGCCCGGCCTCCCCGCGCCCGCGCCTGCGCCGCCCGGCCTCCCCGCGCCCGCGCCTGCGTCGCCCCGGCTTCCCCGCGCCGCCGCCCGGCCTCCCCGCGCCCGCGCCGCCGCCGGCCTCCCCGCGCCCGCGCCTGCGCCGCCCGGCCTCCCCGCGCCTGCGCCGCCCGCGCCTCCCCGCGCCGCCGCCCGGCCTCACGGGCTGCGCGGGCGCGGGCGAGCGGGGAGGCCGGGCGGCGGCGCGGGGAGGCGCGGGCGGCGCAGGCGCGGGGAGGCCGGCGGCGGCGCGGGCGCGGGGAGGCCGGGCGGCGGCGCGGGGAAGCCGGGGCGACGCAGGCGCGGGCGCGGGGAGGCCGGCGGCGGCGCGGGCGCGCGTGCGGGCGCGGGGAGGCCGGCGGCGGCGCGGGCGCGCGTGCGGGCGCGGGGAGGCCGGCGGCGGCGCGGGCGCGCGGGCGGCGACGCGGGTGCTGACATGGCGCGGGCGCTGACATGGCAGTGGAGTTGGCGCTGGTGGGCTCAAAAGTGGCAAAAAAATGAGTCAACCCATCTTAAGAGTGGCAAATTGTTGAGTGCAACGATATGAGTGGCATTTGGATAGGTGGCGTTCATATGAGTGGCAAAAAGTTAAATTTCCCCCTGCTCTCTCTACTGGACAGAGTACTAAAGTCTCCCAACTCCGCCTATGCATCATTTCACCTCCTCCTGAGAGCTGAAATCACTTTCTGAAAATTCTTTCGCTCTCTTTCTCTCTCTACAAATGCCTCGTGCCTTTTTCTTGCTCGCTGCCTTTCCTCTGCCTGGTGGCATTGTAGACAACGTTAAGCTGGCTAGCTCAGTTGGGCTTTATTTTAGCTTTTGATTTTTTTTATCGAACCTATTTATTTTACACTAAAACAATTGATAGTTCTTTCAATATAATTAAATTTAAAAAATAAAAATAGAAAAAAAATAAATTATCCTATTACGGATAATGCAAAGAAATATGGAAAAAAGAAAAGGCAAAAAAAGCTTAAAAAAACTAAAAAGTTAGAAAATTACAAATTAAGGAATAGTGAACTAGAAACCAAAATCTGAAACCAAAACAAGCGGGGCCTAAAGCGATAAAGTAATAAAGGAGTAGGTGTGCACGTGAGTGGGTTCTTTCAGACTGCAATTTATACCTTTCGATTTAAATTTTTAAATTTTAGTTGTTCACGAGATAGTACAGAGAGATACTCATACATGATTTTAGCTAAAATAGATAAAGTTGAAACAGTATCTAGTACAATCAACTTGTAGACCATGTCTTGAAAAGATACTCCACTTGGGTGTGCTTATTTGTGTTTAAATTTGTGGCTTTTGGCTTTTTTCATTGTTTGAGGCTTATTTTACGCTGTAACTGCCGGTAACATTTTCAGCGTAATTAAATTTAGAAAATTTAAAAATAAAAAATAGGTTAGCCTATCATGAACAATGTAAAAGAATACAGAAAAAACAAAAACCAAAAAGTCAGAAAAATGAAATTAAGAAACTAGAAGACAAAAGCTAAAGCCAAATGAGCAGAGCTAATTGGGAGACCATATGGAGGTCACCCTATGGCTGTGATGAGTAATTGATTTTTGGATTAGAGTATTTGCGGAGGGTTAGTTTGGTTTTTAAGGAGTTTGCAAAAGATCGCTTTTTGTTTATGAATTTGTCTAACTGCGAGTACTGAGGTATTCGTTGTTTATGACTTTGTGGTCGGTCAGTCCAATCAGCCTTGTGTTGATTAGTCCGATTGGCAGATCTGATCGACATTTGTGCGAGATCGGCAGAATGACTACAGGGTGGTCGAAAGTTTCAATGCCTAAACGACCATGGATGGTCGATGGTCGTTGGTCGATAGTCATAAGCCTTTGCGATTGGTAGTCGTAAGTCGTGGAGATTGATAGTTGTAGCCTTTGTGAGTGGTGGTCATAGCGATCTGTCGTGGTAGTCGTAGCCTATGTGATCGATGGTCGTAGGCTTCTGGTAGGTACTTGTTGGATTCGAGTGTCTCATTTCTTGAGCATCCGAGTACTCATGTCAGACCAGTCGGCGGTTAGACTGGCTTCTCTCGGTGGTCTGAGGTTGTTCTCTGGAATTCTTGGAGTTTGATCATGGGTTGACCTCAGTGTTGTTATCTATGTGCACATAGATTTATTGTTTGGTTCTAGGATTAGGATCTGTAATTTGGGTGCATATTTTTGCATTATGCATTGTATGGATGAATTGTGCAAATTGATGACTGTGTGTATTGGGCGGTGCTATGTGACGGTTTGCTTGTTGGTGTTGGTTGCAGGACTTCAGAGCTAGGTCATGGTGAGATGTAGGAGGACCAAGACTAGGTACAGGGTGGTGCTGAGGTCCAGAATAGTCAGGGAGATGCTGAAGATAACCAAGGCTTGCAGGCTGATTGCAAGCCAGGATGACGAGAAACCGGGGCGAGAGCTACCAGCGGTGGACATGATGAGCAACGGCAAGGTGGACTAGGACTAGGCTCAGGGAGGAGCCAAGGTCTTGTGCGATCGAGGATGCCGTGTGCCGTAATTCACGAGGAGAAGCACATGGTGCGCCAAATGACTTGGGTCGTTTGCAAGGTTGACAACAAGTCATTGGGGCCACATGGAAGATGGCAAAGTATGGACGATGCTTCATGCCAAAGGAAGCAGGAAGCTTCCAGGAAGGCGGTAGAGAGGTATTTTGATAAATTGCCCAATACCGAAAAAAGTGGCGATGTGTGAAACCGCGGTGTTGGCCTAAGTGGTTTAGGCCTTATATGTGTTGAAAATGTGAAGTGGATCAAGTGTTGATTCACTAATGAGTTAATGGTTGTAAGCTGCTTTGAGAAGCGTACATAAGAGAGTAAAACTCAGTGTTAAGGTGAGGTTAATGGGTTGTCCCTGGTTTGGCTTAATGGGGGATGCATTAGGTTTTTTGGGTTCAGGTCATGAGCCTATAAAAGGAGAGGAGAGGCAAGAGCAAGAGTTAGTGAGAAGGTTGGCTAAGCCTTTGGCGGCTGGCACCTCCTCCTTCCCTAGGAGTTAGGTTAGAAAGTGGGTGCGTGCTCTAGCTTTAGAATTCTATCCTCCTGAGTAGAGTGGCTGTAAAATCAATCATCTCAAGTGAGCAATACATTAATCTTTGATCTATCTTTTGTGTATCTTTTGTCTTATTGAGTTTGCTCTGTTGTGGTTTGGTTCTTCCTCTGTTCTTTTCGAATCTGTTCTTCGGTACTGTTTCTTTCCCTTCTTGCTCTAAGAGGTTGTTCTTGTTTGATCTTATTGATGATCTGACTTGCTGTATTTTGCATGATCGTACTCAAAGCCATCTTGACTATTCAAGTACTTAATAGTCGTAGACTACTCTGGTCATATTCTGAACTGTTACGACCACACACTGGTCTTCAACCACATATGTTTTCTGACTGCACTCTGGACATTGACTACGGAGGTGCTGACCATTCATTGGCCTCCGACCACATAGGTTCCGACCATGTTTGTTCCAACCACGTTGGGTTCGACCACTAGTTTTGACCATGTTGGTTTTGACCACATTGCTTCGACCATGCTAGTTTTGACCACATTGGCTTTGACCATATTAGCTTCGACCACAGTGATTTCGACCACAATGGCTTCGACCATGTTGGTTTTCGACCGCTCTCTGGTCTTCAACCACTATAGTTGAAATCCAACCACGGTGTTTTCTAATCTGGTTATTCTCAGCTCTGTGATCCCGACTGGCAGTCGAATTCCAACCACGTTGATTTCTGATTGGGAGTTAAAATCTGACCACGGTGTTTTCTAATCTTGTCATTCTCAGCTCTGTGATTCTCTAATTTTCATGTAGAATTGCTATCCTAATCTTTAGCTTTGTAGCTATGAGAGTAAAGAATAAGCGAATACTCGGAGAAAATTTTTTAAGACACCATTCACCCCCTCTATTGTCTATCCAGTCCTACACTAATTTAAGACTAGTTACTTAAAAGCCAACTATAACGTAAGCTCAGCACTAGCACAAGCCTAAAAGAATAGAGCCCTTAGGGAGGGATTCAGGGGAGCGACAGAGCCCAGGAAGGCAACGAGTGTGCATCTACGCACACAAGTACTCGCAGGTGGGAGCTACAAGCAAAGCCAAGAGCCAACCAACCAGCCAGACGACCACCACCACCAATCTCTCTCTCTCTCTCTCTCTCATGTTCAATTGTGCTCATTGAAATGAAAGTTTCCTAGATAGAACTTGAACTTAAACCATATCTTGACAATTTTTGAGCGCAGGATATTTTGACATTAGACGTAGCCTATATTTATTTTGGCTACAATTGATGTTTTTAGCTATGTTTGATAGTTTTTGTCTATAATTTTAAGACAGTAGAGACACTGATGCGGACGGCGCATATGGTTTTGTACTCGAGAAACTATTTTAAGAATTCATCTTGTTTATTTGAAGCCAAAGCAAAAAAACAAAAAATGTCATTTTGAAAAAAAAATAGAATAGGGTTGTACTCCACAGTAGTGCGAGAACTTTGAGTTAAAGCCAGATTTAGCACTGTTGTCCACCGTATTTACAAAAATAGCTGTACGCGCACCGTATTGACAAAAATGTCGCTTAAGCCATCCGGTGGGCGGGCGGCAGCGCCCGCGAGGTGACAGGTGGACGGCCACTGGCGGCAAGCGCTTGCCACTCGGTGGGGGGACGGCAAGCTTGCCTGTCGTCCGGTGAGGGGGCAGCAGGTGATTAAGCCGGCTTAATTACTTGCTCTAATTTTTTTCGTATAGTATTTTTTTGAATTTTGAAATATATGAAACGAGCTCCAAAAATTACAAAAATTTACATACAATGCCCTGACACAACGTACTTCACAGTATAATTTGTTGGTAATTTTATCCATTGTGAATGTTGCTCAAAAATTCATAAAATTTCAATATTTGTGTAATTTTTTGGGAATTTTATGTGGTCCACAAATGCCAGTCTGTCCATACTGTACACCATTGCTCGCTCCCTCCTTCGGACATGTGTTGGCTTGGCATAGCGGCCCCCTCGCCCGCTTCCTCATTCACACAAATGTTAGTCTAGCCATGTTGCCCTGCCTTGCTCGCTCCGTCATGTGCACATATCGCACTTTTACCGTGTTATCCCTTGTCGCATGTCACATCCCAAAATTTGGCTTTTTGAAAAATTTAAATTCAAATTAATTATTTTAAGGTAATTGAATTTTACTTGGCTTTTATTTGCCTTTCTGGATTTTCTGGAATTTAAAAACTATTTCCAGAATTTAAAAAGTAATTCAAAATATAAAAATTAAATATCAACAGTAGTTGGAAATAATTTTATTAAATCCAAAATATCTCCAGGAGCTTCTGTGAACTTTTCTGGAATTTTTGGAGGTATTTTCATATTTTTCTGAGGCCTAAATAAATTTCTAGCATTTTCTGAAATTAAAAATCATTAAAAATCCAAATCTTTTCCTCCGGCCGACGCGTGGAAGGCCCATATCTGCCCACGTCGCCGCTCGGCCGATCCCGGCCGCACTTCCCTCTCCCTCGCTGTCCAGCGGGCCCGGCCCGTCAGCCGGCGGCCCCGCCTTCCCCTCCTCCGCGCCCGACGCGTGGACGGCTCGGATGAGCCGAGTCTCCGCGCGGGCCATCCAGCCGCCCGCTCTCACTCCCGCCCTCACCCCCACTGACCCGCGGGCCCCGCCCGTCAGCCGCGCGTGCCCTCGCTCCCGCTGCCACCCGGCCCCGCCTGTCAGGCCCGTCGTCCCCGCGGAGCCGGCGCCTTCCTTTCCTTCCCCCTCTTTCCTTTTTTGCCGGCCGACCGAGACCGCGCCGGATCCCGCCTTGCCTTACCCGGCCCTCCTCGGTTTTGGAAGTCCCGGACGCCGCCGCGACCGAATCCCCGATCTCCCGGGCTTCCCTTCCATCGGCGCCCCCTCTTTCCCGTTTCTCCCCTTTCCTTCCTTTTCCCGGCCGACACACCGGCGAGCAATTGCGCGCCCGTGTCCCCTCCTCCGCCCCTATAAATAGCTCCCTCGGCCTCCCCTCTCCCCGCACCACCTCTCCCAGCCTCAGCTCTCTCTCCCGAGCCCCGTAGAGCCCTGCCACCGTGCCACCTTCCCCTTCGAGCTCCGCCCAACTCCGGCGAGCCTTCCCCGCCGCCTCGGACCCTTCCAGAGCCCGCCGTCGCCACCCCGAGCATCCTCACGCCCGGGCGAACCTCCCCGTCACCTCGGCTGCCTCTCCCCGTCACCGGAGCGCCGTCGCACCAAAGCCCCCGAGCTGCGCCGTCGCCTTCCCCGTCGCCGGCCTTCTCCGCTCGTCGCCGCACCTCGTCGACCCCTCCAACGGGACCCCCTCCGCACCGGGACTTCATTTCACGCGTCACCCGAACCCCTCCGACCCTCCCTCGCCGCCGACGACCCTGCCTCCGGCCACCTTCCCCGGCCTCCCCTCCGGCAGGTAACTCAAAAGGTTTGATTGCCCTATATAGGTAGGCAAAGCCTCCCCGCTCACTTGGCTATCACCGCTCGCTCTCCCCTCCCCCGACTCCCTCGGCGCGCGTTCGAGCCCTCGGCTCCGCACGCGGAGGTTGAGTTTTTCTTAATTAAACCGCGCTGACAAGTGGACCCCACCCGTCAGTGGCAGCTGTCCTCGCAGGCCACTACCGCCTGGGCCCCACCCCTCTGTGCTGTCTCTGACAAGTGGGCCCGGAGTCCAGTGGGTCCCATGTGTCAGAGGTTGAGTCAGTGGGCTCACTGTCCAGTGGGTCCCACATGTCAGTGACCGCCAGTGGTTACTGTTCAGTGGGCCCCACCTGTCAGTCTCCCGAGATAAAAATAAAAGAATAAAATCTAATATTCCAGTGGGCCCCACCTGTCAGAAATTTGGGAATTTCTAGATTTATTCAATCTGAGATTTTCAAATGAGCATAACTTTCTCATTTTAACTCCAAATCCAGCCATTCAAATTTCTAAATTCATCTAAAATCATAATCCTTCCAGCTATGGCCTCTGTTGAATTTTTGGATTTTATTTGGATTTTATTTGTATTTATTTGATTTGTTTGCCTCGTCTTTCCTCGCGTAGATTCCAACGTTGTCGACGATCCCTCTTCACAGCAACAAGAAGATCCAGAAACCCTGCAAGAAGGCAAGTCTCCTTTGATCATCTTGAGCCTATGCTTTTGAAATGTTTTTAAAATATTTTAAATTGTATGCATTGCTATTTACATAAAAGTCACTAGTTCAATCTTTAGGAATTAGTTATTCCAACTTTGTTATGCCCTCATTTGACATTGATTGCCATGTACCTTGTCACCCTAGAACTTCCTTTGTCTCAATAATGAGATTACTATTAAACTTTGTGAATATTAGAATGGTAGGTTAATGCTTAGTCTTGCTATCTAATAACTTTGGAGAATCTGGAAAATGGGAAATTATGATTTATTGTAATATCCTTGTGTTTGAAAGTGAAGTGGCAATTGGAGTTGTCACTGTGATTTTAAAATAAAATAAAAATGTGAAAGTTGGTTTAGATTAGGGTGGATGGCTGTTTGGGTTGGTGCAGTAAGCACGAGAACTTGTTAAGTGTATGTTCCACCCTAGTCAATTAAGGACCGACGCTTGTGTTTGTCCAAACTGAGTATTAACCGTACAACCACAAGTCTATATGGGTACGACCTAGCTGACTAACTTATGATAGTCTAGTTTAGGTGCCACCAGTGGAAAGTGGATGCCAGGGATGGACTGGTTATCCACAGTGAGGGACAGGGATTTACTGTACTCATTTGGCGCAAGAGGGGGCTTCAGATTGGGCGGATTTAACCCTTCTGCGGTGAAACCTCAGCGGGTGGTATCTAGCTAGATTAGAGCAAGGTAAAGGCTTTGTGATATTTTATCTGGGTCTCATGCCAAAGGAAGCGTGTTGACTTTTAGGATAATTTATCTCTTGTGGGTAAAGTTGTACAACCTCTGCAGAGTGTAAAACTATTCGAATAGTCGTGCCCACGGTCAAGGGCGGGCAAAGAATGCATTCACATGGTAGATTTCTGGTTTTGGATTTAAAATCAAAAGTTTTGTATTCCGAGAGTGGAGGGAACTCTCGGAAGGGAATCCTGGCGGATGGAGCCGGAGAGGGTGGATGGAACCCGCAGTTTAAACTTGACCAATGGTAATTGGTTAGCTAGTGTTGGTAGTTGGAACCTTCACTAGAAAGTTAATTCGGTAAAAACATTTACTTCATTAAATTGATTCCTTCGAAAATAATTAGTAGTAATTTAGATTTCAAATATTGCTTTGTGCAAAAGAACCATATGGCCTTCCTTTGTTAAGCCTTGCATCTATGCATTTTTCCCAAGACTTGCGGAGTACTTTATGTACTCACATGCTACACTTAAAAATAAAATCTCAGAGGAAGTTGAAGCTCAAGAGGGTGACTACGACTACTGCTTCGCTTGTGGCTGTGATGGATTCTTCCCGGAGGACTAGGCCACGCTTCCCCAGTCAACTGCCTGTGGCATCTTGATGGGTCTACTTTGATTTCACTTTGCTTCCGCTGTGTTTTGATTGTGCGAGGTCTTGAAGCCTCCAATGTAATAATGAGACCTGGTGGTCAGTACTCTTTATAATTGTAATAAATACGTTGTTGGTCATGAATCATTTCTGTTTAACTGTGTGCACTAGCTTTGATCTGGGACTAGTGCAGAAACACATTTAGGGTCCGGGTTCGGAGATCCGGGGTCCCGACAGAGATGGTATCAGAGCCAATTTGACTGTAGGACGTGACCTAGATTAGGAATGGCAAACCATAAGGACTTATATTTATAAAAAGAGTATATTAAAAATGTATAAGCTTCTTTGCTTCTACTCTCTTCCTACTTAGAATCTCGTTCTTGTCTCCAACTCCATTTGTTAAAAACTTTTTACTAATCTTTTCTTTTACTCAACTTTGTAGATGGCTGGTTCATCCTCCGCTGCCCCGTGGGACTACTACTCACATGGAGAGGATGCTGGAGCATTCGCTAGCCTTCTCCGGTAGCTGATGCAGTGTTTGGAGTACCGTCAGCCGCCCATCTTCAGGGGTCGGAAGACGCGGATCCTGGATCGAGACTCTTGGACGATGGAGGTATTCCTGTATGCACGGGAAGAGGAATTCAAGTCCCACACCTACCCCATCAAGCACCCTCGGTCCCGCTGTTTCGACGCTGTCCAGGACGCAGCACGCCTCGCCATTGACGAGTTGTGCCATCTGCACAAGGATGCTGTACATCAGTCCCCTTTTTGCTTCTTCATCAACCCCAGGGCAGGACAGAGGTATCCAGATCCCTTTGATATTCCAGTTGATGACCCTCGACTGTCGCACCAGATACAGCTCTCGCAGGCGATGGCAGTCACTTACTCCGGAGCTTTGGAGGAGATTGGACAACTTCGGATGCTTCTCACTTCCAGCTACCAGCATTCCGACACGCTTCGCGCACAGCTTCTCCAGAGCCAAGCAGCTGAGTTTGAGTTGGGACGTCTCAGGGCCGCAGCCGACTACGCGCCGTCTTCACCCGTAGTTGATTACATGCCGTCTTCTCCAGTACCAGCTGTCATCCCCAACAACCCGGCACCAGCTCGACTTTCAGGACTCCACGTCAGACTTACAGCACGCAAGAAGGTGCGACGCCCCAGTCCGCCACCTGTCATTACTCTCAAGAAGCGCAAGCCTTCTCCTTCTCGTTCACGATCAACTGCCTCCAGTCGTAACCGTGCCTCGGCCGAGTGTGACTGTTCACGTCACCACGTGAGAGAACGCCAGGAAGACCCGGAGGAGGATCCAGAAGAGGACCCGGAAGAAGACCCTGAGGAGCGCGTCTTTGGAGAGGATTAGTAGTCTTTTGAGTCCGTAGTACCCAAATAAAATGTCCGCGTCCTTAGAACGCTTATGGTTATGTTTTGGTGTGCTAGATGGACTGTACCAGGCCTATGTGCACTTGTGGTACAGCCATCCTTGGAGTTATCTTGTTTTTAATAAAAGTTTTCCCTAAGTGGTTGCTGGTTTCTTCTTGTGTGTTGGCTTGGGATGTTATTTAGTTTCCCCTAACTTCTTATCTATTCTATTTCCCTCTTACCTTCTGCTAACCTAAACCGCTTCAGATGGTGAACACGAGGAGCAACCCTGGCAGCAGCCGTGACGCCAACAATCAGCCGGAGGACAACATTCCACCACCTCCTGCTCAGGCCCCCAACCTGGAGCAAATGATGGCCATGCAACTTCAGCTTCTTCAAGCTTTAGCACAAAACCAAGTGCAGCCAGCCCAGCATGCACCCAACCAGGCACCCCAGTCTAAGTTGGGAGAATTCATGAGGACAAGGCCTCCCACTTTTGCTGCATCAGTGGATCCCCTGGAGGCAGATGATTGGATCAAGGATGTGGAAAGAAAATTGGTCCTAGCTCAGTGCAACGATAATGAAAAGGTGCTGTATGCTGCTCACCAGCTCAAGGGAATGGCTGCTAACTGGTGGGAAAACTACCGCGCCGCCCATCAAAATGCACAAGCCATCAATTGGGATGAGTTTGTTGAAGCTTTTCGCACTGCCCATATTCCTACGGGAATAATGGAAATGAAGAAGAGAGAATTCTACCAACTACAACAGGGAAACCTCAGTGTTTCCGAATACCTGAACAAGTTCACCCAACTGTCCAGGTATGCATCTGAAGAGGTCACCTCAGAGGCGACCAAGATTTGGAGGTTCACGCAGGGACTTGACCCCAATCTCAAGGTGCAGCTGGTATCCAATGATTTCCCTACCTTCCAGCACCTAGTGAACAAGGCCTTTGTCCAAGAAGATGCTCAGCGTCAGCTATACGAAACTCGGAAGAGGAAGTTTCAAGCCCAGCAAGGAGCAAGCAGCTCTCGATTCCGCCCCAACGCACCTCACTTTCACAAGCCTTCAGAGTCAAGCGTGCCAAGGACTCCCTTTTCAGGACCCCGCCCAAATCCACAAACTCCCCGGGCAAGCAATGGTGGCCAACCCCAGCAGAACAAGAATTCAGCAGCAGGAGTGCAGTGTTTCAACTGCAAGAACATGGGGCACTATGCCAGCAACTGTCCCCAGAAACGCCCAGCAATGACCCCAGTTCGTTTCAATCTGGGGACTATGCCAGCAAGAGCTCCGACTGCAGGTCAAGGCCGTGGGGCACCACAAACCCCAAGGACTCCACAAGTGGTGAGCAGAGGGCATCTCAACCATGTGACCGCGGAAGCAGCCCAGGATGCACCCGACGTAGTTCTGGGTAAGTTTCTTGTCAACTCAGTATTTGCATCAGCATTATTTGATTCTGGAGCTTCGCATTCTTTTGTGTCAAAAGATGTGGTTGAAAGGTATAATTGGGATGTAAGTAAACTACAGAACCCCATGCTAGTCCAGTCCCCTGGAAAGGAAATGAGGACTAACACAGTTTGCCCTGACGCAACTGTGGATATAAATGGAGTTAAGTTCTTAGCGAATCTTATTATAATAGACTCCAAGGGTTTAGATGTAATACTTGGAATGGATTGGTTAACCAAGTATAAAGGGTAGATAGATTGTGCTGATCGAGCTGTTACAATCACTAACTCTGATGGGATTCAAGTAAGGTATAAGTCAAACTCCCCTACCCAGAGCAGGTGTAGTTTGAACAGTGTGAAGGGAGTGACTCTGGAAAAAGTACCTATAGTGAGTGAGTACCCAGATGTATTCCCTGAAGATTTACCCGGAATGCCGCCAGACAGGGAAGTAGAGTTTGTCATCAACCTAGTACCTGGAACAGCTCCGATTTCAAAGAGACCTTATCGGATGTCTGCAAATGATTTGGCTGAAGTTAAGAAGCAAATTGAAGAATTGCAGAATAAAGGTTTTGTAAGACCAAGCTCGTCACCCTGGGGAGCACCAGTACTGCTAGTAAAGAAGAAAGATGGTAGTCTTCGCATGTGTGTGGACTATCGATCCTTGAATGATGTGACGATTAAGAACAAGTACCCTTTACCCAGAATAGATGATCTGTTTGATCAGTTGAAAGGATCATGTGTATTTTCTAAGATTGATCTTCGATCAGGTTATCACCAATTGAAGTTAAGACCAGAGGACATACCCAAGACCGCATTTGCTACCCGTTATGGATTGTATGAGTATACAGTGATGTCTTTCGGTCTAACCAATGCCCCCGCATACTTCATGAATCTGATGAATAAGGTGTTCATGGAATATTTGGATAAGTTTGTGGTTGTATTCATCGATGATATTTTGATATATTCCAAGAATGAGGAAGAACATGCCGAACATTTGAGGATAGTTTTGGAAAAGCTCAGAGAAAATCAGTTGTATGCCAAGTTTAGTAAGTGTGAGTTTTGGTTAAAGAAAGTAGCTTTCTTGGGCCATGTGATTTCGGCAGGAGGAGTGTCCGTAGACCCTGAGAAAGTTAATGATGTGCTTAATTGGACACAACCAAAGTCAGTATCCGAAATCAGAAGTTTTCTTGGATTGGCTGGTTACTATCGTCGATTTATTGAAGGTTTCTCCAAGCTCGCAAGACCTCTCACCCAGTTGCTGAAGAAGGAAAAGAAGTTTGAATGGAGTAAACCATGCGAGGATAGTTTCCAAGAGCTGAAGAAGAGGTTAACTTCTGCACCAGTGTTGACGCTTCCAGACATTAGGAAGGATTTCGAAGTCTTCTGCGATGCGTCAAGGCAAGGACTAGGCTGTGTACTGATGCAAGAAAGAAAGGTAGTAGCATATGCCTCAAGGCAGCTGTGACCCCATGAAGGAAATTACCCAACTCATGATTTAGAGCTTGCTGCCGTAGTGCATGCACTGAAAATATGGAGGCATTACTTGATTGGTAACCGCTGCGAGATTTACACGGATCACAAAAGCCTGAAGTACATATTTACTCAACCCGATCTTAACATGAGGCAAAGGAGATGGCTTGAGCTAATAAAGGATTATGACATTGGGATACATTATCACCCAGGAAAGGCTAATGTGGTAGCGGATGCCTTAAGCAGAAAGAATTACTGTAATAAGTTGTGGATAAAGGATAGTATGCCCGCACTTCAAGAAGAATTCCAACGGCTCAACTTAGAAGTAGTGGAGAAAGGATTCCTAGCCACTTTGGAAGTTCAACCAACCTTAGAAGATCAAATCAGGGCAGCTCAAAAGGAGGACAAGTATGTCCAGGAGATCAAGGATAATATGAAGAAAGGGAAAGCTTCGGGATTTTCAGAGGATGAAGAAGGTACCCTTTGGTTTGGGAAAAGAATTATTGTACCTGAAAAGAAAGAGGTAAAGGAGTTAATATTGAAGGAAGCCCATGAATCTGGATATTCAATTCACCCTGGGAGTACCAAGATGTACCAAGACCTCAAGGAGAGGTATTGGTGGTCAAGTATGAAACGAGAAATTGCAGAATACGTAGCCTTGTGCGATGTATGCCAACGGATTAAAGCTGAACACCAGAGACCTGCTGGACTTCTGCAGCCATTGCAGATCCCTGAGTGGAAATGGGAAGAAATTGGTATGGATTTTATAACTGGATTATGAAGAACCAAAACAGGGCACGATTCAATTTGGGTTATAGTGGATCGTTTGACAAAAGTCGCCCATTTCATTCCAGTAAAGACCACATACTCCGGGGATAGACTTGCAGAGTTGTACATGTCAAGAATTGTGTGCTTGCATGGGATCCCAAAGAAGATAGTGTCCGATCGAGGAACCCAGTTCACTTCGAGATTTTGGCAAAAGCTACATGAACTTTTGGGCACAAACTTAAACTTCAGTACAGCTTATCATCCACAGACAGATGGTCAAACAGAAAGAGTAAATCAAATCCTGGAAGACATGTTGAGAGCTTGTGTACTGGCAAACAAGAGTAATTGGGATCAGAGTTTGCCCTATGCAGAGTTCTCCTACAACAATAGTTATCAATCCAGTTTGCAAATGTCTCCCTTCGAAGCCCTATACGGCAGAAAGTGTAGGACTCCATTGTATTGGAAGGAAACAGGAGAAGGACAAGTGTTTGGACCAGATGTGCTGAAGCAAGCAGAAGAACAAGTTCGTCTAATCCAGGACAGATTAAAAACAGCACAAACCAGACAGAAAAGTTATGCAGACAATCGACGTAGAAGCTTAGAATTCGTACCTGGGGATCATGTTTATTTGAAGGTGTCACCTCTCAAAGGAATGAGACGTTTTGGAGTCAGTGGAAAGCTAGCTCCCAGATTCATTGGACCTTTTCCTGTTGTGGCGAAACGAGGAGAAGTGGCTTACCAGTTGGAGCTTCCACCACAACTGTCAAAGGTGCATGACGTCTTTCATGTGTCTCAACTAAGAAAGTGTCTCAGAGTTCCAGAAGAGCAGATGCCTCTAGATGAAATAAACGTGAAGGAGGACCTCACCTATCCAGAGTATCCAGTCAAGATATTGGAGGAAGCAGAGCACCGTACGCGCAGCAAGGTTATCAAGTTCTGTAAGGTGCAGTGGAGCAACCATTCAGAATCGGAAGCAACTTGGGAGCGTGAAGAGGATCTAAAAGAAGAGTTCCCCGCCTTTTCCCAGTCCATCCGAATCTCGGGGTCGAGATTCTTTCTAAGGGGGGTAGGTTTGTCACATCCCAAAATTTGGCTTTTTGAAAAATTTAAATTCAAATTAATTATTTTAAGGTAATTGGATTTTACTTGGCTTTTATTTGCCTTTCTGGATTTTCTGGAATTTAAAAACTATTTTCAGAATTTAAAAAGTAATTCAAAATATGAAAATTAAATATCAACAGTAGTTGGAAATAATTTTATTAAATCCAAAATATCTCCAGGAGCTTCTGTGAATTTTTCTGGAATTTTTGGAGGTATTTTCATATTTTTCTGAGGCCTAAATAAATTTCTAGCATTTTCTGAAATTAAAAATCCAAATCTTTTCCTCCGGCCGACGCGTGGACGGCCCAGATCTGCCCACGTCGCCGCTCGGCCGATCCCGGCCGCACTTCCCTCTCCCTCGCTGTCCAGCGGGCCCGGCCCGTCAGCCGGCGGCCCCGCCTTCCCCTCCTCCGCGCCCGACGCGTGGACGGCTCGGATGAGCCGAGTCTCCGCGCGGGCCATCCAGCCGCCCGCTCTCACTCCCGCCCTCACCCCCACTGACCCGCGGGCCCCGCCCATCAGCCGCGCGCGCCCTCGCTCCCGCTGCCACCCGGCCCCGCCTGTCAGGCCCGTCGTCCCCGCGGAGCCGGCGCCTTCCTTTCCTTCCCCCTCTTTCCTTTTTCGCCGGCCGACCAAGACCGCGCCGGATCCCGCCTTGCCTTACCCGGCCCTCCTCGGTTTTGGAAGTCCCGGACGCCGCCGCGACCGAATCCCCGATCTCCCGGGCTCCCCTTCCATCGGCGCCCCCTCTTTCCCGTTTCTCCCCTTTCCTTCCTTTTCCCGGCCGACACACCGGCGAGCAATTGCTCGCCCGTGTCCCCTCCTCCACCCCTATAAATAGCTCCCTCGGCCTCCCCTCTCCCCGCACCACCTCTCCCAGCCTCAGCTCTCTCTCCCGAGCCCCGTAGAGCCCTGCCACCGTGCCACCTTCCCCCCGAGCTCCGCCCAACTCCGGCGAGCCTTCCCCGCCGCCTCGGACCCTTCCAGAGCCCGCCGTCGCCACCCCGAGCATCCTCACGCCCGGGCGAACCTCCCCGTCACCTCGGCTGCCTCTCCCCGTCACCGGAGCGCCGTCGCACCAGAGCCCCCGAGCTGCGCCGTCGCCTTCCCCGTCGCCGGCCTTCTCCGCTCGTTGCCGCACCTCGTCGACCCCTCCAACGGGACCCCCTCCGCACCGGGACTTCATTTCACGCGTCACCCGAACCCCTCCGACCCTCCCTCGCCGCCGACGACCCTGCCTCCGGCCACCTTCCCCGACCTCCCCTCCGGCAGGTAACTCAAAAGGTTTGATTGCCCTATATGGGTAGGCAAAGCCTCCCCGCTCACTTGGCTATCACCGCTCGCTCACGCGGAGGTTGAGTTTTTCTTAATTAAACCGCGCTGACAAGTGGACCCCACCCGTCAGTGGTAGCTGTCCTCGCAGGCCACTGCCGCCTGGGCCCCACCCCTCTGTGCTGTCTCTGACAAGTGGGCCCGGAGTCCAGTGGGTCCCATGTGTCAGAGGTTGAGTCAGTGGGCTCACTGTCCAGTGGGTCCCACATGTCAGTGACCGCCAGTGGTTACTGTTCAGTGGGCCCCACCTGTCAGTCTCTCGAGATAAAAATAAAAGAATAAAATCTAATATTCCAGTGGGCCCCACCTGTCAGAAATTTGGGAATTTCTAGATTTATTCAATCTGAGATTTTCAAATGAGCATAACTTTCTCATTTTAACTCCAAATCCAGCCATTCAAATTTCTAAATTCATCTAAAATCATAATCCATCCAGCTATGGCCTCTGTTGAATTTTTGGATTTTATTTGGATTTTATTTGTATTTATTTGCTTTGTTTGCCTCGTCTTTCCTCGCATAGATTCCAACGTTGTCGACGATCCCTCTTCACAGCAACAAGAAGATCCAGAAACCCTGCAAGAAGGCAAGTCTCCTTTGATCATCTTGAGCCTATGCTTTTGAAATGTTTTTAAAATATTTTAAATTGTATGCATTGCTATTTACATAAAAGTCACTAGTTCAATCTTTAGGAATTAGTTATTCCAACTTTGTTATGCCCTCATTTGACATTGATTGCCATGTACCTTGTCACCCTAGAACTTCCTTTGTCTCAATAATGAGATTACTATTAAACTTTGTGAATATTAGAATGGTAGGTTAATGCTTAGTCTTGCTATCTAATAACTTTGGAGAATCTGGAAAATGGGAAATTATGATTTATTGTAATATCCTTGTGTTTGAAAGTGAAGTGGCAATTGGAGTTGTCACTGTGATTTTAAAATAAAATAAAAATGTGAAAGTTGATTTAGATTAGGGTGGATGGCTGTTTGGGTTGGTGCAGTAAGCACGAGAACTTGTTAAGTGTATGTTCCACCCTAGTCAATTAAGGACCGACGCTTGTGTTTGTCCAAACTGAGTATTAACCGTACAACCACAAGTCTATATGGGTACGACCTAGCTGACTAACTTATGATAGTCTAGTTTAGGTGCCACCAGTGGAAAGTGGATGCCAGGGATGGACTGGTTATCCACAGTGAGGGACAGGGATTTACTGTACTCATTTGGCGCAAGAGGGGGCTTCAGATTGGGCGGATTTAACCCTTCTGCGGTGAAACCTCAGCGGGTGGTATCTAGCTAGATTAGAGCAAGGTAAAGGCTTTGTGGTATTTTATCTGGGTCTCATGCCAAAGGAAGCGTGTTGACTTTTAGGATAATTTATCTCTTGTGGGTAAAGTTGTACAACCTCTGCAGAGTGTAAAACTATTCGAATAGCCGTGCCCACGGTCAAGGGCGGGCAAAGAATGCATTCACATGGTAGATTTCTGGTTTTGGATTTAAAATCAAAAGTTTTGTATTCCGAGAGTGGAGGGAACTCTCGGAAGGGAATCCTGGCGGATGGAGCCAGAGAGGGTGGATGGAACCCGCAGTTTAAACTTGACCAATGGTAATTGGTTAGCTAGTGTTGGTAGTTGAAACCTTCACTAGAAAGTTAATTCGGTAAAAACATTTACTTCATTAAATTGATGCCTTCGAAAATAATTAGTAGTAATTTAGATTTCAAATATTGCTTTGTGCAAAAGAACCATATGGCCTTCCTTTGCTAAGCCTTGCATCTATGCATTTTTCCCAAGACTTGCGGAGTACTTTATGTACTCACATGCTACACTTAAAAATAAAATCTCAGAGGAAGTTGAAGCTCAAGAGGGTGACTACGACTACTGCTTCGCTTGTGGCTGTGATGGATTCTTCCCGGAGGACTAGGCCACGCTTCCCCAGTCAACTGCCTGTGGCATCTTGATGGGTCTACTTTGATTTCACTTTGCTTCCGCTGTGTTTTGATTGTGCGAGGTCTTGAAGCCTCCAATGTAATAATGAGACCTGGTGGTCAGTACTCTTTATAATTGTAATAAATACGTTGTTGGTCATGAATCATTTCTGTTTAACTGTGTGCACTAGCTTTGATCTGGGACTAGTGCAGAAACACATTTAGGGTCCGGGTTCGGAGATCCGGGGTCCCGACATCGCATGTGGTGGTGCATGTCGACAACGCGTCCGTAATTTTCGGTGGGAATGCACCGGATTCTCTTTTCGCTCGCTTCAAATACAGAGCTCTCGCAATTGCTCATCACTCATCTAAATTTTTTCGCTTTTTGTAGGAAGAAGAATCTTTTGCATTATACAATAACATAGCATTGCAGACACCGAGGGGGCAGTCGGAGCGGGTCGCCAAAGGAAGACTTTCCCCTGAAAAGGAGGGAGGACTTCGGCCGTAACTACCACTTGATGCCAAATAGGGGAGCTCAACTGGTATGGTTGAAATGCAGACACAGGGAGGACGTGGTCGTGTATGTTGTCGAAGGCCATTTCGATGGTGGGCGACATTTCTTCCGATGCCCACACTCTAGGGGTACAATTAGGCAATAGTTGATTTTTTCCTACTTGTAATAGAGCTTTCATGTTAACCCTCCTTTCGTGTAGATGATGAAATGCAACTTCATCTGCTGGATCAATTCTCTCCATGAACGCTATGTTGCATGGTACGTGGATACACTGTGGGAGCGAATCTTAGAGATGGATGCGCGGATTGATAGTCTTAATGAGGAGACTGGTGACCTCTGGCAAAAGATGTAGCGCGAGAGAGGCAACAAGGAGGTCGTCAATATAGAAAGTTTGTATGATCCCATATGTTGTTGCACATACCCTAACTGCATATGTGTGTGCTACTACAACGGCGGCCGGCCACGTCCAAGGCGCCCCCCACTGCAACACTCCATGTGGGTTCTACGAGGCACCTTCTACCAGTAGACACGCACAGAGAAGGCTGTAACATGTAACTCGTGGTTATGTTCAATGTTGTAAAGCATGTAACTGAATGGTGTATGTGTCGTTACTGTTGCTGTTTTTTGAGTGGACTGTTCAAATGCTGTGTCAGTGCATTAAGCTAGAGTGGTTGATATGCATTGAGCAAATGTTGTCAATACATATCAAATGGGTACAAATATGAATTAATGCGATTTAGTAAAAGATACATGAGATTATGACACTGAGTGGCAACCAGATGAGCTCAGTTTGTTGGGGCAATCCTTCACTGAGTGCCCGAAGGTCCTATATATTCTGCATTTCGCTGTGCGGGTAATGCTGATATGTTGGCTCACATCCATGTCATTCTGGAAGCGTCGTGTTTGCTGACGTCCCTTCGTAGTTATCTTCAATTCCTTGTCGGGGGCCCATTGCAACATGTCCGACCAAAGATTCCTGTAGTTCAGGTCCAAACCGTAGGAGTGAAACTCTGCATTCCATGTACTGAAAAGGTGTTGCATGTCATAGTACTTTGAGGTATACACCTCGGACATCTGTCTCATTTGCGCACATGTCTTATACACATGCGAGCATAGCTTGTGTAGGAGCGTCGGCTTGTTGCAGGTGCATATTGCTACATCACCCAAGATGCATGCCTGTTTTATTTCACCCTTAGCATGACTGTTCACATATTTTTACTGAAGCCTAATCTCGTACTTCCTCTAGAAGCCATCGATTATGCGGATGTTGCACATTTAGGCTTTGTCCATCTTCAGTTCCATATACCTCTGCATGTTCTCGGACCATTTCTTGCCTTTGTCTATTTGATGCCTAGCTGTGGTGGCTCTATTGATGAAATAACCGCCAGTGCGAGTCCATGTTTTCTCCACGATTGCGGTGATAGGGAGGCACCGCACGCCTTTCAGAATGCTGTTGTACACCTTGGACATGTTGATCATCATAATCCCATACCTCGTACCATCCATGTCATAGGGAAGGAACCATTTCTGTAATTAAGGAGCGTGCCGACGAATCCACTCAAAGAAACTTATCACGTGCGTGTGGTTTCTCTCCCTCTGTAGTTTGCCTTTCTAGCTCTGTCCAGATGGATTTGAACTTCCGCCTTTGGTTTTGCAGACACAATGCCTTTCTAGCTTTGTCCAGATGGATCTGTGATGACGCAAACGTTGGTTCGGTTGCCAACCACCGCTTGCTTCATGTTCGCTAGGAACCAGATCCAACTGGACGTGTTCTTGCTTTCCACAATGGCAAATGCCACTTGGAGAAGCTGGTCATTTGCGTCAGCCGCCACTGCGGTGAGAATGGTTCCCTTTTAACTCTATGAGGAAAGTGCCATCCATCGTGAGCACAAGACAAAAAAAACTTGAAGCCCTCAATGGCCTAGGCGAAAACCCAGAATAGTCGGTCTAGTATGAAGCAGTTGGGCCCTCCGTCAGCACCTGGATGCTCAAGCTTGTTTACGTATGTGCCAGTGTTTGATTTGGCTACCTGGTGAAGCAATATCGGTGCAAGATTGTATGCCTCTTCATGCGTCCCATACATGGACTCAATAACCTTATGCTTGTCTCATCAGACTTTACTGTAGCTAACTGGATAGCCAACCACATTGACGACTTCTGACATAAGCATCTTCGGGGAGACGGAAACGTTCGCTGCAACTAGGTGGCTAATGATGCTTGCCACATAAGCCAAAGTCACATTCCGCTGATGGTGCAGGGGCTCGCTAAGCACACAACTGTGGTCGATCATCGTCTTGATCGAGAACGCTGAGCCAAAAATCTTGGCTCGTTAAGCGCTGACCTTTGTGGAGTAGCCTTCCACTACGCACTTCACAATATAATTGGCTGGGTTGGACCCGTGCACTCAGTACACATGGTTGATAGACAAGGCGTACCGTGCAATAGCTTGTTGCACAACTGTCTTTCTAGGGAAGCGCTGCTCAACTAGGAGGGTGTTGGCTTGAAACCCCCACTGGGACCCTTCTTCATGTGGCAGTACGAGGGAACGCACCACAACATCATCGTGCCTGGAGGACACATAGGGCACCTCTGATGACACAATTCCCCTGGGTGGACCACCTGTCTGCTGTGCATCGTCCTCGTTATCATCGAAGCCTGGGTCAATATCCTCATCAGACTCCAACCCAAGCGGCTGGTTCAGTAGATACTCGTGGCAGTCAATTTGAGCAGACCACCAAATGCCCAATCCCTCATTCCGC
The DNA here is from genome assembly GCA_017311315.1 of Dendrocalamus latiflorus. Taxonomy (NCBI): domain Eukaryota; kingdom Viridiplantae; phylum Streptophyta; class Magnoliopsida; order Poales; family Poaceae; genus Dendrocalamus; species Dendrocalamus latiflorus. The sequence goes on along the minus strand of CM029619.1, from coordinate 21,540,680 downwards.
ATGAAATCAGGGGCGAGTCTACCCTCCGATACAACACATTCAGTGGTATCATCTTGAAGCTCTGCTTGTGGTTCCCCAGGTGTCGAGGGGCCAAGCTCATCAACATTTTCAGACTCCTGGCGCGTGAAACTTAGGTACACCACCGGCCTCCCATAAATGGCTGCCTCGGGCTAGGAGGCAATTTTCATGTACTGCCTCTATGCTGTAGTGCCATTCACCTTCACGAGCTCCCACACGCCATTGGTGCAGGTGATCCCCTCGATGGCAAGTTTCATCACCATTGCCTCCATGGCGAACTCTCTTCGAATGCAGCTTCGTAGCTCATGAATATTCATGACGCCGAGCCTCTCGGCCCGGAGCACCTTGTATTGGCATGTTGATAGGTCCAACCCACTGGGTCTAGCCCATACAAGACCATCACCATAGAACATTACCAAGTGTTCAATATCTGCGACTACCTGAAGCCGCAACAACCAGATTCATAGTAAGCATTACAGAAAAATGATTACATGCATGTAATTACATACGAATAGTTTATTAATTACCGACAAATTGACTACCAATCCAAAAAAATTACCTATCTTTCGAGAGAAGCAATCAGCACTACCGCTATCTCGTACCGTGTCCTTAATGAGATATGCACTTGCTTCTCAAAATAATTAGCTATGCACTCTTAATTTTGAGCGACCACCGCAAGAAGGAGATTTTGCGATAAGTGACTGAGATGATCGATGATCAACTACGAGAGGTTCGTATTTATTGTTGAGTGCAAAGGGAACCATGTGCACTCAACACAAAAATTAAGGACTCCTTGTTGATGTGTAGAACTTTGGGCGTGGGGGAACGATATGGTAACACTGACAAATGTGGAGATGAGGGAGTAGGCGAGGGTGGACGGCACGGACATAACGACATTAGTGCGGACGAGGGAGCGCACGAGGCTGGATGACATGGGCAGAGTGACAGTTGTGTGAAGCACGCAGTGGAAAAGAAAAATAGCAGCAATAGGCCAACATATGTGCAAAGGACAGATGTCACGCACTTCAAAACAGGCCTGAGCATCACATATCGCTAATTATGATAAAATTATCACGAATTAACATGGCAAATTCAGACCATATAAAATTTTAAAAAAATTACATAATAACTATGGTTGTATTGGGAGACTTCACATGAAATTTCTTAATTTTTGAGCTCGTTTGCTATATGTAAAACTCGTACAAATATCAAAATTGTATGAATTTTTGAGAAATATTCACAATGGATAAAATTACCAAAAAATTGCACTATAAAGTACATTGTGTCGAAAGACTGTACATAAATATTCAAAAATTTTAGAGCTCATTTGATATATTTAAAAATTTAAACAAACACTAAATAAAAAAGATAGAGCAGGTAATTAAGCCAGCTAACTAGCTGGCTTAATCACCTGCCGCCCCCTCACTAGACGGCAGGCAAGCCTGTCGTCCCCCCACCAGGCGGCAGGTGCCTGCCTCCAGCGGCCGCGCCGCGTGTCGCCTCATGGGCACTACTGCCCGCCTACCTGACGGCATAAGTGATATTTTTGTTAATACGATGTACATACGGCTATTTTTATAAATACAATACGTAAATGCCAAATCTAGCTTTAACTCAAGAACTTTTAGTAGTATGAATAGAATGTTAGTAGTCATTTAGTACATTACTAACAGATTAATTTTCGGTTAGTGACTTTTGAACGTCGGTTCGTGAGTCTAACTGGTCCCGTTTAAACGGCTTCAGTTACGGGCCTTCTGACTTATGACTTATAGTTTTTTTTTGTCTTTTTTTATTTTTTTATGCTTTTATACTTTATCTATTTGCATTGTCTGAGCTAATGTAATTTTTTTTATTTTTGATATTTAATTATGTAGAATAAGTCAATAGCAGTTATAGTGTAAAATAAACTATAAGCTCTGGCTTATAAGCCAATTAGAGCAAGTTAATTAATAAAGCAATTGAAGAGCCGCCATGCCAAATTAATCCGGTCTCGGGCAAATCTTGATCTATACTAAAATTGCTAGAATACATCATGGTTGATCAATTGCAAATTAAAGCCAGGAGGAGTCCTTTTGGCAACGGGATCGGGTTGAGTCATTAATTTTAAGCACACGAGGCAGAGAGTTACACATGACAGGGAGCATGTGGGGTTAAGATGGGATAAGATAAGCTCGGCACTAGCACAAGCTGCTTTAACAATTGTTTAATCTCTCTCTTAACCTTTATGGAAAACATGACTGTTTGCTCGTTGCGCAACTGAATTAGATAAGAGTAAGAGATCTATATACTATAATGAGGTGGGAGATGCAGTGTGATGTCATTCAAATCTATATCTTACCAATGCTAATTGTGGTGGATGATAGCTAGCTGTGCCTTTGTTCATGGGCGGTTAGTTTATTGGTAATTGGTAAGTGTCAGGAATGAAAATTGAACCGAGGATTCTTCAAAAAAAAAAACATTGAAGATGTGATGAAAGTAGCATTTTGTAGAATTGTCACATGTGATAAAATTGTGTGAAAATGCACATGGAAAATAAAGTTAACTTTCACTTGGTAGCAAAGAGGCAAAATCACATCTGGGGTGCATCTATATCCAACTAGTATCTGTAATTATTGGTGGTGGCTGCAGTGCGTGGCGGCGGCTACAGAGTACAGGGACAGAAGAGTTGGACAAAGACAGAAATAGAGAGGAGGGCTAGGGAGGATGTTTACACCCAAAACGATCGTTTGGAGTGCAAGATTAAAAAAAAAAGTTACACAGAAAATTTTCTTCCTCTAAAAAATACATAAAAATAAGTGAAATGTTTCTTGATTAGATATAGACGTTCGAGCTCATGTTTCATTTACTCCAAAATTTGTAGGAGCAACTCCTTTCCTATGGAAAACCTTCTGTGCAATTCTCTTTTTTTTCCCTCCAAAATTGTTTCACTCCTCTAGACACCCAATAAATAAAGGGGTTTTTTGGCTACGGCTAATGGTTTATGGTTACGACTGATAGCTTTTCGCCCTAACACGAGCACTTGTGCGAACGAACCGAATGCCAATAAATCGCTTCAAAAAAATTGTCTTCATAAGCTGTTTCGAAAAGACGACAAAGAAATCATCCTATCTTGTTGTTCGGAGAAAATCATAGACTATAGAACACTAAAGATGTTGAAATGCCGATCCAATCCACATTGAGCTCAATTAAAATTCAACTTAGCACGAAACCTATACAACACACTTGGGGCTGTTCTTTTTTGTTTCTGGCTTATAGTTTATGCTATTGTAACTAATTTTCAAATGAAATATTTTTTCAAGACAGGATCTACAAGTCGATTGTAGTAGATACTGTATCAACTTCAGCTATGTCGACCAAAATTGCACGCAAGTGTATCTCTCGTGAACAGCCAGAATTCAAAAAATTTACCCATAAAACTATAAACTGCAACATAAAAGAACGACCCTATCAAGCCACAACTAGTAGTCCAATCATAGTAGTTGTCTTTCCACACTGATTTCCTCTCATCTCACTAGAGCGGGACAAAAACAGAGAGACAATGGCTGAGTTCTTTTGAATATAAAATAGGTTTATACTTATACTGTCTACAATAACTACCTTTTAAATGATACTTTTTTAAGATGTAGTTAATAGGAAAATTATAGTAAAAACTATACCGAGTTTAGCTGTATGGGCCAAAATCACGTATGACTATTTTTCTTTACATACTATTTCTTATAAACAATTAGAATTTAAATATTTAAACCATAAAACTAAAAAAACCAACTCAAATCTTTTGGAAGGGAACATCTCTCTTCTGCTCTCTCTGAGCAAGGACAGGGAAATGTCTCCCAAGAAATGATATATTCTTTCTTCCTACTACTTACTACCACTTTGTAGGTAGTTGGCCGGTGGCGTACGCAGGTACCAGAGGAGGAGCAAAGACAGATTACGCAATTTTGTCATGTTTTTGAAGAGTCCTCGCTGCATTGAATTTGGGCTTCAGCTTTCAGCTTTTAATTTTTAGTTTCTTACTTTCGCTTTTTTTTTCTAGTTTTTGTTTGTTTTGGGGCTTTTTTATATTTTTTCTGTATTTCTTTGTATTGTCTGTGATAAGTTAATCTTGTTTATTTTAAAATTTTTTAAATTTAATTTCGCAAAAAAGCTGTCAACAGCTACAGTGTAAAATAAACTAACTACAGTGCTAAATAGTGAAAAATAAACCAAAATAAGCAATATCTAAACTTTACTAGGACCATATCTTAGTTGCAGGACAGGACAACCACTAGATAGCTTCGCCTTTATGACAAGAAGCTAAAGCTGACGTCGCCAACCCTCAGATTGCTGCCGATAACCGTTGCCAGAGATGAACAGTATTGGCCATAGACCTATCTCCCATCAGCTGTTCACATGGCAAACCACATCAGTGCAACTATCCCATGTGGAAGCCACATAGTAGCCACGCAAGCCTTAGCTGCCAGCTCACCTCACAGCATAGCAAAGCCATGTCACCTGCCACATCATCGACACCTCACCAAATCTTGCACATGCCAGCACCACGTGGTATGCCATGTCAGTACATAGTAAACCCACATTGTAGTACTATTTTGTAGACCGCATCCATGATAGACCCAATCCCAATCCATGCACCCGATGCACAGCATAGTAAACCCTAGCAGTTTTTTCCTTTTTCCAGAATTCCCCAGCCAATCCAACCTCCGAGGGTCCGTTCTCTTTCATATGAACTCTGATTGACCCGATTCTTCTTCCTAAATTTATCTAAAATTGAGCTCTATAGTTTAGTTCTAGTTTTATCAATTTTGGATTTATTTGGATTTTCCTTTGGATTTATTTGGATTTTATTCATTTTCTCTCAGTTAGATAATGACTTCAAAGAAGCAAGAGCAGGATTTGAAGATCAAGTTACGATAACTGAGAAAGACCAAGGCAAATTATGACTTTTGATCATATTGAACCTATTATTTCAAATTTAAATTTTTTATTATTTTAAATTATTATGCAGAGCTAATTTATTACAAACCCTTGTACTTGGCAGTTATTAACCAATTTTGATTAAATCCCTCCTTTAATAATTTGAGTACCATGATTCCATTGTCACCATAGAATGATTAATTATTTACTGATGCAATATTAGTATCAACTTGGGTTGTACATCTAATATGCTTAGCCTTGCTTATTGATACGTTGGGCTTATCATCACATTTATCGATTAATTAATTTTGATTTAATTAGATATTGAATCATGGTGGTTAGCCATAGTTATAAAATTTATGTATCATAACATTGGTAGTGTCAATAGCTTGGTTAAACAAAATGATTTTCACTTCGACGAGTGATCATGCAGTAAAGGGGTGTAGTCAGCACATTGGGATGTGGATGTCTTGTCTGAGTAATGATTAAGGAATTAATTTGTAATGTTTCAACTTTGGTTTTGCCATTGAGAGGAATGTGGGTGTTGGTTAGACATTTCCACAAGGCGCAAGAGGGGACTTTTTGACAAGGTGATTAACCTACTCAACTGTGAAGTCTTAGTAGGCAGAATCGAGTTGAGATTGAGTATTGTAAAGGTCTTGTAATAATCTCTTAGTCGCACACCTTTAGAAGTGTGTCAGACGGATTGTATAATTTGATTATCTCTTGTGGGTAAAGTTATGTAACCTTTGCAGAGTGTAAAACTATTAGAATAGTTGTGTCTCCGGTTATGAACAATGCTCAGTGATTTCACACGAGGGTTAGACTTTCATAAAATTTTGGGTTGGTTAGAAAATGAATGGTTAGTTCACTTGTGATTTATTCAATTCCTTTGAATTCATTATTTATTTACTTATTACTCATTTTTAAAGTGCACTTTCTATCTATTTATTATATTTACTCTAAATTATTGCTTTCTGCAAAATTACCACTTAGCTATCCTTTGTTAAGCCTTGCATAACTATATAATTGCATCTGTTACACATGACTTGCTAAGTAATATATGTATTCATGGCTATAAACTTTGTTATTCAGTTGCCGAAGGAGAATCATATCAGACAGAGGTATTTGAGAAGGAATGCTTCGACAACATCATGGATTACTATATTTATTCTTTATTTCTACTGATAATTTTTATTTAGGCCTTTCGGGCTATTATTTGTAAGTTTAGCCATAAAATCGCTACTTTGATAACTAAAAATATTTTCTACTTTCATAGTTATTCATGAATATGGTTGATATTTCATCTATATTACCACTCTGTGCACTAGTGTGGTCTTAGGCAAGTGCAAAATGCACAGAGAGTCCGGATTTACATATTCGAGTCTCGATGAGATCTAACCTTAATTGATACTATCCATTAGCATATATGGGAGAAACCCGTTAACCCCACACAACATGAGTTTTACATGAGCCCGAATTTGCTAAGTCCTTAGCCTTTGATCCAACTTGATATCCTCATCTTCTCCTTGACCTAAACCGTTTTCCCAAGTGCACTCAAGCCCGTCGATTTTGATTCACATGGTTTCCCGTATTTGGCCTCCTCCCGAAAATACCCTTCCTTGACCCGATCTTAATCTTCTCTTGCAAGCAATTTTATGCTTGCCACGTGTAAGTGCATCACTTATTTGCCGCGCGTCGGCAAGTCTCTCCCATTTCGGTTGCACCGAACCATGCCTAACTTGGACTGATTAAACCACTTGGTGCAACCCATCGTTCGAAGCTTCCCTTCAACATTTCCTATCTTTCTCATTCCATGCTTGAGCTCAGCCATCTTACCTAACATTCTTGATCATTCTAGACCTTGGTTCCTCCATAGTTGTAGCCCCGATCATCATCGTTGAACTATGGTTAACTTCAAGTATCCCTACACATCTAAAAACAAAGAAGTTATTTCCAGGCATAAGTTTTTCATAACTTGACCCATGTTAGTCAAAGCAAACCAAACCAAGATCAAATTTCCCAAAGTACAAATTCCAGCCGAAATTAACCTCTATCCGGTCATACCACTAGCATCAGCCAGTCAGACCACTACTGTCAGCCGGTCTGATTGCCTCCTAGGCTAGTCAGACTGGTAGGTCTGAAGGAAGATCTGAAAAACCTCAAATCTTTGCAAAATTTGAAGTCCAACTCCACAAATTTGGCAATAGTACATCACAAACATCCTAGAACCACTTGCATGGTCTCTCAGATGGCTACTATTTGATTAAAATGGTACTCTTTCATGGAGATATTGTTTTTGTAGCATAACAATCGATCTCAAATATGGTGAAAGGATGAGTTTTGTAGAATCTTTTTATAAATAATCCATATTTTATTAGAAATAACACAAATTTACCCGCACAAACATATTTTACAGAAATGGCTTCCAGTTGTCGAACCGTTAGGTGACTGAAACCTATCGCCTGTTGGATCCCAGAGTAACGACTCCGAAACCCTCTATGTAAATCGCACTAGTCCAGGAATAGCTAGTGCACACAGTGGAACAAAGATACATATCGAGCACAAATGATCAACTATATTGAATAAAAGGATACGACCTTATGGCCAAGTCTTACATTAATGCTCATTGGCAACAATAATAAAGCGAATAACTGCGGAAGCAAACTGATAAGAAGCGAAGCCCAAGCCTGCCCACAGGCAAACAACAGTAAGACATGTTCTACTCGTCCAGGTCTTCTCTGTAGTCATAGACATCTTCCTCTGTGTGGAGATAGCAAAGTGAGTACAAACATGCACTCCGCAAATCACACCGAGAAATGCAACATAATGATAAGGGCAACAATGGAAGGCTTACGGTTAGTTTGATCATAATACAGCTTTTAAAGAAATACAATAAATAGATTGAAATTGCTGAATTTAATACAGTAAATAAAAAATGTACATGTAATTGAAAATAATACTGTTAGTGCAGGCTCTGACCAAACACCAACCTATCCACAGGCATCCCACCTGGACCACCTTTTTCAAAAGATCTCGTATGGATTCCATCCATCCACACATTTCCAAACACCTATGGATTCCATCCATCCACAAGCTTTCAATCTCTCATGGATTCCATCCATCCACAAACTTTCGATCTCTCATGGGTTCCATCTATCCACAAGGTTTTCGAAAATCATTTTGAAAAAAAAACAAAGTCTAATCCATGAAAAACTTTTACTCAGCATGCCCATGGCCGTGGGCGCGACTATCCAGGATAGATTATACACTCTGCAGAAGTTGTATAGCTTTACCCATAAGACATGATCATCCCGTACTGCCACACAAGTTACACACTTCCTTAGGTGTGCGGGGAGGAGATCATGACAAGGCCTTTACAATGCAAAGCCTTCAACCTGGCCAAACCAACTCTAAGGTTTTACCCCAGTAAGAAATCCACTAGACCGAGACCCCCCTCTTGAGCCAAGTAAGACTTCACATGGCCTACGCCATGCTCACTTTCAACCTACAACCTGACTTAGGTTGGGACCCGCAAATTATTCAGCCAGGACTGTCTCAAACCAACCTTGTGGTAGTACGATAGGGCTTTGCAACAGTAGCTCACAGACTGGTTCTTAATTGACTTAGACTCAACCACATACCCCCTGTGCACGACAATCAACACCGTGTCTCCAAACAACAGTCATGCCTGCATCTATGCAGGGCTAAGCGTTTGCTATAAAAATTCTCCAGCCATACTAGTGTACTAACTAGAGTTTTGTCCTAGGGTTACAAAGTATCGAGGAATTCAATGTCAACGGAGTAATTAACAAGTAGGTAATAACTAGATTTAAAACTAAATTTGAAGTACGTTGAATAAAATTAAGCATGCAATGTAATTTAAAATAAAATAATTTCATTTGCAAACTGGGTACAACATGGTCAAGGAGTGTGACTTACCTTGCTCTTCAGTTGGGTGCAAATCTTTGTCGAAGAATTCTCCCGAATCGTCGTAGTCTACACGTGAAAATGACCCACCAAATTCAAATAAATTCAAAATAAATTTGAATAAACTCTAAATATTTAAATTGAGGGCAGAAATGGATAGAGAAGAATTTTTAATGAATTTAGAAATTTAAATGGGCTCAATCGGAGCTAGAACGGAGGAGAACGGGCTTTCGGAAGTTTAAAAATCAAAGAAAATGAATAAACTGGATTTTTGGAATCATTTTCTAAAGAAAAATAGGAATTATGACGTCAGCCTTGGAATTTCTTTTCAGCCGATTTATTTTCTATTGAAAATCCGGACTATGACATTAGCATGACGTCAGCCCTGAGAGAATATTCGGACAGGAGGCTGACAGGTGGGCCCTGGTCTATGGACCAGGTCCACAGATCAGAGAGAGAGCTGAGGTGGCGGGGGGTTGACTGGTGCTTGCGTGACGCTAACGTAGCGATATGGCGCTGAGGTGGCCGAGACGTGGTGCCACATCAGCTGCCACGTCAGCTCGACGACCGACGTGACCGAGCTGGCCGGAGTGGCGCTCAGGTCCATGGGCTCGCCGGCGCTCCGGCGGGTGGTAGTGACGAACGTCGGGTGCAATCGAGAGAGCAGGTGATGGGGATGTCGTTGGTACCTTCGCGGAGCTGGACGATGAGCGAAGGTGGTCGACGACGAGGGAGAAGCGGAGGAGGTGCTCAGGCGGTGGCGGGGACGGCGCTCCGGCGGGACTGGGTCACGGCCGAGGGGCGAAGGAGGTGGAGGGGACCTCGGTGGAGCTCGGACCGCCGACGATGGGGCTTGATTGCGGCCTGAGGCGCAGCAATTGCTAGCCGGAGGGGCTCGTCGGCGCGCGCACGGGGAGAACTCGGTGCGGGGGTTTCTCAGGCGCCGAGGTGGTGTGGAGAAGAATGGTGCGGAGGGCGGAGGCGCGGCGGGATTTCTTGCCAGAGGGATCGGGAGGTGGCAGCGGCCGTTGCGGGAACATGGGAGTGGGGAGGTGGGGGAAGTGGGGGAACCGGGCGCGCGGAGGGAGGAGATGGGTGCACGGAGTGGCGCACGAAGGGGAGGGAGGTGGGGTGGTGTGCGAGCGAGAAGGGAGGGCGGAGCCGACGGTTTCGGCAGTCGAGCGCGGGAGGAGGAAGAAGAGGCACGGGGAAGGGATGACAGGTGGGGTCGGCCGACAGTGAGAGAGAGGGAGGGGTGAGCGGCTGACGGGTGGGGTCGGGGAGAGAAGCGAAGGCAGAGACTGATAGATGGGAATCGAACAGCTGGTGCGGTTAAGTGGAAGGGGACAACGGGGATGGGCCGGTTGAGGCGACGTGGCGCAATCCGGGCCGGCCACTTGTCGGCCCGAGGAGAAAGGGAGGCAGGATGAGCGGGTGGTGACATGGATGGATCTAGACCATCCACACGTCGGCCGGAGGGAAGGAGAGGATTTGAAATTTATTCTTTTTGATTTTGGATTTTCATAAAACCCGAGGAAAATCAATAAAGCTCATAAAAATATGAAATAAATTCCAAAAATTCCAAAAACATTTACAGAAGTTCTTGGAAAAGTTTTGGACTTAATAAAATTATTTCCAACTAAAGTTGGTATTATATTTCTATACTTTAAATACTTTTTAATTTTAAAAATAGATTTTTAAACTCCAGAAAACACAGAAAAACCAAATAATAATCAAATAAATCCAAATAATTAATTTGAATTAGGATTTTTATAGAAAATCAAAATATCATTTTATTTAATAATATTTTTAGGTTTTTTACTTAAAATACTTTTCAAATCCAGCCTTTTCAAAAACAGAAATTCACGGCAAAGCAAAATTAAAATTTAGTCACATGTTTTTTATTTTAAACCAAATTAATTTTATTTAATAAATTTTTTTGCTCCAAAAATTTGAAATAAACAGCTGAGCTATTACATTGCCCTACGGACGCACGACACGCAAATATTCTGTGGGCTGTTAGGCGACATAATTGCAGTCGTCGAACCATCAGGCGACTTCTTCCAGTCACCCAACGGTTAGGTGACTACAATTCCAGTCGTCCGACCCTTCAGCGACTAGAGGTGCGTATAAATCTGCCGCGTGGCTGAGCCCCCGAAGTGCCGACATCGTGCGGTGAACAGAAAGCGGATGGGAAAGAAAGAAGAGAAGAGGAAATAAAAAAGAGAGGAGAGGGAGAGGGAGGAGGAGGAGCGGAGAGGGAGAGGGAGGAGGACAGGTTCTGCTACTTCTGTTAGGTAATTTTTTGTATGTTGTAGTCAATATTTTTTATATGAAGTAGATAGTTTAGTTACTATTAGCATCCATATAAAATTTTAGTTGTAGAAAAGAATAGTACAACTTTGGTATAGAAAATTTAGTCAATGTAGTTATAAAAAATTAGTAGTTGTAGAAACCTGTAGTTATAGAAAATTACCATCCGTATGAAATTGTAGTTGTAGAAAATGTGGTCAATGTTATATACAAATTAAACCTCCATAGAAATTGTAGTTATTCAAAAATCAGTTAATATTGTTGTAAGAATTAAATAGTTTGCTTTGTATAAAACAATAATACATAACATTTATGGTTAATTACAAATGAATGTAATGTCGTTAGTACATTTAAAATTAATGTGTACCGTTATAACTGGTATATTGGCATTTAAATCAATATGTCATGTAAATTATCGAAACCCATTAGGAATTATTTACAGTAGGAGAGTGCTCAAGCAGCGAGACAAGAGTGGCGTCGGTGCGTGGTCAGCCAATAGAGAGTTAATTATATGAGGGTAGTGTAGTTGGTTACTATAGACGAACGGTCATTGAAATGTAAATTACAGTATATCAGTACTTACATAATGTGCGATGTGATTTGACTAGTTGCAACATTGAAAATATGTGGAGGCAGACATCCTTAATGCTGATAGCCACTACATTGAAAGTGTATTATGGTGTTGGCACCATTGAAGGTCCGAACGGTGTTGACTTGAACGGTTTTGCGCAAGCCACTCTGGTACACCCGGACAACGAGAATGCTCGAATCATAGATGTGATGTACTGGCTCACTCGCAGTTTCTCCTTGGACCCTGAGGTGTGCAGCATCGTCATATAAAGGCTTTGGAGCCAGTCTTCCACGGATATTAGATGGGAGCTGAGAACATTAATGCGCACTGTTACGTGGAAAGGGTCTGTGCAAGGGTGTTGGTACCATGGATACGAGTGCATGATGCTTGTGCAACCATGCCCAATAGAAGTTGTACAAGGTCATGCTGACGGCTATCATTTGGAAGGTGTAAGCAGCTCGAGCGCCCAGCATGTTGGTGAGAAGAAGGAAGTTGCTCGTGACGAGGCTGATGCGGTACATGGAGGAGAGGAAGAATGGTTATGGCATGGTGAGACTATTGGACAAGCTGATGAAGGGGAGTATATGGAGTACATAGTGCATCAAATGGAGAGTGGTGATCGGATGGCTTAGGATGAAGAGAAAGCTATACGGGAGGATGACGAGGACAGTTCGGATGAGGACGAAGCTCCCATCCCGCAGAAATAGAACCGATTTGATGCTGAGGGTGTTACCACACATGACGAGCATGAATCACCATGGTAGTATCATGGCACAAAGGTTTAGTTGCATTCAATATTTGCTGACAAGGCATTGTTGTAGGATTCCATCAAGTTGTGTGCCCTGTCCATGTAACAAACTTTTTTGGGTCGTGAAATCTAGCCAAGAGCAGTACAGTGTGAAGTGCGAGCAAGCCGGTTGTCCTTGGAGGGTGCACGCACGTAGACTGAAGTATGAGACTCACTGGATTGTGTCGAAGGTGGAACCGCACTACTGCATTCTCAATAGTGTTTCTTTGAAGCATCGTAACCTAACATCCACTTTTATAGTGTAACAGCCCGAAAATTCGAAATTAGAAATGAGAAGCTTTTGAATTACTTTTGCAGTATATTCCATTTGAATTTGGATTTTTCGATGTTTTCCTGAATTTGGTTGAGTTCCAAAAATCGAGGAATTAATAAAAGAGAAAGACAGGTATTGATAATGCCCTAAAAAGGAATGTGCAAATAATGGAAGGAAGACAAAAATTTGTAAACACGAATCTGAAAAGATGATCCATAAAAGTAAAGAAAGAAAATTGGATTTAGGGCATAAAATATTATTTTTGAAAACAATGGCATGAAAAACAATGGAAGCAAGTAAAGTAAATACCAACAGTAGTTGGAAATATTTTTATTAAGTCCAAAATGTTATAAGGAGCTTCGGTGAATTTTCCTAAAATTTTTAGAAGTAATTACATATTTTTCCAAGGCTAAATGAATTTCTGGGCTTTTCTGAAAACCCAAAACTCAGTAAAGAAAATAGAAATTTCAGCCCTCCCTCACCGTTCGACACGTGGGCGGCCAGATCCCGCTGGAAACCCGCCTACCCTCTCCCCACAGCCGACACGCGTGCGGCCCGATCCGCCCTCCCGCGCGCGCCGGCTCCATCCGCACCGGCCGCGCCTGCCCTCTCCTCTCTCGCTGGACAGCGGGCCCGCCCTGTCAGGGCCTTCTTCCCCCTTCGCCCCGATTCTTCTCTCTGCGCGGGGACAGCACCGCGCGCCTCCGTGGCGCGCATGCGACGGCTTCGCCCGCCTGTGTCGTCCCATCGCCATGGTGGAAAAGCCTGCGGAGCCGACGCCATCCCTGGATCCACCGCCTCCACCCACGGTTCGGCGCCACCGCCCCCGGTTTCTCCCCGCCCCGTCGCATCGGCCTGGCCACGTGGCGCCGATCTTCTGCCCAGCTCCCCCCCTCGCGCGTGAGAGACCGCAAAAGCGGAGGAGACCGCGCGGGCGTGGGCTTGCTGCGTCACGCACAGTGCGCCCAGCATTAATGCCGCCCGCATCACCCCCTGCCTCCGCCACCTGCTCCGACGCGACAGCGCGGGAGCCGCCCGTTGCCAGCTCCCCTCCTAGCAGGTATATAAGGCAATAAACCCTCCGTTGAGTTCCCCACGCCGCTCTCTCCGTTCATCCGAAGGTAATCGGGTATTCGTGCCCCGTAGCCGCCGGCGATCTCTTTCTCCCCCAACTCCGGCGAACTAACTTCCCACTGTTTTACTGTCCCAGAGCCAAGTTCCTTGAGCTAGGATCGTCTCTAGAGCGCCGCGAAGCTTCCCCGGCCCTCGTCCGAGCTCCTCGTCGCCTGTGGTTCGCCGCCGCCGAGAGCTTCCCCGAGCCGCCGCCGTCGCTCGACGCCGACCCATCTCCGGACCTCCTCGGCCCCTGGAGACCGCGTCACCGTCTTCACCTTAGCGTGAGGATCGCGTTTCGGCACTCACCCGAAGCTCCCCGACATCCCCTCGCCGCCGGCCACCGTCGTCCCCGACTTCTCTGCCCGACCCCGCTGCCGACCCACCTCAAGGGGATAAATTGCCCTATAGAGGTAGGCAAAGCCTCCCCCGCTCTCTTGGCTATCAGCGTTAACTCTCTTTCCCTCCCAACTCCCCGGCCGCGCACGTTCGAGCCTCCGGCTCCGCAGCGCCGGGTTGAGTTTTCTCGATTTTATTTCGGTCTGACAAGTGGGCCCCACCTGTCAGCCACTGCATTCCTGAGTCACCGCTGACCGCTGGGCCCCACCGGTCAGTGAGACATCTAAGCAAGGACCGTACTAACATGTGGACCCCATGAACAGTAACCGGACCCACATGTCAGTAGCACAGAGAACCGAAAAGTAAATAAAAATGGAAATTAAAATGAATCAGGGGCTGACAGTGGGCCCCACATGTCAGAATTTAATTATTTTTGGAATTGACTGGAATCGAGAACTTTGACTGCTTATAACTTCTTCATTTTAGCTCCAAATTGAATGAAACAAATTTTTAAATTCATTTAAATTCAAGATCTATCTAATGGAACCAGAACCATAATTTTTGAAGTTTATTTGATTTTCTAGTGATAATTGAGTGATTGGTTGCTTTTCTTTTATTTGGGTATTTCGCACGATTATATAGCGTACGAGGCTCAGGAGGAAGAATCCGAGGCAGCAACCTTAGAAGCTCAAGATCATCAAGAACCCGATTCCCGTGACCAAGGCGAGTTAACACCTTGATCATTTTGAACCTATGATTTTGCAAAGTACTTTCTTTTAAATATCAACATGCATGCTATTATTTCATGTGGCAAAATATATTCATTTCTAGAAATGATAGCTATACACCTACTGTAATGCTTGCTTATAATGATCCGTTGGAATGTTTGGACTTGTGAACCTTGTCGCCTTAGCAAAACTTATACTATCATAGCTTTTATCAGTAAGTCCCAATAAATATTGCGATGCCTAGTATTGCTAGATAAAACGGGGGTACATAGCTGCCCCAAAAACAACACTTGCCAAATATGATGAGCTTTGGGACAGTCATGGGTGGAATGACTGTAGCAAGCGGGAACAATATTTTCTATATCTCCGAAAAATCCCACAAAGTGCTTAAATACCTGGATGGGTGGTTTGGGGGCTGGAATGTGGTGCAGTGGATGCACAGAATGTGAAATGTGGTAGAACCATCCGGGTAACCTTAAGGACTGAATCTTGTCATGTCAGCCCGTGTAAAACAGTACAACCACAAGTCTGTAAAATACAACCTGGCTAAGTAGACTTGTCGAAATCTCGGACTCATCTCACTGGTAGTGGATTGATGGGGTTATGCTATGGCAAGGGGGCCTGAAGGGACACGAGTGGAGGGTGAAGTTTTCCCGCTTTCCTAACGTTGCGGGAAGTAGGAGCCCGAGCTGCGTTAGAGTCTGGGGAAAACATCCCGCGCATAGATGGGACCCATCGCAAATGGGCGGTCACCCATAATGTGAGATGGGAGAAAGGACTAGATATTTTGAAAAGTTACTGTGATGATCTACTTAACCACACTTCTAAGGAATTGTGTGGGGCAACGAGTTGATTGTCTCTTGTGGTGAAAGTGTACAAACTCTGCAGAGTCAAAACTATTCGAATAGCCGAGCCCACGGTCATGGGCAGACATGGGAACTAAACTGGATATTGTTCTTTTTTAAAAACATTGGAAACTGGGAATGGAAACTTGAAGGGCGAAGGACTGCCCTGGTTTTGAATTGTCCTGGGTGTCGTCCCAGTGGTAAGTTAAGCGGCTATAACGCTGAAAGATGCTATATGGCGCAGATGCCATGTAATGGTGGATGGAATCTGTGTCAATTATAAGATCAACTTACTTTATAAACAAAAGTTTTGGAGTTTAAAGTTGCTAGGTCTCAGGATTTTACTATAATTGTATTCAAAAGCACTCTCCGCAAAATAAAATGAGCCCAAGCCATCCTTTGATTAGCCATGCATGTTAAATATTGCATTCTGTGTGTTGACTTGCTGAGCACGGGGTCGGAGTGCTCATTCTCGCTTTTGCGATAAAATTCAGAAACAGGAGTTCAAGAACACTACGCCCATGAGGAGGCCCCGCCAACATCGACGGAAGCAAAGGCGATAATTAAGGCGTAGGCCTCGGTGGTTAGGCATAGACAAGTAGACTCTAGGCGTTGTGTACATTTATGTTACCGGGACCCTGGTGGCATATATTGTACACATTACCCTACTGGTCGCTTGCCTGTGGATTTGGGTCTACTTTTGCTAACTATTCCGCTGCGTGTTTGTAATGATGACATTTGGCCAAAGCGGCCCTTATGTAAACAGTCACCCGATGTGGTGTATTTCAACTCTGTAATATTATTATGCGATGTATGTCATGATTCAGCAATGTACCTGTGTGCACTAACTACTGATCCAGGAATTAGTGCAGTGAGACACAGTAGACTCGGATTGAAAAATCCGGGTCTGACAGCGCTGGTATCAGAGCATACGACCGTAGGGTAAAAGCCTTAGGATGGGTTAGGACCACAATATTTTTGAAACTTCTAAAAATGATTTTGAAACGTATAAGCATACTATCTCTTTTCGTACCCTTCTTAGATCTGTTCTATTCTACTGTTCTTTTAAATATTTTGAAAGATACTAACACTAGTAACCTGATTTCCAGATGGCAGGCGCAGGAGATGAGGGACACTGGGACTACATAGCCCACGGTGTTAATGAGGGGGAGTTTGCTACCATTTTGCGCAAGCTCCTACACTACCTAGAGTTCAAGGATCAGCCCATCTACAGGGGATTGAAGGTTACCACCGGAGGAGAAGAATCCTGGGTTATGGAGGTATTCATATACCCCAGGGGTGAGCTCGATCCTTCTCACGTGTTCACATCTGAGCACCGGAGGAGTACTCGGGCCGCTGCGATCCAAGACGCTGCTCGTCTAGCCGCCGCGCGGCTATGCGACATATACCGGCCCCCGCACCTGCAGCAGCTCCGGTATCTCCTCCGCCAGGGTCAGGCCCCCGCACCCGACTGACCGCGCGCAAGAGCGCGCGACCTCCAGGGCCACAGGCTGCGTTCCGTCGGACAGGGCCTCCCCCAAGCCGTAGCCCCCAAGCACTCCATCAGACTACGACCCATCGGAGGGTAGTGGTAGCCGGTCCCGCTCCCGCTCGCCACACTATAGTCCCTCCAACTATGGTGCCTGGTACACGGAGGAGTAGATGGGATTGTGATGTACTTGCAGTATGTGATGCAAGTACTAAATTCATGTATCTTAGTTGTTGTATCCGTCCTTTCTATTTCGTAGTCGCGGACCTATGAACTTTAATTATTATTATGTAATTGTAAGTCCAGCATAAAAGCTGGCTATGTAATTGTTGGTATGATTAAATGAATGGCTGGATATCGGCCTTATGTTGGAAATTGCCTCGTCATGGTTTTACTACTTTCTTTTGTATGGGTTGGCACCCCTTGTTTTTCCTGCATATAGAAATAGCACTAAGTATAAAGCTACCATTGCAGATGGCCAGCCGAAGAACTACCAGGGCTCAGACTAATACAAACCCAGCCGAGGTAGACTCAAATCGCGGGGTTCTGCCTGAAGACCAAGGTAGAACTCAAGACCAGAGAAATGACAACCTTCCAAACCCTCCGGAACACCCTACAATGGCCCAAGTTATGGCACAACAAACTCAGATTTTGCAAGCCATATATGCAGGACAGCAAGGAAGCTCAGGAGGGCACAGAGCTGACTTAGGAGATTTCCAGAGGACAAGGCCAATAACATTTACATCGGCAGAAGAACCACTGGAAGCTGAGGACTGGCTTCGAGATATTGAGAGAAAGCTGCGCCTAATTAAATGCGCAGAGGAAGACAAAGTCATGTTCGCTGCACACCAGCTGCAGGGCGCCGCAGCGGCTTGGTGGGAGAATTACCTGGCCGCCAGGGGCCAGGAGGATGCCACCACAGAAACCAGCACAGAAGCAGTTCCTTGGAAGGAATTCAAGACCGCTTTCAAGGCTAACTTCGTTCCAACCGGAGTAATGCGAATGAAGAAGAATGAGTTTCGCACACTCAAGCAGGGGAATAGGTCAATAAATGAGTACCTTACCAAATTCACACAATTGGCCCGATATGCCCCAAAGGATGTGGAGGACGAAGAAGAAAAGATTGATAGATTCTTTGAAGGGATGAACGAGGAGCTACGAGTTCAGCTGATCACTCAAGATTTCACCAGCTTTCATCAACTGGTGAATAAGGCACTGATTCTAGAAAATGAGAGGAAGAAAGCTATCGGCTCAGCACCCCCAAGGAAGATTCATTCAGAAGCTCTTTGGTAATTCCTCAACCCCAAGGACTACTCAATCCAGTGCGTCAGAATCAGCCTCTCGACCAGGTGGAAGTTCATATCAAGCTCCGCGCACAGGAGGATCGTACCTCGGTGTTAATCCAGCAGCTAACAGTAACTGTTATACCTGCGGGGAAAAAGGGCACTATGCCAATAGATGCCCTAACAAGCAGAATGCTCCAGCCCGCAGTCAAGCTTCCGCACTCAACAAAGGGCATCAAAGCTCCCAAGGCAGCAAAAGTGCATCAGCCCCAAACCGTGGTCGAGTCAACCACATCACTGCTGAAGAAGCTAAGGAGGCCGTTGGAGTCCTTATGGGTACGTTTTCTGTTAAGACCATACCAGCACAAGTATTATTTGATTCAGGAGCTTCCCATTCATTTATATCAAAAGGGTATGCCGACAAGATGGGGTTACCAGTATATACTCTAAAAAAACCAGTGGTGCTTAGTTCACCAGCTGGTCCAATTACTACTACCTCAGTGTGCCCTGGGGTAGCAATTACTATGGAAGGATGGGACTTCTTAGCAGATCTAATAGTTTTACCCTCCCAAACTCTGGACATTATACTAGGGATGGATTGGCTCGCGAGGTATCAAGTGGTCATAAGCTGTGCCACTAGGAAAGTCAAGTTGACCAAGTGTCCTGGGTTAACAATAGAAGTGAAGGTGGATCGCCCGTACCGCTGGGGTCGGGCAATCTATTATTGTGAAGATGTGCCATTAGAAGGAATGATTGTGGTACAAGACTACCCTGAAGTATTTCCCGAGGAATTACCAGGCATGCCACCAGACAGAGATTTGGAATTTGTCATCAACCTAAAGCCCGGTGCTGCACCCGTCTCCAAGAGACCATACCGGATGACGGTGGACGAGTTAGGAGAATTAAAGAAGCAACTATATGAGTTGCAGGATAAGGGGTTCATTAGGCCGAGTTCCTCGCCTTGGGGATCTCCAGTATTATTTGTGAAGAAGAAAGATGGCACCACTCGGATGTGTGTGGATTACAAGGCCCTAAATGAAGTAACCATCAAGAACAAATACCCACTCCCCAGGATCAATGATTTATTCGATCAGCTTGGTGGAGCCACAGTATTCTCTAAAATAGATTTGAGGTCGGGCTATCACCAATTAAAGATTAGGGCTGAAGATATACCCAAGACAACTTTCACCACTAGATATGGGCTGTATGAGTTTACAGTCATGTCTTTTGGGTTAACCAATGCCCCAGCCTACTTCATGAACCTGATGAACAAAATATTCATGGAGTATTTGGACAAGTTTGTCGTGGTCTTTATTGACGACATCCTTATATACTCCAAGAATGCTGAAGAGCATGCGGAACATCTGCGCCTGGTGTTGGAAAGGCTAAAGGAGCATCAATTATATGCAAAATTTAGCAAGTGTGAATTCTGGCTGCATGACATTAGTTTCTTGGGACACATAGTGTCAGCAGGAGGAGTATCTGTTGATCCCGCCAAAATAGCAGCAGTCATAGAGTGGCAGCAGCCAGCTTCCGTCACTGAAGTGAGGAGCTTCCTCGGATTGGCTGGATACTACCGGAGATTCATAGAAGGATTTTCTCGGATTGCCAGGCCAATGACTCAACTACTCAAGAAGGAGAAGAAGTTTGAATGGACCAAGGCATGTGAAGAAAGCTTCCAAGAGCTGAAAGAGAGATTGACTACCACGCCTGTGTTAACCCTGCCTGATGTGCGCAAAGATTTTGAGGTATACTGTGATGCCTCACATCAGGGGCTTGGATGTGTACTAATGCAGGAAGGCAAGGTAGTGGCATATGCATCTCGGCAGCTCCGCCCTCACGAAGCCAACTACCCTACTCATGACCTGGAATTGGCCTCAGTAGTGCATGCATTGAAGATTTGGAGGCATTATCTGATAGGTAATCACTGTGACATATACACGGACCACCAGAGCCTTAAATATTTCTTCACCCAGTCACACCTCAACTTGAGGCAGAGGAGATGGTTGGAGTTGATTAAGGACTATGACCTGAGCGTCCATTACCACCCAGGGAAGGCTAATGTTGTAGCGGATGCTTTAAGCCGTAAGGCCTATTGCAATAATCTCATGGTCCAGGAACATCAACCCGAGCTATATAAAGAACTGCAAGCCTTGAACTTGGAGATAGTAGAGAAAGGCACTCTAGCTACCATGGAAATTCAACCAAGTTTAGAGGAGCAGATTATGGTTGCTCAGCAAAAAGATCCAGCTGTAATAAAATGGAAAGGCCTGGTAGAAGCAGGGAAGGCTCCTAACATGAAGATTGATCAGGATGGTACCCTATGGTACGGGAAGCGTATAGTTGTACCTCATCAAAAGAATCTCAAGGATCTGATATTGAGGGAAGCTCATAGCTCTCCGTACTCCCTGCACCCCGGAAGCACCAAGATGTATCAGGGTATGAAGCAATTCTGCTGGTGGCCCCGTATGAAGAGAGACATAGCGGAACATGTAGCCTGTTGTGATGTGTGTCAGAGAGTGAAAGCAGAACATCAAAGGCCAGCAGGACTACTACAACCATTGAAAATACCCCAGTGGAAGTGGGAAGAAGTCGGGATGGACTTTATCACGGGACTTCCACGAACCAAATCTGGATATGACTCCGTATGGGTCGTGGTTGATAGGCTGACTAAGGTTGCACATTTCATCCCCGTCAAAACCACGTACAAGGGAGATAAGTTAGCCGAGCTATATATGTCACGCATTGTATGTTTACACGGTGTACCAAAACGGATAGTCTCGGATCGAGGTTCCCAGTTTACCTCGCATTTTTGGGCTAGCCTGCATGAAGCTCTCGGTACTTACTTGGATTTTAGCACCGCATACCACCCCCAGACAGATGGTCAAACGGAGAGAGTGAATCAGATATTGGAAGATATGCTTCGGGCTTGTGCTCTAGATTTTTCTAAGGATTGGGATTGATGCCTACCCTATGCTGAGTTTGCTTATAACAACAGCTATCAGGCCAGTCTTCAGATGTCACCCTTCGAAGCCCTGTATGGTCGACAATGTCGAACCCCTCTACATTGGTCAGAAGTAGGGGAAAACTACATTTTCGGGCCAGATACTTTAAGGCAGGCTGAAGAAAAGGTTCGCCTAATTAGAGATCGACTGCAAGCAGCCCAGTCCAGGCAGAAAAGTTATGCAGACAAGAGAAGAAGGCCACTAAGTTTTGAAGTGGGAGATCATGTTTATCTGAAGGTATCACCCTTGCGAGGAGTTAGACGATTCAAGGTCAAAGGCAAGCTTACTCCACGATATGTTGGACCATTCCCAATTGTGTCTAAAAAGGGGGAAGTTGCCTACCAGCTTGCGTTACCTCCGAATCTATCCGACATACACGACGTCTTCCATGTGTCCCAACTGAAGAAGTGTCTACGAGTACCTGAGGATCAAGCTCCGTTGGAGGCAATCGAGATTGAGGAAGACCTAACCTACAAGGAGCGGCCGATCAAGATCCTGGATACCGTAGAAAAGAAGACGCGAACTCAAATCATTCGCATGTGCCGAGTACAATGGAGCCATCACTCCAAGAAAGAAGCTACCTGGTAGCGTCAAGACCAGCTACGAAGAGATTACCCCGACCTGTTCACTAGTTAAGTTGAATCTCGGGGTCGAGATTCTTTTAAGGGGGGTAGGTTTGTAACAGCCCGAAAATTTGAAATTAGAAATGAGAAGCTTTTGAATTACTTTTGCAATATATTCCATTTGAATTTGGATTTTTCGATGTTTTCCTGAATTTGGTTGTAGGATTCCATCAAACTGTGTGCCCTGTCCATGTAACAGACTTTTTTGGGTCGTGAAATCTAGCCAAGAGCAGTACAGTGTGAAGTGCGAGCAAGCCGGTTGTCCTTGGAGGGTGCACGCACGTAGACTGAAGTATGAGACTCACTGGATTGTGTCGAAGGTGGAACCGCACTACTGCATTCTCAATAGTGTTTCTTTGAAGCATCGTAACCTAACATCCACTTTTATAGTGTAACAGCCCAAAAATTCGAAATTAGAAATGAGAAGCTTTTGAATTACTTTTGTAGTATATTCCATTTGAATTTGGATTTTTCGATGTTTTCCTGAATTTGGTTGAGGTTCCAAAAATCGAGGAATTAATAAAAGAGAAAGACAAGTATTGATAATGCCCTAAAAAGGAATGTGCAAATAATGGAAGGAAGACAAAAATTTGTAAACACGAATCTGAAAAGATGATCCATAAAAGTAAAGAAAGAAAATTGGATTTAGGGCATAAAATATTATTTTTGAAAACAATGGCATGAAAAACAATGGAAGCAAGTAAAGTAAATACCAACAGTAGTTGGAAATATTTTTATTAAGTCCAAAATGTTATAAGGAGCTTCGGTGAATTTTCCTGAAATTTTTAGAAGTAATTACATATTTTTCCAAGGCTAAATGAATTTCTGGGCTTTTCTGAAAACCCAAAACTCAGTAAAGAAAATAGAAATTTCAGCCTTCCCTCACCGTTCGACACGTGGGCGGCTAGATCCCGCTGGAAACCCGCCTACCCTCTCCCCTCGGCCGACACGCGTGCGGCCCGATCCGCCCTCCCGCGCGCGCCGGCTCCATCCGCACCGGCCG
This sequence comes from Dendrocalamus latiflorus, assembly GCA_017311315.1. Taxonomy (NCBI): domain Eukaryota; kingdom Viridiplantae; phylum Streptophyta; class Magnoliopsida; order Poales; family Poaceae; genus Dendrocalamus; species Dendrocalamus latiflorus. Next base: position 21,517,448 of record CM029619.1, on the reverse strand, counting down.
CGCCTGCCCTCTCCTCTCTCGCTGGACAGCGGGCCCGCCCTGTCAGGGCCTTCTTCCCCCTTCGCCCCGATTCTTCTCTCTGCGCGGGGACAGCACCGCGCGCCTCCGTGGCGCGCATGCGACGGCTTCGCCCGCCTGTGTCGTCCCGTCGCCATGGTGGAAAAGCCTGCGGAGCCGACGCCATCCCTGGATCCACTGCCTCCGCCCACGGTTCGGCGCCACCGCCCCCGGTTTCTCCCCGCCCCGTCGCATCGGCCCGGCCACGTGGCGCCGATCTTCTGCCCAGCTTCCCCCCTCGCGCGTGAGAGACCGCAAAAGCGGAGGAGACCGCGCGGGCGTGGGCATGCTGCGTCACGCACAGTGCGCCCGGCATTAATGCCGCCCGCGTCACCCCCCTGCTTCCGCCACCTGCTCCGACGCGACCGCGCGGGAGCCGCCCGTTGCCAGCTCCCCTCCTAGCAGGTATATAAGGCAATAAACCCTCCGTTGAGTTCCCCACGCCGCTCTCTCCGTTCATCCGAAGGTAATCGGGTATTCGTGCCCCGTAGCCGCCGGCGATCTCTTTCTCCCCCAACTCCGGCGAACTAACTTCCCACTGTTTTACTGTCCCAGAGCCAAATTCCTTGAGCTAGGATCGTCTCCAGAGCGCCGCGAAGCTTCCCCGGCCCTCGTCCGAGCTCCTCGTCGCCTGTGGTTCGCCGCCGCCGAGAGCTTCCCCGAGCCGCCGCCGTCGCTCGACGCCGACCCATCTCCGGACCTCCTCGGCCCCTGGAGACCACGTCACCGTCTTCACCTTAGCGCGAGGATCGCGTTTCGGCACTCACCCGAAGCTCCCCGACATCCCCTCGCCGCCGGCCACCGTCGTCCCCGACTTCTCTGCCCGACCCCGCTGCCGACCCACCTCAAGGGGATAAATTGCCCTATAGAGGTAGGCAAAGCCTCCCCCGCTCTCTTGGCTATCAGCGTTAACTCTCTTTCCCTCCCAACTCCCCGGCCGCGCGCGTTCGAGCCTCTGGCTCCGCAGCGCCGGGTTGAGTTTTCTCGATTTTATTTCGGTCTGACAGGTGGGCCCCACCTGTCAGCCACTGCATTCCCGAGTCACTGCTGACTGCTGGGCCCCACCGGTCAGTGAGACATCTAAGCAAGGACCGTACTGACATGTGGACCCCATGAACAGTAACCGGACCCACATGTCAGTAGCACAGAGAACCGAAAAGTAAATAAAAATGGAAATTAAAATGAATCAGGGGCTGAGAGTGGGCCCCACATGTCAGAATTTAATTATTTTTGGAATTGACTGGAACCCAGAACTTTGACTGCTTATAACTTCTTCATTTTAGCTCCAAATTGAATGAAACAAATTTTTAAATTCATTTAAATTCAAGATCTGTCTAATGGAACCAGAACCATAATTTTTGAAGTTTATTTGATTTTCTAGTGATAATTGAGTGATTGGTTGCTTTTCTTTTATTTGGGTATTTCGCACGATTATATAGCGTACGAGGCTCAGGAGGAAGAATCCGAGGCAGCAACCTTAGAAGCTCAAGATCATCAAGAACCCGATTCCTGTGACCAAGGCGAGTTAACACCTTGATCATTTTGAACCTATGATTTTGCAAAGTACTTTCTTTTAAATATCAACATGCATGCTATTATTTCATGTGGCAAAATATATTCATTTCTAGAAATGATAGCTATACACCTACTGTAATGCTTGCTTATAATGATCCGTTGGAATGTTTGGACTTGTGAACCTTGTCGCCTTAGCAAAACTTATACTATCATAGCTTTTATCAGTAAGTCCCAATAAATATTGCGATGCCTAGTATTGCTAGATAAAATGGGGGTACATAGCTGCCCCAAAAACAACACTTGCCCAATATGATGAGCTTTGGGACAGTCATGGGTGGAATGACTGTAGCAAGCGGGAACAATATTTTCTATATCTCCGAAAAATCCCACAAAGTGCTTAAATACCTGGATGGATGGTTTGGGGGCTGGAATGTGGTACAGTGGATGCACAGAATGTGAAATGTGGTAGAACCATCCGGGTAACCTTAAGGACTGAATCTTGTCATGTCAGCCCGTGTAAAACAGTACAACCACAAGTCTGTAAAATACAACCTGGCTAAGTAGACTTGTCGAAATCCCGGACTCATCTCACTGGTAGTGGATTGATGGGGTTATGCTATGGCAAGGGGGCCTGAAGGGACACCAGTGGAGGGTGAAGTTTTCCCGCTTTCCTAACGTTGCGGGAAGTAGGAGCCCGAGCTGCGTTAGAGTCTGGGGAAAACATCCCGCGCACAGATGGGACCCATCGCAAATGGGTGGTCACCCATAATGTGAGATGGGAGAAAGGACTAGATATTTTGAAAAGTTACTGTGATGATCTACTTAACCACACTTCTAAGGAATTGTGTGGGGCAACGAGTTGATTGTCTCTTCTGGTGAAAGTGTACAAACTCTGCAGAGTCAAAACTATTCGAATAGCCGTGCCCACGGTCATGGGCAGACATGGGAACTAAACTGGATATAGTTCTTTTTTAAAAACATTGGAAACTGGGAATGGAAACTTGAAGGGCGAAGGACTGCCCTGGTTTGGAATTGTCCTGGGTGTCGTCCCAGTGGTAAGTTAAGCGGCTATAACGCTGAAAGATGCTATATGGTGCAGATGCCATGTAATGGTGGATGGAATCTGTGTCAATTATAAGATCAACTTACTTTATAAACAAAAGTTTTGGAGTTTAAAGTTGCTAGGTCTCAGGATTTTACTATAATTGTATTCAAAAGCACTCTCCGCAAAATAAAATGAGCCCAAGCCATCCTTTGATTAGCCATGCATGGTAAATATTGCATTCTGTGTGTTGACTTGCTGAGCACGGGGTCGGAGTGCTCATTCTCGCTTTTGCGATAAAATTCAGAAACAGGAGTTCAAGAACACTACGCCCATGAGGAGGCCCCGCCAACATCGACGGAAGCAAAGGCGATAATTAAGGCGTAGGCCTCGGTGGTTAGGCATAGACAAGTAGACTCTAGGCGTTGTGTACATTTATGTTACCGGGACCCTGGTGGCATATATTGTACACATTACCCTACTGGTCGCTTGCCTGTGGATTTGGGTCTACTTTTGCTAACTATTCCGCTGCTGTTTGTAATGATGACATTTGGCCAAAGCGGCCCTTATGTAAACAGTCACCCGATGTGGTGTATTTCAACTCTGTAATATTATTATGCGATGTATGTCATGATTCAGCAATGTACCTGTGTGCACTAACTACTGATCCAGGGATTAGTGCAGTGAGACACAGTAGACTCGGATTGAAAAATCCGGGTCTGACATATAGCTAATCTAATTTATAGAGAGATGGTAGAGAAGAATGACATAGAGGCTACGCACATCATGGTGCCTATCAAGAAGAAATTCGAGTACAAGATTAGCTACGCGAAGGCGTTGCGTGCAAAGCAGAAGACATTGGAAAGATGGTTTGGGTCTTTTGAGGTGACATACGACAACCTTCTTCGTATACTTTAGGTGTTGCAGGACAGGAACCCAGGCATGTACACTGCTATGAAGGACAAGCCATCTATAAGGCCACTAGGTTTTGCGGTGTTACAGAGGGCCTTCTTAGCTTTCAATGCATGTATCGAGGCATTCATGCATATGCTTCCTGTGATCTCAGTTGACGGGATCTTTTTGATCGGCAAATACAAGGGCTAGATCCTTACGGCCATTGGCATTGACGGTAACAATCAAATTATGCCTCTGGCCATCGCATTCATAGAAAGTGAGAATTACGATATTTAGTTGTGGTTCCTTAGACATGTGAGGGTTGGAGTTATTGGCGCTCATCTTGGTGTGTGCGTAATCCATGATCGTCATGCCAGGATAGTGAAGGCCATAAGAAAACTTCAGAAAGACCCTGAGGAGCCCTTCCCTTGGCCGGATATGAGGAACAAATGGTGCATTCATCACCTGGGGGCGAACTTCTCCAAGTGGTTCCCGAAGCAACCGTTGATGAAGCTATTCAAGAGGCTGGCTATGCAAAACTAGAAGAAAAAATTTGATGCTTTGTGAGCGTTGTTGGACGAGCACAGCAGGAAGCATGTCGACGAGAGGAACAAGGGGCCAGCCATACCTAGGTGGCACAACTCGAATGCCTCACAACACTGGCTGAGCCTAATGAAGCTGGTCTGAGGAGGAGCTCACGGAACATCAAGTGCTTCTCGTAATGGATCTAGGGAGAGCCATTGGAGAAGTAGTCCCTGCTGCACGACACAGATGATGCGAGGTACGACATAATGATGACTAATCTTGCCAAGGTGTACAACTGGGTTCTCAAGGGCCTTTATTCTCAAGGACCAGTTACAGTGCGTTCCCCCTACTATTTCTCTTTTAAAGTATGCACTAACAACCTCTCCTGTCTAATCGCAGTCCTTGGAACTGCTATGTGGCTACCGTAAATGGATTGACCTAGAGATCCACCCACATGACCAGTGGGCTCTCGACTTCGAGGAGTGGGATGTCAAAAGGGTCTATGAGATCGAGAGGAGGAGCGCCACAATGACGAGCAAACCGAGCGTATATGTTGGGAAACAAAATCTCATCTCGAGGTATACATACGCAGGGAGCACAAGGCTCGCGAGAGGGAATGTGAGAAAAAGAAGGAAATGACAGCCAAAGCAAAAGAGGCCATCGAGGAGTTCAATGCTGAGTTCGCAAGGAAGGGAAATTGGCCACGGTCCACGCAGTAGGTCGGGCAGTCCCGCAATAACTAGTCCCCTGAAGGTCGAATTTAGTTTCATTCAAAAAACGTGCATATGTATCGTAGGAGGATTTTGGTTTGTTGAATCATGCATAAAGTCTTTCTAACGCATATAACCAAACCTACATGTTGTGTTACTCCCAACTTTACTATAAACTCTATTTTAATTCGAACAAGTGTATTTCTTCATCTTTTCGCATTTAATTATTCATGTAGCAAGTCATCCAACAACATTAACAAATAAGTTCTCCTCCGTGTATGAATTCCCGGTTACATCACAATATCATTTACCTTCGTACTTACTAATCGTTGTTATTTCAATATTCTAAAAAATATTCATGAAATTTCTTGCACTACAACAACATACAACGATCACAAACTGTTATTACGAATCTAATAGATTATCTACCATTCATAATCTACGAAAATCACAAATGGATTAACCGACATTGCCTTCCAACTGCCTCAGGAATGGCTCCTTTGCAATCGCGACTGCAAATGTAGTCGCCCAACTGTTAGGCGATAAGCTCCAGTCGTCCAACGACTCGGCGACTGGAATTTGTTGCCCAACGGCCCACGGACAGCTTGTGCGTCGCGTGTCCGTTGGGCGATAGGTTCCAGATGCCCAACGGTTTGGCGACTGGAAGCCATATCTATAAACAAAAATTCGCGCGGGTATATTTCTGTTATTTCTAATAAAATATGGATTATTTACAAAAGCAAAATCGAGTTTTGTAACCCTGCCTTTTTAGCCCCGCTTAGAATAAGTGGATTTTTGTGAGTTTCGATGAAAATTAAGCTATTTCTAGATAAATTCCTATGTTTCAAATGGGCCTGTTTTCAAAGTAGAGTATATACAACTTATTTTATCTAGCCGTTACAAGTGACGCAAAATTTGATAAGAACATGTGCCTATGACAGGAAGCAAAAGCCCATTTAAAAATGTGTAATACGCAACAACTATAGTCAGCAATTTCAATTCCCCCCCCCCCCCCAAAAAAAACCTTAAAAACTGAACCTGGCAAATTAACAAGGATATATGCCCAGAAGTGGTGCCCTTCGATTGAAGAAGGTTGGTGGTGCATCAACGTGGATCCTTCGCGTTGCTACAAAGAACATCCAGAGACACGGTAATGATGCGTTACGTCAACATCTTTCCCTGTTCTCAACACAAAATTGAGGCTTATTTAGAACGCCTCAACACAAAATTTAGGGCTTATTTAAAACACAAGAATTTTATAGAAAACATTTTAATTCTAACGTGAATTAGAAAAACAAGTTGTTATGTTCGGGAGCACAAAGGGGGTGTTTGGTTTGTGGCCACAATCTGCCATACTTCAAGTTAGGCATGCCACACCCTCTTTGGCTACTGTTTGCTTGATGACTAAAGTGAGGCGTGCCATCACCAGTGGCTCCTGCCGCCACAAAAATTTGCCCCGAAAGTGTGGCGGGGATTTTCGGCGCCACACTGGCCTCCACAAGGCGCGCCACACTGGCTGAAGGCGGGCTTTTTTCTCATCTCTCTCTCCGCTCGATTCGTCCGCCCTCCGCTCGATTCCTCCGCCGTCGCCGCTCCCACCGTCGTCTCCAAGCTCGAGCGCCGGTCCTTCCCTCCCCTCCGAGCTCGGCAGCCACTCCGCGCGTGGATCTGAGGATGTAGGGGATCCATGGCGACGACGGCCTGAGGAATCGACGCCGGCGCTCTCCCGGCCGCGGCGCCCCCCTCCTCGGCCGCAGCGCCCCCCCTCCTCGGCTGCGGTGCCCCCTCCCGGCAGCGGCGCCCCCCTCCTCGGCCGCGGCGCTCCCCTCCCGGCCGCGGCGCCGCTCCCTGGCGCGGCGTCCTCGTCTTGGCCGCGGCACCACTCCCGGCCGCGGCGTCCTCCTCGGCCGCAGCACCCCCCTCCCGGCCGGTCAGGAGCCATCGACGGAGGTTCGGCCGCCGCGCCCTAACTCGCCGGCTCGTCGCCCTGCCTCCCTCCTCTGCGGGTCACCTCCCTCCCCCGGTTCCGCTACTGCACGGTCTCCTCTGCGGGTCGCCTCCCTCCTCCGGTTCCGCTACTGCCCGGCTTGTTGCAAAGCTCGATTAGTTGCATCTTGCATGTGTGAGAAGGCTTTCTTTAGAAATCATACAAATGGACAATCTTGCATGGTGGATTGTTCATACTGTTGCTATCTTAGGTGTTGTTACTCCAATAATGATTTTTACACAAGTGTATTAGCCTACATGTGGAGTAATCCAAACACTTGCCACGATTTTTTGCCACACTTTTGTGGCAATGAATCAAACAATAGCCACAAAGTTTTTGCCACACCTTAGTTATCAACCAAACACCTTTTTTTGCCACAAATTTGACTAGCCACAAGTGTGGCAAATTCTTAAGTTGAGGCATGGCAAATTGTGGCTTCCAACTAAACACACCCAAAATTTAACTATGTACTACTGTACTTGTGTGTTACAGTGGCATCTATACAAAACAAGGTCTGCGCATAGGACGACCGTCCGACCTTGTCCGGGAAATCCGACGGCCTGCATTTCGGCGGGCCCGCGCTTCGAGTTGACGACAGCCACCGCACGACGGAAGACAGAAGGCCACTGTTCTCCGGGTCCCACACCCAGTGTGCTCTCTGCAACCAATGGGGGAGCAACCAGGGGCGGAGCTACAGGGTGGTCCGTGTGGGCCGCGGACCACCCTGCCGCTCGGTCCAACAAAGCCCAGGCCAGCAGGCCCCAGAGCCCAGAGGCGCAGCCGCGCAGGCCTGAGTCGTCCGACGTCCGCAGTCCGCACGCACGGGAGTCGTCTGGACTCTGGAGTTCGCGTTCGCGTGACCGTGACGGCCGACGACGTGAGTAGATCGAGTCATCGAGAGGTCGCTGTTCGCGTGAGTTCGTGACGGCGTGAGGTGAGATCGAGAGTTCGCGTGTGGCCGCCGGCCGCGTATTCGCGTGATGATCGCGTGATTCGCGTCAGCCGTCCGTTCCGGCCGTTCGTATTCTTCTCAGTTCTCAGACGACGGCTCGTATTCTGTATTCGAGAGCACAGCAGGGGCGACGCTGCGACGCAGCGACGGCGAGCGCGGGCGCGCGGCCATCAACTTCGAGCATCGGCGACGGCGCGGCGGCCATCGAGCCCAGGTGGCCAGGTGGCAGGTACGTACACCGGTACTGCGGTACACGCCCGGACGCCCCTTAATCTGTACTGCAAGCGGTGCATGACATTGACTGATTGACATGGAAACGAAGCTAAAGACCCAATTATATATTTTTTTTGTAATTTGTAGTATAAGATTATTGGTTTGGTAAATTGAAATTTTATATAATTCTCTTGCATATTTGTCAAACAATGAAGAGGAGTGGTGATATTGCCTCTCTTTTTCAGAAATATGCATCAAAGAAGAAGGTTTCTTCTCCATCTCCTTCCATGGCTGCAGTTGTTCCAGAAGAGCAAATTGAAGAACAAGAAGGTGGATCGGATCAAGATAGAGTGATTGAAGAAAATGTGACTCCAACTCCAATGCCTCCAAGTCCACCTGCAGTCGCTGAAAAAGAACCGGTTTATGATATCAGTCGTCTTCCACTTGATCCAGGGGAGAGGCAATCCATTGCAAATTATCCCGTCAATGATCAAGATGCAGTTCGACGATCATATATTATTAAAGGTCCATTCCAACCTTATGCACATGAATTTGAAAGTAGAAAAATCGGTAATAGGGATAGGCAATTCAATCCTATATGGTTTTATAAATATCCTTGGATTGAATATAGTATCAAGAAGGAAGCTGCATTTTGCTTTGTGTGCTACTTGTTTGCAAAGGAGAAAACTAAGAAATCTGCATTTGTTGGAGGTGGTTGGAGAAATTGGAATAGAAATGATGCACTTGATTTACATGTGGGTGGTGTAACAAGTGCTCACAACGCAGCTCAAGAAAGATACAACTTATTTATGACTCCCCATGGAGCAATTGATGATAAAATTGTGAAGGTGGATAATGAGGAGCGACGTCTCTACAAGATCAGGTTGACTTATTCACTTAGATGTTTGAAGTTTCTTTTGCAGCAAGGATTGGCATTCCGTGGGCATGATGAAAGTGAAGAGTCTAGCAACAGAGGGAACTTCATTGAACTTTTGAAGTGGCTTGCAGCAAATAATGAAGAGGTAGACAAATTTGTTTTAAAGAATGCTCCAGGTAATTGCACATTGACTAGCCCAGACATACAAAAAGAAATTATTCAATGTTGTGCTATGGAGACTAGAGATCAAATCATTAAGGAAATTGGTGAAGATCACTATACAATTTTAGCTGATGAGTCTAGTGATGTCTCTCATAAAGAACAACTAGCCCTTTGCTTGCGTTATGTTGATAAATCAGGAAGGCCATGTAAGCGGTTTCTTGGAATTGTTCATGTAGATGATACTACTTCTTCATCACTTAAGGAAGCAATTCAATCTTTACTAGTTAGTCATGGTTTGACTATAACTCAAATCCGTGGTCAAGGCTACGATGGGGCTAGTAACATGAAAGGAGAGATTAAAGGGCTGAAAACCTTGATCATGAAAGAATCACCTTCTGCTTATTATGTACATTGTTTTGCACATCAACTCCAATTGGTTCTTGTTGCTGTTGCCAAAGGAAATAATGATTGTGTGTGGTTTTTTGATCAAGTATCACTCTTGCTAAATATTGTTGGTATTTCTTGTAAGCGTCATGGCATGATTCGACATCACCAATATGACAATGTCATGAAAGCACTTGAGTGTGGTATACTAGAATCTGGAAGTGGGTTAAATCAAGAGATGGGGCTGCCTAGACCTGGTGAGACTCGGTGGGGCTCTCATTATAAAACTGTGGTCAACATGATTGCTATATATCCCACAATTCGTGATGTACTCATATCTCTTGGAGAAGATACATCACAAAGGGGTGAATGGCCAAAAATACATACTATGGTTGGAGTGCTTGAGTCATTTGATTTTATTTTTAGTGCTTATTTGATGCTTGAGATTCTTGGACACACAAATGAATTGTCTGAGTGTTTGCAAAGAAGAGACCAAGATATTCTTAATGCAATGTCACTTGTCAGTTTGGCAAAGAGTAAAATGCAGCAAATGAGGTCTGAAGGATGGGTTTCATTTCTTCAAAGGGTTACAATATTTTGCAACAAACATGGCATTCAAGTTCCTGCAATGCAACATAATTATGTGCCGTATGGAAGATCAGCACGTTTTGCTCAGAACCAAACAAATGATGATCACTTCAGAAGAGAAGTATATATTGGAGTCATTGATAAAATTAGTCAAGAGCTTGACAGTCGGTTTGATGAGGTAAATATGGAGTTGCTTACTTGTATGGCTGCTTTGAATCCAGCGGATTCCTTCGCTTCTTTTGATGCAAACAAGGTACATAGACTTGCTGAATTTTACCCTAATGATTTTTCAAGCTCTGACTTGCTAAGACTCGACTTGCAACTTGAAACCTTTATTGATGACATGAGAAAAGATGAAATGTTCAAAGGCCTAAACAATCTTGTTGACCTCTCAGTAAAACTTGTTGAAACAAAGAGGGATAAAGTTTATCATTGGGTCTATTTACTTATCAAATTGGTATTGCTTCTACCGGTGGCTACCGCAAGTGTTGAAAGAATATTTTCTGCAATGACCTTTATCAAGAATAAGTTGAGAAATAAGATGGGTGATAGTCTTCTGGATGATTGTCTAGTCACTTTTATTGAGCAGGATATCTTCTTACAATTGAGTGAAGAAGAGATCATCAACACTTTCATGGCTATTAGAAGGCGCAGGCCTGACAAGAAGAAGAAGTAGTGACGTACTGTTCTTCAACTACTATGGGTATGTAATATTTCAATTCTATGTTAAGAAAGCTATATTCATCTATTTTATGAAGTTCGTATGTCCTTTTTACCTTAATTGCATTTCGTAATTCATATACTTGTGTACCGACATGTTAAATTTATAGCGGTTAAATAAATTTTAGACAATGTACCACCATAGCTACAAATCCTGGCTACGCCACTGGGAGCAACACGCAGGGGCACAATCCAGCAGTCTCTGTCAGTGGGGCCCCCCGCCCGCCGTGATGAGGAGAGGTGACTGACGGGTGTGTGGTTGGCTCGTAACTGGACATGCCGCCACCCGACCGAGGCCAAATCTAGCACCACCGTCCCTCCCAAATCAAGCATGGAGATCAGCCAGTACATTATCAGTTTTATCATCCCATGAAACAACAAATGGAGGAAACGAGAAATTGGGAAAGAATTTATCTTGGTTGGACCCTACTTTCCACCTCTTTAGGTCTAATTTAGATTTGTGACACATGGTAAAACTGAATCTTAAAGCAGCTTGATTAGCTCTTTCATTTGGAATACATGAATTTTAAATTGTTACTGTGCTAGACACATGAATTGTATGGCAGATGAGAGATGGGTAAAGAGCTGAATATTTTTATTTTAAATTGTTATTATGCTTTAAGATTGATGTTTCTTTGGTGTTACAAATCTAAGAGGAGATAGGAACTAGACCCGAATTTCTTTACGAGATAATGAAATGATGATGTTTGAGATGAGTTATGACATGGCTGCAAACCACGGTTGCACTGCTGGCCTTGTGTGGAACTAGCCGTTGCCTGTCTCAGAAAGCCGATGGGCGATGGCACAGAGCAAGCAATCGTATACTTATTTTGGCTCTTTTATCCCTCAGCCATTCAATGGATGGCTTGACAATCTAGATTGATGGCTACAGCAACATCTATGTAGAACTTGGAAGCGCCACGGTGTCGTGTGGTGCCACACTAGCATTCCTAAATACATTTCATCTTTCTTTTGGTTTAATGAGCTTCTGATTCTGATTTTTAACTTTTTAATATTATTTTTTTAATATTTTTCTGTTAGTTTTTTGTATTATCGTAATGATATATTGAAAGATCTAACAACAGTTACAGTGTATTTTTAATTAGAAATCTAGACTTATAAATCCAAGTAAGAGCTACCTAAGTTTAGTGAGTAGTTGCATTCCCAAAGAAACTCATTACGACCAATGATGTCATGTTCCTGTTGTTAAGGCCCATTCAACTACTGAAGCACACATCTCTCCAAGAACACGTAATGGCCTGAAAATTCACTTAGATTTAAGAAAATAACAGTTAACTTTTTTATCACAAGGTAGACACACACGCACACCACACGTTTGCACGCATACAAAGCTTAGAAATACGAATGCTGGATATATACAAATCCGCAGTTTAATCACAAAGTTCCTATTGACGCACACTCGTGTGTGCGTAAAGGTGAGCATCAGGATTTTAAACTTGCTAGTTGGAGTGGTGGACCCACCACTCCACCATTCCACTACGAGTAGGGGTGTGTTCTTTTGGGATGTGATTTTGACATTTAGCTTATGGTTTTTAAATTCTGACTATTCGCGAGAGACAATACGTAAAGAAAAACAATTGCATGCAATTTTGGTCCGTATATCTGAACTCGGTACATTATTTATTATGATCTATCCGTAGATCATGTCTTAAAAAATACACCATTTAAAAACTAATTACTGTAAAAAAAATAATAAGTCAAAGTCAAAACTAAAAAGAATCCAGCCTAGGTTCCCGAAAACATGAGTTACTAGCTGATTAGTGAAGCTATATATCGACTAGGGTTTGTACTTACAACATACGAAATAATACGATGAATCATGCATGATGGTCAAAATTAACACCATTTAGTTTGTACCTATATTTTTACAGCAATTACCACATGCTCCATTTGATCTGACTGGTAATGATATATCCTAGAGATAATTATAGAGACGATTATATAACTTCTATATTTACGATATTTTGAATTATATATTATTTTATTTCTTGAATAAATTTCTTTTGTATTGATCAATAAGTACATAACTTGTTAGTGGAACTCTTTATTCATATTTTAATTTTATTCTAAATTATCACTAATCTTATATCATTATATGAGACAATTATGATTTATAGATTATCACATGTATTGATTGATGATCATGTTTCACGGATCATATATATGAGAATATCAAATTAATAATGTGGATACATGTTAGAAAATATGGTGTTGAATTAATCTACCATGAGACACTACAAGAATTATTATATTCTTATGTATCATCAATTGATTTTATACATAGTTTATGTAGGATCTTTAGACCTGAAATCGTTATAGTTTTATACGTGTGTAATAGTTTACTTAGGGTAAACACTACTCCGTAATTGGGTGGTCATCAAGGTAACTTTTGGGTTTACTATGAAACATGCTAAAGAATGTGAGCGATCGAGATGGAATTTGCCCTTTCTATATAACGGGAGAGATATCTTTGGGCCCCTCGATGCGATTAGATTAAGAAAGTATATGGCCATGTTGAATGTGATTAAGAGGTCAATTACAAACTGAGTAATTCACTACAGATTTGAGTGAATGATTGAACTATCAGAAGATAGCATGCTTCTTATCTTAAGTTCGATATGGTATCATGAGGTAAAGAGATCGATACATAAATACTATATAGATTCGTCTGATATGATCTTTATGTATATTTGGGAATCGTTATGTCATGTTAGGGACTGCTACCGACTTATGGACTGGAAAGGGCTTTTTGGACCATGGCCAAATATAGATGAGCCTACAGGGTCACACACATAATGGGTTGAAACGATAAAGGTCTGAATGATAGACTCTGATTGGGATACGATCTCTATTCGTACTGGATAAGGATTTGGTCGGAGGCTTTTCGAGTGGAATACAATATCTACTCATATTGGATAAGGATCTGGTCAAAGGCTCTCCGAGTTGGATGTGATCTCTAATCGTATCGGATAATGATTCGATTGGAGGCTATATATTAAGAGAGACGTGGGGCTGAGAGAGGTATTCCGAGACACACTCATCGAAACCCTAATCACCACCTCTTAAAACCTCTCGCTGTGTATGCTGATGCTAGCACACCGACGTACGACGTTATATCCATAGACGTGTGGATGTTGATAAAGGCGTTGCTGTGATTGCGACACTAGTCGGCATGATCGCAAAGAGGAAACGGTTGGCTAGAGGGCAATTGACTATTTCCACTACACCGACGCGTGTTACGTTGAATCAACTGCTTTGACTCTATTTCTGCTTTGACTTGACAAAAACAAGAAAAACCAGACGGGCTACGAGTTGCGGAATTTTGCAAGCGGCATTCTCACTCGGTCGTTGGGGCATCTGAATTCCAAGTGGCGGTCATTTCAGCAAGGAAAGACGTTTCTCAGTCTTTCTGAGTGGACGATAGAAACAAAGAAGGGATAAAGGGCGCCTTTTTCAAGTTCTACAAGGAAATCATGTTAAGATGACGCCAATGGAGACCACCACAATTCAGGATGACCCTTGGGATGGCATCACATTTGCCCTCTTTTTTTTAAAAAAAAAAAGGTACCCACAAATGGAGCAATAGGGGTGCAAACGGGTCGGGTTAATCCCGACCGATCCGGCACCGAATCCGATTGGTACCGAATCCGATTGATACCGAATCCGGAGAAAAAAAATATGGGTTAGGATATGGTAACAGCAATATCCGTCCGAATCTGATACATCTTCAAGTTTGATTTCAGGTTAGTGCTACTATTTGACGTTTCATTTTCTTTTGCAATGGTAAAATAAAATCTTTCACATCAGCTATTAAGTAGTAACATCAAGTTCTTGACAGTACGTCATCCTACTTCATTTGCTGTACTGCATGCATTCCTTACAAACGGGTTAATCCCGACCGATCCGGCACCGAATCCGATTGGTACCGAATTCGGAGAAAAAATATGGGTTAGGATATGGTAACAACAATATCCGTCCGAATCCGATCCGTTTGCACCCCTATGGAGCAACACGTCGTACGAAGCCCAAACGGGTTAGCTTCGGTATTTTCTTGTCTTTTAATCTATTTAAATCAGAAGTTATTTAAAATATATCAATTTCTAATTTTAGGTTATTTGGTTTTTGTGTTTTTTGCTTTATTCCTTTGTATTGTCCATGACGATATAACATTTTTTATTTTATTTTTCTTATTTTCTATTTTTTTTAATTGAATGACTTGAAAAACTAATAACTACTGCAGTATAATTTCAATAAAAAAAATCAATAGCCAAAACGATAAGTAAGAAGTTTAAACTCTTTGAAGCGAACTCTAGATTTGAGTCCTCCCGAGCAAGTTCTCAAAGATATCCGTTGTTTAACACGAAGCTAGGCGTTTGATCCTGGCAACTTTGTTGCCATCAGTGTGTGAGACTCAGCTGTAAAAGGTGAAAATATCTCAATGGTACATATCATATTCACATGCTGGACTTTGTAACAGGCGGCTGCTTTATGCAACATGGGCCCTATCATGTAGAAATAGAACTGGGCTGTTTGGTGGGCCAGTCCTTATCAGGTCAACCGTGGTCTTGAACGGTGGGCGCAGCTTTCTTTTGCGTCCGGATTTACCCTCACATGCTCAGCATCATGGCAGGAAAAGCAAATGGAGGGGCCTCTCAAGACTGCACGAATTCTGCCTTTTGAGCCGTCCAATCCCAACCGTTTGGTAATAATATAACCACGCCAAATCTCATATCGCACGTGTGGTTTTTCTCAACAGGGGAAGAGAGAAAATGCCACATATATAGGTGTCCAATGCACCACGTGCATCAGCACACACCATCAAAGTCTCTTTTACCTAGACCTGGATAGACGGGTTAGGCCACCTGTGCGGGCATGTAGGGGTGGAAACGGATCGGATACG
Organism: Dendrocalamus latiflorus; assembly: GCA_017311315.1. Lineage (NCBI taxonomy): Eukaryota > Viridiplantae > Streptophyta > Magnoliopsida > Poales > Poaceae > Dendrocalamus > Dendrocalamus latiflorus. The sequence goes on along the minus strand of CM029619.1, from coordinate 21,501,901 downwards.
GTCGAATAGTCTCAAATACGAATACGAATCTATATTTTTAAAACGAATACGAATACGAATTCGAATATTTTCAAATACGGATACGAATATTCTCGAATACGAATACGGATATTTTCGAATACGGATTTTCTCGGATACGAATATCGGATAAAACGGATTCCTAACGGTTTTGCCGATTTTTCATCGGTTTTTGACCGGTTACCAGTTTTAAACCGCCTAAATTCAAGTTTTGAATCACAAAATTTGTACGGATTTTTATGGGTTCTAGAAATGGATCGAATACGAATCGAATAGTCTCGAATACGGATACGGATACGAATATTCTCGAATACGAATGCGAATACGAATACTCTCAAATACGGATACGAATATTTTCGAATACGAATACGAATATTTTCGAATACGGATTTTGCTTACCATATTCGGATTTTTCTCGGATACGAATATCGGATAAAACGAATTATCCGTTACTGTTTTCCACCCCTACGGGCATGAGACATGATACTATTGGCTCGATTCAAACATGACGTGGATGATAAATGGCCTGGCCAAACTGTACGATACTATTGGTCTATTCCAAACACGATACAAATAATAAATGGTCTGGCCAAATTGTACGTGTCGCGCTTAGATTGATACCTCAGCACAATAGGCCAGCTCGACATGGTATGAACAGTAACTCTCTTGTGGTAGTACAGTAAAGTTGTTTATGTTTGGTAGTAAAATAACTTGTGTTAGAGATATTGCACTCTTCTAAGCACAGACAGATAACTTGATAATAAAGTTATTTGCGACTAGTAGTAAAATTACTTGTAACTATTAGTAAAAAAATACTTATGATTCAACAACTTGCAGTAAATCATTTATGGCTAGTAGTAAAATCAACGGGCCATCGATGGTCCGTTTGGCTAAGCGTACTCGGACCAGCCTAGCATGGTTTAGCCCCTCTCCGTGTCGCGTCAGGTCGGAGGGTAGGCACGTGGGTTGGCACAATAACTTATCTGGACCCATGGCATGCTGGGTGGCCCATTTAGCTAGGTCTGCTCCACCTTTTTCTGAGAGGGTACAAGGCCAACGCACACACACTACACTCACATTGTCAACGCACACATGTGTGTGTCCTCTATATATGCTAGAAATTTATTAAAGGCATCTAAGATTTCACAGAGCATAGACACATATTTTCTTACTGAACATGTACGTATGTGTACTCTAAAATTGATGGACACCGACACCAAGTTAAGAACTAAACCCCAGTGATGTGGATGCACACCACTGGAACGCAATGGTTGAGCTAAAATATTAGTGCTCCATATCCAGACTGGATAGGTGGACACCATCAACTCCACTTTTTGGATCGAACTTGCTTAAATTAACAGGACATGCTCGAGCCTGGAGGCGATATGCTTAGCTAATCTTTGCCATTAATAAGATATAGCTTTTGATCAAGTGCTTCAGCTAAGTAGTATATGCAACGTATGCAAGATTGTTAATTTCCTGACCGGAAGGAACACGAGCTACATTAACAGAAGATAGATAGCACTTGCAAACTTCTGCACGTCATGACATGTCAGCAACAGCTAGCAAAGATACATGCACGGTGCACTATACAATATCGGGCCACTTTCTTCCCTTTTTTCTCAAGGAAAACGTAATGAGATCAGGCGATAGGTACTTCTATGGTCTGGCTCCAGGGTAAATTGCATAAATATTAAAGCACCAATCAACAATAGATTAAACATACTTATTCCTTAATGGCGCTTTAAGATTTGTGCAACCTCCACATTTTTGGCTTGCCATGCCCATGCATGGTTCTGCACTGCAATTAGCAATAATCACCGCTTCATAGTTTCACTGTTCATGGTCATCGAGCAGTCACTAATCACGTCCTGGGCTCATTAGCAAGCACAATAAGAAAACGAAGGAAGAAACCAAAACTTGTTTGCTGAACAAACCTGCTGGCCTATCATGCTGGGAAGGTGTTAAAAAAGTAGGGTGGGTAATGGGCCGGACCATGTTTAACAGTATAAGACAGCTGCAAACTAGCACACATTTTTTAGTTAGGCAGGCCTCTCCAGGGTCAAGGCTAATGCCTCGTTTGGAACGTGTGATTTTCGCCTTAATTTTTATGGAAATTGAATTATTCTATATGAAATTTCTACAAAATTTGTGTGTTTTAAATGGGACCTAAATACATAACAACTCTTAAAAATCTTTTAAAAACTCCTTAAAAATGAAATGGAACCTCAAGCGACCCTTTGTTGTTGTAGGAGAGGTCGTGCTTCCTAGAGTTCTTAATGCATATCCAGGTAATTAAAATTTGTTTTCCTACCACTAAATCTCTGTTTGGCATTGCCATTTCGGTAGATTATGATATTGTTGCACTCCAAATAATAAAAAGTGTAGTATCGAGTATGGCAAGACAGAAGGTGTGAATCATTTTTTTCAAAATCTTCCTCCAACGATACTATACAACGAAAACACAAATTCATAAACTCACCAAATCCTAGAGCCACGGATGGGAAAACTCTAGAAAAGCAACCCAACACTGGTCAAACATCTAATTGCAAGTGGTCAGAACTCTATCGGCTAGCGGTTAGACCTCTATGCAATAAACAATAAAATCAACACGATTTCAAAATTAAGAATCTATGTAACGTTTGGTCCGATGATCCAAATGATTTGAAATTTGACATACACCTTCTTTAGGATGTCATGAACTTATTTCAATCAATGATTAAGAGAATCTTTATCAAAGTTATAATATTTTTCTATTTGAAGGAAGGTTGCACCAAAACTGGACAAAGAGGGAAACCTCGATCCGCTCTTGCTTGTAAGTCTTAGATAATCTAGGTGACCTTAGATGGGTTCTCACATATCATAACAAACTAAATAACAATACAAATTCAACCCAAAATACCCATAAGAGCAAAGCTGCAAAATCACCTCTCTCTTGAGGAAAATCGAGCAAACTCAAGAACATGTCTTGATAGATGAGATTTTATCTCCAGAAGATATATCCACTTCTTACATGTCCTTGGCACCATAAAAGATCAAGAAGAGAGAAATCCAAACAAATCAAAATCACAAAAAGGGGGTCCATGGAACAACTCTCTTGGGCAAACTTGGATGTTCATTTCACTTGGAGAGAAATATTTTATAACCAATCCCTCAGGATAACAGAGCACTAAGTTTAGAGTACATACATATAAGACTCTGATACAATAAAACCCTAACCCTAGACTTAATTGACCTAAGTCTCTCTCTCAACACAAGGGCTTAAATAGTAGAAACTCCTCACCTCTCACTTGACCTTAACAACCAGCCACTCCTTCATGGATCACACCATGAGACACACTTGCACACTTTTCAAAGTAGGACTCCCCAAAGGCTCTACAAGGCTGATAAGACACTCCATCCACAAAAACGTAGCCTAAACCCTTTAGGCCAGTACCGTGGTTTTACAAACCGCCACTCTACTTATTATTGGATAATTTTCATAATTGCCACTCACCGGTCTTCACGAAAATACGATACACATGACTTGTCGTCGAGTTTGTATGCCTGTACCGAGGCCATCAACACTTGAAATACCTAGGTCCTATGGCACACAAACATCACACCATAGTATGTGATGCCCAATACTTGCTGCCAAGATCATACGTCTGCTCCGAGAACCATCACCACTTGAAACACACAAGATCAATTGACACACCACATGCACACATTGCCTCCTCATAATCCTTATCTTTCTCTTGTGCCCTCGGTTTGAGATGATGATCCACACAGACTTACATGAGCTACTGTAGAAAAGGTCATCACAGATGATTCAAAAATGTCATCACAGATAGTTTCGTGAGCCATCGGAGTTTATAGGTTAGTAATGACATGAGGTCATCACAGACGGCTTTCGAACTGTTTGTGATGCAAACTATTATAGATAGTTTCAACAACAAACCATCTGTGATATCTGATGTATCGCAGACGATTTCAACTACAAACTGTTTGTGATACTAAACTATCACAGACGGTTTGTAGTTGAAACCATCTATGATACATCAGATATCAAATCGTCTGTGATATTTTTTTCTATTCCTAAATCTATTTCTATTTGTTGGCTAGCCTCAGGAAATGCTAGTCATGCCCTCTAAAGCAAGCAGATCAACACAGTATACATCCAATTAACATTCATTCATTTCAGAAATAAGAACATCCATTTCACAAATCAATTAACTGAAATGAAATAAATTATCCATCCATGAACAAATACACACATGTACAATTAAGCTCAATCTTATCCCAATCAAATTCATTCTATATTATGAAACTTTCCATCTTCTTTTATGATTTAGACATCAAGAAGTACTCACACAGTCCTTGAATTTGTTTGAGGTCGGCCTATTCCAATGGAGTTGTAGCGATGGATGCAACCTGTCGGTAGGAATATCAATAAATAAATACATACATACATACATACATACATACATACATACATACATACATACATACATACATACATACATACATACATACATACATACATACATATATTGATAAGTATGAAATAATTATTGCAAAATTAACAAACCTGAGAATCATTGGTCTTTGAGGAATCGAGGAGTAGTTGCATGTTACGGCAAACATAGAATCCATAGGTATTGCCCGGCGGCTACTAATGGCACTGCAAAAATAGAATTTGTTAGTTCGAGAGGCATTACTATGAAGTGTTATATAGGATTAATGTGTACTAGTGAATACCGAAAAATCTAGATCATATCGCAGAGCGTTGATCCCTCCCCTGGATTTTCATACCTCTGTAACGTACGTGGCGAACGACCTACGTGATTCCAAAAATAGCCTTAGTCCTTGAGAAGTAAGGAAAGACTACAATAGATTTATTTATGGAGTAAATGTGTTTACCTGTTGACTTATTATTGGACAACTGTGTAGTTAGTTTTGTTCTTCTTTAGTGAACCAAGGAATATTACCCTGTTCTATTTTGGTTTAATTACAATTAGAATCTAGTGGAACCTACACAGGTATGTCGTCTACATCAAATGAATGAAGCGTTGAGGGCATCGAGTGTGAAGAGAAAAAATATGCCCTTAAAGGTCATCGTAAAGACACAGTCATAAATATCGTGCTGAAGATGATGCGGTCTGAACTTGACGTTGACACTCAGGCACCATTGTCCCTCTGACTTATTAGCTTGTACCATGCATGCAATCTCTGGCAAGCTAGTCCTAGGGACTCTATCAGGACGACCAACGGCTGCCCTAGCATGAATTTCTGGGCCAACAGCTGAAAGCATCTAGGCCCCTAAAAATGGTTTGGTAATTAATGAATTTATGTGAATATGGGACAAACGCGTTTCAATGAGTGATTAAAGGTTAAGTCCATAAGTGGTTGACAAGATGCAAGCTAAGGATCAATATGAAGACCAAAAATGGCTCAAGACAAAGGTATACTTAGAATAGGATCTCTTTTTACTTTTACCGGTCCTAGGAGAAAGGATGGAAGACCGGATTATAGGCTAAATAATCATACCATAAAGAGAGATCATGGAAAGTAGCTTGATAGCAAATTTATTATGCCATTGGGATCAAACTAAAATCATGCCTTCATTAAAAATCTATTTTAAAAGCCAAATCTGTGTTCTGTCTGGAAGAACGGTTGTACCGCAGTTTTCAACGTCGGAACTACCGCAGAGCGGAAGTTCCGCAGACAAAATCAGAACTACCGGCGTCCGGAAGCTCCAAGTTCCGAGTGGAGTCTTTTTTCCAAAGAGCACCCTCCGAGTGAGGTTTGAGTTTGGCGGGATCGGAAGTACCGGTGATTTCAACGCCGGAACTACCGCTGGAAACGGTAGTTCCACTATATAGAGTGGTACTTCCGGAGCCCGGAAGCTCCGAAGGATAGAGCGGAGCCTTTTTTCCAGAGAGCAATAGTACCGTGCCGACTTCCCAGAACTACCACAGAGCGGTAGTACCGGATTTTATAACGGCGGTAGTACCACACCGACTTTCCAACGGTTACTGCAGAGCTTCTGACATAGCCGTTCTACCGCGCCAGAGGTGGAGCGGAACTACCGGCCTTTGGCCGGCGGTAGTTCCGCTCGCCCAGATTTTTCTGGAATTTATTCCAAACGGTTAGTTTTGGTTGGTGAGGGGTATAAATACCCGTACCACTGCTCAAGGACAGTAGTTAAAGACTCCATTTAACATCCTTGAGCATTGAGCATTCACTCTACACCTCTTTTCTCTCTTGTGCATTCAATTGAGGTGGTTGAGCCAAAAAGTGTATAGCATTCATTAGTTGATCCTTTGGCGCTTGTTTGCAATTAAGTGAAGCCCTGGTTTACTACTCTTGGTGCTTGCCAGCACCTGGACGATTGGGCGGAGGTTGATCGGTGATCTTCTCAAAGGAGTTTGTGAGAAGACCCGGTGTTCGTGTGAAGGTTGGAGCTCACATATCCGGAGCGGGGAAGAGCTGCCTCTAGTGGACTCGAGGTGCTTCGACTTAATTCGGGGAGCCAGTCTAATTCATTTGGGCTAAGCTCAACGTAGATTAGGGGAAACTGGCAAGTTTTCGAACACCACGGTAAAACATCGGTTGTGTACATCTCTCTCATATTTTCTTATAACTCTTATTTGTTAGTATTATTGTGATCATTTGTTTGATATAGAGCTAGTGTTGATGCTCTACTTGACTAGAATTGTGTAGGGTTAAGTGCTTCACATTCTTGCTAAATTGAATTTGTAGAGAATTAATTTAGAAGAAAAGAAAATTTAAAACCTCCTATTCACCCCCCTCTAGTCGATTATCCTTGATCCTACAACAGCAACATCAGGATACTTAGGATTTTTAAAACCAGGTGGTTGTCTAACATACACCTCTTTCTCAATATAGCCGTTAAGAAAAGCGTTTTTCACATCTATTTGATATAGTCTAAAGCTCTTTGATGTAGCAAATGCTAACAAAATTTTAATGGAGTCTAATCGGACAACAGAAGCAAATGTTTCACCAAAGTCAAGACCTTATACTTGGGTAAACCCTTGAGCCACAAGACTAGACTTATTTCGAATAACAACACCATCCTCACTTTGTTTGTTCTTAAATACCCATTTAGTTCCAATAACATTATGACCATGAGGGGGTGAAACCAAAGTCTAGGCTTTATTATGCTCAAAGTTCTTTAATTTCTCATGCATGGCATTAATCCAAGACTCATTAGATAAAGCGTGACTTACATCTTGGGTTTCAGAAAATGAGACAAAAGTAGAATGAGCATAAGGGGCATTGGAGTTATACCTGCTTCGCAGAACTTTCTCGTTTAACTCACCGATCACTTGTTCTGGAGGATGTCTCTGTTAAATATGTAGAGGTGCCTGAGAAGTGGTCGTAGGAGCGGTCGTAGATATAGTTGACGAGGACATAGTGGTAATAGCGGTCTCTACCTCATGAGTGGTCGTAGGTGTCATAGAGTGGCCTGAGAACTCTCTGTTGTTGTTGGAATCATAGAAAATGTCTTCGGGTTCATCAAAGACATGTATACCTACATTGTTAGGTCTAGTACCAAGACTACCTCATCAAAAGTGATCTCGCAGGTCTTAACAGTTTTGTTAATCTCTAAGTTGAGTTCACGGTAGCCTCGAGTGTGAACTACATAACCAAGAAAGATGGCATCTAATGATCTGGATTCAAATTTATCAAAATTGTCATGTTAAGTATGAAGCATCGACATCCAAACACCCTCAAATGAGAAACACTAGTAGAACGACCAAACCTAAGCTCATAGGAAGTCTTAACTAGTCTCACTCACAAGAAAACTCTATTAGCAATACAGCAGGCAGTCAAAATAGCTTCTGCCCAATACTTCCTTTGAGTTGCATGTTCATCTAACATAGTTCTAGCCATTTTGACCAAGGTTCTATTCTTGCGTTCGACTACACTGTTCTATTGAGGCACTCGAGCTGATGAGAACTGATGGTCTAAACTCTTTTCCGTACAAAAGGAAGAAAATGAAGTGTTCTTGAAGTCAGTTCCATTATCACTTCTGCTCCTGGTAGTTCATTAGCAAGTTTAAGGGCTAGCTCTCGAAAGTAACCGAAGGCTTCGTCCTTAGAGGCCATGAAATACACCTAGGAGTATCTACAGAAATCATCGATTATAACAAGAACATACCATTTTTCTCGAGCCGACTGAATCCTAGCAGGACCTACTATGTCCATATGCAACAATTGATAGGGGAGTCGGTCATGACAAGGGTGAGTAGAGAATGTGATGATGCAACCATTGTACCATGTGACAAGGTGAATAATTAAATCTATTGACTTATCAATCTTAAGATTAGGAATTCCTCTAACCAAATTCATATTACTAAGCTAAGCAAGATGATTAAAGCCAATATGACCTAATCTACAGTGCTAAAAGAACAAATTCTTATAATCTGAAGAAATAAGACACCTAAGATCAGAAGATACTGAATACAAAAAGTCACCCTTAAACAAATGACCAACTCGACTGATTTTGCGTACAAGATCACCAATTGAATCTATAATTGTTGTGGCTACGGGCCAAACAGAGAGAGAGGGGACTAGTGAAGTAGAGGAGGAGAGGAGCCAAGTCTGTGTGGGGGAGTTGAGTAAGAATGAGGGAATGCCCCCCTTTGCCCCTCCTGGGGGCTTATATATATGTGAGTGGGGTAGAATGGGAAATCCCCATTCTACCCCTTAGTATTTACAAAGGATGGGGGTACACTGGTATATTTACACTGTTATATTCCTCTACACTATTGGGCCTATTACATGTTGCACTAGTTGCACGGCCCAGTCACGGGGGGTTGGGCCACCCCTACAATAGTACTCCCTCGACAGCAAGCGCTGAGGTCCCGATGGGCGAGCTGACGCGATCAACCAACCCAGCCCCCCGTTCCCTGACAGCAAGCACGAGGGTGCCGATGCAACTGATAGCTCGCAGACCCTAGAGGCAATGCTTATGAAGGAACCGGTGAAGCGCCGAAGGCGTCGTCGGGCGCCGAAGCCGTGCCGCCCTGCCGAGGCGACGCCTACGAGGCGGAGGGCGAAGTCGAGAGCCGAAGACGTGTCGTCGAGCGTCGAAGGCGTGCCGTCCCGCCGAGGCGATGCCTACGAGGCGGACGGCGGAGTCGAGCGCCGAAGACGTGTCGTCGAGCGCCGAAGACGTGTCGTTGAGCGCCGAAGACGTGCCGTCCCGCCGAGGCGATGCCTACGAGGCGGACGGCGGAGTCGAGCGCCGAAGACGTGTCGTCGAGCGCCGAAGACGTGTCGTCGAGCGCCGAAGACGTGCCGTCCCGCCGAGGCGATCCCTACGAGGCGGACGGCGGAGTCGAGCGCCAAAGACGTGCCGTCCCACCGAGGCGATGCCTACGAGGCGGACGGCGGAGTCGAGCGCCGAGGGCGTGCCGTCCCGCCGAGGCGATGCCTACGAGGCAGACGGCGGAGTCGAGCACCGACGCCGTGTCGTCGAGCGCCGAAGACGTGCCGTCCCGCCGAGGTGATGCCTACGAGGCGGACGGCGGAGTCGAGCGCCGAAGACGTGTCGTCCCGCCGAGGCGATGCCTACGAGGCGGACGGCAGAGTCGAGCGCCGAAGGCGTGTCGTCGAGCGCCGAAGACGTGTCGTCGAGCGCCGAAGGTGTGCCGTCCCGCCGAGGCGATCCCTACGAGGCGGACGGCGGAGTCGAGCGCCAAAGACGTGTCGTCTAGCGCCGAAGACGTGCCGTTCCGCCGAGGCGATGCCTACGAGGCGGACGGCGGAGACGAGCGCCGAAGACGTGTCGTCGAGCGCCGAAGACGTGCCGTCCCGCCGAGGCGATCCCTACGAGGCGGACGGCGGAGTCGAGCGCCAAAGACGTGCCGTCCCACCGAGGCGATGCCTACGAGGCGGACGGTGAAGTCGAGCGCCGAAGACGTGCCGTCCCGCCGAGGCGATGCCTACGAGGCAGACGGCGCAGTCGAGCACCGAAGCCGTGTCGTCGAGCGCCGAAGACGTGCCGTCCCGCCGAGGCGATGCCTACGAGGCGGACGGCGGAGTCGAGCGCCGAACGCGTGTCGTCCCGCCGAGGCGATGCCTACGAGGCGGACGGCGGAGTCGAGCGCCGAAGACGTGCCGTCCCGCCGAGGCGATGCCTACGAGGCGGACGGCGGAGTCGAGCACCGAAGGCGTGCCGTCCCGCCGAGGCGATGCCTACGAGGCGGACGGCGGAGTCGAGCGCCGAAGACGTGCCGTCCCGCCGAGGCGATGCCTACGAGGCGGACGGCGGAGTCGAGCGCCGAAGCCGTGTCGTCGAGCGCCGAGGCGATGCTGTCGTTTCCCTACCTTCAAAAAGAGTGCCCGCGAAGAGCGGGCGCTTGGAGCGTAGGCCGAAGGCACTACGCACGCCGAGGTAGGGAGGCGGGACCGCCGTTCCCCTACCCTCAAAAAGGAGTGCCCGTGAAGAGCGGGCGCTTGCGGCGTAGGCCGGGGGCACTACGCACGCGGAGGTAGGGAGGCGAGACCGCCGTTCCCCTACCTTCAAAAAGGAGTGCCCGCGAAGAGCGGGCGCTTGCGGCGTAGGCCGGGGGCACTACGCACGCGGAGGTAGGGAGGCGAGACCGCCGTTCCCCTACCTTCAAAAAGGAGTGCCCGCGAAGAGCGGGCGCTTGCGGCGTAGGCCGGGGGCACTACGCACGCGGAGGTAGGGAGGCGAGACCGCCGTTCCCCTACCTTCAAAAAGGAGTGCCCGCGAAGAGCGGGCGCTTGCGGCGTAGGCCGGGGGCACTACGCACGCGGAGGTAGAGAGGCGAGACCGCCGTTCCCCTACCTCCGAAAAGGAGTGCCCGCGAAGAGCGGGCGCTTGCGGCGTAGGCCGGGGGCACTACGCACGCGGAGGTAGGGAGGCGAGACCGCCGTTCCCCTACCTTCAAAAAGGAGTGCCCGCGAAGAGCAGGCGCTTGCGGCGTAGGCCGGGGGCACTACGCACGCGGAGGTAGGGGGGCGAGACCGCCGTTCCCCTACCTTCAAAAAGGAGTGCCCGCGAAGAGCGGGCGTTTGCGGCGTAGGCCGGGGGCACTACGCACGCTGAGGTAGGGAGGCGAGACCGCCGTTCCCCTACCTTCAAAAAGGAGTGATACACTCCCTGGTGTAACGCGCTCAAAGGTGCGACATCCAGGTGCTGCATCATTAAGGCGAGGCACTCCCTAGTGTCTCGGCCATTTCCCGATTTTTATACTCCGTAGAGTGCGTGGGATCAGCATCCGTGTCTTGTTTATACTCCGGGGAGTATGCGCGAGGACGATGTCCACGGCGTGCGCGGGATTCGCATCTTGTTTAGAGTCCGTAGACTGCGCAGGGACAACATCCGCGTCTTATTTATACTCCGTAGAGTCGCGCGTGCGGAAGCTGAGCTCAACGCTACGTCTTATTTAAAGTCCGTAGACTGGTGCGTGCGGAGCTAGGCTCAACGCTACGTCTTATTTATAGTCCGTGGACTCTCGCGTGCGGAGCTAGGCTCAACTCTACGTCTTATTTAAAGTCCGTAGACTGGTGCGTGCGGAGCTAGGCTCAACGCTACGTCTTATTTATAGTCCGTGGACTCGCGCGTGCGGAGGAATGCCTCGACGATCACGTCTTTTTTAAAGTCCGTAGACATCATGCGTGCAGAGCTAGGCTCAACGCTACGTCTTATTTATAGTCCGTGGACTCGCGCGTGCGGAGGAATGCCTCGACGGTCACGTCTTTTTTAAAGTCAGTAGACATCATGCGTGCGGAGCTAGGCTCAACGCTACGTCTTATTTATACTCCGTAGAGTGCGCGCGGAGGCGTCCCCCCGTTGCGTCTTATTTAAAGTCCGTAGACATCATGCGTGCGGGGCTAGGCTCAACGCTACGTCTTATTTATAGTCCGTGGACTCGCGCGTGCGGAGGAATGCCTCGGCGGTCACGTCTTTTTTAAAGTCCGTAGACATCATGCGTGCGGAGCTAGGCTCAACGCTACGTCTTATTTATAGTCCGTGGACTCGCGCGTGCGGAGGAATGCCTCGACGGTCACGTCTTTTTTAAAGTCCGTAGACATCATGCGTGCGGAGCTAGGCTCAACGCTACGTCTTATTTATAGTCCGTGGACTCGCGCGTGCGGAGGAATGCCTCGACGGTCACGTCTTTTTTAAAGTCCGTAGACATCATGCGTGCGGAGCTAGGCTCAACGCTACGTCTTATTTATAGTCCGTGGACTTGCGCGTGCGGAGGAATGCCTCGACGGTCACGTCTTTTTTAAAGTCCGTAGACATCATGCGTGCGGAGCTAGGCTCAACGCTACGTCTTATTTATACTCCGCAGAGTACGCCGATGCTCAAGGCAATCGTGCGATTTAAACCAAAAGCGAGGACCAACACAAAGGCACGAAAAAAATAGCCAAAACCTCGCGGCAACAAAATGCTCCAGAGCGCAGCCCCAGAACAACATTTGGTACTACGGGAGCCCAGAGCAAGCCAAAACCGGAGAAGCAAACGCGGCTAAATCAAATGCTCTGAGAATAAAACTGCAGCCCTAATAAATAATGCGCTGCATAACCAACTCCTTAAAGCCATGCACGCAAGAACTGCAACGGGAATTTAGTACGGCTTTGCAGGTACCCAAATGCAGTACGTACCAGGTGGGACGACTGCACGATGCTAGCGGAGGCTCCGTCGTGAGATGCGGCACTTACGACCGACACCAGAAAGGTGGGCACCGCTGCGCCTTCCTCGTGAACACATGCGGAGCTTACGCGCCGTCTCCGCCGGTCATGCGTGGCTGGGCTCCATGCCGAAGGGATCTTCATGCTGTCAGCTCCGCGCGCACTCGACAGAGCCGGAGCAGCTGCGTGAGATGACGCCAAAGCACAGGTTGCATGACGTGCATGTCTCCACCGACGCCTGCGCCGCCACCAGGAGGGACACCAGCAGGGCTGCAGTCACCGCAACTTGGGCGGAGCAAGCCGATCCCGCCTTCCACGCCACGACTTCCGCAAGGGCGAAGCCGCCTTCGATTCAAGCCTTCGCGCTCCTTCTCTGAGCTCCATACGGACTTCGCGTCGGCCTTCGCCCCAGCGGGCTTCACGTCGGACTTCGCACCCGCGGGCTTCGCGTCGGCCTCCGCAGCAGTGGGCCTTCGCGTGGCTGAGCGGACGTCGACCTCGTCCGTGTCTTGGGCTTCGGCTCGGCATGACGGACGTGCTGAGACAGGACTCCAGCGGGGCAAAGCTTGGGGGTGCCGCCCTGGTCACGGTCTCACGAAGCAGGTCTTCGGTCACGGCCCTGGGTGCAGGCCTCGACGGTCTTGACGCCGCCCCTCTTGGCACGCTTGCCGGTACCAGCGCCGGGGCCGCGGTTGCCCACCTCGGTATAGAAGAGCGTCTCATGGCAGCGCCGGAGCTGCCATGCATGCTCCTTCCATGGCCGCGACGCCGGCGAAGTCCGTCCGGCGTCGAGACGAAGGCCGCCGAAGTCCCCACGGCGTTGAGGCGAAGGCGTCGCGCAGAGGACGGCCGGTTGACGCATGGCACCACGCACCTCCGCACAACCCGCATGTGCATGTAGATGCCCCGTATGCATGTGCCATGAGTATACAAATCAACATGCGAGTATAAAGAGCAGCATGCATGCACGGGATTATATAGATCAGCATGCATGTATAGAATATGCAGAGCAACATGCATGCAAAGAGTGTACGGATACTTCACGAGGTTGACTTCGGGAAGCAGGGACTCAAGGATAGCACGGAGCTCTTGATCGCATGGAGACGAGCGGGGACTGAAGCCAACGCGGAGGCCACAGGGAAGGAGGCTTCGAGGCCGCCGAAGGCTTCGACGACGTGGGGGCCACATGGAAGGAGGCTCCGAGGCAGACGAAGGCTTCGATGATGCGGAGTCCACAGTTGCGCTCGGCGAGGTGTACCTCGTGCGGGGCCGGCGCGGACGAGTCAAAGGCTCGCAGGCTTCCAGGAGGATCGTGCCCACAAGCATTCAGGCGTCACTTCCTACATGGGCACTCCCAGCGGAGTGGAGGCAACGATTAGATCTGCTCCATGCCCCATACAAATCATGGCAAAATACGCAGGTAAAACCCATACGACTAGATCTATTTGGTACACCACTTATCTGTCGCTGGAGGTCTGCAAGATGCTACCGATGCCATGCCTGAAGCTGTACGCTCCCAGGCACAGAGAAGATCCGCCTAGCCGACGCTTTTGTTGAATGCTAGAGAAATCTCTTCCATACGCAGCTTCCTGTCGTCCCCACGGACGGCGCCATCTGTTGTGGCTACGGGCCAAACAGAGAGAGAGGGGACTAGTGGAAGTAGAGGAGGAGAGGAGCCAAGTCTGTGTGGGGGAGTTGAGTAAGAATGAGGGAATGCCCCCCCCCTTTGCCCCTCCTGGGGGCTTATATATATGTGAGTGGGATAGAATGGGAAATCCCCATTCTACCCCTTAGTATTTACAAAGGATGGGGGTACACTGGTATATTTACACTGTTATATTCCTCTACACTATTGGGCCTATTACATGTTGGACTAGTTGCACGGCCCAGTCACGGGGGGTTGGGCCACCCCTACAACAATAATATAGCATGAATACATTTTAAAGTTCACCTCAAGATTATCGTGTACCAACTTTAAAACTGAAAGCAAGTTATACCTCAACTTACTAACAAGAGTGACATCTTTCAAAATGAACTTGTCGTTAATGTGCATGGAGCCTTTAGCAAGAATTCGCCTTTGAAAGTTATCCCCAAAAGTAATCATCTCATCACCGGAGGCATGAGTGAGGGAGGAGAACCATCGTGCGTCTCTGGTCATGTGGCAAGTGCAACTCGAGTCAATCAACCATAAGTTCTCCTTCCTCTTGCAACAAGGCTACAGAGCACGAACAGTCATCGGTACCTTAGTACGAGGGTTAGACAATAAAGATTTAGGTATCTAGTACTGAGATACTCGTCGAATAGGAGAAACAACATGTACTGATAAAGATTTAAGTGAAGCTTTTGCCATATTACGACCAAACAGTCGATGAGTCACTGGTTCGACCACGAGGTTTGACCTCCTCAGCAGAGCTGATCTAATAGACGACCGGTCTAAATGAGTAGTAAAAGCTGGTCAAAAATGATCTAACCCCTTATGAGAAGTTGATCTATCTCTCAACTGGACTAATCAAGCAAAAAGCGCTACGCTGGTCGGAAATCTCTTAAGAAGTTGGTCCGACCATGAGACACAACTAGTCAAATGTCTGGTCCAGCCTTGCTCATTTGACTACGGTAAGCAGTTGGTCGAAAATGCTTCCTCAACCTGTCCTTCTTTTCTTTCTTCGCTTTTCTTAAGCAGAATTGAATTAAATGACCATCTTTACTATGATCAGTACATTAATACTTGACTTGATGAGAAGTCGTATATGATGATTTCAGAACACTCATTTTGCTAGAAAGATCTTTTGTTACACCGGCAAATTTAAAAATAATTTGTTTTGGTTCAAATTCTACTTCAAACTTTTCTGGTTCAAGAAGTTTAACAATATTAGGAGGATTATTCCTAGCATGCTCAACAAAGTTAAATCCTAGACCATATTTCTTCACACTTGTTTTTTATTAATCTAGAATTCAAATTCTTTTTGCAAAATGAAAACCTCTCTAAAGTGTTCTTAAGGTACTCATTTTCTTTAGCCAGGGAGAAACATGACAAGCACTCAACAGATTTATTAGCAAGACCCTTAGAAGCACTAGACTAAGTTGACTTCTCTTTTTTTAGCAAAATCATTAAGTTGTCTAGTCAAAACTTTTATTTCAATGCTAAGTTTATGACAGTTAAAGCAAGAGAGAGTCCCATGATAGAGCATCCGTTGAATTGATTCCTGAGAGGAGTTAAATCTAAGCTTGGAGCAAATCATATTTAGAGCATACTTTAGAGGAGTTAGACTTATGCTTTTCAATTTCATCATTAGCAAATTTAAGTCTTTCATCACAAGAGTCATGCAACATTCTTAGTTAATCAACTTTATCGGTTGTATCTCTAAGTTGAACTAGACCTATTGCATTAATAGATCTAGTAGTTTCTAACTCAGAGTGTAAGACTTGACATGCTTCACAATAATCATCTTTAGAAATAGATTCTCTAAGTCTATTAATATCAGAATTTAAGTTTTCGACTACCAAATTGTTTTCTTCAACTTTTTGTCATTTTTTTCAAGAGCAAGTTTAACTAACCCATCTTCAAGCTGATTATATGACGGTCTTACCTCATCGGGATAGTTGTCGTTGTTATCATTGATGTTTGTCATGAAACACATGCTCGTGAAGTCGTCAGTGCTCTTCTTCTTGCCTTTGGCATTATCGTCATCGTGGTCATCATCATCTCAGCTCTCAAAATCCTCATTGCTCAGATCAAGGCACTCGATGGTGTAACGTCCTAAATTTTGGATGTTTGAAATTTTGAGTAAAGTAAAATTTTTGTTTGCGTCTTACTAGCATTTGAATTTTTGGTTCAAAATCTTATTTGGATTTTCCTGATTTTTGTGCGGAGCAAAATAAATAACTGGAAGTAAATCTCAAATATAAATAAGGGTTATGACGATAAAAGATAAGAAATAACTTTGAGGAGTTTAAAACTCCAAGAATCAAAATACCAAAAATCTTGAATTCAAATTCAAGTCGATAAAATGTAACCAAAAGGAATATTAGAATATATTTCTAGATGATTAAGCTCGAAGTTCCTTTCCTTTACTTTAATTAGCATATAATATAAAGGTTGGACATTCAAAATTTTATGTATATAATTCATAGCAAAATAATGTCAAAAATGAAAGTCCAAGGGCAAAAATTTAAATAAAAAAAAAGAGAGAAACAGAAGATTTTGTGTCCAGATATTTGAATCAAGATTGGAATTGAAAGTTCAAAAAATTGAAATCAATAATCTTAAGCCTAAAATAGAAATTTGAATTAAAGGTTCAAATTTTAGAATCTGGCAAAAATCAAAATCAATAGATACTAATGAAAGATAAAAAAATCGAAACTAAAAATCCAGATTACAAAATTGGTTTGAGCCCTTCTTTCTCTTTTTCTTCCCTTTCTCTCTATGCCATGTGGGGCCATTCCTTTCTCCCTCTCTCTGTCTCTCTCTTCTTCCTTTCCCTTCCCACTGACAGCCGGGCCCGAGCGCCCCTCCTCCCTCCTCTTTCTTTTCTCCCCCTCTCTTCTTCCTGTGGCTGCGGTGCGCCCGCGTCCCCTCACTCGGCTCCTTTTCCTCTCCCGGCCCCGCCACCCTGTGCGCCCGTCCCCTCCACGTTAGCGCACCTGTCCCGGTCGCCATCGTCGCACGGCGCCGCGTCACCACCTGCAGCCATTAAGCGCCGTCCCCTCCGTGTCCCTGCGCATGCCGAAGGAGGAGGCGCGGCTCCGGTCATCCTCCGTGTCAGCTACAGGGCGTCGGACCACAGCCTGCTCGCGCACGCGCCACCCCATGCCGCTTGCATCACGCCCGGCCGCCTTTCCATCGCCGCCCCTGTAGCCACGCCGAAGCTCGCGCCGCCGCCGTACCTGGCCAACCACCCTCCTCGGCGCCAGCAAAATCCGCCGGCTATAAAGCCCACCCAAAGCCCCCAGACTCCTCCCCGCACTTCCCTTTCACTCCTCCCCAGAGCAATCGGCCTCCCACCCCCTCTTCCTCGCCGGAGCCACTCTCTTCCCCAAGTCCGGCCGCCGAGCCAGTCCACCAAATCACACCGCCATTTTCCAATTCCCCGCGTCTACACCCTCCTCGGGACGTCGTGAAGCCAACCGCACCCGCCGCTGGGCTCCCCGATCCTTGTCCGGCGCCGGCGTCGATTTCCTCCCTGGACCGCCGCCACCGCACGCCGCCGGCCCTACTCCGGTGACCCCCGTCCGCCGCCGACCGCACCACCGGGTTCCTCGACGCCCGGACATTCCATTTTGCCCGCTGCCCGCACCTCCCCGGCCCCTCCCCGCCGACGAGCCCGCCGCCCTTCCCTGCCCCGAGCTCCTCTGTCCCGGCCTCTGCTATCGCCTGCGTTAAGAGGTAAAAATCGCTGGGTATTAGTGAGAAACACCTGCGCGTCTCCCTGGCTAGCAGCGCTAGCGTTCACTGCGCCGGTCCGGGTTCGATCCCTCCCGGCCGCGCTGAGCTAAACAGGCTTTGGGATTAAAATTTTTGCCCTGCGTTTTAATTAAATAAAAATCCAGAAAAATTAGAAAATAAGCCATAAGTGATGCAGGAATTTAATTGGGAATTAATGTGCTTTTAGAGCATTTGACCATGGTTAATTATCATATGTTACCAAGCATTATGGCATGAAAAGAAATTTCATTACATCCATAGTAAATAGAAGCCTAATAGAAATAGTAAATTGGAGCATGTGTTCATGAAATGAGAACTTGGTAACTAAGGGTTCACATATTAGTAAATATGGGTGTTATGTATAAGTATAAGTATATATACACACACACACCTATCCATACAAGTATATAATGGATAACCCATTTTAAGCCTTAAGCAAATAAAAATTTAAGGAGTGATTGAATATAAGTCAGCATGGCACATGTAATAACAAATACACCATGTAGCTTTAACAAATGAGAGGGTTTAGTAATAATATGATCAGGGTAAGCGTTCACATGAAATGATGGCCAATTGGTAAGCAAATATTTACCCAACCAACACATTTCTAAATTCACCCAAAAACTCAAAGTCTAGCTAATGAAACTAAAATATGACATTTGGAGTTATTTGGATTTTTCTTGCAAATGTTTACTCGGTTCGCTGATTTTATCCAAATTTTCGCGCACGTTAAAAATAGCATACGAGGCTCAGGAGGAGGAAGCCGAGGCAGCAGCACTAGAAGCTTCCGACAACCCAGAACCCATCCACTGTGACCAAGGCGAGTCAATACTTTGATCATGTTGATCCTACATTCTCTGCAAATTATTTTTGTTTAAATTATCAAATTGCATGCTGTTATTTATATGCAAATACATGCTTAATTTAATATTCTAGTTATATGCCCATTACTTACCTTGATTAATATTACACCTCCCTTTGGAATATTTGAATTGTGAACCTTGTCGCCGTAGCAAAACTTATAATAGTAACCTTTTGAAAATAAGTCTGTAATTATATGCCATGCTTAGTATTGCTTAGATACTCATGGGCGCGAGAGCGCCCAAGCATCACTTTTAATCCTGAGAAAAATTGGTTGGGCAGTCATGGTGGTAATGACTGGTGTATGTTGGATACGGTTATTTTTCCCAAAAACCTCAAATTGCTTATTTGTCTGGGCGGATGGTTCGGGGGTATGGTGCAGGTGTGCACGAGAGTGTGGTTTGTGGTAGAACCGCCCAGATAATCCTAAGGACTGAATCTTGTCATGACCTCCTATGTAAAACAGTACAACCACAAGTCTGTAAAGTACAACTGGGCTAAGTAAATTTATCGAAACCCCGGACTCATCTCTCTGGTAGTGGATGGAAGTGGATACGCAAGGGCAAGGGGAGGCCTAAAGGGACACCGAGTGGAGGGTGAAGTTTTCCAGTCGTGCTAGCGCTGCGGGGAGTGGAGCCTGAGCTGCGCTAGTATCCGTGGCGAACATCCCGTGCATAGATGGGACCCACCGCAAGTGGGCAGTTTCCCATAATGTGAGATGACAAAGGGGACTAGATACTTTGAAAAGTCACTGTGATGGTCTGCTCAACCACATGACTAAGGAATCGTGTGGGGCAACGAGTTGATTGTCTCTTGTGGTGAAAGTGTACAAACTCTGCAGAGTCAAAACTATTCGAATAGCCGTGCCCACGGTCAAGGGCGGACATGGGAACTTAACCAGATATAGATCTATTTCAAAAACTTTGTGGGAGGAAATGGGAAAGTGGAGGACAGTGGAAGGTCCTAACTGGTGTTGTCCTGGGTGTCGTCCCAGCGGTAATGTAAGCGGATATAACGCTGAAAGTGTAGCATATGATTTGGAGGCCATGTAATGGTGGATGGCCTCTAGATCACTGGTATTATAGCATTCTGATACACACTTACACTTTGGCGTAAAAATTGCTAGGTCATAGGGATTTTAAGTAATTGTATTCAAAAGCACTTCTTGCAAAATAAAATAAACCAAGCCTTTCCTTTGATAACCATGCATACTATCTACTTGCATTCTGTGTATTGGCTCGCGGAGCACGGGGTCGGAGTGCTCACGCTCGCATTACCAAACCAGATTCTGGAGCCTCGGACCACTACGCCTATGAAGGTGCACCCGCTGCAGAGGAAGGGAACAACGTGGAGAATTAGGGCGTCTTTTACACGTTTTGAGTCCTAGGTGGTTAGACTAAGGTATAGTGTGCCTATAATTATTGCCTTCACTTAGGTAATAATCATACGACACATATTTACCCCCCAGTCGCTGCTTGTGGATTATTGGCCCTACTTGACTTTTGCTTCCGCTGGCTTACTTTTGTAATGTAAACATTTGGCCTGGTCGGCCCTTATGTAAACTCATTGCCCGACGTGGTATAATTCAAACCTCTGTTATGTAATATTGGTATATGTTGTGATTGTCCATGCGATGTATGAAATGATGCAGCAATGTACCTGTGAGCACTATCTACTGATCCAGGGAATAGTGCGGTGGTTTCACAGGAGATTCTGGATTGAAAAATCCGGGTCTGACAGCGCTGGTATCAGAGCATACGACTGTAGGGTAAAAGCCTTAGAATGGTCGTTAGAAGGGACTTAAGGATTGTGATTTTACAATTTATAAAGAGAGTTTCTAAAAATATAGCGTATTATTTCCTTTTGTATGCTTCCTAGATCTGTTCTACTCCACCCTTCATTGTTATTTAAAAAAAAAGATACTGATACTAGTATTGTATAATGCGAGCACTAACCATCATAGTAGTGGTGGTTATGTTAGATTTTCCCCAACCATGTAGTCGTACTACTATGAACTCTAAGTGCTTAGTTGTAATCGGGAAAGTCCAGCTTAGTCTATGAGTTATAAAAGCTGGCTATGTGATCTATTGTTTGTGTTTAATAATGGCCTTGTGTTTGAGAATCGTTTTGTCGTTTATCTTATTCGATTTGGTTCTTTTTATGTGATTGTGTCGAGTTGACGTTTCCCCCACTTGACTAGTACTAGCCTCTAAGTTATAAAGCTATACCTGCAGATGGCTAGTCAAAGGATTACTCGCGCTCAGGCAGGTGCAAACCCCGACATGCAGGCTGAAGTTGATGCTAGTCAAGAGACGCAGCATGTAGGTCGGGGAAGAGGCCCAAGTCAAGGGGTAAACCTCCCACCCCCGCCCGCCGACCCCTCAATGGCGCAAATTATGGCGCAACAAACACAGCTCCTGCAAGCCATCTATGCAGGCCAGCAGCCAAATGCCCCCACCCACAACTCAGATCTAGGTGACTTCATAAGAACCCGCCCCCTCACATTCGCGGGAGCAGATGAGCCTTTGGAGGCAGAAGACTGGTTGAGAGACACCGAAAGAAAGCTCCGCTTGGCCAAGATTGCAGATAATGACCAAGTCATCTTTGCTACCCACCAGCTTCAAGGAGCTGCAGCTGCATGGTGGGAAAACTATCTGGCAGCTAAGGGTCATGATGACGCCCCCGCCGGAGCTAACCCAGAGGTTATTCCATGGGCTGAGTTTAAGGCAGCTTTCAAGGCCAATTTCGTTCCAGCTGGAGTTATGCGAATGAAGAAGAATGAGTTCCGTACTTTGAAGCAAGGAAACATGTCAGTCGGCGAGTACCTCACCAAATTCAACCAGCTTGCCCGCTACGCCCCAAAGGATGTGGCGGAGGAAGAGGAGAAGATTGACAGATTCTTTGAGGGGATGAACGAGGAGCTGCGAGTGCAGCTAATTGTACAAGACTTCACCAGCTTTCATCAGCTGGTGAATAAGACTCTGATCTTGGAGAATGAGAGGAGAACCCTGGAAGCCAGCCGCAAGCGCAAGCAAGTGGCTCAGCAACCCCAGGGAAGGTTTGTTCAGAAGCTCTTTAACAGCCCCTCCTTCTCAGGAGCAACCCAGCCTATGAGTCCTGCTCCAGCTCCCCAGCCAAGTGGCAGCTCCTTCCAGACCCCACGCCCTATTGGTCAGGCTTCCGGGACGAACTATGCTGCCACATACAAATGTTTCAGCTGTGGAGAGAAAGGGCATTTCGCTAGCCGATGTCCACACAAGCAGCACACTCCCGTGAAGTTCAACCTAGGGACCACCCCTGTCCGAGGCCAGGCATCAGCGCCCAGCAAAGGGAACCAAACCCCGCAAACCAACAAGGTGGCCTCAACTCCAAACCGTGGGCGGGTCAATCACATCACCATGGGGGAGGCCCAAGAGGCTGTGAGAGTTTTGATGGGTACGTTCTCTATCAAGACATTACCAGCACATATCCTATTTGATTCTTTGGCTTCGCATTCAGTTATAGCCAAAAGATTTGTGGGTAAGCTTGGGCTACCTGCCTAACCTTTGAGAAACTACAAGCACTTAGCTTACCTGCTAGGATCATCCCGCCACCCTGGTGTGCCCTGTGGTAGAGGTTACCATGGAAAGGTTTGGTTTCCTAGCAAACTTAATAGCGTTGCCCACCTAGATCTTGTGCACCACCTTCTTGCCCCGAGCGTCCTATCTCGCAGTCACGGGAAAAGCTTGCTTTTGAAAAATTGAGTGTTTTGTATATCAGCCTAGCTCTCTAGGTATGCTCCTTTAAAATTACGATGGGTTAGATCACCTTATCCGTAACTCATGCTAATCCCTTTCACCTCTTGCTGAAAACCCCATCGGATCCACAGAAGCAAGGTGCTCGATAGCCAGAGTCAAGGCGACAGAGGTAAGTGGAGCCTTCACAATTTTCCAAACTAAGAGCCTCAATCGGCACCAAAACCAAGACTCGAGACTCCATCCTGCTAACCTTCTCCCCTTACCTATTCGGAGGGCCAATAAATCAAATCGCCATAGGACCCATCATGCCTGGAGCTCGAAGGAACGAATAATGGCTAGTGACATTAATTTAAGAGGGGTAGCAAGAACAAACAGGAATGTTAGGAAATTTCTAGGATAAATAGCTATCGTGGAGGTGTTTAAAAATTTGAAACACCAAGTATAGCAAGCTAAAGATAGGGATTCCAATAAGGGCAAAAGACCACCATATAGATATGCCCGTCGTCACCTCTGCATTCCTAAGGCTATCTACTCCCTAGGGCACAGACTATTGCTACCCACCAATCAGTGTGAATTCTATGACCACCATATGTTCCATAGACGATGCCACTATTCCATTTTACGAAGATGTGGAGGCAACAATATCAAAGAGCAAGCGTTGGAAGTCTACGACCTATCCGGAGGAACAAGTCTATCTCTTCTCTTTTAACTTCTTACCCCTTCTTACGCAGACTCGCCTCTTACCTTTGCGGTCAAAAGGATGTCACGTCAAGTAGAACTCTAGAGCCGATTGCTAGCCAGTTTAACCCCACTTCTTTCAACTCTACCGGAATCTCGGGGTCGAGATTCATTTAAGGGGGCTAGGTTTGTAACGTCCTAAATTTTGGATGTTTGAAATTTTGAGTAAAGTAAAATTTTTGTTTGCGTCTTACTAGCATTTGAATTTTTGGTTCAAAATCTTATTTGGATTTTCCTGATTTTTGTGCGGAGCAAAATAAATAACTGGAAGTAAATCTCAAATATAAATAAGGGTTATGACGATAAAAGATAAGAAATAACTTTGAGGAGTTTAAAACTCCAAGAATCAAAATACCAAAAATCTTGAATTCAAATTCAAGTCGATAAAATGTAACCAAAAGGAATATTAGAATATATTTCTAGATGATTAAGCTCGAAGTTCCTTTCCTTTACTTTAATTAGCATATAATATAAAGGTTGGACATTCAAAATTTTATGTATATAATTCATAGCAAAATAATGTCAAAAATGAAAGTCCAAGGGCAAAAATTTAAATAAAAAAAAGAGAGAAACAGAAGATTTTGTGTCCAGATATTTGAATCAAGATTGGAATTGAAAGTTCAAAAAATTGAAATCAATAATCTTAAGCCTAAAATAGAAATTTGAATTAAAGGTTCAAATTTTAGAATCTGGCAAAAATCAAAATCAATAGATACTAATGAAAGATAAAAAAATCGAAACTAAAAATCCAGATTACAAAATTGGTTTGAGCCCTTCTTTCTCTTTTTCTTCCCTTTCTCTCTATGCCATGTGGGGCCATTCCTTTCTCCCTCTCTCTGTCTCTCTCTTCTTCCTTTCCCTTCCCACTGACAGCCGGGCCCGAGCGCCCCTCCTCCCTCCTCTCTTTCTTTTCTCCCCCTCTCTTCTTCCTGTGGCTGCGGTGCGCCCGCGTCCCCTCACTCGGCTCCTTTTCCTCTCCCGGCCCCGCCACCCTGTGCGCCCGTCCCCTCCACGTTAGCGCACCTGTCCCGGTCGCCATCGTCGCACGGCGCCGCGTCACCACCTGCAGCCATTAAGCGCCGTCCCCTCCGTGTCCCTGCGCATGCCGAAGGAGGAGGCGCGGCTCCGGTCATCCTCCGTGTCAGCTACAGGGCGTCGGACCACAGCCTGCTCGCGCACGCGCCACCCCATGCCGCTTGCATCACGCCCGGCCGCCTTTCCATCGCCGCCCCTGTAGCCACGCCGAAGCTCGCGCCGCCGCCGTACCTGGCCAACCACCCTCCTCGGCGCCAGCAAAATCCGCCGGCTATAAAGCCCACCCAAAGCCCCCAGACTCCTCCCCGCACTTCCCTTTCACTCCTCCCCAGAGCAATCGGCCTCCCACCCCCTCTTCCTCGCCGGAGCCACTCTCTTCCCCAAGTCCGGCCGCCGAGCCAGTCCACCAAATCACACCGCCATTTTCCAATTCCCCGCGTCTACACCCTCCTCGGGACGTCGTGAAGCCAACCGCACCCGCCGCTGGGCTCCCCGATCCTTGTCCGGCGCCGGCGTCGATTTCCTCCCTGGACCGCCACCACCGCACGCCGCCGGCCCTACTCCGGTGACCCCCGTCCGCCGCCGACCGCACCACCGGGTTCCTCGACGCCCGGACATTCCATTTTGCCCGCTGCCCGCACCTCCCCGGCCCCTCCCCGCCGACGAGCCCGCCGCCCTTCCCTGCCCCGAGCTCCTCTGTCCCGGCCTCTGCTATCGCCTGCGTTAAGAGGTAAAAATCGCTGGGTATTAGTGAGAAACACCTGCGCGTCTCCCTGGCTAGCAGCGCTAGCGTTCACTGCGCCGGTCCGGGTTCGATCCCTCCCGGCCGCGCTGAGCTAAACAGGCTTTGGGATTAAAATTTTTGCCCTGCTTTTTAATTAAATAAAAATCCAGAAAAATTAGAAAATAAGCCATAAGTGATGCAGGAATTTAATTGGGAATTAATGTGCTTTTAGAGCATTTGACCATGGTTAATTATCATATGTTACCAAGCATTATGGCATGAAAAGAAATTTCATTACATCCATAGTAAATAGAAGCCTAATAGAAATAGTAAATTGGAGCATGTGTTCATGAAATGAGAACTTGGTAACTAAGGGTTCACATATTAGTAAATATGGGTGTTATGTATAAGTATAAGTATATATACACACACACACACCTATCCATACAAGTATATAATGGATAACCCATTTTAAGCCTTAAGCAAATAAAAATTTAAGGAGTGATTGAATATAAGTCAGCATGGCACATGTAATAACAAATACACCATGTAGCTTTAACAAATGAGAGGGTTTAGTAATAATATGATCAGGGTAAGCGTTCACATGAAATGATGGCCAATTGGTAAGCAAATATTTACCCAACCAACACATTTCTAAATTCACCCAAAAACTCAAAGTCTAGCTAATGAAACTAAAATATGACATTTGGAGTTATTTGGATTTTTCTTGCAAATGTTTACTCGGTTCGCTGATTTTATCCAAATTTTCGCGCACGTTAAAAATAGCATACGAGGCTCAGGAGGAGGAAGCCGAGGCAGCAGCACTAGAAGCTTCCGACAACCCAGAACCCATCCACTGTGACCAAGGCGAGTCAATACTTTGATCATGTTGATCCTACATTCTCTGCAAATTATTTTTGTTTAAATTATCAAATTGCATGCTGTTATTTATATGCAAATACATGCTTAATTTAATATTCTAGTTATATGCCCATTACTTACCTTGATTAATATTACACCTCCCTTTGGAATATTTGAATTGTGAACCTTGTCGCCGTAGCAAAACTTATAATAGTAACCTTTTGAAAATAAGTCCGTAATTATATGCCATGCTTAGTATTGCTTAGATACTCATGGGCGCGAGAGCGCCCAAGCATCACTTTTAATCCTGAGAAAAATTGGTTGGGCAGTCATGGTGGTAATGACTGGTGTATGTTGGATACGGTTATTTTTCCCAAAAACCTCAAATTGCTTATTTGTCTGGGCGGATGGTTCGGGGGTATGGTGCAGGTGTGCACGAGAGTGTGGTTTGTGGTAGAACCGCCCAGATAATCCTAAGGACTGAATCTTGTCATGACCTCCTATGTAAAACAGTACAACCACAAGTCTGTAAAGTACAACTGGGCTAAGTAAATTTATCGAAACCCCGGACTCATCTCTCTGGTAGTGGATGGAAGTGGATACGCAAGGGCAAGGGGAGGCCTAAAGGGACACCGAGTGGAGGGTGAAGTTTTCCAGTCGTGCTAGCGCTGCGGGGAGTGGAGCCTGAGCTGCGCTAGTATCCGTGGCGAACATCCCGTGCATAGATGGGACCCACCGCAAGTGGGCAGTTTCCCATAATGTGAGATGACAAAGGGGACTAGATACTTTGAAAAGTCACTGTGATGGTCTGCTCAACCACATGACTAAGGAATCGTGTGGGGCAACGAGTTGATTGTCTCTTGTGGTGAAAGTGTACAAACTCTGCAGAGTCAAAACTATTCGAATAGCCGTGCCCACGGTCAAGGGCGGACATGGGAACTTAACCAGATATAGATCTATTTCAAAAACTTTGTGGGAGGAAATGGGAAAGTGGAGGGCAGTGGAAGGTCCTAACTGGTGTTGTCCTGGGTGTCGTCCCAGCGGTAATGTAAGCGGATATAACGCTGAAAGTGTAGCATATGATTTGGAGGCCATGTAATGGTGGATGGCCTCTAGATCACTGGTATTATAGCATTCTGATACACACTTACACTTTGGCGTAAAAATTGCTAGGTCATAGGGATTTTAAGTAATTGTATTCAAAAGCACTTCTTGCAAAATAAAATAAACCGAGCCTTTCCTTTGATAACCATGCATACTATCTACTTGCATTCTGTGTATTGGCTCGCGGAGCACGGGGTCGGAGTGCTCACGCTCGCATTACCAAACCAGATTCTGGAGCCTCGGACCACTACGCCTATGAAGGTGCACCCGCTGCAGAGGAAGGGAACAACGTGGAGAATTAGGGCGTCTTTTACACGTTTTGAGTCCTAGGTGGTTAGACTAAGGTATAGTGTGCCTATAATTATTGCCTTCACTTAGGTAATAATCATACGACACATATTTACCCCCCAGTCGCTGCTTGTGGATTATTGGCCCTACTTGACTTTTTCTTCCGCTGGCTTACTTTTGTAATGTAAACATTTGGCCTGGTCGGCCCTTATGTAAACTCATTGCCCGACGTGGTATAATTCAAACCTCTGTTATGTAATATTGGTATATGTTGTGATTGTCCATGCGATGTATGAAATGATGCAGCAATGTACCTGTGAGCACTATCTACTGATCCAGGGAATAGTGCGGTGGTTTCACAGGAGATTCTGGATTGAAAAATCCGGGTCTGACAGATGGCTGCTAGAATCTTATGATTGAAGGATCCACCCTTGGTGTTACTCTTGAATGGTTGACGATGATAAGTCTTGTCTTTCTTGACCACTTTCCCTTTGAGAATGGGGCAATCCATCTTGATATGGCTTGGCTCGCCACACTCAAAGCATCTGATTGGACTTGGAGTGCCACCATGCTTCCTCATCCTCACATTGTTGAGTGCCTTGTATGCCCATGAGGAGATTATCACTAGATCCTCTTCGGGTAGCTACTCAAATTGTTCTTCTGCAACGGAAGTCAAAGTAGACAAGGAAACACAAGACACTGTAC
Organism: Dendrocalamus latiflorus; assembly: GCA_017311315.1. Taxonomy (NCBI): domain Eukaryota; kingdom Viridiplantae; phylum Streptophyta; class Magnoliopsida; order Poales; family Poaceae; genus Dendrocalamus; species Dendrocalamus latiflorus. The sequence continues at coordinate 21,473,731 of CM029619.1, read as the reverse complement.
TCGATGAAACAACCTGCATGGGGTTAGACACAAGTGCTAAAGATGAAGATTTATCAATCTTAGATGGCAAAGCCTCCATCTCATAGGTTTTCAATCTAGAGTACAGATCGTCCATGGCCAGAGTATCTAGATCGATAGTTTGATTAATAGTCGTGACGACTATCAACCACTCGGAACCTAAAGATCTTAAAATTTTAGTTGCATTATCTCCATCCGCAGGAATAATACCAACTCCACATAAATTAATCAAAATCTTTTAAAAATAAGCAAAAAGATCATCTATAGATTCACCAGGTTTCATAGCAAAATACAAGCACTCCTTTTGATAAAGATTTTTTCGTACTTTCTTAATCTTAGTTGTTCCTTCATAATAATCACAAAGAGTTTTTCAGATTAAGTGGGAAGAAACAATGTGAGCTACACAATCATATTCTTCGTTAGAAATTTCTTGAAAAAGCAAGTTACGAGCACGTGCATTCAAATCTACATATGTTTTATTTTTGACACAATATTAGCAGGAACCACATAAATTTGAGAAACCTTTTTCCAGACATCATTACCCTGAGCCTCAATGTAAGCTTGTATGCGACACTTCCAAAAGGCAAAATCAGTACCATTTAGCATGGGGGACGATTCACATACCTCTCTGATTCTATCGCTACCTCACTCTAATACCACTTGTAGGATCGATTTCTGCAATCATAGGGGTGAATGATTGTTACCTCCTTTTTGAAGTCTCTAGACGATTGATGATGCTTTTGACTACTCGGAGATCAATCACCTGATCAGATGCCCAGCGTATGATTGCTTGATCAACCGATCTATTCGACCTCTTCGGTCAATCAATCGATCTGTTCAACCACATCACCCTATCACTTTGCTCATCATCGTACGATTCAAACCACCAGCAATCTCCAGCGTACTTCACGCAAATCAAGAACCAGATTGATTTAAGACTATCTTTATTGCTAGAATTTTATGGATTTACAAAGTACCCTCACAAGCACCCCTAAAATCCTTCTTGACAAAAGCCCTCTCAGAACCGCATTAAAATTTTCTCCAAAGTTGCACCTTAGCCCATAGCCTCCCCTGCTTTTATAGGCTAATGACCAAACCATGTCTACCTCAAACACGAACACAAAACTCTATCTCCTTCTCAAATCACGAGACCCAAAACCCTTCCTAACATAGGTTTTATTCAAATCTCTTTCTTTTCTACATTATGAACTCTATCCGTAACTCCTAACCCAACAAGTGACGAAGCCTCCAGGACAGCACCTCCTATGTCTTCATCACGCACCATCATTGCTCGTGTTGAAGCCTCCTGGATCGTACCACCCGTAGCTTCATTGACCACCACCTTTGATCTCCACGTGCTCCAGCGTGAGCCCAATCACCTCGCGTGACATCCTCGATCGCTTAGACCTCAGACTTTTTCATCTTAGTCCCATCCTCCTTATCACCGACCATAATCGTTTCCACGCCCACTTACACATTCAAAGACCAAAGAACGATTTTCCAGCACAAGCTCTTCACAACTTGACTGGCATCAGTACACATACACTTGAAGCACACTCTTGTCTATCCATAGACAAGAAGCATACCATCCATGACCACCAAGTCATCTACTACCACACTTTCTATCACTATCCAGAAAAACACTCTTAGACTACTCATTACGACCGCTAGCTCATTGAGTACTCAAAAACCACAAGTACTCGGGAATTTCCATCACTCCACTCAAAACACTCAGAAATAGCAAGTATCATTACCGACCACAGAACCATTGTAACATCCCGAAAATTTGAAACCTGAAAATGAGAAACTTTTGAAATACTTTTGCAATATATTCTATTTGAATTTGGATTTTACGATGTTTTCCTGAATTTGGTTGAGGTTCTAAAAATTGAAGAATTAATAAAAGAGAAAGACAGGTATTAATGATGCCCTAAAAAGGAATGTGCAAATAATGGAAAACAAAAATTTGTAAATACGAATCTGAAAAGATGATCCAGTATAAGAAAAGAGAAACCTAAGTTAATAAAATATAAAATTTCATTTTGAGAATGGTAGTACAAGAGCAACAAAAATAAATAAATAAAATATATGCAATTATATACAAAAGGACTAGTATGGTAAACAAAAGCATAAAAAAATGTATATATAAAAATATGCATACCAAAAATAATGGTATAAAAATATATATATACTTGTACACATGTAAAAAAAAGCGGCAATGAAATAATAATAATAAAAAGAAGAAGAAATGCAGCCGGCAGGCCACCACCCCCGGCCTGGCCCAATTCTCCGACCCGCCTCCACTGCACCCTGTCACTGCGCCGCGGGCCCCCATCAACTCGCGCCCCGGCTCCCTTCCACGCGGGCCCGTGCCCCCGCCCGCGCTCCCCTCGCTCCACCCGCGTCTCCCTCTGCCACTGGGCCAGCCCGCGCCTCCCCTCCCTCTCTTTCTTCTCTTCCTCCCCAGTGCGCCCGCGCCATCTTCTCTGCTGGGCGCAGCTCTCTCCTTCCGCGTGGCAGCCATGCACCAAGCCCTCCGCACATCAGCACAGCCTCCGTCGCATCGCCAACCCCTCCCCTGCAGCCGCAGCGTGTGCCCATGCCCTGCCCGTCGGGTCACCTCGCCATCGCTCTGTCAGGCACCATGCCCTGCCGCGGCCTTGCCACCCTCCGCCGGCGCCATACCGAGCCATGTTCCCAAGTCGTCAGCAACAGCGCTGCAACAGAACCCCTCCTTCATGCTATAGATGGCTCCAAGCTACCGCTTCCACTCGACCATCTCCACATTTCCCTCTTCCTCCTCCGAGTGGCTCACGCAGACACCAATGCCATCGCCGCCAGGGCTCCACGCCGCCCCGTTGCTCCAGCCGATCAACCCAGAAAACAACCATGCCATGGCGTAGCCCCGCTCTCCCTTTACTTCCCCTACGGCCCAATCGGAAAAGCCCGGGCCGAGCTCGCCGGAATTGCACTTCTCCCCATGACCGGCCGCCGCCAATCCCACTGCCGCCGCCTCCTCGGTCGACCTCTCGTCGATTCCTCGCCGGTGGAGCACCTCCTCACTGCCACAAACCTTCTCCAACCGTCGCCGGAGCTCCTCCCCCACCGCAGCTCGCTGGCGCCGTGAGCTCCACCCGCACCGCCCATGGCCCTCGTCGCCGGCTCACCTGGGTTCCTCGCCCGCTCAATCAACGCCATGGTAAGACTCCCCGTGATTCCCTCCTGCTCCTGCGCATCTCCGATTCTCCTCTCCCCACGCCGGCGCCGCCGTCCCCCTTCCCACCTCGCCGCCGGCCGCTCCGAGCTGCCGCACGCCCACCTCGCCGCCGTCTTGGGTCGCTCCGCCTCCTCCACTGGCTTCCCCATCCCCAGAAGAACCCATTTTGGTGGCTACGCTCGCCTCCCCGGCCGCTCCTCGCCGGCGCCACCGTCGGCCATGGCTGCCCGAGCCGCCTCCTCTGTTTTGTCTCAGCCACACCTTGGTTCATGTATTCTCCCCCTCCGCTTCTATCAGCCCAGGCGTCGGCCGAGTTGGCTATTAGCACTCGAGTTAAGAATTTGCAGCCGAGAGGTCCTTAGTTCAAATTCGGCTGGTAGCACTTTTTCCCCATATTTTTGCTCTATCTTTTATAGCCCTTTTTAATTAATAAAAATCATGAAAAATTAGGGAATAATTTAGAGAAGATAACCAAATTTAATTAGGATATAAAAGAGGTGATGTAAGATTTAAATTTGGGTTATATGATTGATTAATATGGATTGAGTATTTATTTTAATCCGTATCGGTTAAAAAGGTTAGTAGGAATAATGTTTAGATCAATGTTCGCAAGGAATGACAGCATAGCAAATAAAAATTTACTACAAAATAAATCATGAACTTTTGCATGATAGTAAATGTTGTAAGACTAACCATCATATGGTTCAAAAACGTAAAGATTAATCCTATGTCCTAGCAGTAAAAAAAATCCTTTAGGTAATATACCCAAATTAAATTAGAATATAAGTTAGAGAAACTAATAACAAATTTACTAGGATGTAATGAGAGTATTTAATATTTAAATTAGCTCATATATGATCAATTATATGGTTTGAATAATTAATTAAAAGATTTATTATTAATTAAAGACATTGAAAAAGGCATTATGACTTTGATTAAATATCCCAAATTTAATAAAGATTACCCTTGCATGAAAAATTAGAATGTATGATTAATAATTATCATAACCAGCCATTATAGATAAATAAATAAAGCTAAGTTTGACAATAACTAAAGCATAGATAATAAGATAATGGTGCCCGTAAATAAACCCTACAGTTAGGTTTAACAACTAATAACGTCAAGTATGGAATAACAAGCTAGAAGTTGTACCCCAAATGAATACTAATTCAAATTGAGCTATGCCATGTAATTAGGGTCACATAAAATGATACATATTTACGCAAATTGCTAAGCTTAAACTAAAATTAGAAATAAAGTTAAGCGTAATAGTAGTTAAAGTATGAGCAAGCTAATAATAGTGCCATTAATTAAATCTTAACACTAGCTTTAGTAATAATAGTATTGCGCATAATTGTATATATAACAAGTTAAGACCCATACGAGTGGATCCTAATTCAACCTAAATTTGGCCTAGCTATGAATGAAGACACATAAAATATGATAATGGGATTATTAGAGATTTAAACTTTAATCAACTACCATATATACATAAATATTGAGCCTTGCTATTTATCTTAATCTAATTAATAAGTAAAAGCCTATATCAGAGACTATTCTAAAAACTTAATAAAGATATCCAAGTGTTATAATACCTTTGACTAAAAGATTTATAGAATAAGTACAGATCTCATCCGTCAGTCCAGTTTGCTTTTACCATAACCTAAGTTACAAGGAATACCTACCCAGCCAGACTCGCACTTCGATACATAAGTCTAACCTAACTCATGGAACTTCCTTGATAAATAACAAAATAATAAAAAAAAGATTATTAATAAAAAGATCAAGTTATCGTATGCTATTACCAACCTTGCCTCAAATCACCGAATCACCCATTAACTCGTAACAAAACTAAATTGAGTTTATTCGGATTTATTTGGATCTTTTTGAGTTATTTGCTTTATTTGGATTCAGTCGTTTGTCACGTAATTAGAAATCGGGAGTCGTGAAGATTCAATGGATCAAGCAAGATCAAGCTCGAAGTGAAGATAGAGACCAAAAGCTCAAGGGAAAGCATTGCGTGAGCTCAAGACAACGGTAAACCACGCCAGGCGAGTCAATACTTTGATCATGTTGAACCTACATTTCTGCAAATTACTTTGCTTTAAATTATCAAATTGCATGCGGTTATTTATATGCAAATACATGTTAATTTTAGACTCTAGTTATATTCCATTGTGTGCCTTGAATTAATATTATCCCTCCGTTGGAATATTTGAAGTCGAGAACCTTGTCGCCCTAGCAAAACTTATAATAATACCCTTTCAAAAATAAGTCCGTAATTATATGCCATGCTTAGTAATGTTTAGGTACTCATGGGCGCGAAGGCGCCCAAGCATCACTTTAATCATGAGAAATTGATTTGGGCGGTCATGGTGGGAATGACTGGTATATTTTGACAGGGTTATTTTCTGCTCCCAAAACTCTTAAATTGCTTACATATCTGAGCGGATGGTTTGGGGGCTGGTATGTGGTGCGGTGGGAGCACAAATTATGGAGTGTGGTAGAACCGCTCAGATAATACTAAGGACTGAATCTTGTGATGACCTCCTGATGTAAAACAGTACAACCACAAGTCTATAATGGGTACGACCTAGCTGAATAACTTGCAAGGGTTTAGTTCAGATATCACCGAGGAAAGTGGGTGCCAGGGTGTACTGGTTTACTCACAGTGAGGCACAGGGTGTACTGTACTCGCACGGCGCAAGAGGGGGCTTCTGACTGTGGTGGTGTAACCCTTCAGCGGTGAAACCTCAGCGTGGGTGGTGTCTAGCTAGATCGGAGTAAGGTAAAGGCTTTGTGATAAATTATCTGGGTCTCATGCCCTAGGAAGCATGTTGGCAAAAAGGATAGTTCATCTCTTGTGGTGAAAGTGTACAAACTCTGCAGAGTTAAAACTATTCGAATAGCCGTGCCCACGGTCAAGGGCGGACATGGGAACTCAACTGGATATAGTTCTATTTAAAAATGTTTGGAAAATGGGAATGGAAACTTGAAGGGCGAAGGACTGCCCTGGTTTGGAATTGTCCTGGGCGTCGTCCCAGTGGTAAGTTAAGCGGCTATAACGCTGAAGAAATTGCTATATGGTGCAGATGCCATGTAACGGTGGATGGAATCTGAATCGATATTAATAATGCATTTCCTTGTACATTATGATTTGTTCCAAAATTGCTAAGTCATAGGACTTTTTAATTAATTGTATTCAAAAGCACTCTACGCAAAATAAAATAGCCCGAGCCTCTCCTTTGTTAAGCCATGCATACTATTTATTTGCATTCTGTGTATTGGCTCGCGGAGCACGGGGTCGGAGTGCTCATGCTCGCTTTTGCGACAAAAATTCAGAATCAGGAAATCAAATCACCTCGCCTCAGCAACAAGAGTGGATAAGCTGGCCAAGAAGATGAAGATGTCAAGGGCTAGGTCGCGAACCTCCAGTTGGCTGCCTGTGGGCATGTCCTGAAGGTCCCACCTGTGTGCTTCGTTCTTCCGCTGCTGCAATTTATTGATTTCGGCCTAATCGGCCCATGAGTAAGTCTACTATTGAATTTTACACTTCCGCATGATATGTATTTTGATATTCATTACTGTAACTGTGAGCACTATCTACTGATCCAGGGAATAGTGCAGTAATCACAGAGGAATCCGGATGTTAATATCTGGGCTCCTACAGACGATGGTATCAGAGCATATCGACTGCAGGTCGTGACCTAGTTAGTATGGTCGTTAGTTTCATGACTAGAATTATTTCCTCAAAATCTATTTCGAAAAATATAAGTTGTATCACTTATTCTCATCTCTTTTAGAAGAATCCCCCTCATCCGTATGCTGCCCTAGCCATTTTACTTCTGAAGCTCTCTTACCCAAATTCAAAGTGATGAAAATCCAATACTTCTCTTGTAAACTTTCTATGAAAATGCACTTAAGGCCAAGAGTCATGGTGTTTAACCTTGAAGCTTAATGTCAAAGATTGTTTCAGTTTTGGAGAAAACAATAGGGTAAAAATTGGAAGAACAAAAAAAATGGTGGAGCCTAACGGAAAGGGTTAGATTGACTTGATGGATGAACTATGTTGTTCTTGGAGAAATAGGAAATATGAAAATAATCGTGGGAGTACAACATTGATAAATAACATAATTCTTGGGAGATATTTACAATAGTGGAATAATGAAATATGATCGATTGCTAGATAAATTAATAGTCTTGAAAAATTGGAGAGATGATAACAATTATCAGAGTACATGCTTGATTAATAACATTATTCTTGGGAGATGTTCATAATAACGAATTAAATCGGAGGTTGTCACTGAAGATTTAGGAGGTTACTAGAGGAGTAATTATGATTTTGAATACAATCTTGGATTATTAGGAAGTCCTGATACACATAACACTGGTGGATTTAAAAGTAATAATGATGGATAATCATTAGAATTCAGAATTGAGGAGTAGATAGACACTAAATATTCAGGTTGATCGTGGAGAAGCAAACTATGGATTTGGATCAATGACACCAGACTGGATGATAAGGAGGTCACGATACGAAAGTCATCAGTGGATCTAAATAAAGAAAGCTAGATCTTTATAGGATTGGAAAGTTGATAAAATAGGCAATTGACGAACCTGAGATTGGATTTATAAAGATGTGGGGAAATTCAGGCACATATAAGAATTTGGTAACTTCGATTCGATTAATAAAATTTTAAATGGAAGAACTATATAGGTGGATTTATAGTAAAGGCATTGGATTTTCATTGGATTGTAGAGTTAATAAGTTGACCAATAGTGGATCCGAGATTTTGATTATACAGTCATAGTAAAAATATGATATTTAATCCACAAATATATGATTGAAGGTCAAAGATTTATGCGGGACTTAGATAATCATGACTAGATTAATGAAATGATGGATCATACCATAAGACGAGTATGATTGGTGGATCAAATAAAATAAATAATCTCCTTCGCTGTTTGGAGTTTTAGATGACAGTAATACTATGAAGAATTAATGAAGAAAGATAACCTAAGTGCAGTTTGCAAAAGTGGAAGTTAAGTTATAAAGGCCATTGGATTCTAAGCCTTACGTACAAAAAAAATCATATGGGAGTGACTTGATTCAGTGATGGATAGTTGAACGTTGGAAGAGATTAGGATACCAAAAAAAAAATCTATTTAGCCACAAGGATCATTTAAAAAAAAAGAAGTGAGTGCTAAAACCAGTGAAACTACCCCAAATACTTTCCACTTCTTTCTATTAATTGCAAAAGGAAAATTTTTGATCCTTTTCTCATACCCCTACTCCAAATATTAAGGTTAGGAACGTCGAAGATGATCATGAAGATAAGATGGTCTCGTTTTAGACGGACTGTGCATATGAACCCTGCACCCTCCTATGTGTGTTCCCCGAGTAGACGTTGTATTGTTGCAAGATTTTATTTGGCTCTGTGCACTGCCTTCTTGCTCTTGGGCGTCCTATTTCGCAGTCACAGGAAAAACTTGCTTTTAAAATTTGTGTGGTTCTGTATCACCCCAGCTTCCGGGGTATTTTCCTTTAAAGTTAAATGGGTTAGAACACCTTATCTCCGCGATTTAATCCTCATCTCATGCTACTCCCTCTCACCTTTTCTGAAAACCCCGTCGGATTCAAAGGAACGAAATACCAAGTAACCCAAAACCAGTGCAATCAAGAGGGTGTGAAGATTCTGCAACCTTCCAAGATTTAAGGAGAACAACATCACTGTGAAAAAGACCACCCGCTAATCTCGTGAAGACCAAGACAGCTAGAGTACAATGGATGATTAATGATAATCATCATTTATTTAAGGGGGGTAGCACTACGAGATATAATGTCGAAAAACTACGGCAAAGTCAAGGAGCGAGCACCTGAAATCGACGACCTCTCCAGAGGAATACAGATCCCCTCCTTCCCTTTTTGCCTCCTTTAAGTGCAGGTCCTCTCCCCTTCTGTTTACGCCTACGGCACAGACCATTGCTACCCACCTATTAGTATGAAAATTTTACAGCCATATGTCCAATAGACGATGCAACTACTCCATTCTACGACGTGAAGACAACAACGTCAAAGAGCAAGTATTTGGAAGTCTACGACTTATCCAGAAGAACTAGGCTTCTCTCTTCCCTTTTGACTTCTCCACGTGTTAACCCCTAAAGTGCAGATCTTAGTCTCCCCGAGGAGCTAGGGAACTATATGTCAAGCAATACCCCGAAACCCATTGCTAGCAAATGTAACCCCACCCCTTTCTCTCTACTCTACCGGAATCTCGGGGTCGAGATTCATTTAAGGGGGGTAGGTTTGTAACATCCCGAAAATTTGAAACCTGAAAATGAGAAACTTTTGAAATACTTTTGCAATATATTCTATTTGAATTTGGATTTTACGATGTTTTCCTGAATTTGGTTGAGGTTCTAAAAATTGAAGAATTAATAAAAGAGAAAGACAGGTATTAATGATGCCCTAAAAAGGAATGTGCAAATAATGGAAAACAAAAATTTGTAAATACGAATCTGAAAAGATGATCCAGTATAAGAAAAGAGAAACCTAAGTTAATAAAATATAAAATTTCATTTTGAGAATGGTAGTACAAGAGCAACAAAAATAAATAAATAAAATATATGCAATTATATACAAAAGGACTAGTATGGTAAACAAAAGCATAAAAAAATGTATATATAAAAATATGCATACCAAAAATAATGGTATAAAAATATATATATACTTGTACACATGTAAAAAAAAAAGCGGCAATGAAATAATAATAATAAAAAGAAGAAGAAATGCAGCCGGCAGGCCACCACCCCCGGCCTGGCCCAATTCTCCGACCCGCCTCCACTGCACCCTGTCACTGCGCCGCGGGCCCCCATCAACTCGCGCCCCGGCTCCCTTCCACGCGGGCCCGTGCCCCCGCCCGCGCTCCCCTCGCTCCACCCGCGTCTCCCTCTGCCACTGGGCCAGCCCGCGCCTCCCCTCCCTCTCTTTCTTCTCTTCCTCCCCAGTGCGCCCGCGCCATCTTCTCTGCTGGGCGCAGCTCTCTCCTTCCGCGTGGCAGCCATGCACCAAGCCCTCCGCACATCAGCACAGCCTCCGTCGCATCGCCAACCCCTCCCCTGCAGCCGCAGCGTGTGCCCATGCCCTGCCCGTCGGGTCACCTCGCCATCGCTCTGTCAGGCACCATGCCCTGCCGCGGCCTTGCCACCCTCCGCCGGCGCCATACCGAGCCATGTTCCCAAGTCGTCAGCAACAGCGCTGCAACAGAACCCCTCCTTCATGCTATAGATGGCTCCAAGCTACCGCTTCCACTCGACCATCTCCACATTTCCCTCTTCCTCCTCCGAGTGGCTCACGCAGACACCAATGCCATCGCCGCCAGGGCTCCACGCCGCCCCGTTGCTCCAGCCGATCAACCCAGAAAACAACCATGCCATGGCGTAGCCCCGCTCTCCCTTTACTTCCCCTACGGCCCAATCGGAAAAGCCCGGGCCGAGCTCGCCGGAATTGCACTTCTCCCCATGACCGGCCGCCGCCGCCAATCCCACTGCCGCCGCCTCCTCGGTCGACCTCCCGTCGATTCCTCGCCGGTGGAGCACCTCCTCACTGCCACAAACCTTCTCCAACCGTCGCCGGAGCTCCTCCCCCACCGCAGCTCGCTGGCGCCGTGAGCTCCACCCGCGCCGCCCATGGCCCTCGTCGCCGGCTCACCTGGGTTCCTCGCCCGCTCAATCAACGCCATGGTAAGACTCCCCGTGATTCCCTCCTGCTCCCGCGCATCTCCGATTCTCCTCTCCCCACGCCGGCGCCGCCGTCCCCCTTCCCACCTCGCCGCCGGCCGCTCCGAGCTGCCGCACGCCCACCTCGCCGCCGTCTTGGGTCGCTCCGCCTCCTCCACTGGCTTCCCCATCCCCAGAAGAACCCATTTTGGCGGCTACGCTCGCCTCCCCGGCCGCTCCTCGCCGGCGCCACCGTCGGCCATGGCTGCCCGAGCCGCCTCCTCTGTTTTGTCTCAGCCACACCTTGGTTCATGTATTCTCCCCCTCCGCTTCTATCAGCCCAGGCGTCGGCCGAGTTGGCTATTAGCACTCGAGTTAAGAATTTGCAGCCGAGAGGTCCTTAGTTCAAATTCGGCTGGTAGCACTTTTTCCCCATATTTTTGCTCTATCTTTTATAGCCCTTTTTAATTAATAAAAATCATGAAAAATTAGGGAATAATTTAGAGAAGATAACCAAATTTAATTAGGATATAAAAGAGGTGATGTAAGATTTAAATTTGGGTTATATGATTGATTAATATGGATTGAGTATTTATTTTAATCCGTATCGGTTAAAAAGGTTAGTAGGAATAATGTTTAGATCAATGTTCACAAGGAATGACAGCATAGCAAATAAAAATTTACTACAAAATAAATCATGAACTTTTGCATGATAGTAAATGTTGTAAGACTAACCATCATATGGTTCAAAAACGTAAAGATTAATCCTATGTCCTAGCAGTAAAAAAAAATCCTTTAGGTAATATACCCAAATTAAATTAGAATATAAGTTAGAGAAACTAATAACAAATTTACTAGGATGTAATGAGAGTATTTAATATTTAAATTAGCTCATATATGATCAATTATATGGTTTGAATAATTAATTAAAAGATTTATTATTAATTAAAGACATTGAAAAAGGCATTATGACTTTGATTAAATATCCCAAATTTAATAAAGATTACCCTTGCATGAAAAATTAGAATGTATGATTAATAATTATCATAACCAGCCATTATAGATAAATAAATAAAGCTAAGTTTGACAATAACTAAAGCATAGATAATAAGATAATGGTGCCCGTAAATAAACCCTACAGTTAGGTTTAACAACTAATAACGTCAAGTATGGAATAACAAGCTAGAAGTTGTACCCCAAATGAATACTAATTCAAATTGAGCTATGCCATGTAATTAGGGTCACATAAAATGATACATATTTACGCAAATTGCTAAGCTTAAACTAAAATTAGAAATAAAGTTAAGCGTAATAGTAGTTAAAGTATGAGCAAGCTAATAATAGTGCCATTAATTAAATCTTAACACTAGCTTTAGTAATAATAGTATTGCGCATAATTGTATATATAACAAGTTAAGACCCATACGAGTGGATCCTAATTCAACCTAAATTTGGCCTAGCTATGAATGAAGACACATAAAATATGATAATGGGATTATTAGAGATTTAAACTTTAATCAACTACCATATATACATAAATATTGAGCCTTGCTATTTATCTTAATCTAATTAATAAGTAAAAGCCTATATCAGAGACTATTCTAAAAACTTAATAAAGATATCCAAGTGTTATAATACCTTTGACTAAAAGATTTATAGAATAAGTACAGATCTCATCCGTCAGTCCAGTTTGCTTTTACCATAACCTAAGTTACAAGGAATACCTACCCAGCCAGACTCGCACTTCGATACATAAGTCTAACCTAACTCATGGAACTTCCTTGATAAATAACAAAATAATAAAAAAAAGATTATTAATAAAAAGATCAAGTTATCGTATGCTATTACCAACCTTGCCTCAAATCACCGAATCACCCATTAACTCGTAACAAAACTAAATTGAGTTTATTCGGATTTATTTGGATCTTTTTGAGTTATTTGCTTTATTTGGATTCAGTCGTTTGTCACGTAATTAGAAATCGGGAGTCGTGAAGATTCAATGGATCAAGCAAGATCAAGCTCGAAGTGAAGATAGAGACCAAAAGCTCTAGGGAAAGCATTGCGTGAGCTCAAGACAGCGGTAAACCACGCCAGGCGAGTCAATACTTTGATCATGTTGAACCTACATTTCTGCAAATTACTTTGCTTTAAATTATCAAATTGCATGCGGTTATTTATATGCAAATACATGTTAATTTTAGACTCTAGTTATATTCCATTGTGTGCCTTGAATTAATATTATCCCTCCGTTGGAATATTTGAAGTCGAGAACCTTGTCGCCCTAGCAAAACTTATAATAATACCCTTTCAAAAATAAGTCCGTAATTATATGCCATGCTTAGTAATGTTTAGGTACTCATGGGCGCGAAGGCGCCCAAGCATCACTTTAATCATGAGAAATTGATTTGGGCGGTCATGGTGGGAATGACTGGTATATTTTGACAGGGTTATTTTCTGCTCCCAAAACTCTTAAATTGCTTACATATCTGAGCGGATGGTTTGGGGGCTGGTATGTGGTGCGGTGGGAGCACAAATTATGGAGTGTGGTAGAACCGCTCAGATAATACTAAGGACTGAATCTTGTGATGACCTCCTGATGTAAAACAGTACAACCACAAGTCTATAATGGGTACGACCTAGCTGAATAACTTGCAAGGGTTTAGTTCAGATATCACCGAGGAAAGTGGGTGCCAGGGTGTACTGGTTTACTCACAGTGAGGCACAGGGTGTACTGTACTCGCACGGCGCAAGAGGGGGCTTCTGACTGTGGTGGTGTAACCCTTCAGCGGTGAAACCTCAGCGTGGGTGGTGTCTAGCTAGATCGGAGTAAGGTAAAGGCTTTGTGATAAATTATCTGGGTCTCATGCCCTAGGAAGCATGTTGGCAAAAAGGATAGTTCATCTCTTGTGGTGAAAGTGTACAAACTCTGCAGAGTTAAAACTATTCGAATAGCCGTGCCCACGGTCAAGGGCGGACATGGGAACTCAACTGGATATAGTTCTATTTAAAAATGTTTGGAAAATGGGAATGGAAACTTGAAGGGCGAAGGACTGCCCTGGTTTGGAATTGTCCTGGGCGTCGTCCCAGTGGTAAGTTAAGCGGCTATAACGCTGAAGAAATTGCTATATGGTGCAGATGCCATGTAACGGTGGATGGAATCTGAATCGATATTAATAATGCATTTCCTTGTACATTATGATTTGTTCCAAAATTGCTAAGTCATAGGACTTTTTAATTAATTGTATTCAAAAGCACTCTACGCAAAATAAAATAGCCCGAGCCTCTCCTTTGTTAAGCCATGCATACTATTTATTTGCATTCTGTGTATTGGCTCGCGGAGCACGGGGTCGGAGTGCTCATGCTCGCTTTTGCGACAAAAATTCAGAATCAGGAAATCAAATCACCTCGCCTCAGCAACAAGAGTGGATAAGCTGGCCAAGAAGATGAAGATGTCAAGGGCTAGGTCGCGAACCTCCAGTTGGCTGCCTGTGGGCATGTCCTGAAGGTCCCACCTGTGTGCTTCGTTCTTCCGCTGCTGCAATTTATTGATTTCGGCCTAATCGGCCCATGAGTAAGTCTACTATTGAATTTTACACTTCCGCATGATATGTATTTTGATATTCATTACTGTAACTGTGAGCACTATCTACTGATCCAGGGAATAGTGCAGTAATCACAGAGGAATCCGGATGTTAATATCTGGGCTCCTACAACCATCGAGTACCGACTATGAGTACCAATAGCTACGACTAAAGCACTAGATCGTTAAGTCCACGACTACCAATCTTCAACCATTCACTGCACCATTGATCACCGAGTACCACAGACTGCCGTCCATGAGTATCGAAACACCAACCGCATATCTTCGACAACTGATCGCTGACCTCGATCATGTAAACCACGACTATCGAGTACTGAGTCATTCCGAGTACCGAATCCTTCGAGTACTGTTCACTGATCACCACCAGCCAGTCCTACCACTGGCCTAACATGAGTACTCGAAGATAGCAAGAGTTGAAGCATTCGTATTGACCATGAAGTCTACGAGTACAGACCGTGAAGCCTACGGTAACCGATCACAAAGCCTTCAATTTCTGACCGCAAAGTCTACGACTACTGATCACTGAATGGTAACGGTTAGTACACTATACTATTATACATGATTGCAGGGGCGGAATTGGGCCCCTGGCAAGGTGGGCTTCAGCCCGGGGCGTGAGAAAATGTGCAGTGTATAGCCCAGGTATTCTCAGCCCAGCCCAGGGTATAATTGCTAATATTCAGCCCAGGTAGCCCATATATATTTTGGAATTCGCCACTAAGCTAGTGGCCCACGGGTCTCCGCGCAGCCCACGGTCTTCCGCAGCCCACCACTGTCTCCGTGCGGCTCTTCACGCACTGCCTACGGCGCCGGTCGCTGCGCTCAAATGCCAAAAGCCCAACAGTGAAAACCCTAGCTTCTCGTCGCGTCCGCCGTCTCCCTGCCTCCCGGCCCGCCTCGTCGCGTCCGCCGTCTCCCCGCCTCCCGGCGCCGCCCCGCAACCGCCTCCGCCTCATCGCGTCCGCCGTCTCCCCGCCTCCCGGCGCCACCCCGCAACCGCCTCGTCGCGTCCACCGTCTCCCCGCCTCCCAGCGCCGCCTCGCAACCGCCTCGTCGCCTCCGCCTCGTCGCGTCCGCCGTCTCCCCGCCTCCCGGCGCCGCCCGGCCCGGCCCGCCTTCCGGTGCCGCCCGCCCCGCCTCCCAACCCGTCTCGCCATCTCCCGACCCGTCTCGGCGCCGCCCCGCCTCCCGACGACCCGACCCGTCTCGGCGCTCCTCCTCGGCTCGACGCCTCGACGGCTCCTCCTGCCTCCTAACCTCGGTAAAACTGTAAAATACCGAAATCAGTGATAAAGATGTGATTTGTGAATTGTGATTTGTGAAATACTGATATTGATAATTGATAAAGATGTTAGATGTGAATTGTGATTTGTCAAATACTATGCCAGATGTTAGATACTGAATTGTTATTTGTGAAATACTATGCCAGATTGTGAATTGTGATTTGTGAAATATTGAAATCAGTGATAAAGATGTTAGATGTGAATTGTGATTTGTGAAATACTGATATTGATAATTGATAAAGATGTTAGATGTGAATTGATACAGATGCTAGATCCCCATGGCAAGCTATGCCAGGGATATTTCTTGTTCTTATGTGAAAATCCAGGGGTTTATTCAGCTGATAAACTGAATAATTGAGATGTGACTGATTGATCCTAGCTGTTCTTGTATTATAGTTCTTGAAAAAATATTAGTGTTTTATGTCTTAAACAAAGATCTGAATTTTTGCTGTAGGAAACAAGGAGTTATTAGTCAATACTCAATACAAAATGAAGCGGGCGAAGAAACAATTATCTCGTGCTAGTGGTAAGTTAGCTTCTTATAAATATAAACTTCATGTTGTTCGTATTTATTCATACACATGTTTGATTTACTCTCATATGTTGTCTTTACAGGTTCTGATTTATGTCCAACTATCAATGAAGAAATGACATGATAGGATAGAGAGCAAATCTTCGTAATTTAGGTACTCAAATTGTATCTCTGCCGTGTTACATTTTTTATATTTTAATATTATGCCATGTTTTTCTTATTATGCTTTATGTTTACTTGTTTAGTATTGAACTCAAGTTTCATATCAGTAAAGCAATTAGCCAATTATGATATACTGTTGTTATATCATTGTATGGGTACAAATTAGTGTTAGTTTTAGGTTGTTAGAGTTCAGCCCAGGGCGTAGCTAAATCCTGGTTCCGCCACTGCATGATTGTACATTTCACACAGAATAAAGTCTTAAGTACTTTATTCCAGTAACATGTTCTATAACTTGTACATTTCAGTATTTCACACAGAATAAAGTCTTAAGTACTTTATTCCAGTAACATGTTCTATAACTTCCCCGTCAAGAACTGGCAAAAATATACATTCAGCCATATGGGTCAGCATCACATGACTCCTAAGCTACTTGTTTATCAATTACTGAAGGATGATGTCCTTCTTGATGATCTAGAACCTGACCTTGATGTCTTCAGTGCCTCGGCAAATTTATGGATCTCGACATCTTCAGGTATTGTGATCTCATCCCTATCAAGGTGAGAACCATGACCAAGTTTTAATTCACTCAATCCCCCTTCTCCAAATGCTGAATTTTGTACCATCCACGACCACCAAGTCGTCTACTACCACACTTTCTATCACTATCCAAAAAACACCCTCAGACTACTCATTACGACCGCTAGCTCATCGAGTACTCGAAAACCACAAGTACTCAGGAATTTCCATCGCTCCGCTCAAAACACTCAGGAATAGCAAGTATCGTTACCGATCACAGAACCATCGAGTACCGACTATGAGTACCAATCACTACGACTAAAGCACCAGATCGTTAAGTCCATGACTACCGATCTCCAACCATTCACTGCACCATTCATCACCGAGTACCGCACAGACTGCCATCCATGAGTATTGAAGCACCAACCGCAAATCTTCGACAACTGATCGCTGACCTCGATCATGTAAACCACGACTATCGAGTACTGAGTCATTCCGAGTACCGAATCCTTCGAGTACTGTTCACTGATCACCACCAGCCAGTCCTACCACTGGCCTAACATGAGTACTCAAAGATAGCAAGAGTTGAAGCACTCATACCGACCACGAAGTCCATGAGTACAGACCGTGAATCCTACGACAACGGATCACAAAGTCTTCGATTTCTGACCGTAAAGTCTACGACTACCGATCAATGAATGGTAACGGTTAGTACACTATACTATACATGATTGTACATTTCACACAGAATAAAGTCTTAAGTACTTTATTCCAGTAACATCTTCTATAACTTCCCCGTCAAGAACTGGCAAAAATATACATTCAGCCAGATGGGTCAGCATCACATGACTCCTAAGCTACTTGTTTATCAGTTACTGAAGGATGATGTCCTTCTTGATGATCTAGAACCTGACCTTGATGTCTTCAGTGCCTCGGCAAATTTATGGATCTTGACATCTTCAGGTATCGTGATCTCATCTCTATCAAGGTGAGAACCATGACCAAGTTTTAATTCACTCAACCCCCCTTCTCCAAATGCTGAATTTTGTACCCCAGGCTGCTCGTTTCTTCCATCTCCGCCTTCCGTGTGAAGATGACTAGATCTTTGACTGTCAAAAGAACGCCTACTGCAGCTGTGATCATCATGTTGTTGATTGGCAGATACAGCTGTTTCCGTCATGAATGAAGAATAGCTATCACGTGACTCTCTTCCATTGAAGCCATCAAAGGAACAGTTTGAAATAGATACTCTCCTCTCCAAAGTAGGAGCATTGTGGTTTTCCTTTTCTTTCCCCAGTACCAATTTCCGAAGCTTAGACAAGAACCTTTTCTTCTTTGGGTTTCTGTGCTTTGCCATCAAAGAGATGTCGATTGATGCGTCATCAGGTTCACCTGATGATGCCCGTGAGGAAGAGTACTCTGAATCAAATTCTATAGGGGCTAAACTTCTCTCGTCCGCACCAACATTGGCATACTCCAGTATCAATTGCTTGGCCTTCTGTTCAGACTTGGGGCTTAGGGTCTTACTCAGATCCCGTGCAATAGTTTTCCCCGAGGGAGCTTCCTGATTCCTCAGCTCATACCGCAGGCAAGCATTGATCCATTTCAGATATACCAACTCCTCAACATCTGCAAACCTGTCAGTCTGCAGTTGTTCCATCTCTTTTGCCAACTTGTCATTTTCTTGTCTCAGTCGAGCAGCTTCCTCCGATGCTTTTACCTGAAACCATTTTTACTTGTTCAATTCCTGACAGAGCAACAAAAGATCAAGAACACAATGACATAATGAACTTCAAAATTAACACACATGGAAGCAATTGATTTTGGATTGAATTATGCAATTTCTCTTCTTTAAAAGAAACAAATATCAAGAGCAGCATTTCCTCTTTAGGAATAACACCTCCATTTGATGATTAAAATTATTTATTAGTGTCAGCTGTAGTCCAATAACCATAAAGATTCACCTCCATGCTATTGTGGGACTTGGGTACAGGGGGTAGACGTGTGAGCTCCAATCGCCTGATAAGATGCGAGTTCTCCTGCTGCAGCCTTGAATTCGCAGCTCTAAGCTCTCTTGTTTCATTTTCCAATTCCTCTAGCCTCTTTAATTTCTTCTCAACCTCAGCGTTGACTTTTCCCTCGATAGTCTCTTTATACTGCAAAGAATCGACCATTTGCTGAAGGGAAGTGATTTTCTCCTTTGCTTGTTCTGCATCCAGTCCCAACTTCTTCAACAGCTTGCACTTTGCTCTTGTCGCCTCAAGCTCAGAGATTAACTTTGAGCTTTCTGACACCTGTGTATGCAGCCTCTGATTTTCAGAGTGCAAAGATTCTATCTTCAAAGAGTATAGCTTTGATTCAACATTGTTAATCTTGAGCTGGTTCTCAAGCTCCCTAACTGCAGCATCTTGCTCCTGCAAACCGTAAAACTCCAAAAGTTGTACCTCCAGGGTCTTCTCCCTTTCTTGCAGTGATCTCACCATATCTCTAAGCTTGCAAACTTCATGGTCCTTGGATGCATCTTCCCTTACTCTCGGTGCAGGTGAAGTTGTGATATTGCCTACGTCTCGGCCAAATTCTTTGAGAACCATTTCATTGAATTCTGGAAGGAGGAATCCTTCATCATCAGCAAGGCTTCTGCATTTCGGGGGCAGTGACACCAAGGCAGTGGTGGTGGTGGTTGTAGTGGTAGTGGTTGTGTGCACAGAGTTTCCATTGATGATTTTTGCCTTGGTGTCCTCCTTCAAATATCACGAACAGAAACCAAAGATCAGATGTCAATAGGGGCATCTTTCGGTTTTCTATCAATTCATTGGAGAAGAATATGGAACAGAAAGCAAGAATTAAATTTCAAGATAGTTCTATTTTGTCAGGAAAGCACTGGAAGAAAAACTACCAATGAAATGTTCAAATTGGAAAAAAAAAAAGGTCAGCTTTTTAGTACAACTTTAAGATGCATGTGGTACGACAAATTAGAGAATATAACACATTGCATGAAAATCTATCTGAAAAGATCGCCTTCTTCTCATCTTCCATTCAATCAATAAATTGACTTGCCTACCATTAGGGCCTTTTACGAACAATCTTCTATAACCCAAAAATCTAAAAAAAGGACTTGTAGTTACGCACCAAACAATATAGAACAGAGACTACAGGGGAGCCCTAAAAAGGTCACCTGTAGCCTAGAACACCCTGGGGACGACGTTAGAAGTCTGTGCTAGTGTCTTCGAAGTTGATAATGTTTGACTTTTCACCAAAAAAGAGTTCTCTACCCCTCCATAGCGCACTCAGACGCGTATATATAGCCATGGGGGTACAGTTACATGGGTACCCCTATTCAAATCTATCTTTACAGGGGTACATAAGTCATTTCTCCTACCTATAGTTACACAAATACCCCTATCTAAACCTATTCTACTAGGGGCACATGCCATTTCTTGGCCTTGTGAGCTTCCACGAAGCTTCCGGTCTAGCTTCCCTAGCGTTGTGAGCCGTTTGGGCCAAGGTGAGGGCCACTCCCCAAACAGTAGCCTCTCATGGTAGAGAGGCCTAACTTTTTTGTGGGCCGAAGCCATGTCTGGTACTTCTTGGCCCCCTTCATCCCTTTGGCCCACAGGGAAGCGTCGATGTGGATCCCCACCGACTGCGCTCCTGGTGAACCGTCACGCTAAAATCACAAGGCGAGAGCGAGTGCGGTGACGGCCATCGGGTGCACGTGGTGACAGTTGGTTTTTTCACTTTTGGGAAACGAGGCATCGAGCTAATGGTGGGGCCGCGTATGCCCCCTCGACTCCTACGCTCGCCTTAGTGGAGCTGACCGAGTCGGCGGGTTAGAACCCCTAAGAGTCACTTGGTCATGGTGGTGCGTGCGGGTGGCCACGTGACGGTGGTTGGTTTCTTGTTTTGCGCGAAGCGAGGCGTCGTGCCCGGTCCGGGCAAGGGCACCTTTTTGAGTCCCACACCCTGCCTGGGCATTAACTACCATTGTCTCTTCCCTTTTTAACTGCGAGCATGATGCCCAATTTGCCCCCTCCACTTTGGTAGCAGCCTGGCAGTCGAGGGACATTCGCCTCATTTTCTGCTTGATGGGCCTGGCGTCGGGGCGCGCCGCCAACTTGTGTTCGATGATGGAGCGTTCAACTCCCCCGATGTCACTGTGCGACCATGCGAAGATGTCTTCGTTTCTACGGAGTACGGTCATGAGTTTTTCTTCCGCCTCGGGGGAAAGACCCACCCCAATTGATACCCGTTTTAGTGGGTCTTCTAGGCGGAGCAAGGTTACTTTTACATCGCTTTCCAACTTCGACTTGGGCATGCATCCTGAGGCCGCGAGCGGGATCTGGCTCTCGCTCATGGCGTGGACCTTCCGATGGGAGCCTTGTGCTCCTACCTCAATGTGTCACGCCAGATCTTGGTCGCCCCACATAGTGATGATTCCTTGGGGGCTTGGGAGTTTCATGCACAAGTAGTTATGGTGCAGAACCGCTCCGAAGGCATTGAGGGTGGGCCTTTCTAAAATGGCGTTGTATGGGTATGGAAGGTTGACGACGTTGAAGATTATGACCTCGCACCTGCTCCGAGGTGCTTGCTCGAAGACAACCTCCAAATCAACCTACCTTAGTGCGGCGACAGGCTGTCCTCCGAAACCTTGCAGAGGTACTCCCACTGGCTGCAACCCGTCTCGCGGGAGTCCCATTTTGTCGAAGGCAGCCCGAAGAGGAGGTCCACAGAGCTTCCTCCATCGACAAGGATCCTCGGCACCTCGCAACCTGCAATGCTGGCAAAGAGCACCAACGGATCCTGGTATGCGGTGACGTGGTGCACCCGCCACGCGTAGGCTCTCCGCTGTCGATTAGAGGGAAACTCGAGGGCCGACCCTCCTATAATGGGGTGAATCACCCTACGGGGGCAAGCCTGCGGGCCTTGAATCTGCAATACTGCTGGAAGGGCTGGCGCTGGTGGTGATTCCATATGCTGGTGCACGTGGGCTACTACAAGCATTCTTAGTTCCTAAGCACGTTCCCTGGTTACGCTTTCGCGGAGAGTCGCAATGGAGGTGGAGTCACGGGTGAGGTGTCCCTGGCGGCCATGGACCTCGCACCAAAGTCCTTGTTGGCGGCCATCCTCGCGACCTCGCCCCCTTCCACGTCCGCGGCCCCTTTGGCCACGGCCACAACCTCCGCTCATATTGTTATCGCCAGCTGCTTCGATGTTGAAGACATACTTGGCACGGGCCCCCTTTGCTGCTTGCAGCTTGACTCTTCTTTGGGGGCCACTGCGGCGTCCTTTACTTTTGGGACCATCGGTTTCACCTCGGCCTCTCGCTGTGTTGCATCTTCCTCCGCCCTGGCATATTCCTCCATCTTGTCAAAGAGTTTGGCCACCGACTTTATGGGTTTTTGCACGTTGTACTCGGTGAGCGGGCCTTTTTGTAGGCCGCAAATGGTCGTGTTGAAATAGGCACGCAACTTTTCTCCCGGCTCTTGTCTGACAGCCAAGAGCTGATCGGCATCCACACGCTCTGTGTAATTGCCCTGAAAGTTGTTATGCATGAGGTTCCGGATCTGCTTCCATGCGTATACAGAGCCGGGGGAAATAATGAAGAACCAAGAGAGTGCCACACCCTAGAGGGCGAGGGGTAGCCCCTTGGCCTTCGCCGTGTCATCGCCTCCTGCTGCTTCAATCGTCATCTCATAGACGTGCAAAAATTCGTGGGGTCCATTTCGCCTTTGTACGGCTCCATGGTAGGTATCTTGAAGTCCTTCGGCCAGGCACTCTGCTGCAATCCCACGGAGAGGGGCAACTCCGAGTCCAGGCGGCAAGAGGTTTCTGCACGGGCTCGCCGATCCTCCGGCCTAGGCTTGGTCGCCTCTCCTGCTACCTCAACGGGGGTTGCCGGGGTTCGTCCCTCCTGCGCTTCGCTCATAGCTCGCAATAGGTCCACTAACTCCTGTTGTATAGTTCCGTAGAGTGCCTCGAGGCCATCTCTGCTTATTCCTGTGGCGGGTGGGAGGGTTCTTTTAGCCCCTTGCGTGGTGACGGTGGCGACACCTCCGCTGCTCCTCCGACCCCCCACCCCCTGGTCAGAGTAGGCGCCAGGGAGCCTGCCCTGCTGGTCGTCGCTGCCTCCGTTGTAGCCGTGTCGATGCGCCATTGCTCCAGGGGCTCCTCGCAGGCCGTCTCCGTTGCAGCTGCGCCGGGCTTGGAGATTGCGGTTCTCTTTCGCTTGGTGGTTCACGTTGTCGCTTTTTTCGGGGTTGACGTTTTCTTTGGTGTTGATGCCTCTGCCTTCTTTGGTGCAATTAGCTCCAACCATTCTTACCCTTGCTCGCAGCTTCCCTACTGTCCCCACGGACGGCGCCAACTGTTGTGGTTACGCACCAAACAGGACAGGACAGGACAGGACAGGGGCTACAGGGGAGTCTTGGAAAGGTCACCTCTAGCCTAGAACACCCTGGGGACAACGCTAAAAGTCTGTGCTAGTGTTTTAGAAGTTGATACTGTCTGACTCTTCACCAAAAAAGAGCGTTCTACCCCTCCATGGTGGACTCAGACGTGTATATATAAGCTATGGGGTACAGTTACATGGTATCCCTATCTAAATCTATCTTTACAATGGTACATAAGTCCTTTCTTTACCTATAGTTATACAAATACCCCTATCTAAGCCTACTCTACTAGGGGCACACATGCCATTTCTTGGCCTTGTGAGCTTCCACGAAGCTTCCAGCCTAGCTTCCCTGGCATTATGAGCCGTTTAGGCCAAGGTGGGGGCCACTCCCAAACAGACTATTCTCTAAAAAGGAATGAAAGACCACCTATCCAAAATTTAAACATTGTAAACATAAAAATTTGAAGTATGAACTTCCGATCATGATTCATAAACACTCAGCATGACCATTACTAGGCATATTTAACCTATTAGCATGAAAATTGCATCAATTATGATTATGCGCAAACCAGATTCTTACATTCTTGAGGATCCTTAGCTCCTCCTTGAGCCCTCCTCCGCCGCCCTTCATGTCACGGGCATCATCCGACTCTACAAGCACACATAAAAAAACCATCACCATCACCAAATTTTCATGCAGCACAGCACAAGACAAAACTAGCACACCATCTTAACAAGTAGATATCTGCTCATGGTTGGTACCTGAGGGAGGGAGGAGCAGGAGCTGCCGGGGGCGCTGCGACCGCAGCCGCGAGAAGAACAGACCGGCGACGGAGAGCGTGATGGCAGCACCCACTCTGAGGAAAAGAAGGGGCAAATCCTTGGCGTCCCCACTCCTCCGGCCACCGCCACTGCTGCTGCAATCTCCAGCCTTGGGCATCTCCCCCTAGCTACCTTGCCAAGAACATCTGAATCCTTCCACATGCATACGGCAGCAACAAGGGGAACCCAATCAATAACCCAAGTACCCCAGGATCGCCAAGAAGGTGATCAAAATCCAATCTTGGGGCAACAAAATACGATCTTTTCCGCCGTGATCAAAATTAAAATTTTTGGGCCTCTAGACCGCAAGATTGTGGCCAATAATCTTCTGTTCTTGGGGGCCTGAAACTTGCAGAAGCCGTATAAAGTAACACGAGCTCCGGCCCCTGCAGCTTGCCGGCTATATCTCCATGGCTCCAATCGAACAGACCGGGAGGAGTAACCCAACCCAGCCTAACAATCGAACCTGTCTCTCAACTTGGGCTGGGGATTTGTTCTGGGATAATCTCCTATTTGGACAAAGAACTGATAAAATTAGGGTGGTAGGCTCCTGATTTAGCTCACAGCCAACAAAAAGCCAAGAAAGCGAAACAACTGAGCAAAAGGAAGCACAACAAAATTAGCCTCCAATCTCTCTCTCTCTCTCTCTCTCTCTCTCTCTCTCTCTCTCTCTCTCTCTCTCTGTTTGTTCCGTTTCTGTTTTGGCTTGTTCTTGTTCCCAAAGTAGGACAAAATTCCAACCGCCGGGAATCTATGGATTTCTAGGCTTGTTCCTTTGTGAGACAGTTGTGTTGTGCTCTCTCCCATCCTTTTCACGGTGATTTGACAAATGTTTATTAAGTATTAGTTGGCAACATTCATATGCAAAGTAAAAGTTCTATACTAGTTCAGTGGCAATATTATTCTTTTAATATATATCTTTGGTTTTTATTTATAGTTTTAAAATTTTAGCTATTTATGAGAGACAATATAAAGAAAAAATTATATATAATTTTAATCAGTACAGTTAAATTTAATATAGTATCTATTATAATTTATTTATAGATTTTATTTTTAAGAACGTACTATTTGAAAATGAGTTGTCGCAGCGCAAAGTCAAAAAGCCGAACCGGAAGCGCTCCCGAACCACCTAAGGGCATCTCCAATGGTTATAGCTAACAACTAACTATAAGACTTCCACATCATCTATATAGTACACACTAAAGTTAGCATTCTAAAGAATTATCTATAAGGATAGCTATTTGATGCTTACATGCACACACAGAATTTATGGAGGCTGCCTCGTTTGGCGCTATAGACTATCTCTAGAGCTGTAGAGAGCTGCGTTCTCTTTCTTCATTTAATATCTTCCACGTAGGACAGTTGATGACATGGACTCTCTTGTAGATAGCTGCTATAGATCCATTGGAGATGCTCTAAAGGAGAGGCTTTTACACTTGGTAGAGGCGGCCTTCACGCGGCATGGAGGTACCGTTGGCAGGAGGGTACAATTCGTTGATCACTGAAACGTGGAATGTGGTGGGCGTTTGACGTATCTTTCATGATTTCGTCACAGCATGCGAAGTTCGCACTGCAAGTTAAAAGCTAGATTTGTCACATTTATGTATGGTATTTATAAAAATAATTATATATATATATATATTGTA
Source organism: Dendrocalamus latiflorus (assembly GCA_017311315.1). Lineage (NCBI taxonomy): Eukaryota > Viridiplantae > Streptophyta > Magnoliopsida > Poales > Poaceae > Dendrocalamus > Dendrocalamus latiflorus. Next base: position 21,447,827 of record CM029619.1, on the reverse strand, counting down.
TTAGCAAAAATAGTACTTCTACTATTCGGTGGACAGATGGCAACGCCAGCTAGACGATACGTGGTGAGATCGTCGCCGGCAGGCGTCTACCGCCCCCTCACCAAACGACAGGCAGCCTGCCGCCAAGTGGAGGGATGACAGGCTTGCCTGCCGCCTGATAAGGGGGATTAAACCGGCTAATTAGCTAGCTTAATTACCTGCCCTAATTTTTTTATGTTTAGTGTTTGTTTGAATTTTTAAATATATCAAATGAGCCCACAAAATTACAAAAATGTATATACAGTCTCCCAACACAACGTACCTCATAGTACAATTTTTGGTTAATTTTATCCATTGCGAATGTTGCTCAAAAATTCATAAAATTTTAATAATTTTATGAGTTTTTACATATAGCAAACGAGCTCCAAAAATTACAAAATTTTATGTAAAGCCTTCCGATATAGTCATAGTTATTGTGTAATCTTTTAGAAATTTTATATGGTCTGAATTTACCACGTTTATTCGGATTAACTTAAATCATGAATTTAACGATCCTCATGTATCTTTTGAAGTGGCATGTGTCAGCCAATCGTGCTATATTTTATTTCCTACTATCTAGTTCACACAATTTTCACTCTCTGTGTGTCGTGCCCCTCTCGCGCGCTCTCTCATTTGCACTAATGTCATTATGTCCATGTTGTCCCCCTCGCCCGCTCACTCGTTTGCATATTTGTCAGAGTTACGATACCGTCCTCCCTCACCCGAAGCGCTACTCGTGATAATGGGTCATCAATGTACAATGTGAGCACATCGGGTTCACCTTTCGCTTGGCCATAAATACGAACCTCTCGTAGTTTGTCGTTGCTCATTTCAGTCGCTCATCGCAGAAGGTCATTGCGCCGTCGTCGCTCAAAATTGAGAGTGCGTAGCTCATTACTTCAAGAAGTCAGTGCGTAGCTCAAAATTGGTAGTGCTGATTTCTTCTCTCAAATATTAGGTAATTTTTTATCGTATGCTTTCAACGATATTCCCGTAATCTTAGTCAATTAGTATTATTTTGTTAGTCGTGATTAATATAGTTTGTATTACGAAGTAAGTAGGTCATAGTAATTTAGACATAGTTTTTACTAATTTGTGTACGTACGTGAGAGACCATGTGGTCATACCCCATGTTTGTGATGAGTAATTGACTGTGTCTAAGTTTGGTTTGGTCGATTTCTGCTAGTCATAGCCTTCTGCCGGTGGTCGGAATTGAATCAAGTCATTTACGACCTCGCTGTGCGTTATCGGAAGACAACCGTGTTCCGTACGACCACATTGTAGCTCTTACGACCACGCTATCCAAAGTCGAAACCGGGTAGAAGAGTTGAACGAGTGGTCGGAAGGCTTTATGACCACGATTGGGCATGGTCAAAAGCCATGCGCAGTGTTACGACCGCGTTTAGGGCGTATACGACCACCTTGGGCGTGGTCGAAGGTCACCCGAGAGGTTTACGACCACTCTGGCCATGGTCGAAGGGTACCAGAAGGGAGTACGACCATTTTGGCAGTGGTCGGAGTTCATCAGAAAGCTTTACGATCACTTTGGGCGTGATCGGAGAACATCAGAAGGGTTTACGACCGGTTACGACCACATTGGTCGTGGTCGAAGGCTATGGGAAGCAGCTACGACCACTTTGGCTGTGGTCGAAGCCTAGTACGACCACGTTGGCTGTAGTCTGAGGTCGTGAGTCGAAGCTACGACTGCTTCGGCCGGAAGTCGGCGCTTGGATGATCGATCACATCGAGAAGTTGGCGCTTTAAGACCGCGTTAGCACAAGAGGTCGTCGGAGGTCGAGGCTTCAACTGCTGTGGTCGATAGTCGGCAGACATCGATTTTTCGGTGTTTGTCAATATACTCATCAAGGGGGAGATTGAGAGACCATGTGGTCATACCCCATGTTTGTGATGAGTAATTGACTGTGTCTAAGTTTGGTTTGGTCGATTTCTGCTAGTCATAGCCTTCTGCCAGTGGTCGGAATTGAATCAAGTCATTTACGACCTCGCTATGTGTTATCGGAAGACAGCTGTGTTCCGTACGACCACATTTTAGCTCTTACGACCACGCTATCCAAAGTCGAAACCAGGTAGAAGAGTTGAACAAGTGGTCGGAAGGCTTTATGACCACGATTGGGCATGGTCGAAAGCCATGCGCAGTGTTACGACCGCGTTTAGGGCGTATACGACCACCTTGGGCGTGGTCGAAGGTCACCCGAGAGGTTTACGACCACTCTGGCCATGGTCGAAGGGTACCAGAAGGGAGTACGACCATTTTGGCAGTGGTCGGAGTTCATCAAAAAGCTTTACGATCACTTTGGGCGTGATCGGAGAACATCAGAAGGGTTTACGACCAGTTACGACCACATTGGCCGTGGTCGAAGGCTTTGGGAAGCAGCTACGACCACTTTGGCTGTGGTCGAAGCCTAGTACGACCACGTTGGCTGTAGTATGAGGTCGTGAGTCGAAGCTACGACTACTTCGGCCGGAAGTCGGCGCTTGGATGATCGATCACATCGAGGAGTTGGCGCTTTACGACCGCGTTAGCACAAGAGGTCGTCGAAGGTCGAGGTTTCGACTGCTGTGGTCGATAGTCGGCAGACTTCGATTTCGACCGCGTGGGAAGTCGGAAGACTACGACCACGTTGTAAGGCGCTCGAACGGGGTTGGCTCAGTCGTACGTGGTCAGAAGTGGTCAAACGTGACCAGGAAGGGTTTCGACCACGGTGAAACTCGGTCAGATGTTCTCGTAAGCAGTCGCAAGCGCGCGAGAGACTTGAGCGACAAGGGAGGAGAAAGCTTCCGGGAAGGCAGTGGGATGGCATTTTGGAGAAATGCGGAAAGCTGCAAAGGGAAGCTGTGTCTCTGCGAAAGCACTGGAGTGGTTGGCGCTAACGGGCAAAGCAGTGGAGCCGTTGGGTGTAACGGGTAAAGCACTGGAGCTCGTTCTCGCTAGTGGGTAAAGAGAGTGGTAAAACCCGGTGTTAGGTGGGGGTTAACGGGTTCTCCCCCCGGTAGCAGAAGGCTATAAATAGAGAGGGTAGAGCTCGGGTGTTCGTGAGGTTGTTCCCGAGTCACTCTGAATTTTTCGTCTCTATTTGTGTGAGTTGTCTCTGGGTAGAGCACGGTTGCTCTTGTACCTCCGATGGAGTGGCTGTAGAAACCTCCATGAGCAATCATTCATCTCTCTTCCTCAAGTTGATTTCTATCGTTATGAGATGTTGTGATTGTTTTGTTTGCTATCTGTTTTGAGAGCTTGTTCTTCATGCTATCCTTTTCTCTCTTCTCTTCTTCGTGAGTCTGCTTTAGTTTTGGTGTGCTTCGACTTACTCAGAACTGGGAATCTGTCTCAAGGCCACTTGGCCAGTTCATTTCTGAGAGCAAGAGTCAATCCAGAGTTCTCTTTACTGAATGGTCGTACGCCTCAAGTCCTCTGTTTCGAGTTCGACCTTGTCGCTCTAGCCGACCGTAGCTAAGACTTTGGGTTTTCTTGGTAATTTCTCTTCCAGAGGTTGGATTCTTTCAGTGCCTCAAGTTTGAGGACCAAAAGACCAGAGAGTCTTAGTTACTCGGAATCTGGCTTTGTGAGTCCTTCCGCTGTCATCCTCTCAGTATTCATTATTCTCTTTCTTTTGTCGGTTCAGGTAAGCTCTTGACTGGGGTCGGTCTCCCAGTAAGCTTTTCAACTCGAGACTTCATAGCTCAGTGGCTATTGGAGAAGTAGGGTTGTGTGAATTCTTGGGAAATTTTTCAAAGGGCTCCATTCACCCCTCATCTGTCGTCATTTCCGATCCAACAGTACGGTACCCATAATTTGTTATTGAATAGAAATATGTAATTAAGTAGTCATAATTGCTATAGTTGCAATTAGTTAGGAGTAAGTAATGAGTTAGTGGTAAGGACGACGGTAATGAATGGCTCGTCATTTTTTTCGGATGAGTAATCAAATTATCGGTAAGTAGTGAAGTATTTGTATGTAGTTATATGCATGTAATCATTGACTTGTAGTATGTTGCTGTCATCATCAATCTTCGCACTAATATTTTGTCTATCCCATTTTTGCAAGGTACTCTCAAAATTAATAATTAGTTGCTAATTATTTGGAGATGGCAGTGCATAAGTCATTAAAGACGCGGCAGTGCTGATTACTTCTCTCGAAAGACAGATAATTTTTTTATAGCATACTTTCAACATTATTCTTATAGTCCTAGTTATAATTACTGTTATTTAGTTAGTCATAATTAATATAGTTTGTATTATAAAGTAAGTTTTACTGTCATTATTAATCTTCACACTAATATTGGTCTATCCTATGTATTGGTAGGTATGGCTTTACCGGAGCTTCTGTAACACTCATACGATGAGAAACACCGTTGCCACTCATAGATGACAGGTGACGCGGCTGGCCCTTCGCCGTTCAAGCTATAGGGGGAGGGATCCGTGGGCGTTGGATGAGCGCTACGTCCCAACCCTGCGGGCCACAGGCTTATTGCCCTTTATGAGACTAGTCTCCACTGGGCACGAGTTCACCATCGACAGTAGCCTGCTCACAGCACTGTGGACAGGTGGAGGCCCGAGACGCACACATTCCGCTTTTGGTGGGGTGAGATGACGGTCACTCTAAAGGACGTTGCATTTTTGACCAGTCTCCCTCTTGGGGTGACGCACTTGTTCCAGCTCCTACACCAGCTGACTGGAAGGAAAGGCTGGCGGACCGGTTTGGCCGGCCTATCCCAGAGAGTGCACATGGCGTCCCCTGCACTTGGTTGAACAATTTCAGTGTGTGTCTGGAGGTTGCACCACTAGAGGTCGTCAGAACGCACCTCATTGCATTCCTTATCCAGCTCTTTGGTTGGAGCATGTTTCCAGCCACACACGGCGATATTTTGCAACGTTGAATTCGTCAGCCTCGCCGAGTCTTTGGTGGACTTAGAGTTTGGGGCGATACTTCGGTACAGCTGGGGATTAGTGGTTCTGTGTGGCACGTATCAAGGGTTATGTGACACTTGCTAGCACGCCACTGCTGGTACCCCCAATCCGGCTATCTACTACGTGCTCCTGCAGCTGTGCAGCTAGGAGCACTTCCCTATCGGGCGTCCGACTATTGTGACGCCAATGCACCCATTCAGTGAGTTCGCTGACCTGACAGATGGGCCTACTATGGGCATCTGGTGGACTGCTGCTTGTGTGCAGTGGACCAAGGGCAAACCGTCGAGGTGCTATTTGCTGTGGCACAATGAGTTCGAGTCGTTGCATGACAGCAACGTCATGGGTAGTGGACTGTAGATTTTGTGCATCGTGTATCACCGTACGAGCTATCTCTGCAATGCCTGAAGGACGTAGAGCTATGGACGACGACACACCATCTGATGTTCTCGTACATGGTGGAGGTTTACGCGTCACAGTGCATGATGCGACAGTTTGGTTTGCACTAGACTGTGCCCCCTCTGGACGGCAGGTTCCTACTACAAGCCATACACCGGTGAGTCAAACACCATCCGACTAATATGTACACTTTGTATATCTTGCTATGTAACGTTGATGATTTTGGAAATACAGGCAATCAAGGGCTGGTCGGCATGGTACGGACTGGCGACAATTGCAGTAGTAGTGGACGACGGCATGGACGAATAGGGCGCACCTCGATATCGTCATGGAGCAGCGTCCGTACGACGTCCAGACGTACGACGAGTACCTGCAATGTTACATACCCTAGTCACGCAGGAGACTCACCATTCCTCCACTAAATCGCCCCGAGCATCTCACACACAAGAAACATCTGCAACGCACGATCGATCCCTACAGCGCTTCGCAGTGGCATGACAGCATAAGACAATTCGAATATCTTATCATTTCATTCAAGAAATTCATACTGGTCAATACTGAACCTGTTTCGTATGTCACGTCTGTTGGAGCGGGCCAGCGCATCGCAAGCACGTCGGAGGTCGCCATCAGTAACTTGGAGACACCACCGACCCTGTAGAAGACTATGAAGTTCATCCTAAAGCAAACCAAAACAAATAGTGCACAACCTAAGCTGTGGCCATTCCACGAATCACAGTGCACACATGAGCCACCCAGTGGGGGCACTAGCTCACCCACCAGGGTCATCGCGACCTAGCGAGTCTGGCCAGCATCGCAACCTACTGAGTCTGCATTGCAACTTACTGAGTCTGCATGGCGTCGTAGTACTAGCCACCGATTATCCGTACGCCGTACCAACGAGGAGGTAACTTACGTACGAACCTATATTTTATTTTTCTATTACGCCTTGTGTTCCACTAATATCATGGCGTTCTCACACCGCAGGTCCGTCGTCGAGATGCATCACTTTTACCGTCGCACCACCTGCACATACTACCGCTCCCCGTTGTTCATCTTCGCTACACATTCGGGAGGTATGAGATTCGCATTAACATCTGGAATATTTATTGTGACTAACCTCATTTCATCTTGCAACCTCTAATTAAACATAGGGGTGATGACGAGTCCACCGATGACGACACGGGCCTCCCAGATGCTTCCAGAGAGCAGTACACTACGCTAGCGTTTGCAGCGTACGCAGGGAAGAGCTCAGTGTTCACAACATACCCAGGGTTTGGACACTTCGATGAGCAAAGCTCCTCCGATTTCACTGCCACATCGTAAGATCAGGGTGAGACCTCCTTCGCACCATGAGGGGGGTTTCCTGAGTCCTTCGTACATGACATTATTGCGGGCGGCTCCCATTTTGGCATGTCTTAGCTGGACGACTTCGACCCTTACCAGACCCAGGCTACTGTACCTGAGCCTACTACACCACCGCTGGCCACTAAGCAGACATAATGGTCTTCATACCTCCTTCGACCTGAGATGCAATCTTCGGACTGACTGACATACCCAACAGGACATGTTCGTGCGCGGCAAGGACATGCTCGTGCGTGACAACTCCTCGCACTGCCAAGAACGTGGATTTTGTAATTTGTTGTAGCGGTACCTAACTTTCACGTGCAGAAGGCCATCTAAGGCCATCTACAGTGTTTCGGGGCTAGACAGCTTCCAAGCTGGAACCTATATAGTCTATAAACCTATCTCAATTTATCGCGAAGTATAGAGGTCACTAAGGGTATGTTATTTTTTGCTGTGGCTTGTAACTTTTGGCTGTGACTTGTGACTTTTGGGCTGTTTGTACGAGAGATTACAGAGTAATAAAAACTCAGTGTGATTTTTGCCGATATAAATGAAGTTATGTACTATAATTAACTAGTAGATCCTATCTTGAAATAATACTTTGTTTAAAATCTAGTTAAAAAGCCGAAAAACAGCTTTTAAAATCTGAAAAAAAACAGGACCTCAGTGTCTCTAAGCTAGAACCCACGTCTATAACTAAAAACACAAAAATCTTACAGCCATCTAGCCATCCATCTAATATCCAGTCCTTGCTGCCCTGTCAGTAGGTAGGCACCCCCATTTCTTCTTGTACACTAGAGCTTCCGCGCCTACAAGCCATCTCGAATCCATCCTTATCCAGTCATCTTCCCATCCCCCAGTGCCCCCTCTCTCCACCCATTTGACCCGACGCCCTTCTCCCTCTATCATCGTCGCTAGTTGATTCGTCGTCGATGGCAGCTGATTCACCGTCATCCCTCCCTCCCTCCCTCTCTCTCTCTCTCTCTAACCTAATAGAGGCAAGCTCGAGACTAGTGGCGGTGGCATTGGATGGTTGACGCGGTGGCGATGGCGTGGTTGAGCGATAGCGGCGTTAAAGTCAAGCGGTGTCGGCACTAAACAAATAAAACGACGATGGCTAGGTCGGGCCCGAGCGGCGGCGGCGGCAAGCGGCTAGCCGGAGGTGTAGGCGCACTCAATGGCCAACCTCGAAGACGGCACTGGATCTACCTTCTCCATCTCCGGCGCGACCGAATCTAGCTTCCCCAACTCTGGTCAACCGACGAGCGGTGGCAACTCGCGGTGGAAGGCGTAGGATGAGGCGCGGCAACTTCACCACCATCTCGCGCCATTTGACAGGTGGGGGCATGAAATTTTTTATTGGGTGGAGGCCACCTCCATGCCTGGAGGCAATGCCAAGAAAATTTGCTTGGCAAGCCAAGGTTGTAGTGTAGGGCGTCGCAGCTATGCTTGTTCTCTCTCTTCTTAGAGCCCAAAAAACACAAGACCGTGATGCTCTAATGGTTTTAGAATTATATATGTTGCTGAGTGTCCACAAATCAGTGTTTTTTTCCTTTTCTTGTGACTAATGTAAAATTTTCTATAAACCAAAAGGCAAAGTGTTGCCTCCTGTAACATTGTCTTAAACTCTTAATCATACAGTAACAACATGAAAATCCCGTGCAATTGTGTAGACAGATAGTATATGCCATTACATTTAAAAATAAAGATGTACTTGTGATATAACTTACTATATCCAATTGATCAACTCTATATGACATTTTTTAGTTCGGGAGTATAGGATATGTCACCGCTCCTAATGTAATACATTATATGCCACTCTTTAGATCAAACAATTCAGGATTTCCCACTTTCGTGTCATTTTAATATTTCTCCTGAGGGGCAAGTTGATCACTTCACCTATCCTTCCCCTTTCTCTTCCTCTGACCACCCTCCTCCCCCTCACCCCTAAGGCACACAGACGATGGCCTCGACGAGGTGGAGACCTTGCCACTATCCACCTAAAAACCGTTGGACAATGTGGCTAGGTTTAAAATATTTTGGTGATGAATAATTGACAATATTGGTTGTGATATTACTTGTAGTATGTTGCGTGTGTGTGGATTAATGTTAATTAGTTAAGTTGAAGAGAACTTGTGCTAAAAAAACGTTTTTTAGTTTTTGCATGGACAGGCTGGGCGTGGAGACAATCATGGTTGGTGACGATGAGGACCAGGATTAGGAGGAGGAAATCTGAGCTTCAGGCGGTCAAGGATATAACGAGGGGTCGGACTCACGCTAGAGCACATGGAGATCAAAAGTGGATAATACGTGGAGAAGCTGCGGAAGGTGCGGTCCTAGAGGCTTTGACACGTGACGAGTTAGAAAAGTTAGAATTTTGGAAAACCCGTGTTAGGAAGAGTTTTGGGTCCCTAATTTGTTGGAATTGGATTAGAACTCGTGGGCTTAGGATAAGCTCAGATTTTGGGCCTTAGACTATAAATAGAGATGGGTTTGGAGGCTAACTTTGTAGTTTTTGCTAATTTTGTGCTAGGGTTTAGGGGTGTCAGGAGAACACTTTGTAGCAACCATGATTCAGAAAAAAAGTTTAGATCTATTTCAAGTCAAAAAATCCGACGGCGGTTTTTGATTCGCGTTGTTTTGATTCTCGTTCTGTGGCTTTGTATTCCGTGAGCGCATCTCACCGATCTGAAAACATCGCAAGACTTGTGCGTGCATGCGTGGAAGTTCTCCATCCATCGGTTCAACAGCACTGTAATTTGCTTTGGATCAATGGGGCAGTTACTAGAGAGTAATTTGCATATCTATATATACCTGAAGACGTCTAAGATATAAAAAAGATAGAATCCCTCACTGCCTGAATCTCTTACTTCTGACAACTTGTGCTGTTGTACTGCGTCGTCTTAACTTCGCCAACCTTTCTTCCCGGCGTGCACCTGGAAGGAGGGAGAGTGGCTATCTCCGAACCGTTGCCGCTGAGAGTTCCTGCACGGGGCGGCAATAAGGTTTCTGGGCAGCGCACATCTGTGCGACCGCTCACTGCACCGCGTCATCTACGTTCTACACTGCGTCAAGCCTGCACTGTTTCCTGTTTTTCATCAGGCGAAAAAGTAAGTCGTTCATGCGTTCGTTCGACTTTGTTACTATATTTTCTTACGTATATTCTGAAGTATGATAAGTAGTCTGCTATTAGTAATAAGTTTTACATCATTAGTTTATTATATTTGCCTCCTAGTAAAATTTGGAATTAAAATATTGCCCATATTTCTAACACGTGTGTCACCGATCTGAAAACATCGCAAGACTTATGCGAGCATACGTGGAAGTTCTCCATCCATCGGTTCAACAGCACCGTGATTTGCTCTGGATCGCTTCGTCGGCATCGTTTCTGTCCTCGTTCGGCGCGCAAGAATAGCACCAGTGTTTTGGTTCTTGATCGATCTCCCACGCGACGAGGGTGTTTGCTGTTTTCTTCACAATGCCCAGATCGAAGTCCTCACGGTGTTGATCACGTACGTGCACAAAGCAAGCAACCAGTCAAAGAGCTACGAATGTAGTTTATTCAGTTGTCTTGTTCGGCGTGAGCCATCAGAGTTTGGAAAGAGAGCAAAACGATTAGCCGAAGTGTGGTCTTCTCAATCTACTGACAACCAAACAAATTGAAAAGCCAACGGCTGCTATGCTTTCGTGCAATGAGGAGAGAAGAAAAGGTAATTACTGTAAGGTAATTTAGTAAGGTTAATTAGGTCTTATTTTTCTTTTGTTTTTGGCATTAAGTCTTAAACGCGTGTGATTTATGCATGCGTCGGGAACAAAAAAAATAGGTTGTTTTGCATGCATTGTAGCTAGATATTTTTGTGTATGCTTCTGTGAATTGTAGGTTTTAAAAAAATAATAGTAAATTTTAAGAAAAATTTTCACCCCCATCTGATTGTCCTCAACGATCCTACAAGTGGTATCAGAGCCGATTGCTATGTCATTAGAGAGATATGTGAATCGTCCCCCTATGCTAATGGTATTGATTTTGCTTTTTAAAAATGTCGTATGCAAGCTTACATTGAAGCTCAAGGTAATGATGTTTGCAATAAAATTTCTACACCTTATTTGGTTCCTGCTACTGTCACTAATTTAAATAAAGCAGATGTTGATTTAAATGCTCAAACTCATAACTTGCTGTTTCAGGGAATTTCTCGCAAAGAATTTGATCATGTAGCTCATATTAATTCTGCCTATTTAATATGAAAAACTCTTTACGATTATCATGAAGGAACCACTAAAATCAAAAAAATATGTAAAAATCTTTATCAAAAAGAATATTCTGATTTTGCTATGAAGACAGGTGAAACGATTGATAATCTCTTTGCTCGTTTTGAGAAAATATTGAGTAATTTGCGTGGTGTTAATGTTATTCCTGTTAATGAAGATAATGCAACTAAAATTTTGAGATCTTTAGGTTCTGAATGGTTGATAGTTGTCACAACTATTAATCAAACTGTCAATCTAGATACTTTAATCATGAATGGTCTTTATTCTAGATTGAAAACCTATGAGATGGAAACTTTGCTATCTAAGATTGATAAATCTTCTCCTTTAGCACTCATGACTAATCCAGTGCAGGTTGCTTCGTCGAGTCCTTTGTCTTGTGTTTTTTTGTCTACTTTGTCTTCTTTTTCAGAGAAACAGTTCGAATAGCTCCCTGAAGAGAACTTACTATTGATCTCCTCACACAGAGCAGCAAAAGAGAAACCAGAAACAATATCAGAAGAAGATCCAGAGGCAAGACTGGGATCGGTGACCAAAGCCATCGACTGCGACTTCGACTTACGAGAGATAATGTCAATCTCGTGAGTCTTGAGGCGTGAATACAACGCATCAAGAGTCAAAGTCGAAAGATCTGTCGTGTCCTTGATGGTGGTCACTTTTATCTCTCAAACACGCAAATCCAAAGCCGAAAGCATTTGACGAGCGTTGTCCAAGTCGGATATGTGAGACTGACTGCTCGGAGGTTGCTCAAGATCTTGTGAAATCTCGCAAAGCACTCATCAAGAGACTCTCCAGCGAGCATTTTAAACTTGTTGTAATCTCGCTTGTACTGGTCCTGTCGTACCGTCTTGATTTGGGTGGTGCCCTCATGGTAAGCATCGAGAGTCACCCAAATGTCGTAGGCCGACGTAAGATGAGAAATGCGATCAAACTCGCTTCGACTCAAACCTTGGATTATGATGTTCCTTGCCTTTGCATTCGCCTCAAGATTGGGCATGTTCTCCACATTGATGTTCTCATCGGTAGGAACAACATATCGCGTTCTGACCTTCCTTCAGATAGCATAGCCCTGAGCCTGAATGTAGGTCTCCATCCGACTCTTCCAGAAGGGATAGTCGATCTCATCGAAGATCGGGGGCTTGGTGGAATACTTGTTTGTTGCCATGGCTCACAGACCGGTTAAGATCTATCGAGAAAGAGCTAACCGGCTCTGATACCAATTGTAGGATCGGAAATGGCAACAGAGGGGGAGTGAATGATACCTTCAAAAATTGCCCCGAAGTATCCACATTTACTTCTTCTCCGATAGCTATAATAGCTATGAAGACGTTTGCTTACTGGACGACGAAAATCAGAGCATGAAACAAAACGACAGACCGACAAAAGGAAGGACAATAACCGAGAGGATAGCAGGGTTAGCAAACAGAAAAATGAACTGACCGGCAAAAGACTGCAAGAAAAGAACTGAAAACAGGGAGCTAATGCAATCTAAAAAGCAGTGACAAGAAGAAGAACAAATAGCAGCCAACTGAAACTCTTGAACAGTGATTACTTCCAAGCAACAAACAGTAAGCAGACGGCAAGAAGTGAATCAGAGAGCTAGCAGCCGAAAACAAATTTTTGAGACCGGTCCAACCTCACTTGAAGCAGCGGTCCGAGTGTAATTGGATGGCCGGTCTGACCTGATACATTCTCAGCGGAAGAAAGCAGAAACTGAGACACTGACCCTCGGCTACCCGGACTGATTGTCGAACGGGAAGCAGTCGAACTGCTGTCAAGACAAAAGACAAAGCAGAGACCGAAACAGAATAACAACAGAGCAGCTAGAAAGAAACTACTTGGCAGAAATTCAGACTTAATTTTACAGCACAGCCGACAACAGAAATGCATACCGAAAACAGGAAGAGCTGCCGAAAACTAAAACTGAAATGCTAAAACTGAAACTAGGCAGGAAAATGCAGTTTGCTGCAGCCGAAAACAGACTGAAGGAGGAGCTGTCGAAACTAGATTGCAGACCAAAAACTGGCAGCAATCTGAAATGAGAACAATGAATACTGCTTGCTATCGAAAACCTGAGGCAATTAAATACTGCAGCAGGGAAAAGAAGGCACCAGCCGAAAACTGAAAACTGTAAATACTGCAGACTGCCGACAACAGAGAATAATGAAGAACCAGCCGAGAGTAGTCTACCGAAAGAGGAAAACAAGGAAATGATTGAATCTTTGCTGCTCTTCTCAGGTAAAATGACTGGAACTTCAAACTAAATAGTGGCTAGATTTCAGGAACAAGAAAATTCAGACAAAAGGAGCAGGTAACTGAAATCTGAGCCGAATACTAAAAACGAACAGAGAATGAGATTGAATTCTAGATTGCTTGCCATTGTTGAATCTTTTGCTCATGAGACTTTGAATTCAGCTAAGCAATGATCTTAGGACTAGAAAACACAAAACTGAAAGCATCCTTTATGAAGGAAAATCAGGAATCTCAAAGTCCACTGCCTCCAAACCCTAATTTTTTAGAACAGACGAAAACTGGGCAAGCAAAATCTCTGGAAGAAAACTGAGATCAAATGATTTCTCTCAGGTATAATCTAGCCAAGGGGGCCTTGAGCACAAACCCAGTCCAAAGACAATCATTTAGGAGGATCTTGAACCAAGCTTCAACTCATAATCAAGAATTCAGCCAAGAACCCACAGTGGCAACCAAATCAGAAGAGAAATGCAGAATGAAACAAATAACCAGTCCATCTCCAATTCAAGGCTTCTCTAATATAATCAAAGAGAGGAATGATTACATGGTGAGTTCTATAGTCATTCCACTATAGCCCCATACGCAATTGGGAAAACAAGAAATGTCTGCCCTCTCACTACATGCTCCTCAACAGAGAAGAACACACCCACAAGAGGGAGAACACAACACCACTGCTACCATAGCCCTGAGCTCACATACATACTGCACTACCAACTCCCCTTTGCTAAATAGAGGGAGCTCACCTTCTCAAATAGCAAATCAAGAATTCAGTCCCAACTCCACTCCATGCTTCACACACAAAAGAAGCAAGAGGTCAAAGGGCTTCACTACCCAACAGCATAACCAAATTTTGGAGGGAAACAAGCACACCACTCCAAAACCTAACCTCTCTACTGCCATCCATTAACGGGTCTCCAACCCATTATATTCAACCGAATCCGCTTCCATTTTGCAGCCTTGCGCATTTTACCGAAATGCCTCTGCTGCACTTTCCTGGAAGCTTCCTGTCCTCGCACGACCGCACCCGGTATTCTGACCGTCTGGACCTCAGCTCCTCCCTGAACCTAGTCCCGGTCCTCCTCGCTGTTGCCTGTCGTGTTCACCTTCGGTAGCTTCGGCTCCAGTTCCTCGTCTCCCGACTCGCAACCACCTCATCAGTCTCGATCATCTTCGACGTCTCCGACCGTCTGGACCTCAACACCTCCTGTGCCTAGTCCCGGTCCTCCCACTCCTCACCATGACCTAGCTCCGAAGTCCTGCAGTCACACAGACAAGCAAACCGTCACATAGCACCGCTCGAAACAACATAATCAACATTAGCAACAACGAAACACACTCAAACACAAAATATCCCAAACGACCGATCGAGAAGAAAAACAAGCGTCCTAAGCACGTCCGACCGCGTTCGATCAAGTCCAACCGAACTGGACTGCGCTATGCACCGACTTGGCGCGAACCAACCAAATCAAACTCAAACTTTCCAGAACACAAGTCAATTACTCATCACAAACATGGGGACACCTCCACATGGTCTCTCACAAGGAAGATAAGAACTATCATCGCCGACCATCCAAGAACAATAACACCAAGAGTGGCAATTTTCGTCGCAAGTTCGCTGTCGGCTATTGAGCGTCTTGATTTGAGCGATGTGGTATATGAGAGTTGCGATGACGACGACCACGATGATGATGATGCTAAAGGTAATAAGAAGAACAACGATGACTTCACAGGCATGTGCTTCATGACAGGCAACAACAATAATAACGACGATAGTGATCCCGATGAGGTAAGACTATCATATGATGAGCTTGAAGAATGTTTGATTAAACTTGCTATTGAATTAAAAAAGACAAAATAGAAATTGAAAGAAAATAATTGTGTTGTTGAAAGCTTAAATTCTGAAATTAATAGACTTAGAACTTTAATTCCTGATGATGAATCATGTGAGTCTTGCCAAGTTTTACATTCTGAGTTGGAGGCTGCTAGATCTATTAATGCATTAAACCCGGTTCAACTTAGGGATGTAACTGATAAATTTGATGAATTAAAATTGACACATGACTCTTGTGATGAAAATTTAAAATTTGCTAATGATGAAATTGAAAAGTTCAAGTTTAATTCTTTTAAAGGCTGTGCTAAATATGAATTACTACAAGCTAGACTTAATTCATCTTAGAAATCTATTCAACAAATGCTTTATCATGAAAACATATCTTGCTCAAATTGTCCTAAGTTAAATATTGAAATTGATGCTTTAATTAGACAATTAAATGATTTTGCTAAAAAAAGAAAGATTAGCTCAGTCTAGTGCTTCCAAGAATTTAGTGAAAGAATATGTTCAATGCACATCTTGTTCCTCATTAGCTAAAGAAAATGAATGTCTTAAGTACACTTTAGAAAAATTTTCTTTTGGAAAGAAAATTTTGAATATGATCCTAGACAAGTCAAAAATAAGTGTGAAAAATCGTAAAACCCTAGGCTATTATTGCATCTCTATTGGACCCTGGAGCAACAACCCCTGGATCCTCTATGTAAATCGCACTAGTCCAAGATCAGCTAGTGCACATAGTGGACAACAAAGATAAATATCAAACATAACGATATTTATTAACAAATATGGGTATAATTGCCAAAATTTACATCCACGGCCAATAGGACAAATTTAAACATAAGCAACGGAAGAAGCACAATAAGCCTGCCCACAGGCAAACAACAGTAAGACGCGGCCTACTCGTCCTGATCTTCACCGTAGTCGAAGTCGACTTCCTCTGTGTGGAGATAGCAAGGTGAGTACAAACTTGTACTCCGTAAGTCACAAAGGAAGGCATATAGGGTTATTTGAGCATAAAACAATATTTAAACCAATACAGTAAGTAGATTGAAATTGCTGAATTTAATATAGTAGGTAAAAACAGTAATTTAAGGAAAATATTACCATTGGGGTAGGTAAAAACAGTAATTCTAATCGTTTCATTTATGAAATTCATTCTAGTTGTTACCGAACCTGTTTCGTATGTCACTTAAGTTGGAGCAGGCGCAACACATGAGTAGCCTAGACACACCACCGGCTTTGTACAAAATTTTCAAGTACATCCTATCGTAGGCCAAAAAATAATGGACAACCTGAGCTGCGGTTGATCGACGGACCACACCACGCACAACGACTAACCAATGGGGCCACCATGCTCACCCGCCAGGTCATCGCAACCTAGCGAGTCCGGCCGGCCATCACGACCTACCGAGTCTGGCCGGCGTCATAGTACTATCCGTCGATTATCCGCAGGCCACATCGATGAGAAGATAAGTTACATACGAACCTATATTTTGTTTTCCTATTATGCCTTACGTTCTGCTAACATCATGGTGTTCTTCCGTCACAGGTCCATCGTCAAGATGCATCACTTCTACCCTCCCGCACACCCTACACAGCCTACCACTCCCTGTCGATCATCTTCGCTGCACATCCTGGAGGTATGAGATTCGCATTGTACATCTGGAATATTTATTGTGACTAACATCGTTTCATCTTGTTGGCTTCAATTCAACGTGGGGTGATGGCCAGTCCACCAATAATAACATAGGCCTCCCAGCTGCTTCCAAGGAGGGGTAAACAGCGCTAGGGTATGCAGCGTACACAGGGCAGAGTTCATTGTTCACACCATACACAGGGTTTAGAGACTTCGGTGGGTAGAGCTCCTCCGGCATCGCTGCCACACCGTACGGTGAAGGCCAGGGCTCCTCCGCACATTAGGGGGATTCCTAGAGTCCTTTGTTTACGACTTCATCTCTGGCGGACCCCAATTCGGCATATCTCAACGAGAGCACATCAACGCTTACTACCAGACACTGTATGGTGTACCTTAGCCTGCTGCACCACTGTTGGCCACTCAATAAACAAAACGGTCTCCATACCTTCTCCGAGCAGACATGCAAGCTCCCGACCAGCTGACGTACCCCACTAGACATGCTCAACAACGGAAGACAAGGCCACGCATGTGGAGGCAAACCTAGCGAGGAGATAGCAGTGGCTTAGATGAGTAAGCCATATCGCATCCCGTGCGATGCATTTTTGTATTATTATATGTACTCCTTGCGTAATTAAATAAAAAATTGCACCACTAAGTCCATTGCTATAATTCTATAATTTTTCCATCAAATGTTCTATATTTAGAAATTCTTAGAAATAGTTTACGTAAATGAATTTTTGAGTAAAATTCATAACGGAAAAAACTATGGGCAACTTATTATGAACTACGCTGTGTCGAGAAGCTCAAAAAAATTCCATAATTTTTGTGCTCATTTATTATATCTACATAATTCTACGAGCAGTGCATGTTAAATTTTCTAATCATACAATTAAACTAATTAATTACGGTGCTAATCACTTAGAGCATGCCCGCCAGGCGGTAGGCCACCTGAAGCCTGGCCACCGGGCAGTAGGCTTTGGCTGTACGGTGGCCGAGCACATGTCAGCTGCACGGCATCGCCGTACGGTGATCAAACAACAAAAATATCATTTTTGCTAATACCATATGTATACTATTATTTTTATAAATATAGATTCAACCAGTGTCATATTTGTAAAAATTTCTCTCTCACAATGCTCCCTCTCTCGCTGCTCCCTGAGTCTCCACCAGGGCGTAGGGATGCAAACGGATCGAATACGGATTGATAATGGCTCTACCATATTTGTTTTCATATTTTTTGGATACGGATACGAATACGGATAACTCGAATACGAATACAAATACGAATAATATCGAATACAGATACGGAGCGAATATGAATCGAAACGAATATGGTTACGAATATTTATCGGAACATGAAAACCCCTTAAACTATACATCCAAAATTAATGAAAATACGTAAATAGTTTATCTTGTCAAAAGATATCAATGAGGTATGCATATTCTACAATCTACAGCAAAGTTTAGAAATTTGGACGTTTTTGGCACTGTAGTCACCGAAATTCCAAAAATGACGTCGGTGAGAACAAATTTCCAAATCTAGCCCCCTGCCGACCGCACCATTGACACGTGTCGCCTCCCCGTTTAATGGTGCGGTCGGGGAGCGCACGACTTCGGAGTGGTGCGGTCCCCGACCGCACCATTAAACGGGGAGGCGACACGTGTCAATGGTGCGGTCGGGGAGCGCACGACACCGGAGTGGTGCGGTCCCCGACCGCACCATTAAACCGGAAGGCATTGACACGTGTCGCATCCCCGTTTAATGGTGCGGTCGGGGACCGCACCACTCCGGTGTCGTGCGCTCCCCGACCGCACCATTGACACGTATCGCCTCCCCGTTTAATGGTGCGGTCGACAGGGGGCTAGATTTGGAAATTTATTCTCACCGGTGCTATTTTTGGAATTTCCAGCGACTACAGTGCCAAAAACGTCCAAATTTCCAAAGTTTACGCAACCTCTAGTAAAAGAATAATGATGCCCCACCGTCCAAAACACGTGCGTGCGCGCACACACAAACCAAATTAAGTTGATAAGTAAGGCCTAAATTTGAACAGTACAGTTTACTACCATATCTTTGAGAAAAGTTATAAAAGCACAACAAAATGAAACTAATGTGGTAACATAAGCAAACGCAGCCACGCAGGTAACACAGATGAGCAGATCACCAGTAAGATCAGCAACTAATCCATCCAAGAATCATCACTAACTCAATCGTTTGAGTCGTTTGACCCTGCACATCGATACAAAAAGGTCACCACATCATAGGATTCGGCTTTATAGTTGGTGAAAGTTGAAACAAACGGCAAAGCTACCTTACGAGTTACGACTCTATATGTCTATTTTAGCAACAGATCAAATGTGAAGTTTTATCTTTTAGAATTTACATTCTGTTGGTCCAAAGCAGTATATATAAAATCATATTCGATCTGGAGTTTAAACTTTCATATCTGACCATCCATTAGGATTTAGGAGCTTCAGTCTGAAATGTACCTCCCTATATGTCTAATTAGATGATTGCCAGTTAGCACAAAAATATCAAATGAGATAACACATGCACTTTAAGAGAACTACTAGCTAAATGGCTAGATTTTGCCATTAATTACTTTATGTATCAAATTAAGTTGATAAGTAAGTTTATGCATCATTATTCTACAATCTACAACCTTGCCCTGTTCTGTGAAATGGTACAGCAAAAACTTTGAAGGCAAAAGATCAGGATGAAAATTGACTGACAAAGTAACTTAGTAAGTCTGAAGCTAGTTCGGTTAATGAAATGTACAAACATGATCTTATGAGAGAACGCCCAGAAACATACCGTGAGGCGGTGACAGGGAGCTGGCGGAGGCACGGGGCCGTGAGGCGGTGAGGGGGAGCTGGTGAAGGCGTAGGGCAGCCGGCGGAGGCAGGCGAGATGGCCACCGGCGGAGGCCGGCGAGATTCTGTAGGTGGGCAAAGGCGGACGAGATTCGGTGAGGGGGCGCTCACCGCTCGCGCAATCGGCAGTTCTCCGCTCGCGCAGCCTGGACTCGTCGTGGATACGCGGATTGCGGACTGCGGCTGGCGGTAACCCTAAACGCGATCGCTGGACTGGAGTCGACGGCTGGATCGCGTGGAGTGGGAATGGACGGCTGGATCGCGCATAGAATGGGAATGGGCCGTCTGGGCTTCTAGCATTATGGGCTGGCTGGTTATGGGCTAAAATCCCGGATATCCGTTTTCGTAATATCCGGATAATCCGTATTCGTATTCGACAGATACTAGACTTACTGTATTCGTATTAGTATCCGATAAAAAAAATCCGTATTTGTATCTGATACGAGAATTATCCGAAGAAAATCCGCTTTGACACAATCCGTATCCGTTTTCGTCCGGATCGATCGGAAATTATCCAATCTGTTTTCACCTCTACCAGGGCGCCGCCCTCTCTCGTCGCGCTTCCCTCTAGCTACCATCCCGCTGGCCGGTCCGGTGGAGGAAGCCGTCGAGGACACCATCTCTATCCTTTCCACGGCAGGATCCGGTGGCGGCTGCCGTCGACGCCGCATTTCCCGGCCTCCCCACGCCTGGATCTGGAAGGCGGGTGTCCCTTCCCCAGCATCCCGATGCGGATCCGTCGATGGCCGCCGTCGACGTCGCGTTCTCCTAACTTCGCGTGCCCGGATCTGAAGGCGACAGCCGTTCCCCTGCGTCCCTACGCCCGGATCCAACGGCGGCGGTCAGCAAGGACACCTTCCCCGGTGAATCCGAAGGCACAACATCAACTATCCGGTGACAGAGAGAGATGCAAAAAAAATTATTGCTTAAGGCCAACATCAACTGTGAGCTTGAGGCCAAGCTCATGTTTTGCTGCAATGTTTTGAGTTGGGACCTCAAGCTTATCACGTAGGCCTTATGGCCGACTTTTTCAGCGCATTGAGCATGCCTTAACTATGGACCTGTTATATTGGACTGTCATGTGGGTTTTAGATGAAAAATAAAGAGTAACGGCCGAGAAAATAATTTTTAGAAAAACAGAATAAATGGTAAAGAAATTAAAAAGAGAGAGAGATGCTCATATGATAGAAGCAAAAATAGTGAAAAAAAAGTAGAATACACTCATGACCCTGTACCGAGAAAGACAAATCGTGTGTAGAGAAGCCGATATTTATATTAGCTTGAATTAGAATAAACCAATATGATTAGTCCGTATATCCTATAACTATAGGATTTTATTGAACACAAGCCAAACATCTACAGGGCAGCAAAACCAGCCCTGCAAGGCTGCGACTTCTGGCATGCTTCAGCCTGCTACATGCTAAAACACACATCAGCATGTTAATATTTGTGTTAATCAATCTGGAGTATGAACATCACCAATTCATATTTGATGCCTCGCCCTTTTCCAGCTCATCATCAAGGCAAAAGACTGACAAGTTAAAAACAAAAACATATTCCCCCACTCTCGGTGATTAGCTCAGGTAAATTTGTAATTCTATGGTGTCTAAACCCTACAAAGAATGGATCAATTAAGCATTTTTATGTACAAGAAAAACAAAGTTGCGACGTCACAAGATTAACAATGGACTATAAGAATGCGTCTGTAAGCATTGCATTGTACTTTGTACTTGCTTCCCCTGCCTGGGTGAAAAAGAATGAACTCCCTCCCTAGCCTTTTATCAACTCCCAAAAACTCGACTTGTAAAAAGCTCCCATGAGCACTCTAGTGATCCAAATGCCATCACTGCCAAAATATGGTTGGGTCATTGCTATATACAGCACGATCCTGGATCTCTAAAATAGAGACGTGCCAATCGACAAGCCTTGCTTGGATGCATTTACACAGCACAAGTCCAGTTGGGAATAACCACCAGCTAGTTTCATCCCTGCAATGAAAAAATGGCATTAGTTCTCACGTAACGCTTCTTAGCAGAGACGGCAAAGATGCTTACCCGCCCAAATTCCATGGCTGCATGCTTGGATGCCTTTTGGTTGAAGACTTATAATGCACAAGTCCACATATGAAGGCCACGACCTGCGAGTGACGAGCCGGCGAATAGGTTACAAAGACCCAGAAAAAAGCAGTGAGCCTGCTATTAGAATAGCAGGCAGTAAAACATGATAATGATAGTATAGCTGTCGCAAAGTCATTAGGCATCCTTGTATATGAAAAGGTACAACAAACCCAAGCATAGTCAATACAGCTACTGTTGTTATGAGGAAACGCTCAAAATAACACCAACGTGATCCCACATGCCACTCAGACAAACCAATAAAAAAGAATAATATTGCCTAGTTTTGCAATTCAAATTAGGGTAGGGGGAAGGTTCTATGTATTTGTGCTCTTTCTTGTGCTTGTGGATGCATATGAATATGTGCATGTGTCAACTCTTCATGATAATATAGAACGTAATAAACCAATGAAGTATCCCAGCAGAAAGTAGTGATAATGGCTAACCCTGACTACAAAATTCCCCAAGATTTTGAACCTAAAACATTTGAAATGAACTTGTAATAGCAAAATACAGATACAGGCAAAGATGAGTACTTACAACATTAACCAGCGATGTAATGTTCCACAACGCATACACACGAGCAAGGCCTGCTGACCGCCTGGGTCCATGACTAAAAAGAGCGTTTATCCCAGCAGAAAATGGTGCCAGTATCCCAAGAGGAAGAAGAAACAAGGCTAACAGAACGTCGACCATAGAATAAGAATATAGCTGGAGAAAAGTAAGCAACACTAAGCTGAAATCTGCAAGAAGCAATATTGAGATGACCAAGCCAACAAGATCCTGCAGTTAAGAAAGCAAAAGAACCATGATGAGTGCAAGACGCTTCAAATCCCATCATAACCACACCATGAAAGTGATGTTAGGATAGCTGTGCAAGATCACACAGTCACCTGATGTCCAACTGGTTTAGTATTGTGCAAGATAAGAGAGAGGGGATAAAACAAATCTCTCTTGTCTTTGAGCATCCTTAAGTTGTCAACATTGAGAATTCTGCCGGTTATCCTTTTACGCATAAGAGCGTCATTGTTCCTTGAGTTTGAGTGGCCTAGTTGAGAATCAGCATGTGTATTCTGGTTTCTGTACGACATACTAGGGATTATTAGGGATAAATTATAATATTAGGGATAAATTATGATAAAGAGAGGAAAAGAAGAATGCTCAGAGCTAGTAACAAATAACTCACGGTGAATGTTGATCAATTTTTATTCTAGAGCCACCTTGAAGTTCAGCAGCCACTGCCTCTCCCACAGCATGAATAACAAGACCAAACTGACAGTACCCTAATGCTGTAGCTTGGAACCATGCAAGGTCAACACGCACACGGTATGTGTTCAAGGCAGGATTTGCATGAGTTTCAAGCCATTTGAGCACAGGAAGAAATGTTGCTTTTAGATTTCCACGACGAACCAAACGCAACTGGGCATTCAATCCAGCAACAAGACGGTGCCATATTGATGATGGTACAGCCTATAAAAGATATTAATGAGGTTAAGAGAATAAAAGGTGTTTTTCAGTGGTTCAGCACGGCTTCAAATGTTTCAGGATAAACCTGGCTTATAAGACTTGTGACAACACTATCACTGTGAAGTGAAAATGGAGACATGTAACTTCCATCGCCTCCAAAGATCAAGGGCATTGGAAACCTTTGATGAAGATGAGGGGGGAGATCAGGCCTTTTCTCATCCCCACCAAGGAAGAAATCTAAATAACCCAGCATTAAATCTGGAGTAGCAGCCACCTATAAATTGGAAAACTAGAAATCATACTCAATACATAATATGATCAGATTGCCAGTTGTATAACAATTGGTAATTGTAAGTACAATCCACACTCTGGTACTACTATAGTTGCAGATAATGTACAATCAACACAGCAATACTTGTAAATTGCGACTCAATCACTGCAGCCTTTTAACAGCGTGGATACCATCTATCTGGTTACCTTGGATGTCCACTGATGCTGTTCACCAGTTACTGGACAGTAGATACTCTTACAACGAATTGAACGATTGAATAAAAAGCTTAAATAAAGCAGAGAACACTAAAAGACATATTTTTCTCTGAGAAAGCTATGCCAAACAACACAATTCCAAGACTGCTGACAAAATGGATTATAATTCAGCTCAAAACACATCACTAAAGTTCATATCTAGCATTTGTTACTGGAAAGGCATACCTTAAGCCCTTCATAAAGTGCGCGTGAACGGCAGGACCGTAAGCATGAATGATCATATTCAGATCGAACAAATTCACGTAGTGTTTGTAATTTCTTTCTTCTGCACCACTGTTGCCAGGACCATGCCAAGGGGTATGAAAGTATACACAGGATACTATAAATTGATCCCTCCCACCACTGATAAGCTGCAAGAGCATTTATCTCATCGACAAATTTGTTAAATGCATCCTCATACCTGACAATAAGAAGACAAACAGCACAACTACAGAGTCAATTGTATTTCTACAGGACATCCAAGGGCTAGGTAAAATTTGAGGCTAAAAAGCAAATCAGTAAAAATTGGAAAAAGATATAACAAAACAGCCAAAAGGCTGAAGGCAATTTGTTCAAACATAATACTGATCTACTTGAGAATGGCCATACAGCCATACATACACAATCTCTGTAATCTGCTCAGGCGGGGTGTGCGGGAGATGCCAAGGTTCACTGAAGGTGTTTGGGCCCATGAAAAACATCCTGTGCACATGGCGGTGAGATTCTTCAGCCCTGTTGGTTTCCAGTACCTGCCACATTAGCAGAAAATTCAATCAACACCCAGAATGATCACACCACATCTTAATGTATGGAGTCAGGACAGCAGAATGTGTTCCACTACCTCATTCAGTGATTCTAGGAAGGGAAAAGAGTGATCAATTTGGGAGCCATGTTGAGTTGGTGCTGGCCCAGGCAACTCATCAGTGCCAACAAACTTCATCCGAGCAATACTTAAAACAAGAGCTAATAAAATAAGAAGGCCTGAAAGAAGCAGGCCAAATAACCAAGGTCCACCAAAAGTGTATATTAACTCTTCAAGAGCAGTAAAACAGTGAGGCATGCGATATCTATCAGACACACATTTGTATGGGCATGGGGTTTCAGCAACACCTCCTGTCAAAAACATTATCTAAGCTTAGAACATTCAGGTAACTGACAGAAACATTTCATTGTCACAACACAAGTAGTCTGAAACTACAAAATTTGGAATAGAGCTTAACACCAAAAGAAAACAGAAGAACTTCATATCCTCATCACACAACAATAAATTATAAGAACTTTGTATCCTCATGAAACAACAAAAAATTATATAAAATTGCAATCCAGTCTAATCTGTACTTTTTAACGTAACACAATCAGTTAAAAGCAAAGTGCTCAGTGGCAGAGCCACATAGAAACCTTTGGCATCCATACCCCACAGGTTTTCTTGCAAACAAGCCCATTAGACATAGAAATTTATATAAAAAGTCCATCATTGTAGAAAATTTAGAATAATAGACCCCATGAGATATGTATTTGTATATTAGCCAGTAGACACCACAGGTCTGAGGTTCCGGCTCCGCTACTGAATATGTTTGATCTTCACATTAGCTGCATATTTCTCGCACAAAAAAGAAACACAGCAAAAACTACCTCGGATGCTTATGTATATAGCACGGTGAGGGAGCTCATTTGAAGGGCATGGAGAACACAACGACTTAGGAGATCCAGTAATGTTCTTGTATGTTCCTAAAGGACACTCCTGCATTTTGCCACAGAAATCATTGCAACAATGTTAAGTAGTAAAAGCAGTAATAGCTAGGTGAACTAAAAAATCCAAGGTATGACTGTGGCATCCTACAATGTTGATAAGGGTATGTTTATGTTATCTGATTTAAACATAGAAACAGTAAGCTACAAAAAAACTCACCAATATTTGAAAATAGCAAAGCAAAGCACAAACCTTTGCAACTAGAGAAGGCATTATGCGCCTCAAGAAATCATGACAGAAAAGTTACAGTGGGCAAACAACCTTCTGTTCATAACATACTAAATAATGAGACACAAAGGAGCGAAGGTGGCACATTTCACATTTCAACAAGTTACCTTGCAAAATGTACCATAAAGACCTTTTGGGCAAGCTTTTCCTGTGACTGTTCCATTCTCACCAGGCAAACCTTGGCCTTCACCGATTCCTCCTCTGTAATAACAACACAGAATCAGCATAGTGGTTTAGCAATCTTCTGTGCATTTAAGACATCTTTAGTTGTCCAACAACAAATGATAGTACAGACCAGGGTTCCAAATACCGGAACTGGACCAAATCCCGGCCAGGGGCTAGCACCGGTTACCAGCCGGTAATCGGAAAAATCGGCCAAATTTCATATGTCAAAATTTCAATTCGAAATCAGTAACCGGAAAAACCAGCAGGTAACCGCCCAAAAAACCGGAGAAAAACCGCTAAAAACCGGAAAACCCGCTTAAAACCGAAAAATTCCTAATACATTCATGGCAAAAAGCATAAAATCAAGCACGGAAAATGCATGCATCTTCCTAATACATTCCATTAGTGTTAAGCAATGTAAACATCATTAGGGAAACTAACTTTAAATTCAAAATTTTAAATTTGAATGTAATAAAAAACCGCTGGACTAATACATTCATGGCAAAAAGCATTAAGTCAAGCACAGGAGGTGTATGCATCTTCCTAATACATTTCATTAGTGTTAAACAATATAAACATCATTAAGAAAACTAACTTTTACATTCAAAATTTAAAAATTGAATGTAATAAAAAACCGTTGGTCTAATACATTCATGGCAAGAAATATGAAGTCAAGCACGAGAGGTGCATGCATCTTCCTAATACATTCCATTAGTGTTAAATAATGTAAATATCATTAGAAAAATCAACTTTTACCTTCAAATTTTCAAATTTGAATTAAATAAAAAACCGCTGGTTTTTTTTCCGGCAGGCACTGGTATAACCGGCTACTGCCGGGATTTGGAACCATGGTACAAAGGTCATAGAACCCATAAAATTGTAATTCTGCTTTCTGCCTTTTCCCCCTCCTTTTTTCATGATATGATAACTACTAGAACTGCATTAAACATGTCGTAGATAAGAAAAGGCCAGCCAAAATCCTTTGTACTATTCCAGGATTCAATTAAGGAACTGTAAAGCCATATATTCTGAAATCATTGGTACAACATGTCATAACCTTAAACCACGAACATAATAATACAGATATGAAGCACACCAAAGACTGCCCTGCAACTTTATGAAAAAAAAAACTAGCAAATAAAATAAAAGAGAAAAAGCAAACAGAGAAAGCATCAGAATTCAGAATGCACCTTGCAAGTATTGATCCTTTAATAGTTGCAAAAGGAACATAATCATCTCCAGTGGGAATGTCAGCCCAGTGGAAGTGAATCCGGCCACCCCCACCTCCACCACTATCATTGCTTCCAATCCCACCAACACTAGAAAGTAGAGAGTCCTTCTCTAGTAATAAAGTCCGCACAAATAGAAGAATTGTACCCCCAGAACCACCACCAGGTCCTCCATTTGCATTATGAGCCACCACACCAGTAAAACTGCCACCATTTGCCTCTACTGAACCAGAGAGGGCAAGACTTGGCAGAGATTGCTCCAAAGAGCCCATCACTGGAGATGTGCAGATGAAAAAGCAGTAAGAGTTCAGTGCTGTTAAGAGCAACGATGATTGAATAAAGGGTGATAATGGCCCATATACACCATCACTGTTACCTATTATACCACCACCAGCCGTTGAAGATGTTGTACTGACATTGCCACTGCCACTGCCAAGTTCACAAGGTAAATTAGCGCTACCATATGCAGCTCCACCCCCTGCATGACTGCCACTGTAAAAACCGTCCCCGCCTTTACCACCATGCCCACCCCCACCACTAAGGCCACTGCTTAACATTCCTCCTCGTCCAATTCCACCTCGGCAGCCTGCAATCAGAAGAAACAAAAATTAAATTATAAAATAGTTAGCAGAAGGCAAGTGATAAAAAAATAGATATCAAAAGAAGTTTTAAACAGTTAAACTACTATTACACATATGTGTGGACATATCTAAGCAGTAACAATTCAAACAAAAGCAAATGATTAATCTGGACCAATTCCTTCATCACCTGCAGACAGAATCATGCCAGCTTATCTCAGACCAGACAGCCGGAAACAAGGCTGAGTAGTTCTATGAGTAGCCAAGGAATGAACCAAGATAAACATATACAATGGAGACTGCAAAACTTAGTGGCATGACCAAATATCATAATTCATTTATTTATTGCTACAAAGATTATAGCATGTTATTTAAAGTCTCAAGTAACAGAATAATTTAATAATGAATTAATGATCAACAGTCACAAAAGCATATTCAACACAACATATATATGTTCATTGTAAGAAGGGCTTTCAAAGCGATTGTAGCACGTTGCAGCAAGTTCTGGGCCTTCTGGCAAAAAGTTTTCGTGGCTATAACTAGCTGCCAAGGAAGCAGTGTTATTAAGTCGTCGACTAATCGGCGACTAATCCACGACTAGTCGTCCAGTCGGTACATGACGGACGACTAGGGAGGCCGACTCGACTGGAGCGACTAGTCGAGCGGCCAGACGACTAGCCAGCCATGTCAAGTCGCACGACTAGGAGCCGGCCCACTAGATCAGTAAGTTTGAGGCCCACTAGAGATGCTCGGCCCGACCGAGACTTAATACTAGTGACTCAATAACCCTAGATCCTCATTGCACACCACACGCGCTATTTTGGTTGTAGTATTAATATAATAATCCCAGCTTGCTTCTTTATTATGATTGACAATTGTAGACCTGACTCTGGGGACTAGTCGAGACTAGTTGGTCGATTAGTCGACTAGTCGCCCAAGTCGCCCCATTGGCGGCTCAACTTGACTTTACGACTTAATAACCTTGCAAGGAAGACAACAGATATACTACATATTGATTTTATGTTGAATATTTAATTAATCACTGATGTTCCTTAAAATCCCCAACTAAATAGAGACTAGCTAGTAAAACAAAAACATAATAATAATCTAAAGCTTTGTAGGAATCATAATACATAACTGTAAATTTTAGATCGTAACTACAGTGTGTTTAGTAGGTATGAACAAAATGATCAATATTTCATTTAACAAATTACAAACAAATAAAAGAAATATAGTACAATATAACATTAAGAATCAGAACTCCGCCTATGTAATTTTCTACATAGCCTGTTCTAAGCCAGAAAAAAGAAGGGTTATGTTAGGCTCGGCGAACCAACATAAAACAATACACCTTTTCATGGAATGAAACCCAAAATTGGTTGATAACATTAAGAAGAAGACATTTCCATGATTGTTCGGGGATTTCGTACTTAAAAAATACTGAGCTGTCAATCAGATCTATACTAACACTACTTCAATAATAGGAACTCATTTTAAGAATTTGGTGTTTAAAAAGTCAAAGAGTAAAGTTGTATATATGACCTGACATCACAAAACAAAAAAGAATGGGAACTTAGGATGTAGCACAGCAGTCATGTATTATAAGGTATAAGCTAGTAGCAATAGCGGTAAAAACGGGCCATTTAGCAGTCGTAGCTGAGTGCACGTATTTTTGGATGTAGCGTTGCTTTTAAAGTCTTAAAGAGCTATGGCACAGCTAATGTTAGCTATTTAAAACACTGAACGTAAGTATTGAGACATGGTGAAGAACTAAGTTAGAAGAGAATAGCCCCGAGTGCAGAAGTCCAGACTCAAATAATTAAGCAGATTATGATAATTGATAATAACCAAGCAACTGAAAACCTTCCCACCGAGCCATTGCAAACATATGGCAGACATAGGTGATGTGATATGATGTCCAAATATAGTCACAGAACATGAGATTCAAGCTGTACGCAGAGCTGTAGACTAAAGTTTAATTTATGGTTGTGGTGCTCTGCTGTACTGTGCTGCGAAATCTAGTTGGTTATGGGAATCTTTACCAATTTTAGTAAGATTTTGTTGCTATGGCTCCAAAAAAGATGCTTTCAACTAATTGTTAAATCCAAAGGAAAAAAAAGGAAGTGCTTTTCAAAAGCCACCACAATGCCAAACAAAGCCTCAATAATGTCAATTCTGGCAAACAAAAAGCAACAATAAGTTACCTAATCCTGTTGCACTAATGGTCCCAGATGGCTTCACTGTGACATTTCTTGCTCTGTTGAAATTAATGACAGTTCCTTGCACAAGCCCAGAAACATCAATATCTTCAACACGGCATATCTGCATACCAATTACCACCATGGATTACATGCTAAATCAAAAAGGTAATCTAAGAAATAAAAAATATATGAAACATCACTGCATGTGAAAAGTTTAGAAAATTAAGAGTGCACCTGCAGAGTAAAAGACAATGAAGAATTCAGGTTGCAATCCTCAGGAGGATGAAAAATTTCCATAGGACAACTCTCATCTTCACAATTCAGCTTTGGGGCCCTAGTGTGGCCACAAAAGCTCATTAACCATTTGAAACTTTACACCACTGGGAAAATAGCAAAAGAAAAGCATTTAACACAAAAACAGAAGGTGGTAGTATTTACACATCATCACTACTTCCATTTATAAGTGGGCCCCGTAAAACAGCTCCAGGTCCAACCTAAAAAAGAATTATGTATCAATAAGCATACTCTGTTCTTTGAATGACTATGAAAGATCATAAATATCTAACTGCAAAAATGAAGTATTGAATTGGACAAGTTAAATTGAATATATCAAAAGCCGCAACAGGGTTAAACCAGCATACCAGCATATATCATTCAAGGCAAAAAAAAAAAAGAATACTTCAAGGATTATACACTGACGTCTAAGCAGTTGGGCAAAATATTGATTGCTTCAATTATAACAAGCAACATAATTCATCTAAAAGATGAGCTTAAACCATCTAATTCAGCATCTTGAGTTCCAAGAGAAATGAGTAAGTGAATAACAAAAATGAAGAACACTACGGATAGAACATGCAAACCAGTGATCAACCTCCCAAACAACAGCTTCATAATGTATCAAAATTGAGGTAACATTGAAGACAAAAACATTATCCGACCCCTGATGCAACTTGAGCCCATAAAAATGTGCCAAGAAAGGCACAAAGGGCATGGAATTAAGGAAAAACTTCAGACAGATTGTGGATAAACAAACCAAAAGGCACTTAATGTACCAGTATGTTGTAGAACAATGATAAAATAAGACGTTGCGCCTCAATTGTGTCTCCATCTCCAGATAAATTCAGAACGCCTTGACCATGAATTCCAAGATTAGAATTAGAATGTATCACCGATGATTCCTGACAAGCATGTGAACAAAAATATCATACAGAAAGTAAAGGCGGAGGAGAGGGGAGTGTACACCTTACGATGGTAGACCAATAACATACCTTCAAAACTATCAAATTGCTACCTTCCAGTAAAGAAGTTGCAACTCCATAATCTCTGCCACCATCAATCAACATTCTAGAGTTCCACATAAGAAGCATCTTTACAGACATTCGCAAAGCACCAAAGACCTGAAAATGATTTAAGAATAGTGCAGTGCGGATGCACCAAGTATAGGGTTAGAATTGCCGAAAAAAATATGAAAGCTGGCAGGAACCAACAGCAAATAAGTACGTTGATTGTGGAATCACTCATAAGAAGCTCCTCAGCCAACAGTTCAAACTCTGAATATGGATAGTGTGTCAGACCAAAGGTTAGAGTAGCGCGAGATAGAAGACTAATTTGTCCTTGAGCCTGAAAATTAGAAAGTGAATAAAAGGGTTACCGAAACATCTGCAATGGATAGAATGGAAGAATCATTTAGAGAAAGAAAATATAAATCCACTATAGTTACAACAAATGTCTAACTATTGACCTATTCGTATAAGTGCCAATAACAGGTAATATTCTATGACTTGTTCTGGATAGAAAGCTAGGTCACTAGCGGGGAACTGCAACTACCTAGCAGACATGCAGCACAAAGAATTTGCGATATTATATGACTTTAATGGTTGAAGCAAGCACAGACAAGTCACCAAAATAACAGCATTCCCCCCTCTGACTAAGAAAGACAAAAGAGGTTCACACTCTCTGTGAACGAAATAGTTTAATGTCCTTCTGTAAATTCATCTCCAAAAAAACAAGAGAAACAAGTGCAGTGCTTATGGAAAATTATTTGAATACACTGTCAATGAAGATAATGTGATAGTGTTTTAAGCCTCAGACCTGAATACGACTCCAGCGCAAGGGTAGAGAAACCTTGGCATGATTCTTGATAAAAACATTTGTCCAGAGTGGCTCATATGGGGGGTCTAAAAAAACTGTATCAGTTTGTGTACTCAAGTTATTGTTGCTAACAGTAATACTCTTAGGTACTTCTTCGTAGAGAGTCCCAGCTGCTCCTGCATTGTCCAGACATCCTGAACTCCTCCCCCCTGTAAACACAACATAGTTCAAGCACAAATAACTAGTATGTCAATAAGCTTGTACAAACTATGCCATTTCCATCGACCAACTGCACAGTTAATACAAATACTTTTGAGAAAATTCCTTATTTGCCATGCAACGTTACCGGTTTTTCTGATATGCCACTGAAAAACTGCTCTTTCCTTCAGTGCCACTGGCTCATTTTTCTCTACCCTTTCTTTCCATTGTCGTCCCTTGACCATGAGTTGGGTGTTAATTTGGGCAGGAAAAGATGTTATTACCCTTATTCTTCCCCCTTTCATCATCTACCCCCATCCTCCTCACCCCATTCTCTTCCTCACTCCACCCCAAACCGTCCACGCCAATGACGCCCCAACTTCTTCCCTCCCCTGCGAGCTGGATGGCAACAACGGCAAGGCCGTCGTGAGCTCATCCTTGATGCCATCACAGCCGGCCGAGGACCTGGCTTGAGTCGGCGATGTTAGAGCCATGCAAGGACCCAGCGGTGCAACTTCGTAGTGAGCCGACGGCAAGGACAAGTACCACTCTAGCACCCATGACATCACCGTCAACTTGCACAACGATGACCAAGGCAACCCCTCGCCGTCGCAACCACCTGCGCTAACCACCGCCTCGAACCCCGCCGTCTTGGACCAGTTCGGCATCCTCGTCGACGCGAAACCCCTGCCCCCGCCCTCACCGTCTCGGCCATATTATGGTTGTCTTCTCCGCCTACAGCAAGTCACGCCCGCCAACAATCTCTTATCACCACTGCCTCCTATGCCAATTACTCCGGCCTGAAGCCTCCTCTCACCATCCTCTACAGCACCCCCATCTAATTGGAGCTTCAGCCACCAAATCGTTGAAGTTGCAGCCCTAGCTATCTTCCCCAACTCCGGTCGCCGCCCGGGCTATCTCACTGAATCCACCGGCCGACAACAAGCTCCTACTCCTGCACCTCAACGACTTCTGTGGCCTAGGCCACAAACCTCCCAACCGTGCTACGCGGCTTCACACTGTGCCTCATGCCGGAGGCCACCGCTGCGGTGCTGTGCCGCTACTGCCACCTCCCTGTGCCGTCGCTCAAGTTCTTCCTCTTCACCGAGGAGCTGCCTAGGACCTCCCACCTGCCGGACTCGCTCCTCATCCTCGCATGGCTAGCCGTTGGTGGCATCTGGTGGGGCAGGAGAGAGGAGTGAGAGGACGGTGGAGAAGGAAAAAGGAAGAAGACGAGGGCAAGATGGGAATTTTGGGGAAAAATGACGTTTTTTTTTTGCTAACGGCAAGTGGGCCTAACAGGGATGATGACAATGCCATGGGAGGGTAATGAATTTTGCTCGAGTGGTAATGAAGGGAAGAGCAGTTTTTCGGTGGCATATTAGGAAAATCGATAACTTTGCATGTCAAATAAGGAATTTGCTCAATACTTTGAGCTGGTCCTCATAAAATGAACGACCTTATAGAACATGGCAGACCAAAAGTTAGCTTGGGAGAATGGATAAAAAAACTAAATAAAAGCTCTTCATATGGGAAATTTTACCCAGCTCCTTAAGGCTTCCAGGAAACTTCAGTTACAGGTTCCAACATAAACTTTTCTGTCAAAACATGGGTAGAAACTCTGGACCAGAAGGATAATTTGCTATCTAACATTCTAACCCAGATCAGATCATGTCACTTCACTTTACACTCTGCCAGTGTGAAACAAACGGAGAATGAGGAGTAGATCATTTTGCCATTCTCTCACAGGATTCACAAACCATATCAGCAACTGAAACTACCACTCTGCCCGGACGCCAGTATCAATTTCTACCAGATAGTAGGCAGAAACCAATGCGGAAGGTTCATGATATTTAAGCCTAAATTACATTTAGTCAGCAAGTACTTTTACAGATTTCGGCAAAAATCTGGGCAAATTCCACAACCACAAGTTTTTTTTCTTTGAAAGGTTAATGTGAAGTAATATGCTTACATGGAAGAATAATGCAAAACTTTTCCAGAATGGTTCATATCTTACTATAAACTGAACCCTATGCAGTGTTTTCCCTGACCTGAACAAAGTAGCATACATTCTAAACCAAAGCAATGTTCTTGTGCACTTTACTGACACTTAGCCCGAATAATTTTGAAGGCCAGAGAAACAAAGTCCAACTCTAGCATAAAAAATGCATGAATAACAGGAAGATGGCAGGTTATAAACAAACAAATAACTCAGTATAGCCCAGCAGCTAGAACACCAATGTCATGATCCAAAAACTGGAAGCCTGTAAGAAGATAAATAATAACCAATGCAAATAAAACCAAGTGAATTACCATGAACAAAAAAATGGGTGTCATCATGCCTACTGAAAACATCAATAGAAACACGTCCACCACCTCCCCCAGCCAAACCATTGCCTCCACAAGCACTTATTTTGCCACCTCCTTGCCTGTTCCGAAAAAAATATCAGAGGGGGCCAACTGAATTACCAATGACCTATAACCAACATAGTTAACCAAAAAGAAATCTACATCATTCTTTAATATTTAAAAACAACCAGGATTTAGGGAAACACATCAAATTGTAAATCTACAAGGTGGAAGAAATAGAAATGTAGATAGAAAGGGCCCTAATTCCTAAAATGCTATCCTACCATCAAGACTAAAATGCTTCAAACTACCATTATATACTGACATTCCAAGCACAGCAAACAATTTTTGTTGTTAAACTAGAGATGATCAAATTACATTGCGCATGCACTTTACTATTGAATATTCATCAGTGGCTTAGGTTGTCAGTGGACCTGCTCATTGAAAGTGGATTGTTCTGTACTGTGTCACTTGTAAACGTATATAAATCAATAAAAATACACAAAATGTCTGAAATCCTAATTGGGCCCTAAAATACCGGTACCTACTATAATACCTGTTGATTTATTTCGATTGATGTACTGTTTCAATCTTCCATTTAACAAAATTTCTAAAATATTCCAAAAACCAGCTGAATATGCACACTAGGAAGTGGAAATGTACGCCAAAACCATTGCAAAAACACTTACATAGTTGCAGCCTTCAGGTAGATGCTTCCCCCAGAGCCACCCCCACCCTTGGTGCCACCATCTCCGCCATCAGCAAGAACTGTTCCATTCATCACAATCTCCTCCGCAAACAACCACACTACTCCACCACCCCCACCACCATAGTCCTTCTCGACGCTGGTGGATCCTCCTTTGCTCCCATAGCTATTCGGCGTCTTGAGTTCAGACCATGCGTAGAAGTCACCACCCCACGAGTCCTCCTGCGCCTGCCCCTCCTTGACGTAGCAGCTGGCACCACGGCCGCCGTGGCCGCCGCCGTCACCATAGGTCCCGGTGGGGACGCCGCTGGTCTGGTCCGGTGGGTCGCCGGCGAGCGCGGTGGTGTCGATGACGGCATCGTCGCCGAGCGTGATGTTGGCGGCTGCGAGGGAGACCCACCCGGCCACGACGCGGGCCCCACGCCCGAAGCGTATATCGCCAGACAAATTGGCGGAGACGACGCACCCTGGCCTCTCGCAGGTGACGGCGACGCCGTCGAGGAGAACAAGGCTGCCGTTCCCGCTGATGTAGACGCCGCCGCCTCCGAGCCGCACGGACGCGGGGACGACGCAGCGCGTGTCGAGATCGCCCACGCCGCGGAGGTCGCCGGCACAGGTCGCCGCCGGGGCGGCCGGCGGCGGCGGCAGTGCGGGGGGCGGGGGCGGCGTGTAGTCGTGGAACGTCAGGATCGAGTACGCCTCAGCGTCCACGTCCGCCCGATCGGAAACCCCGGGGCTAGGGTTCCCCGATGCGATGGCGAGGAGGGCGAGGAGGAGGAGGAGGTGGTGGAGGTGGGGAAGGGGAATGTGGGGGGCCATGGGGTGGGAAGCATCAGAGGCCCAGCACCACGGGTTGGTGATAAGGTTAAGGCCAGGGGTACGATTAGGGTTAGTGCGGCGGTGCGGGCGGCGGCGGCGATCGCCGGAGACGGCGAGGTGGGCGGTCAGGGTTTGGTGATGGTTCGGGCTCTCCGGCTTTGGTTTGTTTGCTTTCCACTCTTCCGTTAGCGAATGGGAATGGGAGCGGATGGTGGGGTGGGAGGTGGGCCGTCGGATGTGCTTCGAGATTCGGGAGGAGTGGGTGGACTCTGGGCCGCGGGGCAAAGGCAAGAGGGGAAGAAGGGAAGGGAAGAGGCGTTCTCGCTTTCGGAATCTCTGAAGATAGTCCGGGCCTGTTGATTTTGGTTCAAATTTATGATTTTTGATTGCGATTTGTGGTTTTTAAATTATTTGTATAAAAGATTACAGAATAATAAAAATTCACGTGCGATTTTTATCGATATAAATGAAGTCAGTAGTGTACAATAAATTAGTAGACTATATCTTAAGAAGATACTCTATTTAAAGCTAGTTATTGTAGAAAAATCAAAAACAGTTTTTAGAAACTAAAAAGAATAAGTCCTTAGTATCCTCTTTAAAAATGTAACGCGCTGGACAGCGTACATGCTTAAAAATAAGAAAAATTAGGGAGAAGTAACACCATTTGTAGTGTTTTCGATGGCATAGTAATCGCCGTTCGATCTTAAACATCCAACGTCCCTCTATCAGGCAAAGCTTTCCACGACCCTACGAATAAGATCACTATGCTCTTTCGTCCCAAGATCCTCTTTTAAAAAAATAATGTAATTTGCTGCATAGTATGTACTCTTGTATGCTAAAAAAACTTGGATTGCCAAAAGGTATCAGTAAAAAAAGACAAAAATGTTGTTTCTCTAAAGTTCCAATCTCATCCTCCTCCACACGAGTAGCCTACGGTGTAGCCTCGCTTTCATAAGTCTGAGACCTAGATGAGTGCAGTCTGCCGGCATTCATGTCGTACTTGGAGGGCACATTTTCTCTCTTAAAAAATGATTGTAATTGCATGATTTTTGGATTGTGTTCGTATTAGCTGCGGTTGATAACTTTTAACAGAAAATAAATAGTAGTAGTTGAAAGAAGTTGCTTTTAGAAAAAGAGCGCGAACGGTAGGAAAAGTGGGAGAGAAAATGCATGTGCGAGACGAGAGTGAGAGGAGTAGGGTGCGAGATGCGTCTGTGACCCTTTGCCATATCCACGGAGCGAAACGAGAGCGAGAGGAGTAGAGAAATCACTTCAAAAAGCTAGATGTTTATATTGGATTCTGAATTCTCCAAGCAGAAGTCAGAAGCAGAACCAATACGAACACCCCTAGTTTATACTAGCCATTGTCAATACTAATGTATGGTTTGTTGCCCTTTTCTTAGCAATAGATGAAAATTAAGTTGTAATACATCAATTTGTTATTTTTTCCCAATTTTATTTATTTATTATCTACCTTGTTATGTGCTACTTCCTTAAAAATCTAATGTGCTGGCGGCATGTATCCTGACAAAAAGAAACATGGCAATCCAAAAGGCAAAAACTGTTTTTCTCTTTTCTTAAAGATCAGAGGATACCTTCTTCCGTGCGTGTTTTACACGTCTTACCATCGCTATCACATGAGACCCTGGGCGTCTAATGCGTAGTATGTCGTTGTTCATGTGGTACTTGCATTGACCTGTTGAATATATTTAAGGGGTAGTTATATTACCTTCGGTTTTTAGTTTCTGCTTCGAGAAGTCAGAAACTAATATGAATATTTAACTTCTAAAAGCGGCTTCTTCACTTTTCTCACCTTCGTCTCACTCCGAAGATAAGACAGAGGTCACAGGCATATCACGTACCTCACTCCTCTCGCTCCTATCTCATGTATGCATCTCTCACTTTTTCCACCGCTCACCTTCCTTCTAAAAGTCACTTTTATCAGCCAATACTATTTAGGACAATATTGCTCAATACCATCGCAAAGATCACGGAGTTAAAAAAATACTATCTAATATATCACTGACAGGTGATCCTGGGCCCCATATGTCATTTCCACAAGCAATGGTATTTTTCAACTCTATAATCTCTGCAATGGTACTGAACAAAATAATTCTACTGTTTATTTTTAACCAAAAGATATTAGCCGCAGCCAATATGAACACTCCCTAGCCATTGTCAGCAAC
This sequence comes from Dendrocalamus latiflorus, assembly GCA_017311315.1. Taxonomy (NCBI): domain Eukaryota; kingdom Viridiplantae; phylum Streptophyta; class Magnoliopsida; order Poales; family Poaceae; genus Dendrocalamus; species Dendrocalamus latiflorus. The sequence goes on along the minus strand of CM029619.1, from coordinate 21,409,683 downwards.
AGAGCATAACACCATGCGGAGCCGTTTTGGGGACATTCATATTGACTTCTGCTGTTGACTTTTGGCTATGGCTGATGACTTTTGGCTAAAAATAAATAGTAGCAACTGAAAGAAATGGCTTTTAGGAGAAGGGGCGATTGGTGCCAAAAGTGAGGGAGAAATATGTGTGCGAGACAGAAGCAAGAGAAATGGATACATCATGCGCATGTAACCCCCAAACTTATCCTAGAAACGAGAGGAGCAAAGAAGTAACTTCAAGAAGCAAGGTGTTCATAGGGGCTTCTGGCTTCTCCAAGCAGAAACCAAAAGCAAAAACTAATAGGAGCAAGGCCTTTATCTTATGACTTATGTGGGATATTAGTTGTATGACAGTAGATGTACATTCAATCATAATACATTAAATGCCCTGATGTAATTCGACATTTGTCTGCAAGACTATAATCCTCCTCCATTTCCTTTCCTCTATAGCAATCATGTGTGCAAAGAACTTCTTAATAGGGCTAGACGAGTGAGGAGCAGCACTCAAACTATCACCTTGCTTGTCGGCAGTCTTCACTAGCCGACGCCTTTTGGCTGGAGGAGCTTTAACTTCCTCCGCCCTTTTTTAGATAACCACCAATTCAACCTTTTCGTCATCCTAACGGTTCATCATGCCTACTTTCTGCATGAAAAAAGAATATTACCTAATCGTTTCCTACGACTATGAGATCCTAAACATGGAATCGATTTTCGATTACCATTAGGCATTCTTCCTTCTCTTCTGCGGAATCATCCACCAGGATATGAGGAGCCACTACATCGAACGATGGAGTTTTCTCATAGAGGAGCTTGACTCGGGTGTCAATCTCTGCTAGTGGAGGATCTGCATAGACAGATAAAAGATCAACAATCAAAACTCAAAATTAACCAAAAAAAGGATTTGATTGTTATTTACCTTCCACATTGGATATGCTCATTTCTTTAGGGGGCTAATATGGCACGTGATGAAATTGTTCATCACATGCCAGCCTGTAAGCCCCTTATCCCTTAAGTCTTTTATGGTTTGAATGTAGGTTGCTATCCAATTGAGGTCCTTGGGATCTGAATCCCGGGAAGGATTCTTCACTGGTCATTTTCAGTAGAACCACTTCATCTTCCATCCTAGCCATGATGACCGAGTGAACATCTAGATGTATTCCTCCGTCTTGCTATTATGGAACTTTAGACCATAGCTTCGGGCAATCCCAGCATGTCTGCTCATTCCATAATAACATGGAAGAGTTCCATATCAGGAGAAATCCCTAGGTAAGCATCACACAGGTACACCAACACATTTAACATTGTGATGGAATTGAGAACAAGATTCACCAACCCCACCCCCAAAGTGTTCAAGTAACAATGAGAAAAAGGGATGAGTGAGTAATCGAAGGCCACACTCATAGTAAGCTTGAAATACCGGAATTTACCCATTTTCCCCTAACAGCTAATGCTATCCAGCAGCTTCAATCCACTTCACAAATTTTCTTTGAGGGATCTTTTTAGCAGCGACCAAGGCCTTCATTTTATTAGCATCCATCTCTAATAATGCCCAAATAGAAGAGGTTCCGGCTATTTTCTCTAGAAGGTTGATTTGGTTTTGGAAGAAATTAGAGGAAGGAGATGACTTGGTTAGCGGCGGAAAACTCAAAGAATGGCAAAACTGAAGGCAAAAGTAAGAACCCTAAAGTTACCCCTGTGGTATGTTTTTATAGCCGAACACTTTAGTTAAAGATCGTGGGAACTCAACAGTTTCCGCCTTTTCAGGAACCGTTCCAGCAGATAAAATTCTAAGAGTCTCTTGAAATTCTTAAATTTGTCTATTCAAACCAGCGTGTCTTAAAAACTCAAGCGAAATTACCTTCTTGACCAAGTATACTTCTGGTCAAACGAAATCGAAATGCTTTGCTTTCGATCTTCACTGATCTATGACCTCTTTTTCTCAAGTAAGTTATTTTTACTAGAAGTTATGAGGCTAGATGATAAGGATATAATAATCCTTAATTTATTATTTATCTATAAATAGTATTATTGCGTCATTCTACTCCTTAAGTATCCCCTTACATTCATAACAGAGAGACCTAACCATGTGGTCGTAACCCTTTCCATGACCACTCTATGGTTGTGGGCCTTTGCACGACCACTCTATGGTCATGAACCTTTCTACAAACATGACTTAGATGTAAGTCATTCTACGACCACCCTATGGTCATGAACCCTTCTACGATTAGCCTGACTTCGACCAGTTTGCCTACGACATCCTGCTATATTGTGGATCCGTCTGACAAAAAGGTTCGCGTATGTAGTTGTTCTCTAGAATAACCACTCATAACTTCTTCTTGCCTTTAGCAATAACCCACTACTATAGATAGTGTTATCACAGACAGTTCAAAACTGTCATCACAGACAGTTTCTAAACCATCTGCGTTTATGTGTCAGTGATAATAGCTGGTAATCACAGACGGCTCCCACACCATCTGTGATAACTTACAACATAGACGGTTTTTTCAGAAAAACCATCTGTGATACTCGACTATCACAAATGGTTTTTTGTATTAACCGTCTATGATATGAACGACATCACAGACGGTTTTTGTTATTAACCGTCTGTGATATAGTTCTGAACCATCTGTGATATACACCATATCACAAACGATTAATAACAAAAACCGTCTGTAATATACATCATATCACAGATGGTTCAGTGTTTGGATCCTCTGGGATATATATATATATATTACAGATGGTTTGGAACACCGAACCGTCCGTGATAGCTATTTCAACATCAATTTTATTTGCTCTTTTTTGGCTAGCCTCAGGATATGCTAGCTGTGTCCTCTAAAAACAAGCAAGATCACGTATATATAGCATAAGACAATCATTATATAAATCACACAGATGAATGAAACAACATAAGCAGATCACATATATAGCATGACAATCATTGTCGACCCGTCACTTCGAGCAGCCATTTGAGTTAGGGTTTCATGGTTTTTTTTTCAATTGTGCAGGGAATAGAAAGCCCCAAAACTATTACTTTGCGTGTTACAAAATAATTTGTACATGAATCTTTCAAGTTTTGTCAACCTCGCTATTACTACAGTACAGAGTGACATAAGCATCTGGACCACGTACGAACATAAGGCTTTAGGAGATACAAAAAATATGGCGGGTAGGACTAGGGGTTACTACGGAATTGCCTGATCTACTGTGTGGATCAGGGCTATTTACCCTTCCTTCTAAGTTCGGCGCTGTAGTCCTCACCGGCCACCCTGGCATGAGTTGCCCTTTCACGCTTTTTCTTGCACTCTCTATGCCTGCACCCTCCAAATTAGCTTGTGCCTCCCGTCGGATATGGTCTTTATGCTCTTCGTTGAGCCGTCGCTGCTCCCTCCTCTCGGCCCATCCGAGCATCCTATCCTCGCAGGCAAGATGCTACTGGTTGTGTGGATGAATCTCTTGGTCGATCCATTTGCAGAATGCGCATAGCGGATTCAGAGACTATAGGTAGATTAGAGAGGTAGTTTGTGCGTGCTTTTGAAGAGAAATGCAAGAGAAATATACTGTAATCAGTCCTTATCTACTGGCGGTACTGCCCTGTGTCCCAACGCTGGCTGGGGCAAGCCAGTAACGCATGCCCAGGCTCAGCCACTGCTTCAACTTGAAGAACTTGCACTTGTCCCCGCACCAGTAGAGAGGTGGCGTCTCCCTCCAGGTGAGTCTTGTGGGGAATGCTTGGTGGGAACGTCATGGTAGGGGTTGGAGCTAGGGGGCGTCATTGCGGGGAGGTGGCCTTCTGGCATAGGCACTTTGCTCGTTGTGGGCAGCAGCAGCTCTTGCTAGTCGACTAATCTCCTCCCATTACTTCTCTATCTGAGAGTGGTAGTGTGGTACTCTTGTTGCATGAAAGGCCACCGCAGAATGGGTGGTACTTATACACCGAGCCGATGCGGCGAACACGACAGAAGTCCAATTGGGTTGATGCAAATTCATGTCCGTCAGGCAGTGACCCTGAGAAAGAATCTTGCAACAGCGTGCGTCATATCATTACACAAAGCTGCCTCATCGGGTCATGTCGGTCTACAAAACTGCCTCATTGGGTCATGTCGCTATGCAAAACTGCCTCATTGGGACACATCGGTCTACAAAGCTGTCTCGTTGGGTCATGTCACTGAATAAAGCTACCTTGCTGGGTCACATCAGTCTGTAAAGCTACCTTGTTGGGTCACGTCGGCACGTAAGGCTTTGTCATTGGTTCACGTCCGCCATGCAAAGATGTCACATTGGGTCTGTCACACACACACACACTATGGGACAATGCATGAGAAAACATATCTGGCATATCTGGGTATCGTGCAAGTTTCACTGTGCATAAAAAACAAGGTGAATAATGCATGGAATCATGACACTGAATGGCGACCAGACGAGCTTAGTCTGTTGGGGGCAATCCTTCATTGAGTGTCTGGAGGTCTTGCATGTCCTGCACTTGATTGTGCGGTTAATGCCGGTACGTTGGCTAGCATCTATGTCATTCTGGAAGCGTCGTGTCTGCCAATGTCCCTTCGTAGTTGTCTTCGTCCTTGTTAGGGGCCCATTGAACCATGTCTGGTCAAAGATCCTTGTAGTTCATGTCAAGCCATAAGAGTGAAACTCTGCACTCCATGTACCGAAATGGTACTGCATGTCGTAGTACTCAAAGATGTATAGCTCTAACATTTGCCTCATTTGCACACACGCCTTGTACACATGCAAGCATAGCATGTGCATGAGCTACCACATTACCCAAGGTGCATGCCTATTTCATTTCACCCCTGCCATGACTATTGATATATTTCTACCGAAGCCTGATCTCATTCTTCCTCCTGAGACCATCGACTACTTGAATGTCATGCATTCGGGCCTTCTTCATCTTGTAGTCCATGTGCCTTTGCATGTTCTCAGACCACTGCTTGCCTTCCTCCGTCTGTCGCTTGGCTACAATGGCTCTATTGATGAAATAACTAATAGTGTGAGTCCATATCTCCTTAACGATCGTGGTGATGGAGAGGCACGGCACGCCTTTGAGGATGCTATTGTACACCTCGGTGAGGGGGGTTTGGTCCAATACTGCATGGTGTTCAGTGCCGCCAATAACCTAGTATTGCGATTCGTGATAAGGTATATGTTGGGCCAATCTCCGACCACCTCCTGCTTCACGTTCGCCAGGAACTAGAGCCAATTAAATGTGTTCTCACTCTCCACAATGACAAATGCCACTAGGAAAAGCTAGTCATTCGCCTTGGCCACCACTGTAGTGAGAATGGTGCCCTTGTACCTCCCCATGAGGAAAGTGCCATCCATCGTGCGCATAGGATGAGAGAATTTGAAGCCCTCAATGGCCTGGGCTAAAACCCATAACGGCCGATCTAGTATGAAGCAATTGGGCCCTCCGATAGCATCATCACGCTCAAGCATATTTATGTACGTACCAAGGTTTGATTCGGCAATCTGGTGAAGCAATCTTAGCACAAGTTGTACACCTCTTCGTATGTCCTGTACATGGACTTAATGACCTTCTACTTGGCTCCTCGAACCGTACTGTAGCTAACTGGATAGCCAATCATATTGGCGACTTCTGACGTCAGCATCTTGGGGGAGATGGACACGTCTACCGCAACTAGGTGGCTGATGAGGCTTGCCACATATGCAGAAGTCATGTCCCGATGCTGCCACAAGGGCTTGCTAAGCTTGCAAGTGTGATCGGTCAGCACCTTGACTGCAAAGACCGAGCCAAAAATCTTTGCTCGTTGAGTGTTAACCTTCCTAGGATAGCCTTTCACTACGCACTTCACTACGTAATTTCCTAGGGTTGGGCCGGTGTACTCGGTACACACGGTTGATGGTCGTGGCGTGCCATGCTATAGCTTGTTGCACAACCGCCTTACAAGGAAAGCGTTGCCCAACTAAGAGGGTGTCGGCCAAACACCTCTACTTGGATCCTTCTTCTAGCAGCAATACAAGGGAACACACTGCAATATCATCAAGTCTAGAGGCCACATAGGACACCTCCGATGACACAATTCCTCCAGTTGGACCACTTGTTTGGTGTGCATCGTCGTTGCTACCATCGAAGCCTGGGTTGGTGTCCTCATCAGAACCCAACTCGAGCTCGTCTGGTAGATACTTGTGGTAGTCAATGTGGGCTGACCACCATGATTTTGCCCCCTCATTTCGCACAAAATTATGTGCGAGTCTCCATGCTAGCTAGTTGTAGAGGGCCTGGGCTCATCAAGGTTTTTCGACGCCCTACTTATGAAATTAAGGTACACCATCGGCCTCCCGTAAATAGCCGCTTCGGGCTAGGAGGCAATCTGCATATACTAGCTCCATACTACGCTTCCATTCACCTTGACGAGCTCCTACACGCCATTTGCGTAGGTGATCCTCTCGATTGCAAGTTTCTTCGTCGTTGCCTCAGTGGCAAATTCCCTCCAGATGCAGCTTCAAAGCTCATGAATATTCATCACATCAAGCCCTCCACCCAGACCACATTGTACTGGCATCTCGATAGGTCCAACCCATCGGGTTCTGCCCATACAATACCATCACTATAAAACACTATCAAGTCCTACATGTTCGACATTACCTGAAACCATAATAACCCGGTCCACTTACGCATTAGAACAAATAACAACGACAAACATCATGCTACCGATCGATTACACATATGTAATTACATGCGAATAATTCATTAATTACCAACAATTTGATTACTCCTCCAAAATTTAATTACGAGTAATTCATTACTGTCGTCCTTACCACTATTAAACCACAACTTTGTTACCACTTAATTACTTACCACTAACTCGTTACTTTACCCTAACTAATTAGCACTAAACTAATTATGATTGATTAATTACCACTACATTAATTATGACTAATTAATCCCCACAAAGTACCATGCACTAATAAATTATGGATACCGTACCTACGACTATATTATAAACAATACGAAACTATGACTAAATTACTATGACCTACTTACTTCATAATACAAGCTGCATTAATTATGACTAATTGACTAACACTAACTACGACTACGGGAATAACGATGAAGGCATGCAAGAAAAATTACCTGCCCTTCAGGGGAAGCAATCAGAACTGCTACGATTGTGATGACTGTTTTGATATTTACTCTCCAAAAAAACTTAATTATGTTACGCTATCTTATTCTCAGCGATAAGCGCGATAATGAGAAGCGAAACGCGGTTGAGATAAGCGATAAGCAACTGCGAGAACTCGGTATTTATAGCTGAGTGAAAAAGGAACCCGCTACGTTACTGCCAGGAATTCTAGAGTCATTGTCAACGCACACCACCGCGGGCAAGGGGAACAGCATGGACGGGTGACATATGTTCGGAGGAAGGAGGGGACAAGGAGGACGACACAGATGAGGCATTATATGTGCAGAGGAAGGGGCAAGGGGGAATATCAGCGAGGAGGTGACATATGTGCGGGGAGGGAGGCCAGGCACGAATTAAAAGATGAATTAAGTGAGCACCGTATGTTGCTAATTATGATTAAATTAACATGAATTAACATGGCAAATTCGGAACGCTCAACTATGTCGGGAGGCTCCTCAAAAAATTCATAATTTTTTGAGCTCGTTTACTACATGTAACAATTCTTACAAACAGCATAATTCAACAATTTTTCGAGTGAAAATCACAATGGATAAAATTTAAGTGAGCACCGTATGTTGCTAATTATGATTAAATTAACATGAATTAACATGGCAAATTCGGAACGCTCAACTATGTCGGGAGGCTCCTCAAAAAATTCATAATTTTTTGAGCTCGTTTACTATATGTAACAATTCTTACAAACAACATAATTCAACAATTTTTCGAGTGAAAATCACAATGGATAAAATTACAAAAAAATTCACGACATTGCAATATGTAAAAAAGAACAAGCAGTGCACCAATCCATAATTATAATTACACTAGTCATCTGCTCGTGCGTTGCAACGAAATTTATTGGATATATAGAGAATCATGCTATGAAAAAGGGCTACTCTGATTAGTTGAAAAGTGGAGAGTGATGAGAAGTTAAGAATGAGATGGTTGGAGGAGAAAGGACGTACGACCACCAACTCGTTCTTTTATAATAGTAATGATCACCACTAATTACCCTATCTAAACGGATACCGCATGGTGGCCGTGCGGCAGAGGAGCCTATCGTATGGTGGTCGTGCGGCAGAGGGCGCTGCCGCATAGTGGCCGTGTGGCCGAGCGCGCGTGTCACTCCATGGCATCGCACGATGGTCATATGGTGAATGAACAATTTCTATAATTTAAACGTGACGACCGCTATTCTTAAAAATACAGATCCAAACACCGGCCAGACCCACAAAAAAGTCCACATTCGCACGAGACTTACTACCTATGCACATAAATTAAATTTGTAGTCTGCTTGTTTACAATGCTGTTAGAGACAAGAACCTAGGTATAGGACCTTGTATCTCCAGGCAGAGTTAGGACTTCAAAAGTTCAATGACCAATCAGAAGTTAGCAGAGCAAAGTGTACGGTTGTAGCTTGTGCCAGCTTAGAGGCTGTCCCTATCAAGTGACAAGGTAGTAGCGTCAAAATTTCTCCTCAATGATGATAAAAGTAAAAGCAGATAGGTGTGCAATTTCGGTTTTTCCCCCTGCAAGGATCTCATGCGTTGAAAACTTCTGCAAAAAAATAAAATGAGAAGAGTGCGGTTAAAAATCTCCTTTCTTCCTAGTCTTTTAGGCCTCGTTTGGACGCATGATTTCTACAAGAATTTCGTACAAAACCATACGGCAAAGTGAGAAAGAACATGTATTTCCTTTTCTTAGAGATTTTCCTCGTTCTAGACGAAGGCTAGGCTGTATGTCAAATCATAGATCATTTTCTTTGCAAAGGAGATTAATAGGTAGGTTTTTTGGGCTGCGGTTTATAATTTATAATTAAAATTTTTTAATTCTGAACTATTCATTAGAGATAGTACGTAAAAAAAAATAGTCGCATGTAATTTGGCCGGTATAGTTAAACTCGGTATAGTTCATACTACAATCTACCTATAGATCATGTCTTAAAAACGTACCGTTTAAAATCTAGTTACTATAGTTAAATTAAAAATTATAAACATAAATATAAAAGAAGGCACCCAATAATCTAACCTTTCTGCAATCAAACGCTCAAATGACATAGGATGATAGTTTTGATAGAGACTAGGGGAGAGAAAATAGAAATTGGTGCAGATGTGAACGAGGAATGTGGTAGAATCCAGTGGCGTAGTGCAAAATTGTGTTGTTTGTACAAATGGCAGTACAGGGTGGTTCATTGCCACCTCGCGATCATGCCGTCGTAATCTGAATGACAGCTACAAAGGAATGCAAGAAATTGAGCTTCGTAGTTTTCTTACAAGAAAGTTGAGGCAATGAGGATGACAGTGTCACATGGATGATGGACCAGATAAGAGCTGTTTTTTTTGGAGCGGAATAAGGGCTAGTTTTTTTGCCTGATAGCTTATGATTTAAATATTTAAATTTTGACTGTTCGTGAGAGACAGTATGCAGAGAAAAATAGTCGCATACGATTTTGGCCGATACAGCTGAACTCTGTACACTTTTTATTACAATTTTCGTATTGACCCTACCTTGAAAAGCGCACCGTTTAAAAGCTAGATATCGTAGATAATACATCATAATGACTTTAAACCCAAAAGAACCCAGCCAAGAGCTACAAATAGAAAGAGTTGTGAGAGGAGTTGGGCTGTGATTTGCTAGATTGAAGATGGAAGAGCATTGCATTGTAGCCTATCACACTAGCAACAGAGGTTTTTGGGCTGTGAGTAACAACGGCAGCCAGAGACAGTCTGGCTTGGATGCATGCTCAGACTATTCCAGACCTCTGTCATCCTTCGTGGGTCAAAACTCATATCCCATGAGGATCATGTAAGAATGCCCAGAAATATTTGTAATAGATTATTGTCAATGTGTGTCGAGTTAAATTTTGAATTTATGAAAGTTTGTATGTTTTCAGACTTATTGTTAGGCTTGGGCGGTTTGACTGTCATGGGACGGTCTGACCACAAGTCCGGTGTGATCGGATTTTGGGAGCGATCGGACCACTGGTATGGTGAGATCAGTTTTTGGTTGGCGGCTGGTTTTTTCAAAGAGATGCTCACTTGTGTGTTCAAGAGAATTGTTAGCGGTCCAACTGGGAAATGGGTGGCAGTTCAATCGGGTGTGGTCGAGCGGTCAGAACAATATGGGTGTCGTAGTCTAATCGGCTCCCATGTTACCGGGGTGGTCAGACAAGCTATGATTGAAAATATCCGAGAGCTTTTGGGCATTTGTGGGTAATGGTTATAGGTTGAGTTTTGGAGACCTAGGTCTCTGCATTTATGATGTGTAAAGCATGATTGAACTAACATGGGCTAAGTTGCGAAGAACTTGTTTTCGAAAACGATCTCACGGTCTTTGGATGTGCAAGGAAACTTAGAGCCAACTATGGTCAACGATGAGAACGGGACTATGCTCATGGAGGAGCCGAAGCTCAGAATGGTCAATGATGCTGGGTGAGATGATTGAGTTAAGGTGTGGCATAAGAAAGATAAGGAATATTGAAGGCAAGGTTTGGGTGACGGGTTACACCAAGTAGCTTGCTCGGTTTAAGTGAGGCACGATCCGATGGAAACCGAAGTGGGAGAGACTTATCGATGTGCGACAATTCATTGGTACACCTACACGTGGCAATCATATCGATTGCTTACAAGAGAAGAAGAAGTCCGGATCAAAGTGAAGGCATTTTGGTAGTTGGCTGAATACCGAAAACTTCATTGGATCAAAACCATGGCACTAGAGAAAGCGGTTTAGGTTAGAAAGAGGTTTAGGTTAGAAAGATGCTGAGAAGATCAAGTGGATCAAAGGCTAATAACTTAGCGGGTTCGGGCTCATGTACTTTGAAAAGCATGCATGAGTTAAGTGTAAGTGTAAACTCATATTTATGGGGTTAACAGTTTTTTTCCCATTTGTGCTAATAGATAATGTCCATTAGGGTAGATGTGGACAAGTTACCCCATCTATTAAACGAATTGGATATGGAAACTTGCAAGCCAACCATTCCAAATATTTCATTATTGAGTTTTATGGTTAGGGTTTGAGAGAGAAGAGTGAGTGTTGTGGTGTGCTCACTTGTCCTCCTTATAGAGCGGCTATGAAACCTTCATCCTTAAGATGTAATAGATTAACTTCATTCATCTCTCATAGAATGTTCTTGTCTTGGTTGAGTTGCTCTTGTTCTTATTAGTTATTTGTCTTTTCTCTCCTCTTCTTGATCTTACTACGTACCAAGGACGTATAAGTAACGGAGATAGCTCATACAAATTAGATCCCATCCATCTAGATATTGTGGTTTGCATGATTTCAAAGTTGTCTAGTTCTTGTTTAGTTTGGAGTCTTTCTTGAGTAATCTTGATCCAAGAGTCTTAGATTTGAATATTTGGATGGTCTTGCTTGCTATGGTATGTGAAAATTTATCTAGAGTCATCTTGGTTATTCTTAACCCACGAGCAAGTTGTATATCAAGTTTCTGTGTTTTGCCTGATTTTGGTGAAACTTTGCATGTTCTAAGGAAATGCTAGAACTTTTGCTAAGATCTATACGATCCTTAGATGGAATAAGTTACTGAGACCATCAACAAGGTATGTGTAAAGTTTCAAATCTTTTGGATATGGATTTTGAAGTTTACACCAAATTTGATTTTGGCTTGGGGCAGATTTTCTGTTTTGGGAGTCAAACCGGTGAGGTGCTGCTTCTATTAGTCCTTACTATTTTGGATTGTTGTTTATGTTTAGACTGTCAAATATGATCTTTTTATCTCTCTAACTACTGGAGTGAAAAATTTCTGGATACTTGGGGAAGATTTTAAGGAGGCACCATTCACCCCCTCTCTATTGCCATTGTCGGTCTTACATGCCACCTTGGTCAAAAGCTGGCCAAAGAAAACCTACCATCTCCCACCTCTGTCAACCCTATGTTAGTCTCCACCTATCTTTCCCGTGCTCAGACATGCAATAATTGATTGGTTTAGGTACAGTAAATCTAAATTTTTGGTGCAATAATCATTTTTAAGAGTTAAAATATGTTCATGGCCTCCTTTTGTTAAGCATACTTTTTCAGCAAAATGCTTCAAATAGATTGTAAATATGATAAAATGGTTTAAGAAATATCGTAATTCAAAGTTTACAATTACCCCATATTTCTCTCTCCACTTACCACTGTGCGCTCAGCGTGGCAATAAATCTTCGATAAAGACGCACTAAAGGTACAAGTAGTAAAGTAATATTAAGCGTCATAGTGTCTGTTGTGTAAATGTGCAATAAATGAATAAGAAGATCCCATTAATTTCCTTAAAAAGATCATAATAAATCTTTTGTAGTGCTACATAAAAGCATAAGGAGATTGCACCAAATCTACTATATAGGTTTATTAAAGGCACAATGGGATTGTAATAAATATCTTGTAAGTGCAGTAAATGCAGAAGGAGGTTATAGTAAATATGTTGTATAGGTTCAATAAACACACAATGAGGTCATAAAAATCTTTTGTAACGGTGCAAGAGATTGTAGTAAATCTCTTTTGGTGACGCAGTAAACACTAGGAGGTTATAGTAATATGCAATAGAGATGCGATAAGTACACAAAGATATCATGATAATTCCATTGCATTGATACAATAAACGCACACAGAGATTTTACTACGTTGGGATATGCCCAGGTGCTTTTATTGCACACTTTTTGGTGTGTTTTCTACATCCTCCTTCAGTTTTTGTTACAACATAGATGCATTTATCATTTATGAGTATTATCTTGTTCCTCTCGTCATCACTAAGTTGCTGGTGAAACCTTTCATGAATTAGAGCTACCAGTCAAAAGATGGCTAAAACAAAAAAAAAAGGAACATCCTAGTACTAATAAGGAATTTATATTTGTTGTTTAGTTGGCTAAGTTTCACTAGCTGGCTTAGTCCCCATACGAAGTGGTGCAAGTGGGGTAGGTTGGGCATGTTCTTCTGGTCGATGTGTAGAATAAGCTATTCTACATTCGAAAGTAGAATAACATCACCCCGTGTGTATGTATGTATATTATATACATTTCCTAGTTGTTGTATCTATTATATATGATTAATTTATATCGTTATAATCTAGGCTCACCAATGCAAAATAGGTAATGTATATCTTTGTCTCTTTCTATAATTAATATGGTAATTTCTAGCATTTGAGAATGAAAATAGCGGCTTCTTTTTGTAGCGTTGGAATGATATAATAGATACCAAAGCATTGTGTGTGATGCTCTCCTGTAATGAGAGGAGACAATCGAAGCTTTCCCTAGCGCGAAGCTTTCCAGTCTAACAGGAGGGAAAAAATTGGAACGGCCCAAGAAGAGCTGCAGAATGGAATTCGTCTCCCTCTGTGTATGGGTACAGGCCATCAAGCTGCAGCCGGGCACTACAGAGTTCGAGCCTATTTTGGCTGGAATTTATGACTTTTAGGTGTGGCTTATGACTTTTGGACTGTTCATGCAAGAGATTACAGAGTAACAGAAACTCACGTGTGGTTTTTGCCAATATGAATGAAGTCGGTACAATATATACTACAATTAACTAGTAGACCCCATCTTAAAAAATAATTTATTTAAAAGCTAATTACTATAGAGAAATCAAAAGCTGAAACCAAAATTGAAAAAGAACAAGGCCTCCGTCACCTGGCGTTGGACATGGGACGGCCGATACTCTGCCAAGTCGACCTAACTGGTCTAGTTCTGCATATGCTATGAGCAGTATAACACAGATATCATCTGGAAAGCTAGAACAGAAAACAAATGCAGATTCTTCGTCTGGACATTTGTCCAGAACAAGATCCTCAGGGCAGGCAATTTTGCACTTAGGGGATGGCTACACCAGCAAGCCTGCACCCTTTGCAGCAGCCACCACGAAACATGATTACACTTCTGCCTTCACGGATGTGTGCGGTGGACAGTCCTCGCCTACGAGAACCACGAGATTTCAGTAGTATCATGCCCGAGCCCTTCTTCTCCTGGTAGTGAGCCTCTAGCGTGTAATCTTTCTTCTTGTTCTCCTCCTCCTGATCGGTCTCTGGGCCTGTTTGGTAACAGCTGCGGTTTATGATTTTTAGTTGAAATTTTTGAATTTTGATTGTTTACGGTATATATTACGGAGAGAGACATACTCACTTGTGATTTGGATGATACAGATGTTAGGCTTTTAACTTGTACATCATTTAACTTGTAGACCCCGTCTTGAGAAAATACTCTATTTGAAAGTTAGATACTATAGTAAAAACCAAAAACCGTTAGTTTCAGAGAAAAAGAACAGACCCTCTTTAGCCAGAGCGTCGTATTTTTTACTCTCAACTTAATTGATCGGTGGAGCTCCTACCTTTTCCTTAAAAAAAAACAATCCAGTAGCTTCAGAACCTTCCTGCTAGCCATGAGCCACATGACCTCGGAGACCATCCTAACCGGTCAGTACATTTCTTTCGGTTTAGCTTCTAGCTATTTGATCTTTTTTTAATGAATTCTTTGGACGTTTTGTTTTATTGATAGTGCCACCAGATGGGCGTTGTTGTGGTCATTCTTGTATCTCAACTTTGTTCTCAGGCCACTTTCTCTATCGTAGTTTCAATAAAAAGTTGGAGCTGGGGCACCTCTTTGGTGTCCTGTTCATCTAAAAAAACTCTCTCGTTGTGATATAATGTCTTAGATTTCTTGCAAGGTGCTCATGGACAACACCTGCCTCTAGTTGCCTCCTGCTTGGATCCGCAAGAGGTGGGATTGGCTGTTCATGCCAGGGCTATGTGCCCTGATAATCGCCGAGAACATGGTGATGATAGCCAAATCAGTGAAGCGTAGTAACATGTTAGCGATGCAGCTGGCTAGAGCTGCCTCAAGACAGAGCAGTGGCCACGAGATCGCATGGAAACATTTGAATTGAACCTTGTCAAGGCGGAACTTGCTTCTTGTTCTGCAGCTGGAGTTTGTAAGACTACGTGGAGATTGCCCTAGGTGTATGATAAGTATTTAATTTTTTTGTATAAATATTGTCAATCTTTGAGTTTGATTTTGGGAGAGTATGTAATGTTCCGGTTGCTATCAATGTAACCGGCCAAACCGGCTTGGGAGTAGCAGTCTGACCGGCTAAGCGGTCATTCTGGGTTTTGTGTAAGCAGTGCTACTGTGGTCGCGGTGTAACCGGATTCTTGTTGAATGTTGCCTTTTTTTTCCAGAGAGTGTGTTTTTTAAGTTGGATACGTGCGGTTCGATTGACCATTGGATGGCAGTTGGATTAAAATTGAGTTGGGTGATGTGGACTGGTATTGAAGATACGATCATATGGTGGGGCCGGTTAGACTGACCGTTGATTGGCGGTCTAATCGGTGCGGTCCAACCGCCATCAGGGGAGCAGTCAGACCGGTGGCTACGGCTAGAGAACAATGAGAGATGTTTTTGAGTACATATATGGTATTGGAGTCGTTGGTTGGTAATGTTGTATTGCATGATACATTGTTTTAACTAACGTGGGTCAAGTATATAAAACTTATGCTCGAGACGGTTGCTTGGTCTTTGGATTATGTAGGTGACTTGAAGGACGTTAGCTGTTAACGGCAAGGGACCGGGACTAGGTGGGAGAGCAAAGGTCTATGTTGTCGGGTAAGTCCGGGTGAAACTATGTGGCTCAAGCGGGAAGCACATAAAAGACAAAGATCATGAAGAGGCGAGTAGGTACATGTGGTACACCGAGTGACGAAGCTGATGTACGTAGAGACGGTTTCAGAGGGGTTCAAATGTGTAAAGACGTGATGGTTAGTCATGGGCACTACGGGCTATGTGTCAAATATGCAGAGATGATTTGACATGAAAGTGAAGACAGAGTCAAGAGAATATGCCCAGAAGCTTCATCGGGAGTATTTTAGTAGTTGGCCAAATACTGTGTTAGTGTCTTGATCAAAACCGCGGTGCGAGGAGACGTAAAAGAGAAATGGTTTATGTCAAGGTGAGCCGGGATTGCTAAGTGGATCAATCACTAATAGTTTAGCAGGATTGAGTATTGTAAATGCTTTGAGAAATACGCGTGTGTAAAATCTGGTATGTTATTAGGTTAACACGTTAGCCCATGTACATGGATAAAATCCACCTAGGGAGCTCGTTAGGATTTTATGGTGTGAGCCTCCATATACAAGGAGAGGTGAAGGTGGCTTGAGGATTAAGCTTTTGGAGAGTAAGGGTTAGGGTTTCTTCATAGAAACTTTGTGTGTGTGCTCCATGGAAAGGGAACTCTATCCTCTATGACTAGAGTGATTGTAAATATTCATCTTCAAATGAAATAAAGATCCAAATTTATTCAAGTGTGTTTTGATAAGGATTTCTCTTTGTACTTTTGATTTGCTTAGTTTTCTTATTTGGATTTTCTCTCTTTTGATCTTGCTATGATCCATGATGAGTAAGAGATAGAAGATAAGTCTAGTTGATCAATTTTCATCCATTTATATCATTCATAAAGCAAGATTCAAGATCAAGCTCGATTTTGCTTATTTTTTGTATCAAATTTTGGTTTTCTGGTCTACATAGTTTTAGCCTGAATCCATATCTATACTAGCTTGATATGATATGTAGGAGTAGATTTTGATCATCCTCTTGATTAAACTCCTTAAGCAAGAAATAATTTAAATTTTAGGGTTTTGGGTATTCTTGAGACCTAGATTTGATTTTTTTTTCAATTTAGTAAACCTGAACCCAAGAACCTTATGATTCTTGATTGTTTTAGATTTCTATTGCCTTGAATGTGTCATGCAAATTTAGAGATGTTTGAATGAGATTTGAGCAAGTTCTTGTGACTTGAATTTGACCCTGGGAGGTTTTTAAGTCTAGGAAACAGGGGCTGGTTGGACTGGCCCTTAGGGCTGTTCATTCGATTTTTTCGGTATGTTCGGTTCGGTAAATACGATATATATGGTAATACGTAATATTAATTCGGTAAAAATATGGTACTATTTATAATACGGTTCAGTATTGGTTAATACCACATTATTTTGGTTCGGTATCAGTGAATACCATATTTACCAAAGTTAACGTGAATTGAAATGATACGACAGTGTGTCAATGATATATGTGGCTATGCGCCTATCAACCTATGCCTCTATCTAGGAGACTACGACTCCAGTCTAGGTTGCCAACTTGCCATGTGCTCTACTGTTGTATCTATGCGACAATGCCATGATCATAGACCTCTGTGCTTAATTGCTCTGTGCAGTGTCGGAGTGTCCACTGGGGCACTAACCAGTGATCATTGTCTAGTGTACAGTAAGGCAGGTTACTTACTTATCATTTGAACTTAGTAGCCGACTAGGTGTAGCTAACAGAGGCAGCATAGCCGCCGCACAGAGCCAATGAGCCACAGAGCAGAGTAGCAGACAATTACAATTTACATCATTTGAAGCCAATTCTCATAGCACCTCATCCACATCCATGTTGATTTCAAGCCAATTCAGAGTTTTGAGCCTTTTACCATGACTTCTAGCTGGTTCCTTCTGCCTCTGAAAGTCTGAATGATATGGCTGCAAAAAAAACAAAAAAGCCAAAACAATTTGGTCATAATGTAATGTAAAGCATTCTCAAGCTTCTCAAGCAAGCCCTAGAAGGCTAGAAAGTAGAAAGGCATGAAGACCACTAGAGCAGAAAGTTCATACATTTCAACAAAAATATTTCATCAGATCAAAAATTAATCGCATGGTGACATTCCCACATAAAACATAAATGCATAATGATAAAGGACCTTTTCCAAGTCGCAACTTTCATAGCTCTCTTCACTAGTCAAATTAGAGAAAGGCTGGAGTTTTTCTTTAGCATCATTATCAATAGAGCTAGTATTCAAGTAAATATACATTTAGTAAAAAAATTATCATGCACTTATGTGTGGATAACAGTAACCGGCGGAAAGTACGAAAGTATGAATGTGGGGTAACCTGCCAGTGAGCTGGTTGTGGCAATCTAGCAGAGGATGAGGTTGGTGATTTGATCGACGGCTGCACAGCGATGGAGTATGGACAAGGGGACAACGCCGGTCACCGAAGATCTAGATGAGAGAGCCGCCTCACCGGATGGGATAGGGGACTGGGTATGGGGAGAAATGGAGGAGAATGGCCAGAATGGGGATTAGCCATTTAGCCGATTGGGGTTAGGGTTATGCGGGACTGGGTATGGGGACACGCTGAGTAGTTGGATGGGCCGTTGAGAGCAAGCTGCAGGAAAGCGGCCGAGCCCAGGCCAAGCTGCATTACACCTGCGCCCAAGTGGGAATGGATTGAGGTCGGTTTTTTTCGGTTGGTTCGGTTTTCTGTCAGGTTTTACGAACAAACCAAAATTTTGAAAAACCATATTTCCCAAAACCGTACCAAATCTCGAGTGGTTTTGATTGCTCTGAGTGGTTTTGGTTGCTCCGAGTGATTTTTGGCCTATGCCGAGTGGTTTCAGTCGTGTCTGAGTGGTTTTGATTGCTCTGAGTGATTTTGGTCTGCTTCGAGTAGTTTCGGGCCAGTCCCGATCGAATCCAAGTGGCATCGAATGATTTACGAGTAGCAACAGAGTATCGGACGATGTTTGAGTGGAATCGGAGCATTGGATGGCATTTGAGTGCCATCGGAAGATTGAATGTCATTTGAGTGGCAACGGAGTATCAGACGGTGTCGGAGTTGCATCAAAACATCGGATAGCACTCAAGTGGCATTGAAACATCATACCACAGCAAACTGCGACCACGACGACTTTCGATCATGACAGACTTCGACCATGTTGGTTACCACTATGTTCATTCAGGGTCGTTTACGACCACGTTCTATTTCGATCACATTCGGCTTCAACCACGAAACATCTACTACGGCAGAACGACCATACCTGGTCAAAGATGGTAAGTTACAATACTTTTTCTATGGTCGTAGCTACAGTAACTGGTTGATAATCGTAGACTTTACTGGTTGGTACTCGATACTCAATTGTCGGAGATTTTTTCAGGTTGATAGTCAAAGGTTTTGCAGTCGATGGTCATAGACTTTCCGGACTGTTGTCATAGTTGTAGACTTTGCAGTCTTGTCATCATAGTCGTAGACTTAGCGGTCTGCTATCGTTGTCTTTGAGTTTAGTCAAAGGCTTTGCGATCGGTTGCCGTAGGCTCTATGGTCGGTACTTGTAGACTTCATTGTCAATTCGAGCGCTTCATTTTTGTGATATTCGAGTACCTCGAGTACTCTTGTTAGGCCAGTGGTTGGCTGGTCGATGATTGGTGGTCATTGCTATAGTACCAGGTAGGTACTTGGTAGTTGATTCTACAGTTCTTGGTGATGATAGTCGGTGCTACAGTACCAAGTAGGTACTCGGTGATCGGTAAACAGTGTTCAGAGGAACAATACTTGAAGGTTGTGGTACTTGAAAGATGGGAGGTACTCAGTAGTCGGTACTTGATGGTTCTGGTCGGTAGCGATGCATGGTATTCCTGAGTGTTTTGAGTGGAGCAATAGTAATTCTCGAATACTTGTTGTTTTCGAGTATTCGTTGAGCTAGCGATCATATTGAGTGATCTTAGTCTGATTTCTGGTTAGCGATCGAAATTGTGATCGTGGATGACCTGGTTAGTGTTGATGGTTGATAGAGGTTGTGGTTATATATGTGTGTGCTGATGACAGTCAAGTTGGGAAGAACTTATGCCAGAAAAATGTTTCTTTGGTCTTGCATGTGCAGGTGATCATGGAGATGATCATGGTCGGTAACAAGAAGGACCGGGGACTAAGATGGAAAGATCTAAGGTCTAGATAGTTGAGGATGTCACGCGAGATGGTAGAGCTAACGCTGGAGCACATGGAGATCAGAGATGATAATGTGTGGAGAAGCTGCGGGCGGTGCGGTCCTAGAGGCTTCTACACGGAGGTTGATGATGCAAGATGGAGCTAAGGGAGGTGCGTTTCTAGAGGCTTCATCACGTGATGAGATTAGAAACGTTATGAAAGGAGTCCGTAATGGGGAGGTCAGATCTATTCTAAGAAAAGTTTATCGGCAGCGTATTTTCTTGAGCATTGCCTTTCTGTGTTCTCGTCAGCGTGCTAACACATCGTGATCCGGCGTGCAATGAGCACAGTGTTGTCTTCGGCTTGTATTCGTTCAAGCGGTTGAAATGTTCGAGTGACGAAGCGTTCGAGGGGTCGAAGCTTTTCAAATGGAGGGAGATTTCGACTACATGCAAAAGCAATCATAGCGAGCAGTCAAATTGCTTGTAATCGAAATCTACATCCAGTAATTTAGATTGCTTTTCTTCTACTTTGAGTTTTGGTTTTACGTATCAAAAAGTGAAGACAATCATTCACATTTCTTTGATTGCGCCATACGATCCTATACTAATTGAGTGAAAAGCCGAAAGAGTTGTTTTTGTTGAAGTTGAAAAAGAGGCAAAAAATCATTGGTCCTTCTGATCTCCATCATCGGTCCTGTAAAGTCAGAGCGACATTTGCTAAGTAGAAAATGCAGGCATTCCTATTAGCTGAAATCGTGGACAAACACTTAGTTATCTGGTATAATTGGCTTGACTCGTGCA